>JARHVA010001185.1:5000-1245000 GCA_037957365.1 Torreya grandis | reverse complement strand
GCACCCCCACTGAGTTGACATTTAGACCCATCAAATAACATCATAATTTGATAGGAAATGTCATCAGTGGATAGCATTGTGATAGACACATTGAGGAATTTGAGATTAGATGTTTGGTTGTTGGGTAAAGGAGCATCAACTAACTAATCAACAATTGTTTTCCCCTTGATAAACTTTTATTGAATTAATTCCAAGTCAAATTCAGCAAGGAACATGAGCCAATGTGATATACGTTGGTTTTGATATGGCTTAGAATGCATGTATTTGAGGGGGTCAGTATGGGTGATGATGTAGGTTTTATAATTTAAGATGTAGTGATGGAGTTTAGAAGCTGTAAAGACCACCATGAGGCAAAGATTTTTGGTATGGGTATATTGAGTTTCATAATCAATAAGTATGTGGCTTATGTATTAAATTGCTTGCTATCAATGGTGATCATCCTGATGTGCAATCATAGCACCTAGGGAATGGTCTATTGTAAAGAACTAGTGGGGAAAGGAGATACCTAAAGGCTGGTCTTCCTTAGGTAGAATAAAAACTGGTGGGGAAAGGAGATACCTTTTGAGTGCATCAAAGGCTTCCTAGAAATCCATATTCCAATGGAAGGAGACATATTTTTTGAGGAGATGGTGAAAGGGTTGACAGGGATCTAACAACTGGGAGATGAAGCAATGGATTGATTGAAGCTTGCCTTATAGGCTATGGAGTTGTTTGAGATTAGTAGGTGGAGGCATGTCTAGTATTGTTTAAACCTTAGCAGGGTTGACTTCAATACCATAGAGAGAAATGATAAAGCCTAAGAGTTTACTGAAAAGGAATTTAAAGATACATTTCTTTGGGTTTAGTTGAATGTTATATTGGAGGAGATGATTGAATATGATTTTGAGAATCACCAAGTGATTTTAGTGAAGTTTAAACTTTTTGAGTAAGTCATCCATGTAGTTTTCCATAATTTTGTGTAGGAGATCATGGAAGATATAAGTTATGTCATGTTGGTAGGTGGCACCAACATTTTTCAAACCAAAGGGCATGACCCGATAACAAAAAATCCCCCATGGGGTGATGAATGTTGTCTTGTGTTGACCTTTAGGAGAAATCAAGATTTGATTGTACCTTGAGAACCCATCCATAAGTGATAGCATCTCATGGCCAACTATTAGATCAATAAGTTGGTTGATACTTGGCAAAAAGAAGTCATCCTTTAGACAAGAGAGGTTTAGGTCATGGCAGTCAGTGCAGATGTAGATTCCCCCTACTGCTTTTGTGATAGGGATAATATTGGAAACCCATTATGGGTAATCGATGGGTTGAATAAAGTTAACAAAGAGGAGACATTGGATCTCTTCTTTGACAAAGAGAGCAATATGAGGATGCATTTTATGAAGCTTTTGCTTGACAGGCTTAGCATCTCAGTTGGTGACAATGTTATGGGTGATGATAAAGGGGTTGATACCAGGCATGTCATTATAAGACCAAGTGAAGGATTTGCTATGATCATTAATAAATGTGGCATTATCAATTTGCTTAGAGGAGTCCAAAGATTGGTCAATCTTAAGGATGCAGGGGTTGTCATGAGAGGGCAAATTGATGTCAATGGTTGATTTATTTAACATAGTTTGTGTTTCAGATGGGAGCAATCATTAGATATAGGAATCATCTACACCCATGTATGTGAGAATAACATCATCATCTTTCCATTGGATAGTGTTGATAGTGGGAGAGTCTTCATCAATCATTTTAGGATGAACAAGAGGAAGGGACCTTTTTTCCTCACCTAGTTGATAGGTAAGGGGGCCCAAATGGATGGCATTTATTAAAAAAAAAATAGGAGGTATAGATACCTCTAATTCTATAGGTGATGGTGGGGGAGAGGATGGATAAGGAGAAATTGGCTCCTTGATAATTGTTATATGAGAAACTTTGGTGGTTTTTGTTAGTTCATCAAAACCCACCCCATGCCACTTTTTATCATTTTCAATGGTTTTGTTGGTAGGATATTCAATGGGTGTATGAACACCCTACTTGTAATGACCTAAACCAAATACTTTCTAGGCACACCTATAAAGATAGGTGTGAGTGAAGCTAGGCTTGCCTAGGAAGGAGAAGTTATAGGTAAAAGGCTGTGGCAAAGATAAGGGATTATCGACAATAGGAGCTCTTTCAATTCCCCTATACGTGAGATTAGTTTGAAGGTTAGGGGGACCATACAGGATGACCATCCCAATATGGGGATCATAATTAGGTGCATATGAAGATTTCCATACTCTTTTGAAGTATGGAACATGTTGAGTGTTTAGAAATAATATTCTCTGAGTGACAAACATTTGAAAGTTTCTTCCATGGGGTCTTTGTCAGGAATTTGTGTTGCTAGTATTTGTGTAATCAAGGTAGTGGAGCTTGTTGAAGCTTAAAAAGTATAAGGCAAAGGGGATGATGTCTTTAATGGAATGAGAACATCATTAGGGTGATAATTCATTTGTATGTTTTGAAAGGAGGTGGGTCAGTGGGAATAACATGTACTTACCCATTGTGCTCAAACTTAATGCAACAGTGTAGAGTTAATGGCACACATGTCATAGCACGTATCCAAGGTCATCCAAGTAGTATGTTGTATTGTAAATATCCTTATATAATGTAGAAGAGTTCAATAATTGTGTAAAGACCTAGGATATGTAATAAAATAGTGCCCACCATAGTAGATGTGGTATCGTTAAAGGAGCGAAGCACCTCATCGGTTTGAGACATGTAGTTATCCAGAAGGGTTAACTATTTATAGGAATAGGTGGAGATAATATTAATAATATCCCTTCCATAGATCATAACTCTCTTGACATGAGTCTGATTGATATATTTGGTGATAAAAAGGGTAGGGTCCTGATCTTCAGGGTGTTGAAGAGGAATTTTTGAATCACTAAAGGAAATTAGGGTGATAGTGTTAAGAGAGATGACTAAAGCTACAAGACATTGGGGATCATTACATTGTACCTCAACCACTTTCAAGGCATTAATCATGGATTATCAGTGCTGGGGTGATTTTTGGATTAACTCATATAAGGACATTTTCATAGGGGCTTGGTGAAGTTATTTCACCATTGAGTCTTGAATGACTTCTAAAGATGTTGGTGTGGGGGTACCTAGGATGGAAATATTGAGATTCAGAGGAGTGTCTTTTGAAAATGGATGAACCCAAGGGGTAGTGACATTTTCCTTTCATTTATCCTTTTTATTATGTGACCACATGGACACATTAATTGTGTTGATCTGAAACACAAGTGAAAGAGGTGGTAAAGGGGGTTTGACAACATCTTTGGGTTTGAATTTAGGTGGAATAGTATGAGGTATCAGGGATGCAATGGGTGAAATAGCAGGTAGGTTAATGGGAGTATCAACAAATAGAGTGTCTATATATAATTTTTTTTGAATGAATATCAAGAGAGATTTACAACTCTTGGTATCTTGGCCAGGTGAGCAATGATATAGACACACTTATGTATCATCAAACCAAAATGGCTTTGGTCCAAGAGGGTGATAAGGCTTAATGGGAGGATGATTTATTATGGAGGATTACAACAATGGTGTAAGAAATAAGTTTGGGAGCCTATGAGTGGGCTAGCACTTGTTGTCACAATAAGGGTGGACACCTTCTTTGGTTTAGGAGCCATGAGGGTGATTTTATGTGGCACCCTTTTGGGTGACAGTATAGCCACATGTTTTATTGACACTTTCTTGGTGGTAGGTGTTGAGGTGATAAATGTGGAGGGCCCACTAAGTGGTAGAGGAAATATTGGAGGTAACTTAGCCTTTGGTTTTGCTTGGATTAGCAACACCCCAACTAAAGTAGAGGGATGTGGTCCTAAGATTGAAGGCAAAGTTATGGGTGGAAGAGGGATAGATTGGTGAGATCTAGGAAGATTAACATTATCCATTGGTTTAGGCCATAGAACTCTAACTTGTGGTTGGGGAATTAGATCTAATTTCACCTGTGGATGAATTAGATTAGATATCGAGTGCATGCCTAAAGACTTGATCTACTTTAATGTGACAGACACCTATGATGGTGAGGGCTCTGATGTATAAGCATAAGTTTCTGATGATTTAGGTGATGAAGCTCTAACTTTGTCAAAAACCTTGGGGTAAAGGGTAGTGAAAAGATTGGTGGTAGAGGATGACACTTGTTTTATAGGATAAGGAGTTTTAATTTGGTCCCACAATGCCACATGATCTAGGTTCGTGGAGTCAAAAAATTCTAGATTTCCCACTAACTATGAAAAGGGTTAGATGGAGTTGACGTAGGCCTTATGGTTGTATCTTTAGAAGACATAGGTGATTGAGAAAGAGCCGCAATGAGGTCTTCTTCGACAAAGATAGGAGAAGAGGTATGGAGGTATGGTATTCCATGGGTGGGGGAGAGGTAGGTGAAGAAGTCTCCTCAAGAGGGTATAACATAGGAATGATTCTCCCCTCAACATGTGGACAAGGAATACGTAAGGCATGGTCCTCAAGTGGTAAGAGGATACATAAAATAGGTGTAAAAGGAACTGGGAATACATGCTCCTCTCATGGCAAAAGGATAGGTAAAGGAGGCCCCTCTTCACATAGGAGAGGAATGGGTGAAGTAGGCTCTTCTACCTGAGGGGGAAGGATAGGCAAAGCAAATTCCACTAATTATGGGGGAGGAGTAGGTAAAATGGGTACATCTAGTTGTGGTAGAGGTTAGACTAGAGGTAAAGGAAAGACCATATTGACCATATGGATATTATGATCATATGAGTTATTAATCGTGGCCTAAACAATATTTTGATTGGGTGAGTGGTTAGGAAAAGGCTATTTAAACACATCCATATTTTGATTAACAGGCACATTAGGGTTGTCCCACTGGGCATGCCAGAAGTGTTTCACTAAGTTTTGAACCTATTTCATGTTTAAAGATAAATAGAGAAGAAGGGTAGGGATTAGAGATTAAAAATAACCCAAATTGGTTGCACACCATATCCAGACAATGTTGAGCACTCCTCTTTGGCTAGGGAGGACTACCTATGAATAAGAAAATACTACCACCAAAATATATGTTAGTAGATAAATGAGTGGGATACTAAGTTACGTGATTGTTCTTGGAAGTGTCAAACTTCCTTAGGGATGATAATCCACTTTTTGAAACAAAATGGTAATGAATAACAAAGTGAAAAATAGAAAGAGAGTAAAAAAGAGATATTTTTACCATTCTTACAATTTGAGTGCAGTAGAGAGTGACACAATGTAGGTGATGTGTCTATTTTGTGTTTTGGGGGGTTGTTTGGGTAGGATTAGGGAGGTTAGTGGAAATACAAGTTGTTGATGCCTATTAGGATGCAGTTGTTGGTAAGGAAATATGACCAATATTGATTAGGTAACCGATATCGATCAGGGTAGTAACTTCTTAGGATGTTACAGGAGGCTTTTCTAAGTCTGAGAGATGGATTTTGGTCATGTTTGCAAATTTGGGAAGAGTTTTAAGGTAGTGAGCAATATTTAGGTGAGTCTAGATAGAGGGTTGGTATGTTGAGGCAAAGGGAAATGGGTGGAGGAGATTTATAAATCCTTCACAGGGGGAGTCAAGGTTCATGAAATAATGAATAGTATAATGTAAATTAATTATAAAATGACTATTTAAAAGTTTACAAAACATAGATATATACTTAGCTGATGAAATGAGTTAACCATGAGTACTAGATAGATGGATCTGATGAGGCTTGCTAAATGATGCATGAACAAAAAAGACAAGTGTGTGTTGCTAGCTCTCAAGAGTTCAAACTCTATACATTATATCAATTCCTAATCTGGATCAATTTGTGCAGAGTAATGGTAAGCCTAGATGTAGAAAGTGATGTAGAATGTTCTGAATGCCAAAGCCTATGTGTGAATGATCATTTTTCTAACTTTAAGACCAACTTGGGATTTTGCCTAAGTAACTGACGTTAGTGATCCCATCGATGTTGGCTAAAGGTTAACCGATGTTGGTGGCATAAGAATAGGTAAAAGCGATATTTTTAGCCCATTTTATATTCCTTCTCTTTTCCAAGTGTGGTATCCATTAGAAAATGGTTAAGAAGTGAGATTATAAGAGGAGAAGTTGGTTAGGGAGTCATGGTTGAGGTGGGATAAAGTCATAAGTAGTTAGGTTTAGGAGACTTAGTCCCTTGATGACTCAAGGGTCAAGAATTGGTCTTAGGGTGAGGTGTTAGGGTCATTTAATTAATTTAATTAAGTGATTGTTAAATTAATTAAACAAAGTGAGGGGTGCAAGTCTTTAGGAAATTATAGTGTTAGAAAGGGACTAAGGGGGGGTTTCGACATAGGTGTTCATGTAGGTAGGTGACACTATTTTAGTGTCTTCACAAACTATTATAAAACTCCTCATAAGTATTGAATAACTTAAATTTGTGGTTAGGCCATATTTCAACCAAGTTGGTAAAGCTAGAACTTACTATAATTTGAAGGTCTCTCAGTTTAAGGAATGGGACTCCAAGGAGAAAATAAGAACATACCTACAACAACTTAGAGAGAAGAAGAAGGTGAGTATTTCATATGATCACCAGGAATATGATCATGATGTTATCCTTATAAATGCATCAGATGAAGCTGAGTCATAAACAAGTATGAAAAATAATTAAATGTCTATGATATGGGCTCAGGTTCTTAGGTATGATCTTGAGATCATTTAATAATAAGATAAATAGATGGAACAATAATAATAGGCATGGATCCATCAGTGGCCTCCAACTTAGCCACAATATTTAGAAGGGAAAGATCAACCTGCCTATCTTATAGGAGAACAAACAAGTTTACAAGAGGGAGAGTCTAGCAGTTAGACGGAGTCTAGCCTTTAAATAAGGAGAGAAATTATAAGAGGCCTCCTTAGTCTTTAGTTGTGTTCTACATCTTTAGATACTACTATTATATTTTTGTAAATAACCATAGCATAAGATAAGTATAAACCTCCTTTAGATAGGCAGAAGAAAATCACTTTTGTCATGACACCTATGTCACCTCTCACAACAACCACCTAGGTCAATCTCCCTAAGTCTATATAGGGTTATTTCTTATCTATTATATCTACTCCTCTTCCTTAGGCATCTCTAGTATGCTCACCTTCATCAATAACCATTAGTGAGGAGACATCTCCTCAGACACTCCATACCATTTTAGCTTCTACTCCATCCATCCATCCTTCTACCACTATAACTCCCTTAGTTGTTTATCCATCTCTCTCACCTTCCATTCCTCCTATAGTCACTTATCAAAGAAAATCTAAATATGTTTCCACCTCCTCCAAGGGTAAGCAATTAGAATAAAGCCCATCACTTGGTCTTACCACCATAGAAGAATCCCTTAAAGAGGAGGAAACAGAGGAAGAAGAGCTTAGACATGTGATATATTTAGTTGCATAGTTAAATAATGAAGATAAATAATATGTGGAAATAATGAAAGGGATTAGATTTGAATTGAACAACCCTAGATGATGAGGAAGTGGATTTAGAGAAGACTAAAGCTATGAGCCTAGGAGGTCTACAAGAAGAAGAAACTCTAACTAACACTTTAGATCATCAGGTTTACATAGAAGAGTAAAGACAAAACATTGATGAGATAATATCTTCTCTTTTTTCACTTGTTTCTAATGTAAATGTTTCATCCACAAATTTTCCTCCAGTTGTTCCAAATATTCTTTTGTATAGTTCTATTGATTCACCCATTCTTTCTTCTTCAATGAAAATAAAATATTTAAATAAAGGAGTCATTTTTTAGAGTAGTGTTACAATTTCTACCTATAACCCTAAAATGCTACCAATTCTTAGAAAGCATTCAAATCCATGAAAATTTCCTATGCCTTAGTCTTCATCGATACAATCAATGATTATGACTATTGAGAAAACCCTAGGCTTGACCAAGTATGTGGCTGAAGTCACTCCATTAAGGTAATCTTCACCATGGTAGAATTGTTCATCCACCTCTCTAGTTATTAATACAAATGAATGCATCATTGTAACCATAATCAATAACACCTCCTCCTATGACTCCACCTTCCATATATGAGTACCCAAATCTAGATGAAAAAATAGGGGAACTTGTTCCCCAATGGGTAAAATAAATGTATAATAAAATGCATGAGAGATAAATTTTGGTTGTCACAGAGTTACCTATATTCTCTATCTGGTTTGACAAGAAAAGTGGAACCATTAAAAGGGTGAGGAAGAGGAAGGTAGTGAATGTGAATACAAAGGAAGAAATAGAATTTCAACAAATATAAAATCTATTTCCTTTAGCAAAGAAAGCCAAAAATGATCTAAATGATCATATTGAATATACTAAAGATTTCTATGCTTTTATGGACACTATTAGTGAAGCTCTTAAATAAATGTACAAAAGTAAAGACAAATCACAATATATATTATTGTAGAGATAAAATATACATGATCCTCAAGAGATGATTGATGATATGTAGAGTTCAACTTCTAAGTTGTACAATATTTTGCATAGTATTTACGATTCTAGGATAGCAGGGCAGTTAGATAGAATAAAGGTACTTAAAATTTAGCATCAATTAAAAGAATTGAAGAAGATATTGAAAGTATTAGTCTAATGATCTATAAGTAGTGCATTTAATTATTTAAACATGATGACCAACATAGATGTATCATGGTGCCTCAACTACATAATTAAAAGAAGGGATAACTCCCTCAATTGGCATACACAAGGCTTTGCTAGGAATGTTTTCAAGTCATAAAAATGAGGGCTTGGAAATTTTGAAGGAGATGAGGGTCACTAATGTGATTACCTCTATAGGTTATTTAGTCAACATGCTAAATTTTGAGCTCCTCCTCTAAGTAGTATCAAATGACTTTAAAGAGGAAGTTGAAGGAATGATATATAAAACCAATGATGAAATTTTGTAATTGGTAAATTTTTTTAGAGATATGGTGATAAGAGCTAAAGCTTTCAGAGTTGAGTTCAAGAGCTTATAAGTTGAAAAAACAAGGTTGATAAATGAGGGCATCAAATTTTTCAAACCTTCATTAGTCAATTTTAACATCATTAACAGGGAGTTCAAATTTTCCCATGTGATGTTTGAAGAACTTAAGGCAAAAGATGGATCTTCCAGATCTGTCCCCAGTACTCAACCAACTGCTAGTATTACCATGACAATACAAACTTCTCATTTTCAAGGTTTATGGTGATGTAAACTCCAACAAGGGATAATTTTAAGAATGAACCCCTAATTTTTTCTACAAAAACTTGGTGAATATTAAATTTTATGCATAATTTCATTGGATAATCTTTGGAAATTTTTTCACATAGGTATAAATTGATTGGGTATTCTATTTGATCTTTAAAAAAACTTATAATTATTTGGCAAATTAAATATATCCAATTGATTCATTTAAAAACTATTTAAGCAATAAATCAATGTTTTTTCTTCTCAGTAGAAAATCATTAAACGGGGAATATAAGACTAGGAATTTTCATTTGACATAATCATATTTACATGGTTCATATAAAAAAGGTAACTATCTATATGATAAACTAGACTATTGAGCCTCTACTCTAACACTTCAAAAATTAGTCCCCAAAACAAGATGCTACCATAGAAATAATAATGAAGATAACAAATTATGCGAAAGTGGAATTAAATGCAAGACTAATTCAAATTAAATGAAAATGCAATTTAAATTCAATTAATATTTCCCCTGTGCTCTGTGTGATTTCTCTATGTAATATAGTGAATATATATTGTTTACACATAATTCTTTCCCTTAAAGATGGATCACGAATGTTGATTTGAAACATGGTACTTCCAAAAACTTGTTATTTAAAAATATTATAATAAAAAATACTTTAGAAAATTTTTAAACACCTTTAAAAAATATCATTTATAGGTAGTAACAAGATGTCTTACATTCCTAAAAAAAAGATAATAGCAAGACCCCCAAGCAACATGCTTGACTATTAAGAGATGTCTATTTTATAAAGGCACTTGATGATTTATTTAGAATGTATTGATTTGATGTAAGTTGATAATTTCAATGTGATTCCCTTGTACATCCATGGCCACTAGACCAGTAGAATGCATATATGTAAACTTCTTAAAGCATTATATATGAAAAAAACATCATGAATATAAAAAGTATGACGAGGATAATTTTCATCCAAAATTGTAAAGAACCATAAAATGTTTTGTTAATTTAAAATTTCTTCCACTTTACAAAATAATTTAATAGACAACTACAACAAATATATACTCTAATTAAATTTATTTAATAATCTATGCAAAAACTCAATGATAAAATTATTACTAATATTATAATCATGCCAAAATTTGATTCTAATCTAGACACCTAATGATCATGGGATCACCTTCATTAAAAAAATGTGTACCTAGAGGAGAGTTAGATCCTCTAAAGACAAAGTGCTTGCATTATTTGAAATTAAATTTTAAAAGGGCTATTGAATCTATAAAAAAATTCTATTTTTTTAGAAAGGGCCATTTTATCCTTAATAGTATTTTTTACACCCCACTTCATAAGTGTTGAAAGGCCCTATTAGATTGATTTTATATACATCATAAAAACACCAACAACATGTAGATATGTTTGAATTTTCTAATGTAAATTATTCTTGGGGTCTAAGTTTTAGATTAGTATAAGCACATGTTGAAAATAAAAGATTCCTTGATAATTGAGAGGTAGATAGGGGTGACATTGTTCATGAGATATATTTGATGTAATGAATGCTATATATCATATAACACCCCTACTCCTCTATATTTCCTTCGGTGTCAAAATTACAAACATGAATGTTGGAAACTTAGTTGTTAGTTAATTGGAATGTCAAATGATATGACCTACTCAAAATTGGAATGTTCTTTACATTAAATGTTCCCATCCTACAACATATCCTTATAATGACAAAGGAAACATCCTTTTGTTCTATTATCACATGATCCAATGAGTAAAATAAAGTAAAAGTATGTTGGGCATTTCACCCACATGTATAAAAGAATGTTTAACCCACATATTGGGAAAGGAGAATTTGTTATGGAATTTATTAAACAAAAGGATATATGAATTTTTTTTAGTCCTAAACTCATCTCAAACTTTCTTACACATGTTGAAAAAATGTTCTTTGTATTCTTAGAACCATTGAACATGTTCAATAACCTTATGCAATGCATACTTTTGAATCTCCAAGGCTCAGGGCAAATGAAAGGTCTATGGATAAATAAGAGCCATTATTGATAAAATTCCTCAATGCCCTATTAGATAACACCATCTTTCCATGAATTGTGAGTATTTACATTATGGTAAGTGAACAAATCAAAATTTCCTCTGATCATAGGAGAGAGAATATAGACTTCCAAAATTGGGAAAATTTTCACACCCTAGTATGCAGGATACTTGATCTCTTTTTGTTCAAGAACCACTGAATAATATGAAATTTATTCCTAAATGGTAACTTCAAACTAGGATCTAACTCATCATGCATCTCACAAGATAAGTCTTTTTACTTCTTTGAACTTGGTAAACAAAGCATCCAGAAAAAGACCTATAGAACTAAAAGAAGTGATACGTATGAAAACTTGATGAATGGAACACCTTATATGATAGTAGTATATTTTTAAAATAACACTTTAAATGACTAGTATAGTTGGAAAAAAACTTTATAATGTATATATAATAAATCTTATAAAAATACATTTTATTATTGATTTTGCATATTTAGGCAAATAAAGTCAATTCTAACATAGTCATATTAGAGAATGACTAATGCTAAAAATGGAAAATGATTAAACTATAATTAATCTAAAAGTATCCCATAAAGTTTTATTTAAGACATTGCTTAAGAAAATGAGCATCTCCAAAATAGTCTCCTAAATATATGTCCTATCTCCAATATGATCATCATAGACTTGGTTATCAACTGATAATGTTAGGCTCATTTGAGTGACAAATCATGATTTTCATTTCCATAAAATTTTATGATTGCATCCAAACTCACTATATTCTTATATCGCAATCAAAACATAGGAAAACAAACTTTACTTAATAAACAAGAATACCATTAGATTCTACTTCCCACTTAACCACTTTATTGCCTCTACCCATAGCCAAGATGCAGTCCTATTAAAATAATCAATTTTCCAATAATTAACTCTAGATATAACGATAGGATTCCTTTAAATACTTGCATTACATATTATAAACAAATACATTCTTTTATTTCCACCTATTTTTTTGAGTAACACATAAGAAACTACTTCATAATGAAGTTACAACATAGTGGTCCATTTTTTTTTTCTGAGTAACGAAGTGTCAACATAGTGGTCCAAATACCACCTATGAAGTATTAAATAGGATGCCATACTTTTAATTAATGTTTCCTCTAAATATTTTAGATGTTGATTTAAATTTCTTTGGAAATTTTCCTGATGCCTTAAAAAACTCTCTATCACCTTACTTAAATCAAATGCAATAATCCCTAATCATTCAATAACTGCAAGAAACATCATTAATTATCTTGTGTGTTTCCAACACAAGTTCTATAGAGAAAGCAAGCATGCACCTATGAAATCTATCATTAATAAACAAAGATGTCAAGTTAATATTACCTTATCTATGTGACTCTTCTCTGTACATGGTAGCTAAAACCCTGTAATATATCTTTCATGCTTCTATCCTTTTTTATTCTAACTATATGTTATCTATCAAGGCAACACTCTGAAGGCTTTCAATAACACATCTACACATAAGTGCACTACCAGGGAAAAGTACTTCATGTATTATTTGTGCTCTAAAAATCACATATGTTATAATATCCCTATCACATGATGAAAGGAAGTACTCAATCTCTGTTTAAGGTTTTGCATTAGGTGGAGTTGTAATAGTTTGAATCCATTTTGTAGTTGTCATTTTCATGATCACTAATGTAGAAGGTGGGGGTGTCTTATTATTGGAGGGTGTAGATCTATATTTTACATTGATGTCAATGCATATCCTAGTTGAGATTATGTCCTTGTAATTATCTTTGTTGGTAAGGAAATAAAATCATACTTCCTTTATAGAGTTTAAGTACATACATATTAGTAATACACTCACAAGATAACTTGCCATACACAATTCACTCATATCATGTAATTAAAATGATTTGTTAAGCATGTGATAGTGTTGGCAATATGATTGTTATTGATGTCAAAAGGGAGATTATTTATGTCAAAGGATTAGTCACAAACATGATTGATGGAGAAAAGAGCATGTTTTACAATTGCACAGTGAAAAGTTATCATGATTTTATAGAGACCATTTATGGACCATTTGAAGAGCAAGTAATAGAATATCTATTATGGGTTTTTCAAGTGCACCTTAGATATATGGTCCACAGGTTCATATGAGGAGAAATGAGCTCAAAAATGAATTATATTTTCTCTCAAAAATTACATGGTTTCTCAGTTAAAACCTAATAATTTAAGTCCTAGCATTTACAAACATGTTCTATTTTTATGTTAACTGGATATAGGCAGGAATTGGTTAATTTATATCTTAAGCCCTTATCATCATTGTGAAATCATCTGCTTTAACCTAGTAATTACTAGCTTGAGAAGTGATCAAAGACTTTAATATTTCTTAAGTCTTAGAATTAATATTTGTCCCATCTTGATCAATGGTTAGAATTTAATCGTACGTTAAGGATCCAATGAAGTATAAAAAAGTCAATTTGTCAAAGTGACTTATGAGTAAATGTACTAGTGACAAGTGTCACATTCATAGAGCTTATTATATAGAGATACAATGAGCATATTAATATATAAGAAGATATAAAGATGAGAATGTAATTGTGCATTGAATATCAATGAAGTGCATGGAGTTAAATAGGTCAAATTGTCTAATGTTTAGTAAGTTAGAGACCCTACTACTTTGAGAAGATTGATGGTGCATATTTACTTTAAGATGTAAGGAAGTAGAAGGATAAGGACAAGTGATTGAATTTGAATGTTAAGTAGATATAAAGATTGAGCTTATCATAAGATCTAATGATGAGAATGTTCTCAGTCAATGAAGATATAAAAGATTAAGTGGACTTAATGGGATAAAGTGCTCGATGTTTAACGACACAGAGATGAGTTAAAGACTGAGCTTCTTTGATGGGATAAATAGATCATAAGTGTTTCAAAGTCTTAAGAAGTAGTGATATTAGACTAAGTACTCAATTTTTAATGATAGACAAAGGTAAATTCCATGCTAATTTTGAATATCTAAGGGCATGTGGGATATCGAATCAAAATATCTAATGGAAGCATTTTAAAGTTGAAATGTTAAAGTCTGAAAGTGTATAAGGATCTAATGGAGTGATTTAGCCTATCATAGCTTGATCTAACAGTTTCATTTTAAAGTTGAGAAAATTAAATGAGGATCATTAGATCATGGTGTAAAACTTAATATTCATGGTCAATATTTGAAGATATGTTCATCTCAATGGTCAAGTGATAGAACATGCAAGAAAGATGCATTATACAACACAAACAAAAATATAGATCATTGTGATCGATATAAATTGTGTAAAATGGAATGTGTATCAAAATTAGAGCCTGGTATATGCTAAATATAGTAAAATTCAAAGAATTATGGTGGTGATGCATGAATTCAAAGAAGAAAAAAACTTGCTAGAGTGTGATATGTTACAGACCAAGTGTGAACATAGAGAAGAAGTGAGACCTAGATATAATGCTTACATATGTCATCTATGATATAGTAAATGATGTTTCTACTAGTGTAGTTGAATTACATCTAATTTAGAAAAATAGAGACACAGAACTAGAGGGGTAGAGTTTAAAAAGAGAAAGAGAGAGATATGTGCAAATAATGAGCAGTTACAGAACATACCTATAATAAAGAATTGGAATTAGATTCATTTATGAATCAATATTATAATCTAGAGTTATAGATCCATATTGTAATATATATATATATATATATATATATATATATATATATATATATATATATATATATATAATTAGTGAGTGCCATCAGTTAAGTTGAGTTGGTGCTTAGTTAGTGAATTGGTGCTTCCTTAGAGTAGGTGCTCTTCAATTAGGGGATTGATGTCTTCTTAGGGTACCCTTAGATTTTGTAACCAGTGAGGTTTTGATTATGAGGATGGATTAGAATAGTATATTCTAGTAGTTGTTTCTCACCATGGTTTTTCCCATATTGGGTTTTCCATGTACATATGGTTTTGTGTCTATTTGTGTGTGTGATTTTTGCATATATGTTTTAATATATATTAAAAAGATTAAAATGACTAATTTAATCAATCTAATAATTCAAACCCTTCTCAGTATATATTTGTGTTCCAATAATTGGTATCAGATCCATGATTCCTTAGAAGAAGCTTAATCAGCTCAGGTAGATCTTGAATAGTGAACACAAATAGTTAATCAAAAAGGCTCTTCCTCAAACAAAGAACCTCTCTTTGATGGATAAAACTATGCATTTTGGATAATTATGATGGAATCATATTTATCTTCATTATGGTTTGATGTATGGATGTATATGGTAAATGGATATACAACTCTTGCTACAACTCCTACTGATAAGGCTAGAAAGAAAGCATATGAGAGCAATGCCAAGGCTAAGAATGCTATTATGTGTGGATTATCTAATTCAAAGTTTGTAAAAGTGATGCATTGTAAAAATGCACAAGATATATAGAATAAATCGAATATCATCTATGAAGGTGATGATAAGGTAAAGTAGGCCAAGCTACAAACATGCAAAGGCAAGTTTGAAAGCCTTAAAATGAATGAAGAAGAGGAAATTGTAAACTACCTCCTCAGAGTAGATGAAATAGTAAATACAATCAAAGGCCTTAGAGAAGATATGAAAGAATTAGTCATTTTCAAAAAGGTCCTAAGATCTTTGCCATCAAGGTATGACCCTTAAATATATGCAATAGAGGAAGCAAGAGATATGGATAAACTCACTGTTGATGAGTTGAATGTAACCTTCACTACCTATGAGATGAGATGGGAGAAGAAAACACTTTTAAGAGAGAAACTGCATTCAATGCATCCAAAAAAGTGAAATCATAAGCACCTACATCCATATCTAAGGAGATTGATGAAGAAGAAGCCAAATGTATGCAATCAAAATTGTATCATATCCATAAATCAATCTTGGACCAAATGAGATAAAGCACAGTTATACTTCCAATTGGGATACACTTGTTAATCAGGAGCATGCCCAATATGAGGATCCTATAGAATTGATTAGTTGATCACTTATCACAACACACCATGATATGAAGGGTTCCAAAGCCTACAATTTAACACAATCACACAACAACCCTAAAAGAGTCTTATAATTTGATATTTCACTAAGTCTAACAAACAAGAAAGTAAATATAATCTAGTGTACACCAAATCTTGTGACACAAAGTGAGGGGTTAGTAAAGAAAAGCAATTAAAACATGTATAGGTAAACCTAACATAAATTAAGTATGAGTAACACCCTAATACATGGAATATGAAGAGTAATATTATTTGAGCCAACACTTATGCTACTTATATCTACTAAAAGAGAGAACAAAGTTAGAAGATACTTACCTGAATGTGAACCCATCAAGACTCAATATCTCCCTTGGCCAATGGTGCTTTGTAAGAGGTTATTGTGGTTTATAAGTATAACTTTATAAGTTCAAAACATCCAAGACCTATCCACAAGAATAGATTCTTTGAGTAAGAAACCTAAGCTAAGACTCCTCAAGTAGAGTGGTGGAAGATCACATTGTGAATAAGCGTGAGTGAATAATAAATCTTGATTAAATATATAAATAATGACAAAAATTATATTATATTTATAGGAATAATTAACCCTAAAATCATCTGGATATGTTAATTGTACTGGGTCGAACCAATCGACCTAGCACATTTTCAGGTTAACTCACTAGGTCTGTGTTAGGTTGGTCGAGAGGATAACAAACCAAAAGAGAGAAAAGGTCCCTAAACTAAACTAGTTCAACCAAGTCAACCTAGTTTTTTGAATAGGTAAAAAGGGTGCCAAATAAGAAAAAGAGGGATAGAAAGAGGAAAATACTAGGAGACTATGCAAGGGAAGAACAATAGCTTAGGGAAAGGTTTTAAGAGCTGGTTAAATTGGTAATAATGTGGAAATAAAGGACAAAATATTTAAAATCACCAAAAGTCTACCCACCCCTTTTCTGGTGCACCCCTTAAGGCATGCACTCAAAGAGATTGAGTCTCAATAGATTCCTATAAGATGTAAAGCATCAATATGTGATAAAAGTTGAAAATATTATGTATATACATATGCGCCACTCAAAGCTCATCACATGTCACTAAGGTGTAATAGGGGATGGTGCTTTGATAAAAGAACATAAGGACACAAAATTTTGATGCTAAAAAAAATTATAGTATTTTAAAAGCATAAAATAATTGAAATTAAATGACGTAAAAGGAAACTAAACTAAAAAGTAAATGTAACTAAATATAAATGATGCATACCTTAAATTACCTTTATTATGGGATGGTTATCTACTGTGTTATTGGTTTTGATTGTGTAGGGTGTAGAGACTACTTTTAATAAACCCAATAATAAAAAACTAAAATTCAAAAACAAATAAACACAAGAAAATCCAAGATAACTGGTGCTATGAGGATGGGATGTACTTGGGAAATTTGGCAAGCTGGGATTATAAGTGTTATGTTAAACCAAATTACCAAGTCAAAAAGATAAAACAAGAGTAAATTAGGTAACTAAAAATCCAAGGCTACGAAATACTAACAAACTCAAAATAAGTAAACCTCAAGTAAGAAAGGCAAACTCACCAAATCAAACCAAGGATACATGTCAAAAAGATGGCAAAAAATAAATCAATGGTAAAAAGATGAAACAAAATGGTAAAATAATATTTATGAGTGAGCAATAACAATCCACATCTCACTCAACAATGGAAAACAACATTGATGAGTGAACAATAACAAATCACATCTCATTAATTAATGAAATAAAGGGTACAAACTCAAGTGTCAGTAACATCAGGATAGCACAACAATGATAAAATGGTAAAAGGAAAGTAAATTAAGCCTTATAAATGTAAATTTTTATGGTATAAATAAAGTGATCCATAGTTTCTCAAACATATTATTTTTCTCTAAGGATAAATAAAATTGAAACAAAGTAGTACTAGAATGTTTTTAGGAGATGCAGAAGAAGGAATTTAAAGAAGAGGAAAAACAAATTTGAAATCAAAATTTACCTATCAAGGGAGGAAATGAAATGGGTGAAGGGGAGAATGAAGGAAAAACCAAGGTAGAGGAACTTTTTATCAAAGTAAAGAAACTCAAATTTGGTTTGTCAAAACAAGAGGACTGTCAACCTTAAGGACTCTAAAGAACTTCTCTTAGCTACACAAATATTAGGTCAATAAATGAAGTATATAGATCATCCCATGAAGGCTATATATATAAAAATTAAAATGGACCTACCTCCCCATGATGTTTTACCTGCTCTTCAGGACCCCTTATAGAGCCATCGGTCTACTACGAAGATTGGGTACTTGCATGAGAAAGTAGGTAACACTATAGAGTTTGTTGAAATCCCCTATTCCAATCTATTGGCATACTGTACCTCGAAGGACCTTGGATCTATGTGAGGCCAACTGTGGAGTTTGAGCTTTTATTATAAATCGGAGATGTGCTTGAAAATCACATACTTTGGTGTGAATTTGACTTTTGAAATTTATATGTTGCCTTTTAGATATCATTGCCTTTTGTTTCAAATGATTTGGCTTTTAACTTTATTTATAGATTTTTAAGATTCCTCCTCCATATAGATTTGGAAGACCAAACATGGGTGCTAAAGATGAATTTCATTTGAAAACTTGGGAGATGGTTTCTAAGAGAGAGAACTTCAAAGAGCATGAGGTCTAAGAGTCTCATAAATCTAGGTGAAATAAAAGTGCTATCTTGACTTTGACCCTATTTTATCCAATGTGGAGATGAAAGCAAGGGAAAACCAAGAGGAATGACACATGTAAAAATTTGAATTACTTCAAATTTGAAAAAAATGTGACAAAGGGCAAAAAGGGATATAATAACAATAAAGGTATTCCTTATCATAAGAGTAAGGGAAATGGAGGAAAACATGCTAACATAGATTGTTGGGTAGATTACATCTAGAAAAATAAGCAAAAACTAAAGTCTAAGAACAAGGATCATAAAGAACATGAAAAGATGGTAATTTTATAAGGAGGGTCGGGTTTGATCCATGGTCTTATGAATCAACTTCATAAAAGACAAACCCATAGAGGGTGCTAAAAAATAAGTGAAATAGAAAGCAAAAAGATTGTGATTTTATGAGGGACACTGGGTCCTATCTATGCTCTTATAAAGTAAGTCACAAAATAAAACCCAATGGGTGCCAAAACAAAATTAACAAGCAACAAAATAGTGAAATATAATAAGTGAAATATGGTAATTTTGTGAGGGGTGATAGGTCCTATCCATGGTCTTATGAAGCAACTCATGAAATTAAAGCCCAAGGGACACCAAATCAAAATTGGTAAATAAAAAGAAAGAAAGGAAAAAAAAGAATGAAAAAGGTAAGAAAAATGGTGGTTTTGTGAGAAGTGTCAGGTCCTATCCATGGTCTTACAAATAAACTCACAAAATAAAAGCCCAAAGGGTGCTAAAAAATGAAAAAAAATGCAAGAAGATAAAGAAGACTATGGTACATCAAGAAACCAAATGACCAAAAGGGAGGACTAAAGGTTTGTGAAATAAGAGGAAACTTGTTGTAGAGAGAGAGACCCATGATAAAGTATCCTAAAAAAGTGTTAGATAAATCTAGATAAAAATCATGATAAGAAGGAAATGATTTAGACAAAGTAATTCTTAAGGAATTATGTATTGGTAGGATCTTTGAAAACATGACCTTCACTAGTTTGAAGGCGATAAGTGTTTAGACCAAGGATGTCTTTGAATAAATATGGACCTCACCTTTTTTGGGCATATTTAACTTATTTGTCATGGGTGTAGTCTAATTTAAGGGCAAGATCACCAACATTAAATGTGCATATTTTAACACATTTTTTATGTTGTCGGGTGATGCGAGCCTTGTATTGGTAGTTATGTTGTAAGGCGGAAAGATGATGTTCATCAAGTAAATTAAGGGCATGAAGGTGAGCCTCATGAAACTATTCATTAGGAATGATACCATGAAGAGCTATACGTAGAGAAGGAATCTCAACTTCAAGAAGAAGAACTGACTTGAAAACATAGACTAGTGAGAATGGATTTGCCCTAATGGTAGTATGTATGATAGTCTAATAGGCCCAAAGTGCAGGGTAAAGATGAATATGATAATCCATACAAGTTTCATGAATTATCTTTTGAATAATTTTGTTGAGATTCTTATTAGTAGCCTCAGATTTACCATTGCATTGTGGATGATAAGGCGTGGAAAACTTGTGATTGATTTTGAATTTGGCACAAAGTTGTTTCACATGTTTGTTTTTGAAGTTACCACCATTGTCTGAAATGATGGTATAAGGAACTCTAAAGTGGTAAATGATTTGGTTAAGAATGAACTTGTAGATAATAAGATCCATGACATTTAAAAGGGTCATAATTTCTACCCACTTAGTAAAGTACTCAGTGGTGGTGATGATAAAGACATGCCCATCTTGGAAATGATGAAACTTACCAATGAGATCGAATCCCCATGTGGAAAATGTCCAAGGATATTTAATAGTTTGAAGTTCAATAGGAGGTGAATGAATGAGATCATTATGAAACTGATAAGGATTACACTTCTTAGCATATTCAATAGCATCTTTTTCAAGAGTAGGCCAAAAAAACCCATATGTAGGCATTTTCATATTGTAGCATGTCCGCTATAGTGACCACAACAAATTCTCCCATGTGCTTACTCAAGAAGAGGAGGAACCTTGTCTTACATAACATAATGGAGCAAGGTACCTTCAACATTGCGATAATAAAAGATGTTATGTTGAAATACATACTTGAAATCTTATTTATGAATGCATGTTTTCTCATGAGATTCTAGATCAGGAGGATAAGTTTGATGTTCTAAAGATTGAATGATATCTTTGTACTATGGGATTTGATGAACATTAAAAAATTTGATGTGGAAAATAAGTGAATCAGGTATTTGAGTGGATGATAATGATTTTTTGATTTATATAATAAAGGAAAGATCAAAAAGAACTTGATGAGGATGAAAGAGAAAAGTTGATGAGGCAAGATAATCAACAATGGAATTTTGATCTCTAAGAATAGGCTTGATAGTGAAAGAGATAAAGTCCTTAGTAAGAGTGGTTGAAATTTGATGATATGTGATGAGGTTTTCACTTTTACATTGATATTCACCACTAACTTGATGGTAAATAAGCTGAGTATCTCCTAAATCATGAAGGTATTATATTTCTAGATCAAGAGTAGCTCTCATGCCTAAGATAAGAGATTCATACTCGGCCATATTATTGATGACATCAAAGGTGAAGTGAAAGGCTAAAAGAATGATCTTGCTAAGAGGACTTGTGAGAATGCAACCTACCCTAGCTCCTTAAAGGCATTTAGCACCATCAAAGTGAAGGGTCCAAGTATCCTCATGCAAGTCAACATTGATTTTAGGAAGCTCCATGATAACTACATTTGGTTTAGTAGTTATGGATGGAGTAGAGGATTCTTCAAGTTGATTGGATTAAAGATCAGTAATAAATCTATGAAAATAGTCTTTAGGAGAGATAGCTTGATTAAGACCTTCAATGTAAAGGATATTATCATCAGGAAGGTCATTTTGAAGTGAAGGAGTGGCTGGAATAGGGGTTGTAATAAGTTGGTCAGCTATGACTTTCCATTTAATAGAATTTTACATGATGATTTAGAGATCAAATTCCATAAAAAGAACCATCCATTTACCAATTTTATCTCTAGGAAGAAAGGTTTTGGAGAAGAAATGATGAAGGGTGTCAAAATAAATGATGACATAAGTGGTTTGGCAAAACATGTAATGATGAAAATTTTCAGCTAAAAAGAAGATATCGAAGCAATCACACTCAACTTTGGCATAACATGTCTCATAATTGATGAGGCCTTGACTTATGTAATAGATAACATACTCTATTCCCGTATCATCTTGTTGGGAAAGCATTACCCCAACTAAAATAGGTGTATAAGAAGTATATAGAATTAAAGGTTTATCATTGGAAGGTGGATGAAGTGTAGGTGGATGAAGTAAAGACTCTTTCATATTATTTAAGGATCTCTGACATCGATCCATCCATTCCAAAGCAGTACCTTTTTTGAGAACGGAATTGATGGAGTGAATGCGATAAGCCATATCGGGGATGAATCATCTAACTACCCCAAGTTTGCCTAAATATGTATAAATGTTAGGAATAGATCTAGGAATGGGCATATTGACAATATAACTAATCTTGGATGGGTCAACATCGATGTTGTGGAGAGAGAATAAGAATCCCAACAATTTTCTAGATTTGACTCCAAAAAAACATTTGAAAGGATTAAGTCTAACTTTATATTTTAGGAGACAGTCAAAGATGATAACAAAATCAAAAAGATGATTCTTATAATTCTTAGACTTGGAAATAAGATCATCCACATAAGTTTCAACAATTTTATGGATGAGATCATGAAAGATGTGAGTCATTGCACATTCATAGGTAGCTCTAGCATTTTTGAGACTAAAGGGAATTTTGACATAATAATAGGTGACATATTCTATGGTGAAATTAGTCTTACATTGGTCCTTGGGAGTGATATGAATCTGATTATATCCTAAAAATACATCCATAAGAGATAACATTTCATAATCAGCCATGGAATTGATGATGGCATCTATTGAAGGTAAGGGGAAGTTATCCTTAGGACAAGCTAGATTAAGGTTGAGGAAATCCATACAGATATGAATGACCATGGTGACATTCTTCCAAATAGGAAAAATGTTAGAAAAGCCATTCAAAATAGTCCACTAGTTTAATGAATTTAGCATCAATTAGTTTAATGATTCCCTTATGACATAGATTAGTAACTTTAGGCATAAATTTTTGTTGCTTTTATCACACAATTATAGGGTCAATTTCAATCATGTCTTTATAAGACCAAGAAAATTCCTCTTTATATTTATCAAATAAAAGGCTAAAATTATCATGTTTTGAGGGTGAGAATTCTTAAGAGATAGTTATCAGTCGAGGACAAGATGGAGTACCATATTCGATACAAGTTATTTCTTTGATAAGCATGGCATTACCAACTTGAAAGTGGTATGATGAATTATGTAAATATGAAATTGGATTTGTTTTAGGATCAATACTAGTGATGAATTTATTGAAGCAAGGAGTTTTAGTTTTAAAATTTCCAAGTTTATGATGCTCTGAGGAAATTGTGGTTCTCAGGCATGAAGTAACTCAAGAATAACTTCATCACTAGGTAAGGTAGGAAACATACCAAAGTATTTAACATCTAATTTAAGATACAAAATATGATTTCCATGGTGATCATACTTAAAATGTATCTGATGAACATTTGTTGCCTTTGATTCAAGTGTATTTTTAGGAGTAGATAAAGAAGATGGATCACAAGAGATAAGAGTGTTGGTAAATTTAATGATGGGAGAAAGATCAAATTCAATGATAGGGTCCAAAGGAGATAGAGAAGATGAAGTGGATTCCAAAGGTTTGAAAGGTGTGATTTGTTCTACTACCCAAGGAGTGTCGATAAGTGGAGAATTGGTAGGAAGCACATGACCCTCAGGATCTAAATCATGATGCACATATATGGTATGTACATTCTGATTGAAGGCATGAATTTGAGTGAAAGTATTTTGATAATGTTATACATCCAAGTCTTTAGATTGAGCTTGGGCCATGATATAATTATCATCATACATGGGAGAAATCGTACATGCTTGAGAATCAGGGGGATTTTCAAAAGGTGAAATCCCAATATTGCTAAATGTATGAGGAGCATGTTGAGAAGATCTTGAAATAATTTAGCCACTCCCAAATCATTGAAAGTGAGGCATATTTAGGTAAAGATGGATCTTGAGAATTTCATGGAAGGGGAAGTTAGTAATATCATCCATGAGAGGAATAATATGATCTATAGGTAAGAGAGGAGGAATCAACTCTACAATATATGGAGGTAACTTCTTGGTATTGTAAGTGTGTTGCAACTCATTGGGCTCATCATCATTAGAATATGAAAGAGTAACTTGTAAATCAAGATTCATGTTAATGAACTCAAGAAAAGGAGTACTATTGATTTTAAGAATTATAGGAACATGATATTGAGGTTTAGGATTAGGAATATAAATGATCCATGGGTTAGGATTAGCTCCATGCTTTTAATGCTTTCCATTATGTAAGAATTTAATGTACTGACTATCAGAAGATGTAATGACCCCCATTCGATGAGTCTATGGATGACCAAGAAGAATGTTATAAGATAAAGGAATATCAAGGACCATAATCTTGGTTTTAATAGTCTTAATACTAATGGTCAAAGGAATCCATATACAACCAAGTGGATTTTGATTAGTCTTTTTAAAGCCATGACAAGTAAGGTGAGTTTGCTTAAGATGATCCCTATTATAACCAAGTTGTTGAATGAGCCATAAGAATCTCACATTAATAATAAAGCCCTCATTAACTAAAAATTTTCAAACAAGGGTGGTATTAATGGCTACTTTGATAAAGAGAGGTGGATCATTGGCACAAAAGAGAATTTCATCATTGATCATGTCCTCTTCAAGGAATTCAATATAGGGATTAGAAGAGGGATGCATATTTTCAATGGTGTTAATATTAGTGGGTTGAGAATCAATTGAAGGTGGTTTTTCTTCTAAAGAGGAGGGATATTCAATCTCTTAAAGTTGTTGCATAAGAAATTTATGCTGATAAGGTGAAGTGAAAACCAACTCCATAAGAGGAATTTTACAAGGCATAGAGTTGAGTTCTTCAAGAAAATTCCAATGTGATTTAGAAAAACTAGCATGGTGTTTAAAAGGTAAAGTATATTTAGGAATAATAGATGTGGTGGGAGGATTATAAGGAGGAATTTGTTCTTCAAGTGCTTCTGAATCATCATGAGTGGTAGTAGTATCATCTTTAAGAAGTTGTTCTTCTAAATATGGATTTTTAGGCTTAGTAACGAGATCTTTATGAGCCAATCTATGATGATATTTAACCTTAGTAGTGTTGACATATTGAGAGTTGTTATAATATTGGTCGTAATTGGCAACAATGGCACAAATATCCTTGACATTTGATTGATTATTTTTTGAAGAAGTTTTTTTATTATTAGAAGCAGAAGCTTTAAAAGTTTGTCATTTTTGAGATGCGACAACATACTCTTGATGACAAAGTTTGATCATAACTTCATGGTTGAATGAGTCACCAAGCATATAAGAAACTCCACACATGGTGATCCCTCTACAAGATTTGTGAGAATGCCCAATGTTGGCATGAAACCAATAAAATAGATTGGGATCATACCACTTAGGAGGAGCATTGGGATAGATGAAAGGTTTAGAGGGTAGTAATAATTGCTGCATTTATTGAACTGAAAGAGGTGTGTGATATGGAAAAGGAACATTAGATTTGGTAACTCTAGATTTGGTTTATGGAGTAGTACTAGTGATAACATTAGAAGTTTGGAAAGATCCCTTGAGAATATTATGATAGGGTTTGAATTGCTTCATAAGAAAGTCTTGCCTTTTGGCTTGGTCAAGAGATTTGTTAAGAGTTTTAGGAGCAAAGGTCTGAACCTTGTATTAAAGAGTGAGAGTTAAAGTGTTAATAAAGATTTTGAATAAGTTATCATCAGTCATATTATGATCAGCTTTATGAGATAAATATTTCCATCTTTTAATAAAGTCATGAGCCGATTCATTAGGAGATTGCTTATAATTTATGAAGTGACTAAGGCAATTTTTAAGGTCATTATGTTGAAACTCTTTAACCAAAGGATTGACCAAATCTTCAAGTCACCAAATAGAATGTTAGGGAAATTGATTATACCATTCTAATACATCACTAGTGAAAGTTTTGACTAATAGTTTAGTTGTGTCAAATGTATTAGTTTGGATCCACTCTTTATAAAGGTTGCCAAAGGCTTTAAGGAAGGAAACAAGATCTTTAGTCCCATCATATTTGATAGTTGGAGATATGTTACCAATATAAATGGATAAAATAAAGGGGGATAAAGGCTCATTTTGGATGGTTTGAAGCATTTTGTTATGCATTATGGGTTGAGGAATAATATTGCCTAAGGCATCCCTAAGAGGTGGAGGAATGTAGTTAGGATTCATAGATGGAGGTTGATTAGCTAAATTGATTAGATGTTATTGAAGTTACATCATTTGGTTAGTATTAAGATTTTGCATGATTTTTATTTGTTAAATGACTTGAGCTAATAGTTAGGTTGTATTGGGAGGTGGGTTAGTGTTGTAAGGATCACTCTCCAAATTGGTTTTGGAGGAGGATTATTAGGAGGGTTGTTAGTGGGATTGTTAAGTAAACTTGTATCAATCACTCCCATATTGGTTTGAAGGTTGTGAGAATTTTCTTGATAAGTATATAAAGGATTGGATCCATCAACTTTATCTTAAGGTGTTATTTGCACCATGTTACAGTTTAAAGATGAAGGAGGTGAAGAGGTACCCAAAGAGTGATGGTTATATTGGGAGGAGAAAAGAGGAATAAATGAACATCCCATATAGTATTTAAATGGATTTAAACTATTCAAGAAGATTATGATAGGAAAGTTCATTCTAACTGAAGGTAAATGAACATAATGTAAACTTGGAGAGATGAGGAACTAGGTTGACAAATAGAGAAATTAGGAAAAAACATTGGGTCAACCAGGTCAACCTAGTGCAAGAAATAGGTCTATAGACTATACAGGGTCGACTAAGTTAACCTATCATAGTACACAAAAGCCAAAAAAAGGTACTAGGTCGACCATGTTGACCTAATATAGTAAATAGGGAAGATGAGAAAGTTGACAACAAGTTTGGAAATGAAATAGGATAATTTTTAGATAATCTAGGAAAATAAGTGTAGAAAGGAAACACACAGTCAATTGAATTAACACTGGCTAATCCAATTGATGGACACAAAGAAAAAATCTTGCACTAACATTGGATAATGCAAGTTCTACACACACAATTGAGCAAAGATCAAGAAAATAACTTGGAAAGTAACATTAGCTAATTGGTCAACCTAGAATGTTGATTAGATTATAAAGAATGATTTTAAATGTAATTGGAAGTTGGCTATAAGCAAGGTACTGAAATATCAATCTATGGATGGTTTTAGGTAAGTTTGGGCTGAAAGGGACTGTAGTGGTAATGATATAGTCTTGGTATTGGGGTATACCCCCTCACTTCACACATCACATCAATAAGGGTAACAGGTGCTTAGCCAAAAAATACCATTAACCACGCTTCATAATTGACCAGGCATCATGTCAGCTTCCCCCTTGGTGATGAAATCCAAGTAGGTTGGCCTGGGTAGACATATGTTAAAATGTTTTATTGATGTTATGTGATTTGTCCATGTGTGCATAAAATAAAAATAGTGAAACTAAGAGATAAATTGAAAACCCTCTAATTAGACTATGGGAGCCGTTATAATCATGCAAGAAACTGAAAAGAAAGATGTGATTAACATATAAGGTTAATTTCCAACTTGATACAAGGTATAGTGTAGAAACTATATGCATAAAATACATAACAAAGTTAATAGGGTCAAACTGTTCTATGGAAAATAAGGTCTGAAAGTGAACTGGGTCAACCAGGTCAACCTAGTTATTTAGACAACACACAAACCAAGTTGATCTAACACAACAAATATATGATATAAATGATGATAAAATAATGAAATAAAAGTGAAATAAATTTTGTAAGGCTTCATATCACATCAAGTTCACTAGAATGTATGCAATCAGAATTGCATCATGTCCATAAATCAATCCTAGATTAGATGAGATAGAGCACACTTACACTTATGATTAGGATATACTTTTTAAGTGGGAGCATGAACAATATGGGGATCTGTTAGACCCAATTAGGGGATCACTTGTCACAACACACCATGTTAGGAAGGGTTCCAAAGCCTATAGTCTAAAATAATAACACAACAACCCTAAAAGAGTCCTATAATTTGATGTTTCACTAAGTCTAACAAAGAAGAAACTAAATCTAATCTAGTGTGAACCAAAGCTTATGGCACAAAGTGAGGCGTTAGTAAAGCAAAATAATCAAAACATGTATAGGGTACCTAAAATAAAGTAAGTATGAGTAATACCCTAATACATGGAATATGAAGAGTAATATTATTCGAGCCAACACTTATGCTACTTATATCTATTAAAAGAGAGGAGAACAAAGTTAGAATATACTTACTTGAATTTGAACCCATCAATACTCAATCTCTCCCTTGGCCAATGGGGCTTCACAAGAGGTTGTTGTGGTTTGTAAAGATAACTTTGTAAGGCCAAAACATCCAAAACTTATCCATAAGACTAGATTCTCCAAGTAATAAACTTAAGATAAGATCCTTAAATAGAATGGTGGAAGAGTAGATTGTGAAGAAGCACACGTGAATAATAACTCTTTATTGCATATATTAATAGTGACTGAAATGATCTTATATTTATAGGTAGAATGAATGCTAAAATCATCTAGCTGTGTTGGCTTTGCTAGGTCGACTCGATTGAACTAGCACATTTTCAAGCCAACTCACTAGGTCTATGCTAGGTCAACTAGGAGGCTAACTAACCAAAAGAGAGAAAAGGTACCTAAACTAAACTGGGTTGACCAGGTTGACCTAGTTTATTAAACAGGTCAAAAGGATGCCAAGCAAGGAAAAGAGGGATAGAAAAAGGAAAAGATTATGAGACTATGCAAGGGAGGATTAATAGCTCAGGGAAATGTTTTAGGATCTAGTTAGATTGGTAATAATGTGGCAATAAAGGAAAATAATCCTGCTAAGCACCAAAGGTCTACCCATCCCTTTCTCAGTACACCCCATAAGACATGCACTCAAAGATATTGAGTCTTGATGGGTTATTGCAACATGTAAAGCATTAATATATGATAAAATTTGAAAATATTATGTGTATACACCAACTTTGTTAGAAGATTAAGAAGAGGGTCTAGAAAATATAAAGGTAAGTTACCCTTCAAATGCTTTAACTATGGTAAGGGAGGACATTTTACTATTAAATACCCTTATAAAAAAAGGATAACTCTGAGCAAGAAGAGGATAGTAAAAAGATGAAACCACACTATTCAAAGAAGAATAACTTCTTCAAAAATAATAAGGGTCTATAAACAAGAGAATATAGTGATTCATTGGATGATAGTGATAGCTCTGATGATGACCATGATTGTGCATTTGTGGCTATAGGAAATGAATTCCTATTCATGACATTCGGATCAAATTTTGTGGATAAAGAATAAGTTGAAGACTCTAATGAAGAAGAGGAAGGAGAATTGGATCTAGAGTGTGAACTCATATGTGCTCTAGATGAAATTGACAAGCAGAGAAAAGAGAACTCAAAGCAAAAGAAGATTGAAAATGTGTCCAAAAGTCTTGAAAAATCTGATCGAATGGTGGTTAGCCTAAAGACACAAGTTGAAGAGGCTAAAATAATATAATATTTAGTCAAAATTGAACTACAATCTAAATCTGATGAGTTTATGAAGCTAGAAGCATAAATAGTGGCTTTGAAAAAAGAACTTGATAAATCCAAAGAACAAATAGACAAAGGTCTAAGGCTGAAAGTAGGTTTAGAAATTCTTGATGAGTTAATCAACTCTCAAAATCCATCAAAAGAGAAATATGGGATTAGTTATTATAAATAAAAAATTCCCATAACTAGTAAATCTATAAATTTATATGACAACTTCAAAGCAGAAGAAGAATTAGGAGCAAAGAAAGAGAAAGCTTGCATGGATACAAAGATAGATACAAGCACCACTAATTTGAAAAAAATTGGAGGAGTAAAGAAGCTTGAAGAAATTAAGAAGAATAATGAGTCCATATATGTAAAATCAAGGAAGATGTAGGACATAAAGGTAGCTGATGCATATGGTTACATAAGAGTGAGAGACTTGAAGAAGCTAGAGTTAAGACCTCCTCATCCTACACAAAGAAATTTTATGAATAGGTATTCTTCATCTTTTTATGGTTATTGTTATACCTATAATAAGTTTGGTCATAAGGCTAGTGAATGTAGGGTTATACCTAAAAGGAGAACCAACTTTGTAAGAAGAAATTCATTTGCACCTTTGTTAGATACAAATGTAATATGTTATAACTATAATAATTTTGGTCACATAGCTAAACAATGTAGAAAAAAAAATTTAAGACCAAAGATACAAAATAAAAATAAAAGCATGCCTCCCAGTGTGAACAAAGATTCACAAGTCTCTGAAAAAGGGAAAAAACCAAATAGGAAACATAAGGATGTGTGAAAAGTGAAAGATCAATCTATGATTGCTCAAACTACACTCCATGCCAAGGAGTATAATTTGTGGGTAATAGACAATGGTTACTCAAAACATATGACTGGTGACAAGAGCAAGTTCATCAAACTGAGCAAATGTAAGGAAGGATCTATCAACTTAGGAGACAATACTGTAGTAAATATTCGAGGTAAAGAAACATTGAATATAGATGGAAAATTGCCTACACATGATGTCCTTTATGTTGAAGGATTGAAACATAATCTTCAAAGTGTCAATCAAATGTGTGATAATGGATATAAGGTCACATTTAATGCAAAATTTTTTATGATAAGGAGATCTAGAAGAATATTTGCAAAAGGGAAAAGAATTAAAAACAACATTTATAATCTTAGTGAAGTGAATGGTAATAGCTACCTAATAGAAAATATTGCTGAGAGTTGGTTATGGCATAGAAGAATGGGCCATGTCAATTTTGAAAACTTGGTAAAGGTGAGCTCAAATAAATGTGTTAGACACATGCGTAAGAAAACCAAACCTACAGACACTACTTTCAAAGAATTTCAACAAGGCAAACAAACAAGGGTCAAATTTAAAACAAAGGAGTGTGTAACTACAAAGCCTTTGGAGTTAGTTCGTACTGATCTTTGTGGTCTTGAAAAGATAAGAGTATGTAAAGGTGAAATATAATTCATCTTATTTATATATGATTACTCAAGAATGACATGGGTAACCTTTTTGAAGGATAAGTCTCAGGCATTTAAAAGATTCAAAATATTTAGGGCCATGGTAAAGAATGAGATCGGTCAAAAAATAAAGTGCTTAAGATCTGATAGAGGTGGAGAATTCACCTCAAATGAGTTCATAGAGTAGTGTGAGAAGCATGGAATCAAAAGGCATTACTCTACAATAAGGACTCCACAATAGAATGGAGTTGTTGAAATAAAGAACATGACAATCAAGGAGATGGATAGAACAATGATAAAAGAGACCAAGTTATTTGATGGATACTGAAAAGAAGCAATACAAACAACAAGATATATCTTGGATAGAGTTCAACTAAAGGTAAATAGTGATAAAACTACCTATGAACTATGGAATGAAAAATGTGTCTCTATTAAGTATTTTAGAGTGTTTGGTAGTAAATGTTATATTAGGAGAAAAAAAGACAACTTGGGAAGCTTTGAATCAATATGTGATGAAGGAATATTTCTTGGTTGTTACACCCAAAGCAAATCCTACATATGCTACAAAAAAAAGGCTACACAAGATTTTGGATAACATCAATTTCAAGGTTGAAGAAGGCTTGAAACATGTTAAACTTGATAGATAAATTTGTAATGAAGAATTAGATTATGAAGAGGAAGTAGCTAATGATGAGCCTAAGAAAGTAAATGAAAAGGCACCTACAATATTTTTTAAAAGGATCATCCTATAGATCATATCAATGGCAATAAAAATTAAGGAGTTCAAACAATGAGAAGAGTTGCAATGAACAAGGAACAAGTAAGTTTTGTTATAATGTCTGAAATTAAGCCTAAGAGCTATGTTGAAGCTAGAAAGGATGAGAATTATCTAAAATCCATGGAAGAATAACTTTGCAAAATAGAAAATAAAAAAAATTGGGAATTAGTTCTAAGACCTTCAAACAAGAATGCAATAGGTACAAATTGGGTCTTTAGAACAATCTCAATGATGATGGAAATATTATAAGGAATAAGGAAAGATAGGTGTGCAAAGAATATGCACAAGTTAAAGGCATAGATTTTGAGGAAACATTTGCTCCAATTGCTAGATTGGAAGCTATAAGAATGTTTTTAGCATTCTCTATTTACAAGAAATTCAAAGTCTATAAAATGGATGTTAAGTTTACTTTCTTGAATGGGAACCTAGAAGGAAGTATACATAGAACACCCTGTAGGTTTTCAGCTATCAGAAGAAAAAGATTTTCTCTGTAAACTGAAGAAAGCTCTATATGGTCTAAAACAGGCACCTAGAGCATGGTATTCAAGATTAGACCAATACCTGCAACAACAAGGATTCAATAAATGTTATGTAGATAACAATTTGTACTTCAAAGAAGAAGGTGAGAATATGTTAATTGTTATTCTATATGTAGATGATATCATTTTTGGTGGTAATAATAACAAAATATGCAAAGATTTCGATACTCAAATGCAAAATGAGTTTGAGGTGTCTTTTCTTGGAGAACTTTCTTTCTTCCTTAGTCTACACTTAGAACAAATTGATGAATGGATATTTATATCTTAAACCAAGTATGCTAAGGAAATGCTGAAGAAGTTTGGTATGGAAGACAACAAACTAGTAAGTACCCCCATGATAATTGGATGTAAGCTGAGCAAAGAGGATGACTCCTTTGATGTAAATCAGACATTGTATAGATCAATGATAGGTAGCTTGTTATACCTAATTGTATGAAGACCTAATATCATGCAAGTAGTGTGCATGGTTGAAAGATTTCAAGTTGATCCTAAAGAGTCACATGTCAATGCAGTGAAAAGAATATTTAGATATATCAAGAGTAAAATTGACTATGGCCTATGGTATCTTAAAATTGAAGATTTCACTTTGACAACATATATAGATGTTGATTCAGCAGGAAGTGTGGATGATAGAAGAAGCACTAGTGGTGGAGCATTTTTCCTTGGAAACATACTTGTTTCATGGCTGAGTAAAAAGCAAGAGTCAATTACTCTTTCTATAGTAGAAGCAAAGTATGTTGCATCAGTGGAAAGTTGCACTCAAGTCTTGTGGATGAAGCAAACACTTTAAAACATCAAGGTAGAATACAAATCACCTATATTTATTCTTTGTGACAATTCAAGTGTTATTAATATATCAAAGAATCCAGTGATGCATTCCAGAACTAAGCATATATCAATCAAGTATCACTTCTTAAGATAAAGGGTTGTAAATCAAGAGGTCACAATGGAATATGTGCCAACACAGGATCAAATTGTAGACATATTCACCAAACCTCTTCCCAAAGAATAATTTGAGTATCTGAGATAGAGATTGGGAGTGGTAGCTCCTAAATCACATCACTAGATCCTAATGATAGGGCATGAGTCTAGGGGGAGAATCAAAAAAACTTTGTTAAACCCTAGAAGAAGAGAGAAAAGGCAACTTAGGTATGCATATTTTTGCAAATTTCTAATGAGTTGATGGTTACAAACTATTAGACAAATTCCTTTATCTAATAAATGGGAGAAAATTTTGGATAAACAGTGAGAAAGTTGGAGTCCCTTTGCCATTAATTTCAAAGGGGGAGAAAAAGTGCAAATGCTCTTTATAAAAGTTAAATGCTTTATGTTTGTAAAAGGAGCAGAGCATGTGTCCAAGTTGAGTTTTGGTAAATGTGGCATTGCCTAAGGAGGAGAAAGTTTGACATGAACATATTCAGTTTATGTTCATCAAAAGCTAATGTAGTCAATGCCAGAGAAGGATCAGAGTTTTCCATCATGGTACAAGATCAGAGTATTTGGTTTGCTATCAATGCCAAAGGGGGAGATTGTTGGAAATATGATTGTCATTGATGTCAAAAGGGAAATTGTTGATGTCAAAGGATCAGTCATAGATAATATTGATGGAGAGAAGAGAATGTTTTATAGTTGTAGAGTGAAAAGTTGTCATGATTTTATAGAGACCATTTTTGGACCATTTGAAGATCAATTAATAGAATATGTGTTATGGGTTTTTCAAGTACATCTTAAATATATGGTCCATAGGTTTAGATGAGGATAAATGAGCTCAAAAATGAATTATATTTTCTCTCAAACATTACAAGGTTTCTCAGTTAAACCCTAAGGGTTTAAGTCATGGCATTTATAGGCATGTTCTATTTTTATCTCAACTAAATATAGGCAAGTACCGGTTACTTAAGTTATATCTTAAAAACCTTGTCATCATTGTGTAATCGGCCCCTTCAACTTAGCAATTACTAGCTCAAGCAGTGATCAAAGACCTTAATATTTCATATGTCTTATACTTAATATTTCTCCTAGCTCGATCAATGGTTAGTGCTTAATCATACATTGAAGATCCAATGAAGCGTAGCAAAGTCAATTTGTCAAAGGCACCTAAGAGTAAATGTAATAGTGATAAGGGTCACAATCACAAAAAAGATCCAATGAGCATATTAATATGTCAGAAGATCTAAAGATGAGCGTGTAATCATGTATTGAATATCAATAGAGTGAATGTATTCAAAGAGGTCAAACCATTTGATGTCTATCAAGTTAAAGACCATGTTACTTTGAGAAGATCGATGGTGCATATTTACTCTAAGATGTCAAAAAGTAGTCAGATGAAGGCAAGTGCTCAAAGTTTAATGTTAAGCAAAGATAAAGATTAATTTTGTCAAAAGATCTAATGGCAAGCATGTGATTGTGCAATGAACATATAATGGAGTGAGTGGACTCAATGGGATCAAGTGCTCGATGTTTAACGACATAGAGGTGAGTTAAATATCGAGCTACTTTGATGAGATCAATGGAGCGTAAGTGTTCCAAATTCTCAAGAAGTAGTGAGATTAGACCAAGTGATTGATGTTTAATAATAGATAGAGGTAAATTTCATGCTAATTTTGAAGATCTAAGGGCACATGAGAGCTCAGATAAAAAGATATAATAGATGCATTTTAAAGTTGAAATGTTAAAGTCTAGAAGTGTATAAGGATCCAACAGAGTGAGTTAGCCTATTAGAGTTTGATCTAATGGTTGCATTTTAAAGTTGAGCAAATTGAACGAGGATAATTGGATCATGGCACAAAAATTAATATCTATGGTCAATATTTGAAGATATGTTCATCTCAATGGTCAAGTGATGGAACATGCAGGAAAGATGCATTATACAACACAGACAATGATATAGATTGTTATGATCGAGATAAATTATGTAAAATGGTATGTGCATCAAAATTAGATCCTGGTATATACTAAATATAGTAAATGACAAAGAATTATGGTGGTGGTGCATGAATTCAAAGAAGCAGGAAACTTGCTAGAGTGTGACATGTTACAGACCAAGTGTGAACACAGAGAAAAAGCAAGACCTAGATATAATGCTTATATATATGTCATCTAGGATACATTAAATGATGATACTGCTGGTGTATTTAAATTGTGTCTAATAGAGGAAAATAGAGACACATAATCAAAGGGGCAGAGTGGAAAAGAAGAGAGAGATGTGTAGAGAATGAGCAGTTACAAAACAAACCTATAATAGAGAATTGGAATTAGATTCACTTATGAATTAATATTGTAATCTAGAGTTGTAGCTCCATATTTTAACATAGATTTGATTGGTGGGTTCCATCAGATAAGCTGAGTTGGTGCTTAGTTAGGGAGTTGGTGCCTCCTTAGAGTAGGTGATCTTAAATTAGAGGATTGGTGTCTCCTTAAGGTCGGTGGCCTTAAATATTGTAACCAGTGAGGTTTGGCTTGTGAGGTTGGATTAGAATAGTAGATTATAATAGCTGTTTGTCATCGTGTTTTTTCCCATATTGATTTTTCCACGTACATATGGTGTTATGTCTATTTGTGTGTGTGATCTCTACATATATGTTTTAATTTGCATTAAAAAGATTAAAAAGACTAATTTAATCAATCTATCAATTCACCCCCCTTCTCAGTAGATAGTTATGTTCTAACAGATGATGACCTGCAAGTGCAAAAGTATAGACCATATCTACACAATATGCTAAAAAATCATAATGTGTTCATAAAAATGTAAAAAAACATTAACAAAATGGGGAAAATGCATATAAAAAACATGATATTCGTGCATGTAAAAACTCAACATAATATCACTGATGGTGGGTTGGTTAAGTGGGCTAGTTGTGCCCAACCCCATCGAGGTTCAAACCTCACTAGGTGTTTAAGGCCAATTGTGGCCATGTGTTAGATTCGAGGCTGAGTTTAATTTCATTGTATTAAGATAATACAAGTAGTAATTTCTTATGGTTTAATAACCTAGAAGGAAACATTAAAGGAAAACAAAAAAAAATATTATGTTTGCAATAAAAACAATAAAAAATAAAAGAGATATCAAGTATTAATTTTAAGCACTTAACAAAAAATGGATAAATGTGTTACATATGTTCATAACATCCTATTTTGAATCATATAAAGACCATACCACAATGCAACATTCAACATATTAACTGGGTAGGCATTTTGATATGAGTGGTGACCAAAGTACTAAAAAGAGGCATATGTTGAGGAACATTGCAGTTTTTTAGATTATTGCATATGTATTCAAGTCGGATATCTTGTACCTTTTCTCCACATATATTTACACCACCCACTGAAACACTTCTTGAACCAAAAAAACTATCTTCTTCATTTACAAACATTCTCTCATCAAGTTCCTCTCTATCATGGATCACATATTCATAATCCCTTTCTAGAATTTGAATGCTCGATATAATGAAACTCTCTTCCACAAGATCTTGAAAATAAATCAATCCATATGAAATATCCAAAACAATATGAGACAGTTCATCATAAAATAAATAAATCCATTCCATGAGATAATGAACAATAATGAAAAGTATAAACCACAACCCGTATCAATATCCTTTAATTCTTTAGCTTGGCATTATGAAGCAAGACATGGGATTTTATTAAGAATGTCACCAATCAAATCATTAGCATTTTCAATTGTCATAGATAAATCATCTTTTGATGTGATAAATATTTCATAAATATTATCTCCAATAAACTCTCGTCACCTTTCTAACTAAATGAACTTAAATGTTATTCTGAATGGGATAAATAAGGACAACAAGAATAATCCAAAGTAATGAACAAGCATCCAAACTAATTATCCGAGTAATATCCAACAAACATTACCAAAGCATATATGATCATTAAGAGAAAAATGTATGCTTTGGATGGGAACATGCAAAAAAAAAAGCCTACCATACATACATGTTACACATTAAAAATAATTGAGGGCAATAGTCCATGTCATATATCCAACTAATGAATCTGAGCATACATTTGAACAAATCACTGGGCAAGAATAATAAATTATGCTTTATGAAAATTACCAAAATCAATACTAAACCATTTGTGCAAGTAACCAAGTCTTTGACCAACTAAAAACATGGATTTTGAGTGTGGTAGGAACAATATCCAACCAAATATAAGATAGCTTGAAACAGGCTCCAAGCTATGTAAAATAGGCTCAGAACCATTTGCTATTACATCTTGAGTAACATCCTCTGACAAAAATAAACCATGGCATACCCATTTGTAATACTTGAAAGCCATGCTACAAAAAAATCAAGAACATAAAAAATCTGGGTATTGCAAACCATTCCCATTCAAAGATAAATCTCAACATACACTGCATACTAGAATATGATAGTAAAAAGAGAATGTATTGTATCTCAGATAATATCATGTATATCATGGTAGGTTTTATTTTGCATCGAATAGCCATTTAAATTATAAAATTTGATTAAGATGTACAAATGATAGGTATAGAATTATTAACCAGATCTTAGTCTGACATAAAATGATAAAAGTATAGAAATAAGTTTTAACCAAGATTAGTAAAGGGGATAATGGGGAAAGGGCCTCCAAATCAATATCATTCATAAGCCTAATTACTTAAGGTTAGGTACTGTTGTCAATCGGACTCATACCATTGTGAAGGTAGTTTTAGGCCTTCACAGTCTGTTAAAACATGGAAACAATCCTAGGTTGTAGGTGACCTAATCAGTGGATTGAATTTCTAGATTCTAAGGGCTAGCTCCCTTTGGTGTCTCAATTATGATCTCTACTATACGCTAAAAACTACTAGGGAAAAGGGAAGAAAGAAACTTGAAGGAATATCCTATCTAATGATGGTGATATAATACACTTGATTTTTTGGTTCATTCACTCCACTTGGACTCCTAAAACACTGATCAAACAAGAAAAGACTGAACCTTCAACTCCAAATGACTCTGATGCATAAGTATTTCATGAAAAGGTTTTATCTAATGATCAAAGCTTGAGGGAAATGATTGAATAGGCCTGATTCAAGGCACTACCCAACCAATTAAATCCATTATAATTTCAGCTAAAAGACATCAAAAGACAGAACATGACCTGCATAATCTGACCAACTAGTAACTAGGTAAGAATCAGGACTTGACAAGGAAGAAAATTCTATCACATATAAAAATCACTGACATAAATACACTATACCATCACCTTGGAATCTAAAAAAGTCTTTATATTTATCTGAGAAGGTTACAAAACTCAAATTTTGGTAGAGTTTGGTCTTATCAAGAGAGGGATCTTCTCCTTTTTCAAAGTGATTGAAAAGCCAACTTATATAGTGAAGCATAGAAAAACCAAGAGATTGGTGCTGAAAATAAAAGAGGAGATCAACTCCCACATCACCCAAGTCCAACTTTAGCTATAAAAAGATAATAAAGCCTTCTAATAATATCTTTTTGTCTTAAATCTTTCATGAAAAACTCTTTGACATTGAAAATGATGGAGAGCCCATGCAGTAATCATTATTAAAATATTCAAAATTCATCAACCCTACATGGATCTTCAAGGTTGGTGTAGAAGTCTGGATGGTGGGCCAATCTTTAGATGAAGAGCTTTAGTTTGAACAAGCTCGAAGTGTTGAAAGCCTTCAATCAAGATAAATCGGAATAGATATGGCACTTTGAAAAAAGGTCAACTCAACTTAAGACCAATCGACTCCAAATGGCCTTCCATTTGTATGAAAAAGCTCTTTGATAATTGAAGCATGCACGAAATTGCACATTAGCTCCTTCAATCAACCATCTAATTTTAAACTCCTTGAGCCCTTCATGCATTCGAACCTCCCCATTGGAACTGAGAGAGTCGTGTTTGAAGCAGTTGCATGTCTTGGACTATAGATCTTCTTATAGATGAAAAAAAACATCTTTATTAGATTTTTGCATGTTCGTGCTTGTGCTAGATGCATCTAATCAAACTTGGGTCACTCTGCATGTTCTACATATATTATTTCAACATTTGTTTGGGCTCTTTGTTTCTATTTGTATTCCTTTTAGAGTTATTTCTATATATTCCCATGTATAATATTTCTTTGTTCATTTTCTTCAAGCTTTTCTCCCAAAATTATTTCTTCGGACAACTTGCTTGGTCCATTTCTCGAGGACAATTTGTCCGAAGGAATTTGATTATCACTTTCCCACGAACAAATTATCTGTGGGAATTCATACCTTCGAGCTTTTGAAGATGACCTTAGGAAAAATTGGAAATGGTCTTTTGCCCCTTTTAAATGGTCTTTACCTTTTGAAAAGTACCCTTCAAAAAATTTGAAAAGGTCCTTCAGATCTTTGTAAAGTGGACTTTTCTCTTCGGACAATTTGTCCAAAGCTTTTCTCTTTATGCACCTTTCCTTCGGATAATTCTCCTAAAGGAATTCATGTAAAGTGACCCTTCAGAAATTTAAGAAAATGCCCTTCGAGCTTTATGACAATACCCTTTGGTTTTCGAACATGCCCTTCGAAAAAGTTGTCATGGTCCCTTCTGCCTAGAAGAACCCTTCAGACTTCTTCAAAGTGTCCCTCGGAAAAGTATTTGGTCCCTTTGTCTTTGAAAATGCCTTTTTATGAAGGGCAGATACCCTTCGGCTTTTTTACAAGTGACCCTTCGAGGAAATTGAAGTGGACCATTTGTCGAGAAAAATGCCCTTTAGAAAAGTTGTAAAGGACACCTGCTTTGAGAATGAACATTCCTGAAAGGAACATACCCTTCGGGGTTTTTGAATAATGCCCTCTGAAAAGAACATACCCTTTGGAAAAGTTGCAAGTGACCCTTAAGAAAAGTTGTATTGGATAAAAAGTTTGAAACAATTCCTCTGAAAGATATCCTTCGAAAAAGTTGCAAGTGCCCCCTTTTGAAAAGAACATACCCTTCGGGTTTTTGGAAGTGGACTTTTGCTCTCAAAATGACCCTTCGAACTTTTTGAAAAGTCCTTTTCGAAGGGAAAGAGCCCTTCGGATTAATTGAAATGGTCCACTTTGAAGGAAAAGACCCTTCGAAAAAGTTAACACTGCCCTTCGAGATTATGAACAAGCCCTTCGCTAATTCTTTCAGAAAAATTGATAAGCACCTTTCCTGAAGGTAAGAGCCTTTCAAAACTTTTGAATTACACCCTTCTACCGAGAAGAATACCTTCGGGATTTTTGAAATGACCTTCGGGCTTTTTGAAAAGGAACCTTCCTGAAAGAAACGTACCCTTTAGGAATTTTGAAAAAATCCTCCAGCATTTTTGTAAGTGACCCTTCGGCTTGAAAACAATCCCTTTGGAAATCATGAAAGTACCTTTTGGGAAATGTGTAACTAACTTTTCTAAGGGAAAAGAGCCTTCTAAAAAAATGAAATGTGTCCTTGCCTTCGAAGATTCCTTTCAAGCTTTATGAAAAGAACCCTTCGGGCTTTCTGCTTGGACAATTCTCCCAAAAGAAAGTGACCATTTGGATTTGAACAATTCCTTCAAACTATTCAGAAATGGACCATTTAAGGACCCAAAGAAGCCTCCATGATGCCTTTTCTCACAAAAATCTCCTGAAAACCAAAGTGAATGCCTCAAAAAGCCTTGTTAATCATGAATTATTTCAAGAACTTTTCAGGACCAATAACTGATTCTCAAGACAAAAGACATGATATGCAAAGTTTCGAATGGTAGGGGTGACAATTTGACCTATGGGGTCAAAATTGTCAATAGGTACTAACTTGTACAATACAATCAAATGAATAAAGTTTGCTTGTAACTCCTTTCTCTGTTGCACCAACAGTAAATCAGTTAATATGTTTGGCAGAGCTAAAACAACAAAATGTCAAAATGTTCACTTTGAAAAACACCGAGGAAAACATAGCCAAACAATACCCTTCAATGTACAAGTTAGACTACCTAAAGCCTTTTCTCTAAATCATTGACATAAAGTTTGTTTGTGATAGAGCCTGCCTTGAGGAAAAACTGTGGCATTTCCTTGAAATGATCCAGGATACCATTCAAAGTGCAGATCTTGACAGTTAGAGAGAATAAATGCATAGTCACTAGTTTCAAAAGAATAATGTTCAATAACATAACTAATGTAAACTACTACATACTTTAGTTTTGAAACTCTTAAGATATGCACAAGAGTGAAACCAGTGTTATTATCTTCTTGGTTTACTCTAGTAAGAGTTTTGCCACCATCCAGTCTCTTCACAGATTACAGGACACAAGAAAACCAAAACTGCTCATTTCCTTCTGCCTGAAATCAAAAGTGGCAAATGGGTAACGCCTAAATCTGGAAGATTACTTGATAAAATTGAAATCTTAAAGCTCGCCATATCCTCTTGATGAAATATCAAACCAAAATCATTATTATTAATGATGGAGCAATTTTGAAAGATTGGATTGCACAGCTAAGTCGAATAATACTATATATATATATAGCAGTAGAAGATTGATCGAGAACAATACATTTCCATTGGCAAGGGATTTCATATTAGCCACGAGAACATACTTTGTTTCTTTAAACAAGTTAAGTGCTTGTTCTATAGTTTCCTCCTCCAAGGATAAACAACTCTACAATAAAATACTATAACCCAATGACTTCACAGCATGATAATCATGTAAATAGCCAAACCTGGGTGCCAAAAAAACTCCACCATTAAGGACTTCACAGTATTAAAAAAACATTAGTAAAAAAAAATACCTCGCAAAATTCTTTGAGCAGAACTTACATGCCACCCTCCTCAGGACTTGATCCATTAATGTTTTTTTGCTTACTGTCTTCCATTATTAACGGTCCAGGACTCATGGAACAATTTGTTAACTTTTGAAAGTGCCTCAAATCCTCAGCCAAAAAACACGTCCCCACAAAATTACTCACAAATTCTACACGGTGCGAACCCTACTATTAAACAGTTACAAAAATATCATCCAGTAAAACTATGTTAAAATATCTTGCATTTGTTTTCATACAGCCGCACCAGCCAATTTTTGCTCAAATATTTGATGATAAATTACATTACAATGGTATAAAGCTCACCCAACCTTCAATCTTAGTTACAAAAATGCTCCTAATCTTAATACATCACATAAACGAGTAAACACCCTATTCAACAAATATTGCCCTTTTTAATACAGGTAATAGATTCTTCTGCCAAGATTTTAGCTCAAAATTTTTGTAGTAGGTTAGTCTAATCATATATTAGATCTATAATCTTGACGAGGAAAAATGTTTCTAACCTTAGTAATCAATTTTACAATACATAAATTACCCTGTTCAATAAATGTTGCATTTGTTTTCACTACAGATTCCCCCGGCCCGGTTTTTGCTCAAAATTTCAAATGATAAATAACTCTTGTGATGAATTAAATCTGAAAATCTGCTTTACAAAATGCTTGTACACTTCAAATATACGGGATTCTGTTGTTTTTTTACTAATATCAAGCCAATGAGGATGCTTTTTTAACAGATTTTAACTGCCTTAACTATTCATACTCAGATTCCCAAAACCTAAAAAAGTGATCTGACCAGAACCAAAAAAAACCTCGTACCTTTATTTTGAGGGTTTCTGGTCATAAATACTTGTAAAAAAAAAGGTATTGGTAGTACTCAATCTATTACCCTTTGCTGTTTTTCATATCTTGAAATCATTTCATAGATTATGATTATTTCTTGGTACTACACCATGATACTATTTGATTCATGTATCTTATAAATAAAAATGCCACCTCACTCATGCTTTATGTGTCATAAGAGGTATTCACTCATGATCTATGTATCTTAAAATCCATCGCTAGTCTACTTGTTATTTATGTATTTTAAGTTGATTCCACTCCACAAGTAACTATGATTTATTTATTTTGATAGCACAAAGGTTATTATATTTATTAAATAAATGATATTAAAATGGATATGCATTCAATATTAAATTGAATGTAACACCAAAGAAAATTATAAAATATAGTTAAAGAAAATTAACAAATTTTGTTATATAGAAATATTTAGATTTAATTAAAGTAATGAAAATGTTATGTTAGATAAGTTGATGATTTACTTCATAAAATACCATGAAATCCTTAACATCTTAATCATTTCTCTATTCATCTCTTTGTATTAGTCAGGTCTAGAGGATAATGAACAATCATAAAGTCATTTATTTCATTTGTAATCTATATAAACAAAGTGAAACTATGTCATCCAGACTCCTCAATGAATTGAACATAATATGACCTAACTGCTCAGAATTACTTATAAATAAGTGGCTCAACCTTATAAATTTTAGCAAGGAAGGAATATCTATAATGTTCTCCTCCTCCCGATTCGAAATCCTTAGCCAATGAACTTGGACTTTGGTGAAAAAATTTAGTTCCAATGTTTCATCTCTTGTAAATATTTAAGAGCCACTTAAATCAAGTTCATTCGTTTATTTGTTTGAAGATAAAAAATAGTGTTATTCTCATGAATAAGATCTATTATGTGATACACTACGTGACATTTACTGCAAATACACATGTGATGTTTTGCATGCACTCTTGTCATGATGCACATTTTATTTTCCTTTCCATGTAGGAGATATTAAAGGTATTTTTTCCCTTTGAGAACATTTAGAGGTTTCTCATTACCATTGAATAAAACCTGATATTTAACATTCCCTCCATCTTAAATTTGGTGAAATACCACCTCATTTTTAGTTAAACATGCCACCTTAAGGTTGATTATGTCATAGAAAAGTTATCTAAGTCTATTGTAAGAGACTCAGGTGCTTAGTCATGTGCTTAACTTTCAATCCAAATAAGTTTTGCACTTGAGACAACTAGGTGAAAGCATAGTAATGGTCTATGGTGCATAACATTTAAATGCACTACTATGCTGGCATCAATTTCACATAAGGTGAGAGCCTTGTGTGCTCACCCGAAGTGTAGCAGTGAAGGGACCGAGGCCCGCGTTGGGCTAGTTGAGGCATGGTGCAACTCTACTCTAAATAGGATTTGGTCATGATCAAAAATGCTTGTAGGCAGTCTATCGGTGTGAGGCTATGGTGGGTGAGATCAATAGGTGCAAGCCTAATCGAGGGGAGTAATTCCAACCATGGTGGCGAAAGTCTGTATTGGGCTTAGTCATAAATCTCTTAGGGGTGCAAGCCTTGAGAGTTGCAAGTTTGAGGCCATTTAGACGCTGGATGGAATAGGGGTGGCTTATACTTAAGGGTTCAAGTTTCAATAGAACACCCTAAGCGTAAGGTCTTTAGGCTTGGCACATGCCTTTCACAATACTTAGCATAAGTTATGATTTATTCCAAAGTCTCTAAATGGCACAAAGACACCATTAGTGACCTAAACCAAACCTTCAAAAAGTAACATATTCATCTTTAGAATTTACACTAATATAACTATTAGATTCAAGTTGTAAACACAAAATAATGTTGTAGCCATCCAAACACAATCAACATTTAATTATTCTCAATAACATTATCATTGATTCATAGTTCAGTATACACCGTTCACATCAGAAAAATAGATCATGTGCTCATCATTGAAACTATTCATGCCCAATGGCTTATAGGTGAGCTTGGGATATACAATGTTGGTTCCCATAAATATTCATGATAAAAATGATCTAAGCTAAAACATTTATGTATGTTATCTAAATATAAATTTGCAAAGCTTTGCTGCATGGAAATTGCATCTCTCTTTCTCTAGGTCCAAGCTTGGTTTTATAGGCGAAGGGGTATCTTTATGCCAAGTTGGATGGGTACACATTGGGTGTTGAGGTGTTGATGGGGGTGATCATTCCACCAGCTCCACGACTATACCACCTTCACGCTCTAACTTCTATGTGCATGTTCTCAATGATATTCCCCTTCAAAATTGGGTGCTAAGCAACTACTCTTCCAGCTAGTACAAGATCTACGATATTTCTCCAATTGGCACCAAAATATCAAAAGAGCAATCATTTCACATGATTGCCTTGTGTCAAGATATTCCAAGGTGACGTGGGTCCCCTATTTAAGATCAAAAAGAGGCCCAACATTACCCCATACAAAATTGCTAGTCCATCCCAGACTAGTCTTTCAGTGCCTTGGGTGCACAAAATTTGGGCGTGCCCTATTGTAGTTCACTTTTAAAGTTTTTAAATCCTTGAATAGTAAGCTTGATGTCTTAAATGGTGCCTTCTACTTCAATTGATACAACCTCGAGGGTGATCACATCCATGATTTCCAATTCTTTTTGGAAGGCTTCAAGATTTTCCCTTATGTGTCTTACCATGCCATCTAAAATGTCCCCTTGCTCACTTTCCTTCATTTAAAAGGCATGGAATAGGGTCTTCAGGTCTTGCTCCTAGGTATTCAATTGGGCACTGAGGGTATTGACTTGATCCATCACTTGTACACACTTGACTCTACTCACCATGGAGTGTTGGAATAAGTTATCTTTTTCCTCTTTCACCTTTTTAAGGTGTGCATTGATCACTACTGCTTGAGTAGCAAAGTTAAAAAATATTGAATTTAATTATTCTATACCCTCTTCCTATTTGGTGAAGAGGTCCTCCACCACATCAAGTTTTTTATTCAACTCCCTTTTTACAACCTCACAAGGGTCATCTTACTCTTCCAACACCGGCTTCATTTGGGCTAGTATTTACTCAACCAACATGCATACCTTATCTACTTCATTCATCTCCAAAGTATCAACACCATCCAATAGGGATGACTTCACTTATTTGACACACTTGACCAGCTACTTGAGCTTGAGCTTTATCTCTTTTAACTCATCCTCTGCTTTTTACACAATCTGCTTCCAACTATTGGCATGAATATCGTTAATGATGTTCTTGCATGCTACTAATGAGTCCATCTTAATGAGCATGTTAGCTTACCTAATGGGGTTCATGTATTGAGTATTTACCATCTGGTAGTCATGCCCCTCTTCTATCTTCTTAATGCACCAAAGTGCTTTGTTTAGAACCTTAAACTGAGGCTCATCCATGTAGAAATATAACACCCAAGAGACTTGATGGTGCATTAGATTTGTTGCAATTTTGGGGTACATGAAATTTAACATGTAAAAATCATCATCCTCTTTGAATCCCCTTTGTGTTTTTTCCTAGTAGCTTGACTCAAACTCCTCTTCCTTCTTTGATATCTCCTTTTCTTCTTTACTAGTGTTGGTGCTCTTTCCAATGCCTTCCTCTTCTTCTCCTTCTTCTCCTTCTCTTTCTTCTTCCTCTTCTTGTTATTCAGTGCTAGGCTTTTCATCATGTTCTTCTTCTTCTTGTAAGGGTTTTTCTTTGGACTTTTACCCCTTGTTCATTTCCTCTTCAAGTGGATTTTCAATGCGATCCTCCTTGGTATTAGTCTTTATTTCTTCCTACCCCAATGAGGTCTCTACTTCCTTCTCCATTTGTTTTTGAGGTGCTAGCATCACCTTATTTTTCTTCAAGCGCCCCTTTAGAACTAGGGTGCACGTGCTGTGCATCTACTTCTGCTTGGCTAGAGGGGGTGTTAGGTGCATATTCTACTACTTTTTATTTTCTTGGTTCTTTTCTAGCGACAACCTTCTTCTTCTCTCTCTCCTTTATCATCTTGGCCCTTTCTACCTAGGTTTATTTTTCCTCTCTTTCCTTCCTTTTTGTCTTCTCCTCCCTGGCCTTTCTCTCTACTTCTTCTTTCTTGGTTGTCTCCTTCTTATCCTTCCTTTTTATGGTTTGTGCCTTGCATTTTTCTTCTTCCTCCTTGTGTTCCACATCCTCTACCATATGAATGGCTTGTTTAGATGTTCCTACCTTAGCCATTTCCTCTCTTTCTTTCTTCCAGCTCTCACACCTTCTGAATCTTGGCATTGCCAAGGTTGAGTTTCCTCCATGTCCTTTCCTACTTCTCTCATTCATCTTGAGGTAGGGGTGAGGGGGTGCCTTCATCAGATGATGAGTCATATCCTTCTTGGATAATGTATGTGCACTTTTCAAGGATTTCTTCCTCTATTTCTTCTTCTTCCCCTTCTTCCTATATGTCAGAAAGATATGTCTTGGACACCAAAATATGTGCCTTCCCCTTCTTCTTTATTATGTTAGGATAATTATTAAGCATGGACTTCATGTACTTTTTTTTTGTGGTTGAAGAAGAGGCTCCTTTTCCTGAGGTGATCTTTAGCTTTAGGCACTCCTCTATTTCTTCCAAAGTCTCCCCCTTCTTCTTCTTGGGAGACTTATATTCTAGTGGTACTGGGGTCCCTTCCTCACCAATCTAGATAGGGGGATTGGCACTCTGTGCTATGCTTTCTTCTTGTACTACCTTCTTCCTTAGCTTCATCTCATATTAAAACCTATGGATGAAGCTAGCTATGGTTTCCTTAAGGAGAGGATCTATGTCAGTGCGATCCAACTCAACTTTTTCATCTTTGGTGGCCTTTCCATTAGCATAGATGAACTGTCACCTTAGTCTGCACCTCTCCATATCCAGTTCCTTGATTGGAATGTCTATTTGCTACACATTGGGGATCCATTGTAGCACCTTTTTGAATTAATTTACTAAGAAAGCATAGGGAAGCTTTAACCACCTTGATTTATTTCCATCCTTTAGTGAAAAGTGCACTACATAGTAATGTTGTATCATAACAAAAGTTGTCATTCCAAATAAACTCTAAGGAAGCCCCTAAGGAATGCACCATTCAAGCCTAAAGGCCTCTATATATTTCTCACACCATTTCATCAGACACGCTTTGTACTTGGTGTTGTAGAAGGTGGGGCAAGTTTAGTCTTTATATTTATACACCAGGGAATCATGGTGATCTAGGAAAACTTAGAGGTTATTCCCATCCCCATTTGGCACTCTGATTTATTCCATGATAATTAGGATGAGGATGGATCCCTACCTAAATGTCCCTTTTTTGCTATGGCACTCCATTTCATTCTTCACAAATTCATCAGCGATAAATTTGGAAATGTTAAATTAGTTGTCTTATGTCATGTGATAGGCAATGTAAAGGTATTCCTTTGTTACATCGGTCCAACGACTGTTTGGGCATAATTTTGAGATGATGAGGCACGATGTCACTCTTATCACTAGGTCATTGCAATTATTGAGGGGGAATGAAAAACCCCTTTTATAGTATTTTAGGAGCTGCATGATGTGCTCCGCTTCCTTCTCATCATCCATCAATTGATGGATGTCCTTACCCATATCTGAGACCCTAGTTATCCTCTTTATCAACTATACCAAGATTTTCATGGATGCATGAAAGTAGAAATTTCACCAATTATTTTGGCTTTCTGAAGTAGGGAAACTCATAGAGTTGAGTTGCACTAGAATTTGTCAACTTGTCTCAAATTGAGACATTAAATAGGGCATCACCTTACGACATCGTGCACCCTATATCCACCATCCAATCCTACACCAAGTCCTAAAAATGACTTGAAATCTGGTGGTTGTACTCCTTAAGCTGGCAGTTATATGAAAATGAGTGCCAATATTCCCCTACTATCACCTCTGGTAGAAATTGCATAAATTGATATCACATCTTTGTTAGTACCTTGATGTCAACCTTTGTGATGCTAATTGCCTTAGTCGGTAGTGCCTTGGTTTTGATAACCATTATATCTTATACTATTCGAACATGCTTAGGTTCTAGTTGTGCCTACGTAGAGCTTGATATCTTGTGCTTCTTCACCATCCTGAACCTACTTATGTTAAAGTACAAAAGGTGTTGTTTGCCAAAGACTTAAATTATTTGTGATGATTCATAGTCACTAGAATGGTGTTTGCACATTTGGCTCCTAAGCTTTGCTGACCGTTAATGTTATCTTGGTGGTAAATTCTTGTTGCACTATCTAGGTTCTTACACAAATATCCCTCACTCTGCTCTATGCCAATTCCATAGTGAATGCAACTCCTTCTCAATATGTCTTTGTTCACTCTTGGTGCCTAAAGTGCTTAATTTATCACTGTGATAGGTTTTTTTTCACCTTGGCTCTCTAGTTTTCAAACTTAGTTCTCTCTAAGTCATGAATTAGCTTAAAGTTTGTAACCTAAGCCTTTGTGATCTTTGCCCTTTTATACTCTTCACTTTCATCTATTGTCATTAATGCATGTGCTTTATGGCATGGTGGCACCTTGATTTCTCAAAAAACACAAAAATATGTGAAATCTTCTAAAATATTTTGTCATTAACACATTAATTAGATATCTTTGTGCCACCATTTCCACCTCATTAAATGATCCTACAACCTTTTTGATGAAGTGATGTGTGGTTCGAATAGTCACTTTCTTACACAAATCTTGTGGATGTCAGCTATCTTAGATGATTTCTTTATACGCTTATTCACTTGGCATGACCTTCACCTTCCTTATGGTAACTTGGGTGTAGTACCTCACATGTGCATGATTCAACCTCCTTGATTCCACATCCTTCTCTAGATATGCTTCTATTTCAATCATTGTCTTCAACTTGGTCAATTTCCTATGATTCATCTTGCCTTGGCTTGCCCTACCTCATATGAATTCATTACACTAGCCCTTCAACACTTCAGTCTCTTATTCCTTATCTTGTGCATGACCATATTGTGTGACTTCACTTTCTTTCTTGCACCCAACTATGTTGAGCATCTTCACCATTGTCCCTTGGATCACTGGCACATGATCACATGATTTTCCTATTTCTAACTATGGCACAAATCCTACCTTCATACTTTTACACTGTCATTTTATTCTAAATTATTCAAAGTCTGGAAAATCCCTTACACTTATAAAATTAGGTGTCTAGCCTTAGGTATGTATAAAGAAAATGGGCTTGACTTGTAGACACCTAAAATTGGCCACGATAACCTCCAACCAGGATTTTGACCAATTTCTACCCAAGATGCATAATTTGGCCTAAAAACACTAAAACATGCTAAATGATGTGAAACTGACATATTCAAGTGTTGATTTTGGCCAAGATATCCCTAAATGGGGTAATGAAATTTGTGGGCTAGCTAACTTTGATCAGATCATTTCGAGTCAAAATGCCAATTTTGCACCTCGATGCTCTAGATTTCTCTTTCTTATCAAATATTTTACACAAGACACATGCCTTTGTTATTTGTTTTTGATAACATCATAAATGGGATAACAGATCCAATGCATCTTACATTGCCTTCTAATTCTAATCCAGTCAAATTTTGGACCAATAATAAGACATTTTGATCAATTTGAGTAATTTGTGCATAAAGTGCTTAAACATGCTTAAGAGTTAATTAGCCCAAATCAAGGCCTAATCAAGAATTATATAGAAACTTGTTGAATACTTATTTTTGGAAATGAATATGGAATATCTACATCATCAAGTGACCTGATTTCTTGGGAAGACATCCCTAGGCCATAAATGCCACAAATATCAAGATTCATGCCCTCCATGCCTCATCAATGCCTTCCATGATGCCCTCCATGCCTCTGAATTTATCTTTATTCCAATGTTATGATGAAGATAATTATAAACTTAATTCTAAAAATTGAATTAATCTTCAACCACACATATCAATCTTGAGATAGATGGTTCAGGTTGATTCTAGACATTCTCAAAAATCTATAAATAAAGAGGCCATGAACATAATTTTTAAGCTATTTTAGTGAAAATTTATTATGATCAAATATTTCCAAAAGCTTCAAGCAACTAGTGTTACCATGAAAAATTGATTCCAAGCCAATCCAAGCCACAAGCCAAAGGTGCCAAGGAGAGATGGAGGTAGCCAAGCTTCTATTTCCAAGGACTTCATGAGTACAAGTTGAGCAAGCCACTAGAACAAGCATTTAAGAGCATCCAAGAAAGGTAAAAGAGGATCTCTTTTTCATTTTAGTTGTGTGTTTTATTCATGTTTGTTAACTAAACTCTCCCTAGTGTCTAGACCTAGAGATGTTATGCTAGTTAGTGGGTTTTTTTCATTTTGGAACTAACACCATACTAACCATCCTCTCTTGAGTCAAATTCCTAGTTCACATATGACACGCCTGATAGGAATGGTCTCACCATTTTGTGAGCAACCTACATTTGAACAATCTCACCATTTTGTGAGCAACCTTTATTTAAATGCTCTCACTATTTTGTGAGCTTGAACCATTTAGTGTCTCATCATTCTCGATTGAGTTGAGATACTCCAAAACAATTCTAAAAACATTTGAAAAATTGTTAGAAAAGAACAAAAACATTGACCACTTCTTTGCCTTAAGGATTCTGAGAACCCTTACTAAGTTACAAGCAAATCACTTATCATTTAGTTTCCCCATCTTTTTTGGCCTTTTTCTCGCATGCACTTGCCATTTTTCAAGTCCATACCTATTCTTCTCTCACATCTATTATATTTATTTTTATCAGTTATCACATTCTTCCCACTCCCTGGGAGAACTACATTTGGCTTGAATTTTTTAATTGGATATTACATCCATGAAACTATGTAGGCAATGACCACTTGCCTAGTGTATATGGAGACAACTTGACCACCTCCTTCCTTTTCTTCTATTCCCTCATTTTGTTTGTTTGTTAAGTTATCACCTATTTTCTAAGGGAAATGTTCATAGGGTTTCTATTGCGTTGTTTGTTTGTTTGTTTATTTCTAATTATTTTGTTTGTTTGTCTACCTGTTTGTTTACTTTCAGCACTGTTACCATGATTCAATTTATGTGTGTTCATTGGGTGATTCCTTGCCCACACTTACACTTAAATCCATCCATATTCATATGTTTACATTGTCATCATGGTTTCTATGCATTATTTTCTATTGAGTATTGGATTATGAGAGTCAATCTTTATGCATATTTTGGCCAAGTCCTCATGATGTTATACCATGATGCCTACTGACACATGCTAAAAAAACCTAAGCTTCAAGAAGTCTATTCAGCAATGGTGGAATCTCTTCAGCACCAACATCTTGATTCAATCCCAATCATATCCCAAATAGAGTAATTAATCATGAAAAAATTTCAACCTTTATTAGTTCAGATGAGTATCTCCCTACTAGTAGGTTGTTCCAATTCATCATTACCCTTTGTGTTAAGTTATCATCATCCTCAACCAAGTTTATCATATTTACCATAATCAGGGTCCAATGATTATAATCACCTATGGGCAAATCATTACACACCATCCCACTTGCATTTCTCAATGATTATAACCATATTTGGGAAAATCATTATGTTGTCACCTTTTTACTTTTTTTGCCCATATCGGGGCACATTATTATCTTGTTTGTCTATCCTAACTGGGGCAGATCCATCTTCTCAATGATTATAACCATCTTTGGGCAAATCATTGTGCTATTATACCACATTACCACTATTGGGGTATAATGCTTATAACCACCTTTGGGCAAACCATTGTACACTATCCCACTTGCATTCTCAATGATTTTGAATTTTTTTTTAGTATTATTATGTTTTCACCCCATTATCTTTAGCCAATCTAGGTCCTCTTACTGATTATAACTACCTATGGGCAAATCATTATTTTGACTTTTAATCCTAATTATAACCACCTTTGGGAAAATTAGTATCCTTTTTACATCAATGCATGCAAGAATTTTATCATTTGAATTAATCTCAAACACAAGATAATTCTAACTTTCTTCTTGTTTCTTTTCGAGGGACCATCCATCAACAAATGTGATGGCCACTCCCTCCAAGGGGCATCATCCTAGGCTTTCCAAACACCATTTGGAGCTTTGTTCTTCAACCATCATCTTCTTTTTGGCATACAAGACATCTCTCATTATTTGAGAAGACATTGATTTGCCTACAGTTTGTAACATCTTCCCAAATAGGGACAAACTATAGACACCTAAAACTGGCCACCGATAACCTCCAGCCAGGCTTTTGACCAATTTCTACCCAAAATGCATAATTTGGCCTAAAAACATTAAAACATGCTAAATGATGTGAAACTAACATATTCAAGTGTCAATTTTGGCTAGGGTATCCTTAAATGGGGTAATGCAATTTGTGGCCTAGCTAACTTTAATTAGATTATTTTGAGTCAAAATACTAATTTTGCACCTTAGTGCTCTGGATTGCTCTTTCCTATCAAATATTTTGCACAAGACACATGCCTTTGTTATTTACTATTGACAACATCATAAATGAGATAATGGATCCAACACATCTGACATTACCTTCCAATTTCAATCTAGTCAAATTTTGCACCAATAACAAGACATTCTGATCAATTTGAGTAATTTATGCACAATGTGCTTAAACATGCTTAAGAGCTAATAAACCCAAATCAAGGCCTAATCAAGAATTTCATGGAAAATTATTGAATACATATTTTTGAAAATGAATATGGAATATATACATCATCAAGTGACCTCATTTTTTGGGAATACATCCCTAGGCCATAAATGCCATAAATATCAGGATTCATGCCCTCCATGCCTCATCAATGTCTTCTATGATGCCCTTCATGCCTCTTAATTGACCCTTATGCCAATGTCATGATGAAAATAATTATAAACTTAATTCCAAAAATTGAATTAATCCTCAACCACATATCTCAATCTTGATATGGATAGTTCAGGTTGATTCTAGACATTCTCAAAAATCTATAAATAGAGAGGCCATGAACATCATTTCTAAGCTATTTTAGTGAAAAGTTATTATGCTCATATATTTTAAAAAGCTTCAATAAACTAGTGTTATGATGAGAAATTAATTTCAAGCCAAACCAAGCCACAAGCCAAAGGTGCCAAGGAGAGATGGAGGTAGCCAAGCTTCTATTGCCAAGGACTTCATGAGCACAAGTCGAGCAAGCCACTACAACAAGTATTTTGTAACATCCAAGGAAGGTAAAAGAGAGTTTATTTTGAATTTTAGTTGTGTGTTTTATTCATGTTTGTTAAATAATGTCTCCCTAGTGTCTAGGCCTAGAGATGTTATGGTAGTTAGTGTGTTTCTTTCATTTTGTTTCATTTTGAAACTAACACCATACTAACCATCCTCTCTTGAGTCAAATTCTTAGATCACATATTGCATGCCTAGTGGGACTAGATGCATCCCACATATGAATAAGATCATTTTTTAGCTTTAAAATATTTATTTAGACCATTAAAACTCTTGAAAATTGATTTTCTAACTTTATTTTGCCATTTTTGTTTGCCATGGGTTTACATAGTAACCAACATCAGCTAGTAATATTGACATCAGTTGGATAGATTAACTGACATTGGTTAGTAAAACTGACATCAATTGGATACCTGTCATCAATCACATTGGTATAATCGATGTTGATTAGATAACTGTCATTAATTAGATAATGTAACTGTCATTGGTTATATAACTGACTTTGATCACTATGTTTTTCTTAAAACACTGACCTAAGAGCTCTTTTTTTAAAGTTCATTATTTCAAACCTAAAAGAGCTTCAAGACTAAAGGACATAATAATGTTTTTATTATAGGACCAAGCTTGAAATTTGTTAAAAACATGTTTAGTTCACCTTTTGCATGCTTAAAAATCAATTAGGAACCTTGTTTTGGTGTTTAACAAAAAATTTAGATGTTTATGGTGAATGTTTTCAAAGTTTATAACTAAGACCAAGGGGTCAAATGAGCACCACCTCATTTTTATAATTTGAGCTTAAAAATGAACTCACCTTTCCAAGATTTTTGTGTTCAATTAGTTGTTTAAGTTAGATTTTGTTTGGCAAAAAGAGGGATGCCACGTGTATGTTCTTCCATTTATCCCTTTTAGGGAACCCTTGGAATCAAAAGTATTATTCCTATTGCAAAAATCCTAGTCCAAGGTTTAGAAAGAATGTCATTTAAAGCACTCCCCAAAAACTTATCAAAGTTTGGTTGACCTTGAAAATGATCCTAAAGTCTTTCTCTTAGTCTTTTATTTTTATGCAAATTTGGCTTACAAGGGGGACATCATTACCTCCCATGAGTTCTTTAGGGAATATTTAACCTAGGGTTTCATCTCCTGACATTGAATTCACTTACTCCTTTGGATTTTCACATGGGACGTATCTGCATTTGGACATCACATTACACTGAGCGAACAACAGGATGTAGTGGTTGTAAAAAGGACTAGACCTTTTTATAACTAGTCAAATGCTGTGGTCACCCAAGTTTCATGCTTTTTTTTATATTGTCTGGCATGAAAGTCATTATGCAATTGATTCCCCTAGAACAATCAAAACCATGTTGGTTTTAGTCAACCCCATTTTTCCATACCCTTATTAGGATTTGGACGATTATACTTAGAGTATTTTGGTCATTTTCTCATTTGGTATGTTTTTGAGACTAAAAATTGTTTATTTTTTTATAAAGCCATGTCAAAACCAATTTGTCTATTGATGACAAAAATTGCGCTTGATTCTAATAAATCAATAATGGGAAGTTTCAAGCTGTGGGATATGCGGCTTGAAACAACCTCCATATTTTAGAGAACCTGGTCTCTTCTTTTGTATCAAGTGTTGGGGAAAAGGGATAGGAAATTAGACAAAAATGCAAATGCAAGAAATGAAACCTAACTATGGTGATGTGCCTGAGTGTAATCCTAATCCTAACCTAAGCAGAATGAGACTATATGTAGGATTCAATTACATTTAAGAGCAAACAAGTGCATGATCAATGTAAAAGATTGAAACAATATAAACAAAGGCTTACAACAGAGACTTATTTTGCTGAGATACAGGAAATGTCAACAAAGGCATAGTGTTCAATCTCCTTATAAGAATCTTCTAATCACATAAGAGGCATAGAAATCATGTACAATTATGTAGAACTTTCGACTCAAGAAAATGAGACAAAAGCAAATGACATTCCTAATCACAACTTTATAAAATCCACAGTTTAGACTACTTTTGCAAATGACACAGATAATATCAACCAAGGCATAGAGTTCAATCTTCTTAATTCATTCAGCCATATAAAAGGCACAGAAACATGCACAGTTACATCAACTTTACAAGTCAAGAAAATGAGACAAAAGCAAATGATACTTATTTAGTCAAAAACTCTAGTGAGTCCCAAAACTATAAAAAGTCTCCTCCTTCCTATATTTTACAATTATTATTCTTTTATAGCCTCTGATGTCTCCTTCCATCATCCCCCTTCCCGTGTAATTCTTCTCTGCCCTTAACTCACAGGGGACAAAAATATGGCACTTTCAATGTTTGTCGGCCCCAAAAATCTACTCGATGAATTGTCCCATCTACTCAAATTAACTCTACTCGAGTTTCCCTCCATTTCACTTTGTGGCACAGATACATGGAACACTCTATTATGTTGAAATGGGAGAGGACACTTAGTTAGTTTCCTAAAAATCCTCTTATTACTTATAAGGCACCAGAGAATGACACTTGGTGCTTTCCGCCTGATTCATCAAAGACACACGGTTCTCCCCACTTCTTTTTAGTTATGTTGTAGAAACATTCAGGGCACATATTAGACTCTTACAGATGGTGAAACTTGGTAGATTCCGTAGACTTTTGAAGTAACACATGAGGCCCACCATAATCTTTTTTTAGCAATGAAATTCAAAGGTGATCTCTCGAGCGTTGACACATGGAGGCTTCCACAGCTTCAGGGAAGATATGTAGCATCTTCCACTGCTTTAGTTAAGGGCATGTGGCAGCTTCCACTTTTCCTAGGGGTGGAGTAGAAAGGGGCTCGAAGAGTGACATTTGGCAGCCTCCACTACAACTCGGCACTTAAACAAAACAAACAAACACCATGCTACCTTTCAAAAAGGTACTTGATCCCTTTGATTTTTGAGACACTCCCTTGAACTGCTTGATGAACCAAAATAGTTCAATGGTTCAATAGTTCAACACTGCGTGCCATTTACACATTAACTGAGGTATTGAACCAAAATGTTGAACCAAAACATTGAACCCAGGTGCTGAACCGACTGTCTCTTAGATTTTGACACGTGGTGACTTTTGCTTCTTCTAAAAAAGTAGTTCAGGGCCTTTCACAACTACCACCTAGCACTTTCTACTGCATCCTACTCCTTAGCCTTTTGAAACCCTTTGCCAAAAAGAAGAACACAGGTACTGATATGAGACACAGATGCTGACATGTGGAAGCTTCTGCTTAGCCACTATTTGATATGTGGTACATTTCGCTTTCCTCCTGTAAGTTAAAAAAATGCCTTAGACGATGCAAGTTGGCTGGCTCCATGTTTCAGAAAGCAACACTTGGTGGCTTCCACTCAAATTCAAAAATTTAGGCAAAATGAAATGAAAGAAACAAAAGAGGAGAAAGAGAACCTGTGCTTAGATAGTGACACTTAGCGGCTTCTGCTTCACTTCGATACTTAGACAGAAAATGAACCCACGCTCTGCTCCAACTCTGTCGCTACGAATAAGGTATGTGGGGACCAAAACTGCAATGCTCAACTAAAAATTTGAATGCAACATAGAGTGAAAATTTACTCTACATTTATTGGTGACCCTCAGGACTTTTGATCCTACTCAAAAATAAAACTCCCCCTCCTGCTAGATCAAAATTGCAAAAATATCAGCTTAAAAAGAGTCGTCATCATGTGTTCAAAACACTTATTTAAAAGAAAAGTGAGAAAATAATGGAAAAACAATGTGAGAAAGGGAAATTATTTAACTATAATACATGAGAGATCCAAGTCAATTAAAATGTTTCAAATAGATTCTGTTTACAGGAATTTCTTCAGGTTCTCCTTCCATCGACTCTAGCTCAAATGAATTCTTCTGCTTGCATGCGTGAATTTTATACGGGCCAGTCCATAATGCTTCAAAATTTGGTATGGTGACTCAGCTTGGCGGTCCTTGAATCCCATTTCAAAACAATTGAGCCTACTTGAAAATTAGGATTTGAAGTCTTTTTATCAAAATAGTCCTTAATCATTCCATGATGCTTGATCAATGAATCATGGGCCATATCCCTCTTTTCCTAAACTTCCAACAGTTCTATGAGTCTGACCTGCATGGGGCCATTTTCTTCAATTTCAATCTGTTTGATCAGCTAGAGAGCAAGGATTTCCAAGCTTAGGGGAATCATAGTAGACTTTCCATATACCAATTCATATGGGGACATTCTGGTCACTTGCTTAGGTGTGATTCGATCAGCCCATAATGCTAGATTAAGCACTCTATGTCACTCTTTGTGATGATCAGCCCCTACTCTTTTGATGAGTCTTATCAGGTTCTTGTTGGTTGATTCTGCCAGACCATTACCTTGAGGGTAATAGTTAGATGAAGTTTTCAGATATATTCCATGTCTCAAGGCAAAGTCAGATACTTTAGATCCCAAGAATGCTTTAGCATTATCTGAAATGATGGTGCGAGGAGCCCCGAAGTGAGTAGTGATGCCCCCTAGAAAATCTAGGATTACAGTCTCTATTGCTTCCTTAAGTAGGACCGCCTCAATCCATCTGGTGAAATAGTCTGTGGTAGTTAATATCCATTTATGACCCATACTAGACACTGGATTTATCATTCCAATGAAGTCAAGACCCCATTGAGCAAAAGTTTCATCCACAATTATAGGGCTAAGGGGCATGGCTGCATTCCTCCTCATCCCCATATAATATTGGTAGGATTGACATTTTCTAACCAGCTGATAATAATCTGCAAATAAATTAGGCCAAAAATATCCTGCCTCACTTATCTTTATGGCTGTGGTCTTTGTAGAAAAATGCCCCCCTGATATTCTATGATGCATTTCGTGTAGTATTCTCTTAGCTTTAGCCTGTTCCACACATCTTAACAATTTTCCATCAAAATTCCTTCTAAAAAGGACTTATTCAATTAAAACAAAATGAACTCCCTGTATCTTATAATATCTCCTCTTGCTTCGAGGGAGTTCTCTCGGGTAAATCCCATTTTTCATAAATTGAATCCTGCTTGTGACCCAGGATTCCTGATCAACCTCTTGTAATTTTATCACTGTCTCCATCTCTCCTTCTGAATCTACTTCCTCAAGTAACATCTTTTTAAGGTCTTGGGTTATATATTGGCACAGATCTCGGCCTCTGACTAGCTTGGTGGGTCTGACCTCTACATCATATTCAAGGATCTTAGTGATCCAATTGGATCTTTTCTCAGTAATTTACCCCTCCATGATGTATTCCTTGACACTTGGCTAAGCTACAAGTATCAAAATTTTGTTCCCTGATATCAGATGCCTAAATTTCTTGAGAGCTTTTACCATGGCATAGGCTTGTCTTTCCACAAAGTTATACCTGGTCTCATGATCCCTGAGAGTTCTTGAGAAAAAGGCTATTGGGTGTTCCCCTTCTAGCCTATCATCCTTTTGCATCAAGATAGTAGCAATACTTGACTCTCCTCCATAGACATACATTACGAAGGGCTTGGAAAAATCTAGGTTTTTGAGCACTGAGGCTGCTGAAATAGCCTTCTTGACCTCTTTAAAGGCTTGCTTCCCTTCTGTAGTCCATTTGAAGACAAGATTTTTATTTATTAAGAGTGTCATTGGTCTCACCAAACCTGCAAAATTTGATATGAATTTACTGACAAAATTGATCTTCCCTAAGAAAGACTGAACTGCCTTTTTATTTACTGGAAGGGGTAGGTTCATTATAGCTACAATTCTCTCAATATCTATAGAAAATCCTTCTTTAGATACTATATGCCCCAATAGTTTACCCTAAGGTACAAAAAAAATACATTTCTTGGGATTTAATGATATCCCAAAATCCTGACATTTCCTGAAGACAGATTCTAAATGATTAAAATGATCATCAGCATTTTTTGAGAAAATAGTGAGGTCGTCCAGATAGATCAAGATGACCTTATTTACAATTTCACCAAAGGCTATATCCATAGCTTGTTAAAAGGTGGCTCCTACATTTGATAAGCTGAATGGCATCTTCGCATAGGCAAATGTTCCCCATTTGGTCATGAAAGCAGTTTTGTACTGGTCTTCCTCAGCTAGCCAAATCTGATTGTATCCAGAGAAACCATTAAGTAAAGAAAACCTCTCTGATCCAGCCACAGTTTTTAGAATTTGTTCCATGGAAGGCAAGGGATAGTGGTCTTTCAGAGATGCTCTATTTAGATCTCTGAAATCTACACACAGTCTTACATCCCCATTCTTTTTCCTAACTAGGACTAGATTTAATACCCAGGTTAAGTGCTTGATTGGAAATATTATTTTGGAATCTAAAAGCTTCTGTAACTCATCTACCATTAGAGGCTCAATCCTTGGATTTACTGGCCTCTATTTCTGTCTGATGGGCTTAGACCCTTTAGTCAATTCTATCGTGTGCTGGATAATGTCTCTATTGTATCCATGAAGGTCTTCATATCTCTAAGCTATGACTCTGTCATATCTCTGGCACAATTCAATTAGCCTTTCCTTCTCTTCTTGAGTTGAAGAATTCCCAACTTTTAGCCTTTTCCCATCACTCACCTCTACTTCAGAATAGTCTGCTTTATCTACTTGGAATCTTTTCTTTTCTAGGCTTACATCCTTTGGGTCAGACAAGTTTTCTAATGTGATCAATCCCTTGGGGAGCTTATTAGTCCTTAATTATATAATCTGATCACCATATGCCTCTTCAATTTTGGTTTGCAACTGATCAAGAAACTCATCTGATTATTTTAAGAAAGAGACTACCTGAGCATCATTTTCAAACACTTGCTAATTTTCATCATTGTTTGGGATGGTCAGCCTCACTATAACTTTTATTGACTCATTGTTAACCAATAGGCTAGTTGCTGGGTTAAACTGTGAGCCAATCTGGGCCATCCTATCAGCCTCAGAGTTATGACTTCTAGGGACTATCTCAATATTGAAAGCTTCAAAATATTCTATCAAATCCTAAATCCTATGCCTATAGGATCTCATTCTCACATTCTTGGCTACTGCCTTTTCTCGTATTTGCTTTACTAGTAATTCTGAATCTCCTTTTACTTTTAAGTTTTTTATTCCATTTTTCTTGGCCAACTAGAGCCCATATACTAAAGATTCATACTCAATAGCATTATTAGTGCAATAAAATTAGAATTGGATAGCCCTTAAAATTTTATCACCATTTGGAGTAGTAAGACAAATTCCTACTCCAGCACCATGTTTACTTCTAGCCCCATCAAAATGTAAAGTCTAGATTTATGAATCTTGAGCAGTAGGTGCCTCTTCCCTTATAAAATTTGAGATTGCCTGATCCTCATCAAAAATAACATACGTTCCCAAACCAGTAGAGTCATAGTTCCCATACGGTTCATTATGCATCATAGCCAACAACTGGCTATTTTCTTCTTCTTGATCATGCTCAGTCCAGTCTCCTAGTTCTTCGACAAAAATTCTTTCTTCTTTATTTAACATGGCATGATCTTCTTCTAATCTTTTTTTTGGTTTTTTGGTGATATGGTCCTTGGATAGTGGTTCAGATAGAATTTTCATTTTTGAACCGTATTTGGTTCTCAAGATGAGGTGAGACCAGTCAAGAGACATATATTCTCTTATTTTTGTTGTAAAGTCTCTAGATAAACATAAACCAAAGATAGGAGGTATATCTATGAAAAATATATCTTGGTTGACAATTATGTTGGGACATGTGTATAATTGTAATGGGAGCTATTTAATTCTCCCTATGGTTTGTACTATTTTGTCATCGAGCTGCATCACTCCTTTTGCAAGGGGTTCATATTTTCTTTTCAAGGCATTAGCTATTTGCTTGGGCATCACAGTTGTACTAGCTCCTAAATCTATCAATGCATTATGCAAGAGTTTCTTTCCAACTATCAAAGTTAAATAGAAAGGCTCTGGTTTGGATTTACTTACTTGTGTTGCATCATTCACTAAGGCTGTTGTCTGTTGAGGAACTGTACCTTTGAGATTTTCCTTTCCAACAGGTCCTTCTTTGGTAACAACACTTTGGGGCACTACTTGGCTTTGCAGAGCTTCTTGTAGCAGTGTCTTTTGCTCAAGAATAGCCAATATATCCCATATAGATACTTGCACTGGAGTCTTTTTTAATTGGTCCACTATATTGATTGGTCCCAAAGACTGAGTTTTTTAGTAATAAAGATACCTCATTTTTTCTTGAATCTGGGTAGGAATCCCTTGATCCTGTACCGGCTATGGTGCTTCTTGTCTAATAGCAGTGTTATTTTACCCTTGAGATGGAGGATTATTCTTGACTTGACCACTTACAATCTCAGGCTACTCCACCATTCTCCTCTTTGATTTGGTGTAATAATCAGATTGCACTACTGGCCTTTGGGAGGTAGTGCTTCGTTCAAGAAAACTGCTTATTCATCTTCAACCCATGAGAAAAAGCATGTTCCAGGACTATTTATTCCTCTTGTTGTAAGGACATTCCTTGCATCTGAGCCACTAGAACTAAATTCTGCATACCAAGAGATTGATAGGCTTGATTGTTACTGGTACTAGCAAACTGACCATCCATTCTCCTTTGCTCAAACACCCTTTGTTGTAGATTACCCCTAGGACAATCTCTAGGTGTATGAGCATCATTGTAAGGAAAATACCAAGCATTAGTATCATCCACATAATTATTCTAACCTAGAACCATCTCTCTATTTGAGTTAGGAGGAATGGTCTGTGAGGGTGTGGGGACTGTAACTAATTGATTTGTTGGCTGCTGGTTAGTTTGTCTTGGGGGACCTTGATATTGGTTTGGTTGGGATGAAAACCTATTTCCTTGATAGCCTTGATAAGGGGGCTTAGGGAAAGTATTCTGCTACCTCTTCATATTAATCAGCTCATTGGAAAACATCCTCAGGATATTCTTGATATCATCCATCTTAGATGACTGAGCAGGGACTGGTTGCTTTGCAGAGGATGGAGGGTAAGTATACATAGACACAGGCAGGCTTATAGCTTTAGGAACTTCTTGAGGTAAGGGTAAGGAAATTTTTGGGAACATAAGCATGGGAGGCCTTGGGGGTAACTTTCCAGCATCTATTAAATGATTCTCAGCTTTGACTGCATAGTCATAAGCTACTAGCAAAGTGTGTCCTCCTAGTGACTAAATCATAATAGATATATTAGAATTTAAAGCTTTGAGATAAAACACTATGGCCATACCAGGCAGTGGCTTAGCTACAGTAGGGATTCTGTCCCAAGTTTTCTAGAATCTAGTGTTGAATTCAGTCATGTCCTCCTGAGGTCCCCTTTGAATGGTGATTAACTGCTATAATAGAGAAGACTTATCACCCTTCTCTGCAAATCTTTCAAAGAATATATCTCTAAGATGGTCCCATGTAGAGATGGTATTTGGGGCCAAAGACCGATACCATTCTAAATCCTTCCCTTTGAATGAGGCTACTAACAACTTTATGGCCACATTTTGCTGTGTGACAACATGTATGGCACAGACATCTGATACATCTTGAAGATGTTCTGTAGGAGTTTTTGAGTCTTGCCCACTAAATTTGGGTAGAGGTTTTAGAGCATTTACTGGGATAGGATCCCAAATGGCTGGTGGTGTTGGGAGAATTAAGGGACTACCAGTGTTCTAGCTTGCATAATTTCTTGGGGGTACAGGGGCTCCCATATTTAGTATTGGTGCAAAATGGTTAGCTCTTCTCCTTAGACTAATTACCAGAGGTGGCAAAAGAATACTTGGATTTGTAGTAGATTGCGATCTAGTGACTGGTCCACAGCTCTAACTCCTCATAGCTCTCTGATTCATGCAGTCTTGAAATAAACTTCAAGACTAGTCCCATCAGGCATGCCAAAAACTGTTAATGATGAAAATTGTGCTTGATTCTAATCAATCAACAATGGGAAGTTTCAAGTTTTGGGATATGTGGCTTGAAACAACCTCCAGATTTTAGAGAAGCTGGTCTCTTCTTTTGTAACAAGTGTTGGGGAAAAGGGATAGGAAATTAGATAGAAACGTAAATGCAGGAAATGAAACATAACAATGGTGATGCGCCTGAGTGTAATCCTAATCCTAAATTGAGCACAGTGAGACTATATGTAGGATTCAATTACATTTAAGAGTAGATAAGTGCATGATCAATGTAAAAGATTGAAAAAATAGAAATAGAGGCTTACAATAGAGACTTATTTTGCCGAGATACAGGAAATGTCAACAAAGGCATAGTGTTCAATCTCCTTATAAGAATCTTCTAATCACATAAGAGGCGCAAAAATCACGTACAATTATGTATAACTTTTGACTCAAGAAAACGAGACAAAAGCAAATGACATTCCTAATCACAACTTTATAAAATCCACAGTTTAGACTACTTTTGCAAATGACACAGATAATATCATCCAAGGCATAGAGTTCAATCTTCTTAATTCATTCAGCCATATAAAAGGCATAGAAACATGCACAGTTACATCAACTTTACAAGTCAATAAAATGAGACAAAAGCAAATGATACTTATTTTGTCAAAAACTCTAGTGAGTCCCAAAACTATAGAAAGTCTCCTCCTTCCTAGATTTTAAAATTCTTCTTATTTTATAGCCGCTGACATCTCCTTCCATCATCCCCCTTCCCACGCAATTCTTCTCTACCCTTAACTCATAGGGGACAAACATAAGGTGCTTTCAATGTTTGTCGGCCCCAAAAATCTACCGGTGAACTGTTCCATCTACTCAAATTAACTCCAGCCGAGTTTCCCTCCATTTTACTTTGTGGCACAGATACACGGAACACTCTGTTATGTTGAAATGGGAGAGGACACTTAGTCAGTTTCCTAAAAATCCTCTTATTACTTAGAAGGCACTAAAGAACGACACTTGGCACTTTCTGCCTGATTCATCAAAGACACACGATTCTCCCCGCTTCTTTTTAGTTATGTTGTAGAAACATTCGGGGCACATATTAGACTCTTACAGATGGTGACACTTGGCAGATTCTATAGACTTTTTAAGTAACACCCGAGGCCAACCACAATCTTTATTCAGTGATGAAATTTGAAGGTGATCTCTCAGGCATTGACACATGGAGGCTTCCACAGCTTCAGGGAAGATATGTAGCGTCTTCCACTGCTTTAGTTAAGGGCATGTGGTGGCTTCCACTTTTCCTGGGGGTGGAGTAGAAAGGGGCTCTAAGAGTGACATTTGTCAGCCTCCACTACAGTTCAGCACTTAAATAAAATGAACAAACACTGCGCTACCTTTCAAAAATGTACTTGAACCCTTTAATTTTTAGGACACTCCCTTGAACTGCTTGATGAACCAAAATAGTTCAATTGTTCAACGGTTCAACACTACATGCCATTTACACATTAATCGAGGTATTAAACCAAAATTTTGAACCAAAATATTGAACCCAGGTGCTGAACCGACTGTCTCTCGGATGTTGACACGCGGTGACTTTTGCTTCTTCTGAAAAAGTAGTCTAGGGCCTTTTGCAACTGCCACTTGGGGCTTTCTACTGCATCCTGCTCCTTAGCCTTTTGAAAATCTTTGCTAAAAAGAACATGGGTATCGATATGAGACATGAATGCTGACATGTGGAAGCTTCTGCTTAGCCACTATTTGATACGTGGTACATTCCACTTTCCTCCTGTAAGTTAAAAAATGCCTCAGACAATGCCAGTTGGCTAGCTCCATGTTTCAGAAAGTGACACTTGGAAGCTTCCACTCGAATTCAAACATTTAGGCAAAATTAAATGAAATAAATAAAAGAGGAGAAAGAGAACCCATGCTCGGATAGTGACACTTAGCGGCTTCCACTGCACTTCGATACTTAGATGGAAAATGAACCCGCGCTCTACTCTAACTCTGTCGCTACGACCAAGGTATGCGGGGACCAAAACTACAGTGCTCGCTTGAAATTTATAATGCAATGTAGAGTGAAAATTTACTCTACATTTTCTATACGTCACTTTTTATCTAAAAAGGCATTATACTGGTCATTTTACACCATACTTGTGCCTTGAAATTTTTGCTAAACTTGTTTGTGTGTGTGTCATTTGAGTTGAGGAGGGTAGTGTTATGTTGCCCAAATCATGCCAAATGATTTTTGCCTTTGAGTCTTTTGAAACATAGCATTGACCACATCATTTGACCATGATTATGTCATTAGGCTACTCAAATTGTTTCAAGATTAGTTTACCTTGTATCAAAAACCATTTATTTCAAACCATCTCATGTATACCATTTGGACCTTTATCTTATGTTGTCACGCTATCCAATCTTGTCTATCCTGTTTGGTCAAATCCTAGTTTTTAACATTATGTTTTTAATTATCCTTGTCAATTTTGGATCCAAACATTGATTGATTTCTATTTAGGCCTTAATTCATGGGGCTGATACATAGATATTTCTCTTTTGGGTTTTATAACTTCGGTTAATTGATTACCCAAATTTGAAAACTATTGATGTTTTGTTTATTCAATTCCTATAATCATCATTGTTTGTGCCTTTATTTGGGAAAACATATCCTTTCTCCAAATGCATTTTGACTTATGCCTTATGCTAATTGATCATGTTTATGTTTGATTCTATGTGTCGGGTCTATGTCAAAATTGTTAGATTAAATCAAATCACATTAGCCTTTGTTTCAAGTCTCGCTTTTGACATCATTTGACAAAAAGTCCTAGCATATACATCTTTGTTTGAGCCTATCTTTTGACTCCATGTTTGGAAAAAATACGTAGTAACTCAACTTTTCCCTTTCCTAGTTTAGACCTTGTTTAGAACACTTTGACCTAGACCTTTGACATGCCAATTTTTATTCAGATACTTGACCTTTTGTGTGTATGACATTTGACGTTAGATTTTAGGGTATTTATGCCAAGTCTTAGCACAAACAATTTTGGAGATACAAATCCACTTTAAAACCACATTGGAGATACAACTCCACCCCTTCGACCAAGTTGGACCAAGTTTGAACCATTTATCCTTTGGATCATTTTTCAAAGTTTGTATAACTCTAAGACTTTTTGTTTTTGAAGATTTAATAATTTATGTGGATATGTCTAGCTACACTTATGGTCGATTCATGTATAATATAACTTATGATATAATGGCCGTACAAAATCCCACTAGGAATCCCTATAGAAAAAGATTTTCTAAGGGGTTTTATTATTCTCCCTACAATACTCCATATGGGGAACATAGTCAAAATACACAAAACCCAAAATGAAACCTTGATTGGTATGAAAAGGCTTTTGAGGAGGAATTTGAAGACCCAACTATAGATAATGTTGTTTGGGATATGAATCCATACCCTCTTTTCAATAATTAGTACATGGAACACAGTCAAGAACTAGCTTATAAGCCAACTCACGATTGGGATGATATGGTTTATGAGAAAGACTTCGATGCTTTGTCTTGTGCAAGAAATTGAGTTCCATGATGTCATTTTGTTATCCAATCATTGACTACCCCTAACCCTCCTTTAGATTATACAAGCTATCAAGCTCTACAATATCCAAAGAATACCATTATCATTTTGAGACCTCATCCTCTAGCTTGTGTGAGCAATTAAGCTCCACAATGCCCCTTCATCATTCTAGGACCTAGTCCTTTAGCGTGTGTGAGAAATCAAGACCTATAATGCCCTATTTTTACCATCTCAAGACTTTATCCTTTGGCTCATGAGAGCAATCATGCTCCCCAATGCCCTACCATTATCCAACCACAAGCCATTCCTCATTTGGAACCAATCCCATCTAAACTTCAACCCATTAAATCATTCAAAGACCAAGATATTTTCACAACTGGTATCTTCCAACTCATTGGAAACCAAGGCCAAATGCAACAACCAATCTGAGATTTTTTTTTGAATCAAGAATTTGTGATAAGTCAATTTGTGATGAATTACCTATTGATCATATACCAGTTGTCAAGGAGTCTCACTCTGATGAGCCAATATTTATTAATTCACTTATTAATGATTATAACTACCTTTGGTAAAATCATTACCTTGACCATGTGCCTATTTTTCAAGAGCATCCTATTGACAAGCTAGTTTCTAAGGAGTTGTCTCTTGACCTTTTTCTCATCTTAGAGGAGTCTCACTTTGACAAACTAGTCTTTGTAGAGCCCATCATGCCGTCACAAGTCATTACTTATCTAATACCAAATACTCATCAAGACATGATTGTAATAGAGTACCCATTAAATGAAGAATTAGAGTTAGATTCAAGTTTCATTCTTGAACTGACATCAAATTTACTATCAAAATCTAAATCAACATTAGTCTCAACATTGGATTCAGAGTCCCTTGAGTTAGAATCAGATTCAGAAGAAGAATATGTTCATGATTGTTACAACATTGGTTATGCATGCCTTGTAGATCAATTTGAATACATTTGTGATCCTTCTACAGTTTTTGAGGATGAGTATTTCAACTTTGACATAAGTTATCTTAGTATCTTCTATAAGGATTATGTAGCCTCTCCCCATTCCATCACAATTCCATAGGCCATTAACATCAACCAAAATAACCACATCATTGACATTCCATCTCCCACTTGTGTTGATTGGGATCGATGGAATCACACTTTGTTGAACTGCATCCATGGTGACATAGTAGTTGATAAAGAGCAAAGAGACCAATACCACATTCATATAGTACAAGAACACTCTCTTAGTGAAACTTTTTTGGAAGTGCTAGAAGATAATCAAAGTCAAAAGTAAACATTCCTTAGTGAAATATTCTTGAAGGTGATACAGGATAATCAAGACAACTTCATTGGTGAAAACCTCTTTGAGGCACCCATAGCTGAGCACAAAATTTCTTCACTACTTGATGAAGACAAAATCAAAAATCAAATCAAAATAGCCTTCAATATACAACCTAATTAGATGGTATCTACTCTCAAGATCAAACAATAGAAAAATATAGTGGTCCTATTAAGTGAATAAGTCTTTAGCCCTACCACAACCAAAGTTATGTTGAATCTGACATCAACAACATAACATGTGACTAAAAGTTATGATCTTCATTTGTTTCCCAACCATTCCACATTCCATTATCATATATCATTCCATTTCAAAATCAAACCTACCATCCATTATTTTTCCCTATTTACCATTCGTAGATACACTTTCCTTTACATAGGCTACAAATATACCTTGTCTTGATGCTTGAAGGAATTAGAATCAATGACCAACGAAGATCACAAAATCATTCTTGACAAAAAAGTCTGTAGCCAGTTCTTGACAGAGAAACTATTCAAATGAGGTGTGGTCTAGTAATTAACATGATCGAGTATTTTTTTTGTATAATTTGTTGATTAGGATGTGCATCTCCCCATCAATAAGAACAATAAAATCAAAAACCACACCCAGACCAACATATACCATACCATTTCACATTGCCATGCCATTGTAATTGTTACATATTCTTTTACCATTATCATCAACCCAAATATTCACCCCATCACTTGGGGGTAAACCTACTACCATTTTATCCAATCTATCCAACCAATCATTATCCTTAGTAAAACAATACCATCCTATCATTCCATTCTGATCTAAATCAAATATTGTTTTTAGTCATCCTACCCAATCCCATTTTAATCTCGGTTCATTTGGTTCTCCCAGCACTGTTTATGAGAGGATTATGATCAAGTTTAAACAATCAATCCAATCCATGTTTGAATGACAGTCTATGAAAGTAGTGTGATAGTTGATCTAACAAGATATCTTTCATCCTATCAAATTTGTTTATGTAATCTTGATTATAATCACCTATGGGCAAATCAATGTTTCACCAGTCTTGCTACTAATTATAACCACTTATGGAAAAATTAGTATCATTGACCTATGCTATTGTATCCTAGTTATAACCACCTATGGGCAAACTAGGGGCAACACTTTTTTATCATGCATTACTGCATCACCTTACCATTATTATTTTCATTTGACTGGCCATTTTTTGGATTTGAGAACTTATTGGGACCGAGTTGGCTTTTCCCTACCTTTTGTGTGGATGGAATTACTATGACTTGAGGTCATTTTAGGACTATGTGGGTCATGCTCAATTCATGTTGAGGTCACCTCAGTCCCCCTTTCTATACACTCTCACCATTTTACGAGCAACCTAAGCCAAATGCTCTTGCCATTTTATGAGTAGGTATCTTGTCATTCTCTAATGAGTTAAGATACCTCAAAATGCCAAAAACATTCATAACATTTCAAAAATCCAAAAATATTTGTCCTATCTAAGCCTAGTTAGTTATCCTCGATCTACCTTATTGGGGCATTGTCATTGTAAGGATGCTTTATTTTGCTTTTATTTTTAGGCTTCTTATTTATTTGTTTATTTTAGGTTGTTTGTTTGTTTGTTCACTTGCCTATTTGTTGGCTTTCAACACTGTTTCCTTAACTTAGTCTATACATGTTCATTGGGTGATTCCTCGAGCACATTATTCTTGAGTCTATCCATATTCATCCATTAACATTGTCATCATGGTTTTTATCATTGGTGAATTATTTTCAAGTTTTTATTAGATTAGAAGTCAACCCTTATGCATATTTTGAGATAGTCTTTATGGTGTTCTATCATGAAGCCTACCATCATATGCTATGGTAAAAATTAGCTTCAAGAAGGTCTACAATCAATGGAGCTGTAGAAGTTTTTCCTTGACACCTTGACAAATCCTCCCACCCACCTTGATCAATATATCTCATTTGACTATTCTAATTGTATCATTATTAATCAGGATGAGCATCTCCTCATTGGCAGGTACAACAGAATCATTCATACTGATCAATCTTATTATTCTATTCATCTATTTAAGCACTTTGCACCCACTCATCTTTAATCTATATTTTAGGTTATATCAGTTATGCTTGCTAATCAGCCCTAACTGGGGTACCATCAATTTTAGCCAATCTAGATCCTCGTAATGATTATAACTGCCTATGGGCAAATCATTATTTTGACTTTTAATCTTGATTATAACCACCTTTGGGAAAATTAGTATCTTTTTTACATCAATTCATGAAAGCATTTTCTCTTTTAGATTAATCTCAACCACAAGTTAATTCCACCTTTCTTCTTGTTTCTTTTCGAGGGACCATCCATCAACAAATGTGATAGCCACTCCCTCGAGTGGGCATCATCTTAGGCTTTCCAAACACCATTTGGATCTTTGTTATTCAACCATAATCTTCTTTTTGGCATACAGGCCATATCTCATTATTTGAGAAGACATTACTTTTCCTACAGTTTGTAACATCTTCCCAAACAAGGGAAAACTAGAGACACCTAAAACTGGCCACTGATAACCTCTAACCAAGCTTTTGACCAATTTCTACCCAAAATGCATAATTTGGCCTAAAAATACTAAAACACACTAAATGATGTGAAACTGACATATTCAAGTGTCGATTTTGGCCAGGGTATCCCTAAATGGGGTAATGCAATTTGTGGGCCAACTAACTTTGATCAAATTATTTTGAGTCAAAATACCAATTTTGCACCTCGATGCTTTGGATTGCTCTTTCCTATCAAATCTTTTGCACAAGACACATGCATTTGTTATTTGTTGGTGACAAAATCCTAAATGGGATAATAGATCTAATTCATCTAACATTGCCTTCCAATTCTAATCTAGTCATATTTTGGACCAATAACAAGACATTCTAATCAATTTGAGTAGTCTGTGCACAAAGTGCTTAAACATGCTTAAGAGCTAATTAAACCAAATCAAGGCCTAATCAATAATTCCATGGAAACTCATTGAATGCTTATTTTTGAAAATGAATATGGAATATCTGCATCATTAAGTGACCTCATTTCTTGGGAAGACATCCCTAGGCCATAAATGCTAGAAATATCAGGGTTCATGCCCTCTATGCCTCATCAATGCCTTCCATGATGCCCTCCATGCCTCTTATTTTCCCCTTATTCCAATGCCATGATGAGGATAATTATAAACTTAATTCCAAAAATTGAATTAATCCTCAACCACATATCTCAATCTTGAGATGAATAGTTTAGGTTGATTCTAGACATTCTCAAAAATCTATAAATAGAGAGGCCATGAACATCATTTCTAAACTATTTTGGTGCAAAGTTATTATTCTCAAATATTTAAAAAATATTCAATCAACTAGTGTTACCATGCCAAATTGATTCCAAGCCAATCTAAGCCACAAGCCAAAGGTGCCAAAGAGAGATGGAGGTAGCCAAGCTTCCATTACTAAGGACTTTATCAGCACAAGCCAAACAAGCCACTACAACAAGCATGTTGGAGCATCCAAAGAAGGTCAAAGAGGATTTATTTTGAATTTTAGTTGTGTGTTTTATTCATGTTTGTTAAATAAGCTCTCCCTAGTGTCTAGGCCTAGAAATGCTATGTTAATTAGTGTGTTTATTTCATTTTGGAACTAACACCATACTAACCATCCTCTTTTAATTCAAATTCCTAGTTCACATGACTCACCCAGCTGGTATTATGTGTGGAAGTTCTAGAGTAGTTTTTTCTTGGGCCTCTAAGTGCCCTACAATGTTCATCTTACACATGTGGTTCCTTTGTGCCTTTTACTTGCATCTAGCAAGTTTTACGTGCCCAACACCACTTAGATGTCTGGCCTCATGCACTTAGTCAGTGTAAGTGTTCATCTCACCTAATAAGAATTAGGTGTTAAAGGATAGAATAGTTAACTATGGGCTTGAAAATTCCCTTCATTTAGGATCTTGCACATGGGATTCTGTGCACCTATTCTCTGAGTTTGATCGGTCTCACATGCTCACTACTTAGATGTCTAGCCTCATGTGCTTAGGAAATTCAAGTTCTTGAATCACCTAGTTGGAATTATGTGTGATAGGCTAGATGAACTTTCTTATGGCCTCTACATGACACTTATTACCTTTTTACAATACACAAGGATTAAATAAAATTAAGAAGAATAATTTGTCTTGTGCCAAACGCTCTTCTGGTCAACTTCATCAAACTGAATAGTGACTAAGAAGTTAATGTCTTTATGGTTTAAGCATCATCTTAATACTAATAAGGATTTAATAAATTCCCATTGAAATTCCTTGGGAGCATTTCTCTTGACAACTTGCACAATTTTCATGTGCTAGTCTCCAAGATGTGGTAGATGATGTAGGGACCCATCTACCTTATTTACAATTTCCCTAGGTACTTCAAGTACTTAGAGTCATAAATCAGTACTAATTCTCCTTTAGTCAACTCCTTATTCTTGATGTGATTGTCATGTTAGATCTTCTAGTGCACTTTCTCAATTTTCTAACTTCACCTTGTTTGTGCATGCTTTTCATCCAGGCACTCCAAGTCTTTCAACCTTGTGCTCAAATATTCTTGGTCTTCTAAGTGACCATTCCATCAAATATATAAGGATGGCACTATGAATTCCATGGTGAGAATTACCTTTGTGATATACACTAGTTGGAATGGTGTTTCCTTGTTCAGGTACTTGTATTTCATGCAGTATGCCTGTAGTATCGCTAAGACTCTATCATCCCAATCCTTGTGACCAATGTCACATATCTTAGTTAGGAACATTCCAAGTATTTTATTAAATGTTTTATTGGTTTCATTTACCTATGGATTATAGGTGTGGTCTTGTGGTGCACCACCATGTATTCAACTAAGAGGATATGCACCATCTCATTGGTGAAATGAGTGCCTAGTCAGTAGTCAGACTAAGTGAGCACCCATATCGGATGATCATGTTCTCCTAAATGAATCATGTGGCTACCATGATTGTGAAATATTTTATTGGCATGAACTCAAACCACTTAGTGAAATAGTCAATGGCTACTAAAATATATCTTAACCCTATGTATTGTGTTGTGGGAGTTACTAGCCCAATAAAATCAATGGCCCATTTTTTGAATGGTACTTGGGAAAGAATGGGGATCAGAGGCATCTCATCCTAGTGGTTGGGATTATCGATGCATTAGAATATGTCACATGCCTTGGTGCACTAATTTTCATCTTAAAATAGGCTTGGCCACCATAAACCTGACTATAATATCTTGCATGTTGTTGTATCTCCAACGTAATGGCATTCTGTGATTCCCTCATGTACCTCTTGTAAGATGGGGCCTCATTAATGTTCTATAGTAAATTGACATAGGACCTCATACCTACTTAGTTTATACAATCCCCCCTCAATAATCTAGAAGGGGGTAACATGAACAACAAGTTGTTTTTTCTTATTCGACATGGTTTGGGGTGCAAACCTAGACGTTAGGAAAGTATAAATCTTTGCCAAGTCTTTAGGGATGCATTGAATTCTATATAGTTGTGTATCTAACATGTCATCCTTAATTGGTGATATTGTATCACAAAATTTGATGTATAATAAATGATCTATCCCCAAGTTTTATTTTCCAATTTTAACAATAATGGAGAACTGGAACTCCTAGAAGAGAACTATCCATTTGCATATTCACCCATGTAAAATAGGCTTATTCATGAGGTAATTGAGCACCTCATGATCCATAAAGAAGATGAATGGGGTGGTAAAAAGGTTACCTAATTTTTTTCAAGGCATATACCATTATGAGTGCTTCATACTAAAATGTGGTGTAGTTCCACTCTGCTTGTGTTAACTTTCTACTTGCAATGAATATGGGGTTATCCATCTTACCTTCACCTAGTTGTACCAATATGGAGCCAATTATAGAGCCTAAAACATTGAGATAAACATTGAAAGGAGTCATCCAATATGGTAATTATAGAATTGGTGTACTTTTTAGTTTCAATTTTAAGGTCTCAAAAGCCTCCTCTTATGCCCCACCCTAATAGAATGGGTTATCCTTGTGCCAGAGTTCCTCTAGAGGTGCTACAATCTTTGCATAAATCCTGATGAACTTATTGTAATAAACAAAATGGCCCAAGAAGGAATGAACATCCTTCTAAGTTGAATGCGTCTAGATCTAAATTATGATGGTTATTCATTAGATCAATGAGTAGACCATCTTTGCAAATGATGTGCCCAAGCAGGGTTCTAAATGGGGTCATAAAGATGCACTTTTTCAAGTTTAGTGATATTTTTATCTATCTTCACCTCTCAAACATGAGGAATAGGTTGTCATAATAGTCCTTTATGAGGCCATACACCATCCAATCATAAAGGTATACTTGGAGGAATTAATGGATAAAGTCTTAGAAAGCAATGATCAACACTCTCAAGAATACAACTGGTGCATTCTTGAGTCCAAAGGGCATCACATATAGTCAAAACAACCCCATTTAGTCATGAAGGTTGTTTTTGGCTTATCCTCCTCCTCTATCTATACATGATGGTATCCTAAGAAACCATTAGTGAATGTGTAGATTTCATAGCTTGTGACACCATTTAGAACCTCATCAGTGAATGAGGTTAGGAAAGGGTTGATGATGTGTCATTCAAGAGTCTATAGTCAATGTAGATGTGAATGTGATCATCCTTATTTATGTTGATCACCATGGGACTTACCCATTTAGACTCTTGCATAGGGTATATGACCCCTGTGGCTATTATCTCATCAATATTCATTTTTACCTTTGCACAGAGATTGGGGTTCATTTGGTATGGGCACTTCTTTACGGGTCTTGTACTATCCACCAGCTTGATTCACATTTTTCCAAGGGAATGGTGAGTACCCTTCATGTCCTGATAGCTATGTGGAAATAGGTCCTAAAATTCCTTCACTCCACCTTGATTCTAGGTGTAGTTATGGTTCTAACATGATTGGTAATTGTATAGTGTAACCACTATGAGTAGTGACTTACACCTTGGGTGGTTCCTTGTGGGATGGTTTCAACTTTGTAACCCACTTTTACAATATTTACTCATGCCTAACCATGGAATCCCCTTTGTCTATGCCATGCCAACCTTGAGTTAGATTTTTATATAGGTTTGGGCATTCTTCGATCAAATGCAGTCCTTGATAGTACCTACACATTATATGCATGGGGTAGTCACACTGGTAATGTTCTATCAACCCACACTTGTAGCATGATCTTGGTGAGAATATTCCTCCAACTCACCTTCATGCACCTCTTTGTTATCCATAACCAACATTTTGTTAGCTATAACCCTCATTTTTATGTTGTGCTTACCCTATGGCTATCGTAGTTGTTTGTCTTGCACTGTGTTCCATGTTTTAGTGTATCTCATCTATGAATTGATAGTTTATCATTGAATAAGTATAGGTATCACATAATTTTAAATAGATCATTATGTTCACCTAGCTTGTGTATTACAATAAGGGGTAATTTCTTGAGTCATATGGCCAATAGCAAACTTTATAACTTAGAAGTAATGCTCGTACATTCCTTCTTTGGTAGTTATTCTTATTGTGCCCCTTTATATTATAGTTGGTACACCATAATATACTATGATTGTCATGCACTAGTCCTATAGTCAGCTTCTACATTTAGGAATTAATTGACACAATTTTTGTATCCATGAATGGGTTGATCCTCGTGTTGGTGTTACCCACTACCTTAGCCTAGAGCATAGATTTAAGTGATTTATGGGGGTCTGTAAAGGTCGTCATAGATAGTTCTCATCTGAATGGTATCAACATGCCTCCAATAAACCATTACATGTGTTGGGAGGGGTGAATATCATAGGGAAACTTGGAGAGGAGAGTTTTAAGTTGTGCATCATATAGGCACATGCTCTCTGATAACCCTTGGCTAATCTCCTTCATCATAGCTATGCTCTATTACTTAAACTCAAGGATATCAAAATACTTTAGGAAGGCTTCCTTTATGGGTCATAATTGACCATATCTTAGTTTATATCAAATTTTTGATACCAAGTATGGGCATGATCCAAGAAGGTGGTCATGAATTGTGTCACCTTGCACTCAAACTGAGTGATTCCTTGAGCATGCCATTGAATTTCACACTTGAGAAAATGATTCATGATATTATCTACACCATGATGCTCAGGAAAGTGCATCACCATTTTGTAATAAATCTACTGAGGGGGTGGTACTAGTGCCTAAGGTGATTTCCCCCTAGTGTCTGTGTTGGAGGTGGTCATCCACCTCTGATCATAGGGTTGATCATTGACCCTGTTGTTGTAGGTTGCCCTATAGAACTTGATGATGTAGTACTAATCACTTATGGTGTCGAGCTACTTCTTATGGGTTGTTACCTATTTAGTGTAACTAACATCCTCTGAACTAGGATGTTTATGCTTATATTTTGTTGTATTAGGGAACTAGTGCTCACATTTTAGGTTTTTGGGTTAGCATTTACTAGCTTTGAGTTACTCTCAATTAATTCCTCATAAGGGATCACTTGTTTAATCTCAAATTCTTTATTCAAACTCTAAAGTCTCTTAAAATCAATGTCAATAATAGGGTGAATTATCATTCTTCTATATTCTGGTGGGGGATCCAATGCATGAGCTTGTGCTTTAGGTTTGAAGGGAGTAGGTACTTTCAGTGCATCCTTGGCCACCACATTTTGTAGGAACCCAATGCTTTATACACCTAACTACTAAGCTCAACCTCTGACTTCTTCTTCTCTTTCCTTGCACTAATACAATTCAAGGGATCCTTCCCCATGCCTTTCCCACTTGCTATGAGTCCTCTCAGAACTTCTAGGTTCCAGATCCTCTATCAACTTATGCCTTCACTTGTTATAGTCCTACCTATGGAGCTCTCATATTTTAGGTTGCTCATCCCTCTCCATCATACCTCACCTAAAACTTCCCCTTGTCACTTTCAGTGCTTGATCATATGCACAAGGATTTTATCCTTCTATATTTATGATTTCAATACCATAATCCACTAGAAATTTATTTAGTTTGGTGTTGGATCCTCTTATAAACATGCCTCTTGGTTCATGGAATAATTCATGCTCTACTTTCTCAAGGCAAGAGAAGGTTGACACTACAAATTCCAATGCATAACTATTTAATGCACTGCTCCACCACTTATCTACCACACGTGTCCAAATGTCATCTAAGATTTCAAACCTCTCTAGGCACTCTTTTATCCACTTGATGTATTGGTTGTAGCTTTATCTTCTAGAGTTGGTATAGGTAACCAACCATTAGTACACATGCTCAGGTAGTTCATATAAGAATACCTCATACAAAGCATCATATAGGTTGGTCTATACCCACTTTCTTGGCTTCTGACCCTGGTAGGTCAAATGCTTCTCTGTGAAGTTATACTCTACTTGCTTGAGCCAATACTCAATGTTATTGAGTGAAATTCAGAACATCATTCTATTACACCATTTTAACAATAAAATTCAACATGGTTCTTGGCAACAAAACCAAAATGTTGTAGAAATGTTGTCTATGTCTATTGTAGGAGACTTAGGTGCTTAGTCATGCACATAAATATTAATCCAAGTAAGTTATACACTTGAGATAGCTAGGCATAAGTATAGTAATGGTCTATGGTGCATAACATTTAAATTCACTACTACAGTAGCATCAATTTCACATAAGGCACAAGCCTTGTGTGCTCACTTGAAGTACATTAGTGAAGGGACCGGGGCTTATATTGGGCTAGTTGAGGCATGGCATAACTCTAGTATAAATGGGACTTGGTCATGATCAAAAATTCTCTTAGGTAGTCTATCGATGTGAGACTATGGTGGGTGAGATCGATGGGGACAAGCCTAATCAAGGGGAGTAATTCTAGCCATGGTGGTGAAAGTTTGTATTGGGCTTAGTCATAAAGATCTTAGGGGTGCAAGCACTAAGGGTTGCATGTTTGAGGCCATTTAGGCACTGGACAGAATAGGGTGATGGCTTATACTTAAGGTTTTAAGTTTCAATAGAACACCTTAGCCATAGGGTATTTAGGCTTGGTGCATGCCTTTCATAATACTTAGCATAAGTTACAATTTATTCCAAAGTTACTAAATGGCACAGAGACACCATTAGTGACCTGAACTAAACCTTTAGAAAGAAACATATTCATATATTAAATCTATACTAATATAAATATTAGATTCAAGTTGTAAACAAAAAATAATGTTGTAGCCATCTAGACATAATCAACATTCAATTGTTCTCAATAACATTCTCATTGATTCATAGTTTAGTATACATCATTCACATTAGAAAAATAGAGCATGTGTTCATTATTGAAACTATTCATGCCCATTGCCTCATATTCGAGCTTGGGATATATAATGTTGATTCCCACAAAGATTCATGCTAAAAATTATTTAAGCTAAAACATTTATATATACTATCTAAATACAAATTCACAGAGCTTTGCTGCATGGAAATTGTGTCTCTCTTTCTCTTGGTCCAAGTTTGGTTTTATAGGTGAAGGGGTATCTTTGTGCTAGGGTGGATGGGTGCACACTGAGTTCTAAGGTATCACTAGGGGTGATCATTCTGCTAGTATTATGACTCTATCACCTTCACACTCCAACTACCACATGCATGATCTTAATGATATTCACCTTCAAAACTAGGCACTAAGCAATGACTTTGTGCAATAAGCAACTGTTCTACTAGTTAGCACAAGATCTATATGATTCCTTTAATTGGTGCCAAAATATAAAAAGAGAAATCATTCCACATTATTGCCTCACATTGAGATATGCCAAGGTGGTGTGGATCCACTATTTAGGATCAAAAAGGGGCTCAATAGATTATAACCTCCTTGATTCTGATAACCACCTTGATGTCAAACCCTATCAAAGCCTAACATAATGCTTATTCACAAGAAATTTTGACTTTGAAACCTAAAATGTCCAATGTGAAACATGTCAAGGACAAGCAATTGAAAAGGTTTTATTACACACACACAAATACATACATATATATACATATATATATGTATATATATGCATAAATATATGTGTGTAATTTAACCTTTTAGGGTTTAACTATGAAAATTATATGTTTAGATTAAAGGGATGAGATGCCTAAATAGATTAAATAAATATGAAATAATTAAGTATTGATTTGTTATGAACTTTGAATTTATTTGAATTTTTAATAATGGCAATAAATAGGCATAAATAGAGACTTATCTAAAAATTGACTGTCACAGATGAACTGGGTTCTAAAAGTTGAGATCTAGGTAGTTATATGTGTGGTCAATAGGATTATAGTGTTCATATACTCACTATACAATAGAACCTAGTATGGATAATAGTGCCATTTGAGTAATGTTTCCTCAATGTGGCACTAATTTCCCCTTTGCACGATTATTCATGTTTTCTAGGAGCACCTGAGCCTGTGTTTGTATTTACTATTATTGTGTGTATGAAACTTAGAGCTTTGTATTGTGCCTAAAAAACTTGATTTAATGTGAAAACCCTAGTCCTCCTTTCAAGTATGGCATGAGAAATAATTTTGTGTGTTAATAGGATGGACTGGACATCTTCAACACCCCATTTTGTAGAGATTTGCCTACATACCAATAATCTAAAGAGGAATCAATCCCAATGTAGTTCTCCCACCAAGTGTTTGATGCAAGTGCAAGTGAATGTTAGAATGAGAGTGGGATTGGATGCCTTGAATGTGATTGAGCTTTGAAATGTTTTAAAATTGGTATTAGGGATATTATAGATGGTATCATGTAGAAGTAGGGTAGAATAGGGTTCAAATACCTTGATTTTTCTCAATTTTGTTTTTGGTTTGAATAACTTTTACATCTATTTTCCATCTAGTTAATAGAGGTGAATTAGACTTGTATTTATAGGGTTATGTTGCTTATGAGGATAAAAAAATATGCTTAGGCTGACCTTGGAAGGGGCACACATTTGTAAAAGTATCGATTAGGAAGAGCTAGAGCTAAGGATTATTTTTGATGATAATCATCTTCAAAAATGATATCCTAGAGGGATATGCGAAGAGATGGAATTTGGACTTTGAGATGCAATACAACCTCTACTCCAAAAATAAGAGAAAAAAGGGTAGCACCAGTAGGGGTTCAAATTCTATTATGATATGACCATAAGGCAAAGGGTATGTGCAAATGCTAATCCTGACTAGATGCATTAACCATTTTAATAAACATGTTGTTAATATTTTTTAAAGGCTTCAACTTATCAATTAGCTTGTGGATGATAAGGTGATGGGACACTTAACTTAATGCAAAATTCATCATAAAGATCTTGGACTTTCTTATTCTTAAAATAATTACCATTATTAGTGATAATTTTATGTGGAACACTGAAACAATAAATAATGTTGTGGTTAATAAAGTCGATGATCTTTTCATCCTTGGTTGAAATGAGAGGGGAAAATTCCACCCATTTAGAGAAATACTCCATTGCAGTGATGATATAATGATGTCAATGTGAGGCATGTGCGTTAATTTACCCAATAAGATCTAGACCCCATTGTGAGAAGGACAAAAAATCCTTGGATACTTAGATACTATGGATAGGTGCATGATATAAATTGGTGTGATATTGACATTTGACACTTTTTTCACATAATCACAACATTATTGGTTAAGATTAGGCCAGTAGTATCCAAGGCAAAGGATACATTTAGTAACAGATAGACCACTAAAGTGTCCTCCACAAATCCCACCATGTGTTTCTTTGATAGTATGAAAGACTTCATGATTGTGTAGGTAACGAAAGAGGAAACCATTAATGTTGTATTTGTAAATAATTTCCCTCAGTATGGTATAACATGAGGTGCTCTATATAAACACTCTCCAAACATTCTTGGAAAGATTGGAAGGAATGATGGTGAGGTTGAGATAGTCAAATGATTGGTGATACCAAAGGTTGGGTTGGGTTTCCTCCATATTAAAGATGGCTGAAGAGTCTGATTTGATATAAGAAGGCTCAGTAAGTTGATGGATTATGATAGATATATTAAAATTAGAAGGTGTACTATTAACCTAAGGTGGACTATTAATATTATTTTGTGTTTACAACTTGAATCTAATAGTTATGGATATTTGATTGACTATGAGTTGGAAGTCACCTAAGATTTTTATTATTTTGACTCTCAAGGCTAAAGCAATCTAAAGACCTATCACTAGGGCTTCGTGCTTAGCCATATTATTGGTACATTCAAAATATAGCTTGAAGGACAAAATAAGAGGTTCACGATTAAGGGGGATAAGGATGGTACTATCTTACCCACCATGTTCACACTTTGATCCATAAAAGAACATGATTACTTGATAAGTGAAGTCTGATCGAGAAAGGGTCATGAAAGACTCATCAGGGAACTCGAGAGAAGGAGGTTGGTTGTTTGTTAAGGGTGTTTCAGCTAATTGGTCAGTAATGAATTTACCTTTAATTGAATTTTAGTGGAGGAACTCAAGGTAAAACTTAGCTAAAAGCATGAGCTAATTAGCCATACGTTGATTTTGGTATGGTTTAGAGTACATGTACTCAAGTAGGTTAGTGCCAAAGGTCTTATGGTTGAGAAGGTAATGATAGAGTTTGGTGGCCATGAATACCAAGGTGAGGCAAAGCTTCTTGATATGGGTTTATTATATCTCATACTCTATGAGTGTGAGGCTTATGTAGTAGATAGCTTGTTCTTTATGCTTGTCATCATGATGTGCAAGCATTACCCCTAAGAAGTGGTTAGTGGCAGAGATATAAAGGTAAAATGGTTTATCCTATTTTGGAGGAATGAGAATGGGTTGATAAAGGAGGTATTATTTAAGTGAATAAAAGGCCTTTTGACAGTCCTAATTCCACTTAAAAGATATGTTTTTCTTCAAAAGGTGGTGAAAAGATTGGAATGTTATGTTGTTATAAGATCAAGCAAATGTTATGTTGTGGTCTTGTATAAAAGAGGAGAAGTCTTGATTATTTCAAGAATATACTAATTGTCAAATTTTGATAATGCATGGGATATATTGAGTACCTAAGTTGACATACATGATGATTCATTTAACATTTTTGAAATATCAAGAGGTAGATATTTGTGGATAGAGGATTCTTCTACACCAAGATAGGTGAGAATGGAATCATCATCCTAACACTAAATGATATTAATGGTAGGAGATTCATCTATTATTATCTTAGGATGAGTCAGAGGAATAGCTATAGTTACCCCATATTTTTGATAAGTCATGGGTCCAAGGATAATTAGGTTGATGAAAAAAAAAGTTAGGTGGGATAACATCAAAATCCTCACATTTTGGTGGAGAAAGGGCTAGTGAGGATGGGGTGTCTTCCTCAACAATGATGATGGGAGGTAGGTTGGTTTTATGTTTAAGTGGAGTAAAATTGAAACCATGCTTTTCATGAGGTTTTTGGGTCTTGATTAGAAGTAATTCATGTGGTCCATGTTCATACCATCCTATACCAAGTCACTTCCAAGCACACCTATAGAGGTATGTCTTGGCAAACTCTAGTTTATCCAAATAGGATAAATCAAAGGTGAATGGTTGAGGTCAAAAGGAAGTGTCTAAAGTGTTAAGGGGTTTATCAAGTCCCCCATAAACAAAATTGGTTTGATAAGTGGGAGGACTAGAAGGAATGATGTTTCCTACATTAGAATCATACCCAAGTTAGTGGTCAAGTTTCCCATTCTCTTGGGGATTAGGGAAAGTGTGGAGGGTCAAAAGGTGATACTCCCTAAGTGAGGAATGTTGGAATGTCTATTCCAAAGGGTCCATTATGGGGATTTGGTCTGAAAGAACTAGTGAACTGGTGGATACCTCATTGGTAGAAGAAGATGGGGCTTCATCTTTGGTTGATGAGGGCTTGTGGATGGAAGAAGGAGAACATAATTGGGCCTATACAACATGTTTTATGTTGTGAAAGGTACTGGGTTAGGTAGATGGTACACAACCCATGGATCATATCTAGGGGTGTCCTAGCAAAATATTTTACTAGAACTCACCTTCTACTATGTAGAAGAGATCAAGAATTATGGAGGTCCTAAATGAATGTGGAGGACAATAGTTCCCAAAGTGATGCCCATGGTGTCATTGAATGATTAGAGCACCATTGAGGTTTATAACATAATGTTCTCTAGTAACTCAAGCTAGTCATAGGCATGGGAGGAGATGATGTTGATACTATCTCCCCCATAAATCATAACCCTCTTGATGTGGGTTTAAACTGATGTATGCAATAATGAAGAGAAGAGGATATGGATCATCAGGATGGCTAGAGGGTATCTCTGAATACTTGAAGGTAATAAGGTTGGAAAGTTGAAGGGCTTCGATGAAGGCTACTAGAGGTTATGGGTCTTCAGGTTGGACCTTTATAGATTGAAAAACCTCTATCATTGATTGGTGGTGGTGGGGCAAGGTAGTGATCAGTTCATATAGAATCATCTTTACTAATGTTTGGTGAAGCTATTTTAGAACTACTTTTCATATTGATTCAAAAGGGTTAGATCGGGAGGTATCCAAGATGGACACCTTGGGTTTGGATGAAGGTGAAGATGTTTGGATTTGGTTATGTGATTGGGTAGTGGAAGAAGTGTATGTCCATGGGATGGACACTTTTTCCTTTGCCCTATCCTTTTGTTGAGCCTATGATCATATAACCACATGGATGGTATGGATTGGGGGAAGAGTTGGTGTAGTAGATTGCTTTGGTTCCTCCTCATTCTTAGGTGAGAGTGGGGGAGTAGGTAGTTTTCATGTGATGGTTTTTGGTTCTTGGATCAGTAATGGGCTCATGGGAGGCTCATTTGATTATAATTCATCTTCATGATACAACTAATGGATCAAGACTTTGAAATCCTTACAATTCTCCATATCATGCTTGGGTGTTCTATGATATGAGCATACCAAGTTGTCATTATACCAAGAAGATTTTGGAGTAAGTGGCTCAAATGGTTTGATAGGTGGTAAGGTTAAGCAATAAGCTTTCAAAAACCTTTGAAAAATGTTTGATTAAGACTCAGTCAAAGGTGGCAAGGGTGTGGAAGTAGTGGTTTTGGTAGTTAGGTTGGAAGCCTTTTTAGAAGTAGGCTTGATGGTAGGATCTTTGGATGAGGGAGTCTTATTGTTAGCCAGTTTTGGTGTAGAATTCTTAGAGGTAGAAGGTTTTGAGGTAGGAGGTTTGGATATGAATGGTTCGATGAAAATAAATGTAGATGAAAGTAGAAGTGATGGTGTAATCAAGAGTGGTGGTTGAGTTTGGGTTTTTCTTGGGATGTTTGGTTCCCCCACTAAGGTAGAGGGATGAGGTTCCAAACAGAAGGCAAAGTGGAGAGGGGTGACATATTTTTGGTTTGTATGCTCTTGGGTGGTTTCACCTTCTTTGTTGGCTTGGTTTAGGGTTTATTTGATAGGTTTTATGGATTTAATTCCAACTTTATTGATGGGTGAGTAAGGTTATGAATAGGGAATATGCCAATGTTTTTGGTGGGCTTGATGGAAATGGTAGAAGGGGACTTGATTATTTTAGGTGAGTTTTGTTTAGATGGTTTGGTTGGTAGAGACCTCCAATGGTTTGGTTGTGATGATAGTGGATTTGATAGTGGTATGTTGTCTTGACAAATATATGGTTGAAGACTCTTACTTAGCTATATAAGGGAGCCCAAGATGTTTCCAAAAGGTGGACCAATCCATGTTAGGTGGAGATATGAATTCCAAGTTTTTAACTACTCTAAATAAAGTTTTATAGATGGGTTTGCTTCCCTTGGTAGTGGACTCAAAGGATAAACCCATGGGTTGAGAAATGGGAAAGGTAACCTTGTCTTTTTCCTCAATCAAAAGTTTCAAGGTTTGGGAAGGTGATTCCTAGATGGGTGAGGTAGGTATGGTGGTCTCTTTCCTTGGGAATACTCTCTATAGGAAGAGTAGATTATTAGATGATAGAGGAAAAAGGTAGAGTGGTAATGGTTGCCTCCTCTGGTGTGTTTATCAAAGAAGCAATCGATGATTCCACTACCTTTATAAGTGGAGTGGGAGAAGAGGTGATTTGGTCAATGGTTTCCTCAATAATGAGTTCACCAAGAACCATATTGACACTATGGGCCTCATTGTTATGGGATGATTTTGTTTTGTCTTTATTGTTGGTGGAAGGAACATGGTTGGGAAATGGTTGTATGAAGATGTCAAGTGATTGGTTTGGGGGTGTATTGGGGTTATCCAACACAAGTTTCCCCTTGTCTATAAGAGTTTAGATGATGTTATTGAAGATACTACACATAATTAAATCATTTCCAATGACTCTATAGATGGCACACAATTCATTTTCCTTATACAAACCAGGTACAGGATGAGAGAAATCAAATTGATATGGAGGTTTGATCAGAGGAAGTTGTATGATATTGGCTTTCAATACTTTTCCAAGATTGAATCATATGACTCCCCCAATGGATTAAATTGCTTTTAATTATTGATATTTTGATTTCTAGTGTTTTTATTAGAGGAATTAGAAGAGTTGGGTTGGTTGATAGATGGTAGAGGAGTGGTTTTAAGGATAACTGCATTGGTGGTTCCCTTATTTTTGGTATTAGTATTGGTTTGATTGTTGGAATTTGAGGAAGAAGATTCATTTGATTTGAAGGTGGAATTATTGTTTCTCAATTTCAATTTCCCCTCATCAATGGCTCTATTCTCTAGTTTTCATGCCATGGTGAAGGCCTCATCAAAGGTCCTAAAGGTCTGAACCCGTAAAGTAGAAGAAATGTGTTTGGCACATGCTCGAGAAAAAATTTCAATCAGCTCAGGTTGGGGGAGAGAGAAAGAGAGTTTATTTATTAGAATTATCCATTGGTCTACAAAATCAGTAATGGATTCATAGTCAAATTATCTAATGGAGTAAATATTTGTGATGGAGAATTTTTTAGAGATGTTTATAAAAAGTGATCTAAGAAAATCTGAGCTAGTTGGGCAAAAGAAAAGAGTGATTTGTTATAGCGATGTACCATTCTAGTGCTAGAAAATATAGAGACATGGGGAAGGTATAAAGAAGGAGAGCATCATCATAGGAAATCAAAGAGCATGAATGCCTAAATTCTCTCAGATGCTATTGAGGGTCTATCTTTGAAATTTTGAAATTTTGGGAAATTCTCATTGAGGAGGATAGGGTCAAATGGGGATAAATGGATGAATTGGTTCATTATACATCTAGTGATATGAAAAGATATTATGAGTGCCATTAATGGATGACTCCAAAGTAGTCATTTTGTCTATTAGCATTTTTACCAGATCATTTTGGGATTGTGCACCTCAAAATTTGTAAGGTTCATGTTGTTGAGGTTGGGTAACATACTGATAGTTTGTGGGAGGTTGAGAAGTTGACACATATTGGTATGTGGACATAACTAGTTGAGAAGATGCCATATAAAGATATGTGGAGATAGGTGGTTGGGTAGATGTTATATATGGGTAAGTGGATGTAGGTGGTTGGGTAGTAGGTAGAGGTACATACCCTTATGGGTTATATATGTAGCCTGGGTTTGGTGTAATGGGCATTTGTTGAGGGATTAATGTAGGTTGGGTCAGAGGCATGATTGGGTTTTTAGGTAGAGAATAGGTGGTGACTTTGGTACTGATGGGTGGTAGGGTAGAAGGTATAAAAACCATCAAGTTTTGGAGTGTATTAGTGTTTAGTGGGATGGGGATAGCCAGAGGAAGGGTGACAGTGCTAGTAGAGGGTACTCTAATGGTAAGTGTAGTATAGGTGGTTAACGATTGGTTTGATCCTAAGGTAGAAGAGTTATTGGTCAGTGTGGAAGGTGTTAGGGTGTTGGTACATTGGATAGGTTGGTTTTGCATATCAGTATCAAAAATATTATTGGTAGAGGAAGATGTTTGGGTGGCTAATGGTTGGGTGGTAATGATGGAAACAAATGTGTCACCCATAATTTGGGATGACATGCCATAAGGTGGATCTAGAGGTAGAACCAAAGTGGGTATATAATGAGAGATGGTTTTGAGATAATGTTGAAGGGCCATAAGATTATTATCTAAAAAGGTAGTGAAGTCTATATATTCTTGGGTAAATATTTGAGGGAAACTAGGACTCCCATAAGGATGATAACTATCTGCATACAAGATGTACTCCATGGATGAAGTAGAGGGGGATGGATGACTCAGGGGTGGATTCTAAATTGCTCAATTCCTTCATTATTACTGAGTTATAACCATGTAAATAAGGAAAAAAGGAAAACACAAGAAATCTCACAAATCAAACAAAGAGAAGACAAGAAAAGTCAAGAAAATAAAACACACACTAAAGCACATTTAAATCCTAGGATTATTTTTAGTCTCTCTTGTGGCTTATGCCTTAAGTTTTAAGAATTATATGACTCAAATTGATTTATATAATGGGTACTAGATAAGAAGTCAATGGTTGGTTTTAGGTGGTTTAGGCTCTCAAAGGGATTTGTGTTGTAAATCAATACGTGGCTTGATATGGGGGCCTAGCCCCTCACTTCACACATCATAGTGATAAGGGTATTAGGTGCTTAGCCAATATATATTGATTATCAAATATTATACTAAACCAAAGAGATGAGTTTTGGTTTCTCTGCTTGGTAATGATATCCAAGTAAGATAGCCAAGGGTTGAAGGTGATCGCTAGGTAATAAAATCCCAATCGGTCCTTATGTCAATGTTTGATGTTTGATTAGGTGTAAGTGGTTTGGTCTTGTGTGTATGACAAGAGTGAATCTATGGTTTATTTAATTGATTTACTTAAAATATGTGAGTTAAATAAGTAATAAATAATGTGTGTAGTTAATTTTAATCCCAAAATGAATTTTTGATTTCATTGTATGAGCATAAAACAAGAAGAAGAGGACCTAGATACCAACTAATGAGCCCAAGTTGAGGCTCAAGGGTCCCACCAGGCATTCCAGAATGTTTCAATAATTTTTTTCTTATATTCTTAGAGGAAAGAGAGGAAACTTAAGGGTATGGTATAATAACCTAATATGTTGTGTGCACGTTGATCTAGATGATTGTAGAGACTCCTTTTTATCTAGGAAGGAATGACTTGCAAATAAAAAAGCATTAAAGAAAGGGTTAATTAGTTGGGTGGATTATATAGCATGAGTTAGATCCAAGAATAATAAGCTTCATAGGAGGTTGTTAATCCATTCTTTTAAATAATTAAGTTCCCGAAAGTGAAAGATAAATTACTTGCATAAAGATACTAAAATGAAATACAAGAAGTGCTTGATAAGAAGATAGGTGAATTTTAATAATTATAGCAATAAATGATTAGATATTAATTCTAAATAAATAGGGTGTGGTTCAAAAAATAGGGTGATGATTTATAATCAGGTAAAAAGGCAGAAAGTGAGATTTAGTTAAGGTTTGGTTTGTGAAAATATATTGCTATTAGGATTGTCACACAATGACCATCAGTGATTGGGTGAGACCATGGGTAGTTGGGTGATTGTCAGTGGTTGAGTAAAAATTGGTGGTTAGGGATAGACCTCCAGTAGTCAGGGTGACCATTGGAAATTACTATGAATTTTGGATCAAGAAGCTGGTTGGAAAGTTTATTGAGAGATCTAGGAAGGTGGGTTTGTTCTAGATGTTAGTTACATGGTATAAAAAAGTAACTAATTATTGGAAATAGATATTTAGCTTTTTTTCCTAAAGTATATCGAGGTGTGTAGTACAAAACTTGTTGGTGGATCCTAGAGTAATTTTGATAGAGTAACGATACCTTAGATGTTGATGAATCACAACAACACTTCAAATCTCTGACTTGGTTATTGATTCATTGGGAACTTTTTATTTATTTAATTGAGGATAATACCTAAAAAAGAAGTTTAGATACAAGAAGATCTGATTTTTTTAATGATTCATTGTACCTTCTCCTCCTCTCTTTATATAGAGGGAAGGGAGAGGTGGAATAATAGGTTCAATAAGCTATTTAAATTTAGCCTTAGCATGCATTGATTTTGCACATAGATTAGATAAGCTAAAAATATAAAAAGAAGTTTTAGTTGACTTGGAGTTAAGTGATGAGGTGTTTAAAATTTGACCATCAATGGTTGAGGCTAACTATCAATGGTTGGGGTTCGACCATCGATGATCGATGGGTCAAAGGTTGAATAATCAGGGTCAGTTAGTTAGCTTAATTTAGGTTTGTGAAGTAATGGTCAATAAGTGATCCCTAGGGGGTCCCAAGGTGGGATAAGGGTCATTTCAACATCTAAAACCATAGTGTGTGTTTTCATAGTGTTTACACCTCCATAGTCCTAAGGCATCATAGTTTAATGACAATCTAGTATGCTCATACCATAAAACTCTTGGGAACAATATGAAGAACTATAAAGCTCTCTAAGTCCTAATACACTAGCTATCTGATGAGGATGACCTATTATCAGATGAACCTCCCATGATCCAACCACCAATCTAAGAATTGAGAGCAACCACACAACACCTACCTACCCCCACACTCTCATTTAAGAGTGAGGAAGAATTAAAACAATCCTCTAGCCAAACTCTTCCCCAAATTCATACCACCCATGTGGTCACACAATCATAATCCCAAGAAAAGGATAACTTGAATGAAAAGGTTTCCATTCCATGGACATACCCTTCTTCCACCAACCAATCATCCAACCAAGCCCAAACACCTTCACCCAAACCCAAGGTTTCCATTTTGGGTACCTCCCAATTCAACCCTTTTGAATCAATCCAAAGAGTAGTTCCAAAGAAAATTCACCAAATAGTAATTAAGATGAGTTTATATGAACTAGTAAATACCTCACCCCATCACTACCAAGTGATGATAGAGGCTTTGTAGTCCATATAGATCCAAATAGAATAGCCACAACTTCTAGCAGCCTTTATTGGATCTCTTCAGCTTTCACCCTTATTACCTTCAAGGATTCAAAAATTCCCTCCATCCATCTTGATGATCTAGATCCTCCCCTCTTCATTATCAATACATCATCTAAACCCATATCAAAAGGGTTATGATTGATGGAAGAGATAGCATCAACATTATCTCCTCCCACTCATATGACTAGCTGAAATTACTAGAGAACATATGTCAAAAACCATTGTGATACTTTGATCATTCAATGATACTATGGCCACAACCTTAGGGATGATTATCCTCCACATTATTTTAGGACCTCAAACACTTGCTAAGATATTCTACATAGTATAAGGTGATTTTTAGTATAACATTTTTCTTGGATGCCCTTGGATCCATTTAATGGGTTGTGTGCCATCTACCCTATACCAGTGCATCAAGTTTGAGCATGAGGGTCAAGTCATTACCATACGAGCTAACCCAAGTCCTTTTAAATCATATAACATGATGTATAGGCCCAATGATGTTCTCCTCATTCTATATACCAAGCCTTCACCAACCAAAGATGGAACCCCTTCTTCTTTTACCGACCAAGCATCCATCAACTCATCCATCCCTTCTACCCAAATCCCCGTAAAGGACCCCTTAGAATCAACATTCTAACATCTCTCACTTAGGGAGTATTACCTCTTGACCTTGGATGCCTTCTCTACTCCCAAAGAGTATGGAAATCTTGACCAATAACCTAGTTATGATTCCAAAGTGGGAATCATCATTCCTTTTAAACCTGTCAATCTCTAAACCAATATTGTTTATAGGGGGCTTGATAAACTGATTTCAGCTTCTGCTACCTCCTCTTCTCCTCGACCATTCACCTTTGATTTTTCCTATTTGAATAAACCAAAGTTTTCCAAGACATTCCTCATAGGTGTGATTAGAAGGGATTTGGTCTAGGATGTTATGAGCACGAACCCCATGAGTTTCTTCCTTGTAAGACCTAAATGACTCGTGAGAGATTTGGTCTTGTATTCATTTCTCTTGAACAACTGACCAACTTGCCTCTTATTTCCATCATTAAAAATGAAGTTCCATTCTCACCAACCCCTTCCTCATCAAAATCTAAGGATTTTGATGTCATTTCCCCTAACTTATTTTTTCATCAACATGATTAGCCTCGACCGCTAACTTATCAAAAGGATGGGGCAACTGTAACCATTCCTATGACTCATCCTGAGATGATAGGAGATGAATCTCTTACCATTAATATTGTTTGATTTCAAGATGATTATTTCCCTTCTCACCTATCTTGGTGTAGAAAATTCATATATCCACAAATATCTCCCTCCTGAGACTTCAACCATATTGAATGAATCCACCATGGATGTCAACTTAGGTACTCAAGATATCCCATGTATTGTCAAAATCAAACAAATGTTAGATTATGTAGAGAATTAGGGATTCTCTACCTTTGTGCAAGACCATAACATAGAATTTGCTTGGTCTTACATTGACATGCTAGGAATCAACCCTTTTATTTCTACCCATAACATAGTCACCAACTGTGATGCCAATCTAGTTAGGTAAAATATTCATCAAATGCACCCTCATATATCCCTCTTTTTCAAGAAATAAATTTAATGCTTCCTATCCATGAATTTCATTCAACCTAATGATTATCCCCTATGGGTCTCAAATGTCATCCCTGTCACCAAAACAATAAAAGGACTTCACATTTGCATGGATTTCCATGATATTAACCTTGCTTACTTGAAGGATGACTTCCCTTTACCAAGCATTGACTAGCTTATTGATCTTACATCTGATCATGAGATGCTATCTCTTATGGATGGGATTTTAGGTTACAATCAGATCCTAATTACCCTTGAAGATCAACATAAAACCACCTTTATTACCCCTTAGGGGACCTTTTGCTATAGGGTCATGCCTTTCAATCTGAAGAACACTAGTGCAATGTACCAATGTGCTATGACCTACATATTTCATGACCTTATTCATAAAATAATAAAGGATTATGTAGATGATCTTATTGTAAAATCTAAATGTCATAATAATAATTTAGTGGTTCTAAAGGTTATATTCAAATGCCTCATCCATTACCATATCCACCTTAACCCCAAGAAGTGTATCTTTGGGGTCTTATCAGGAAAGCTCCTTGGATTCATTATCTCTCTTCATGGAATCGAGGTCGATCCCACTAAAGTCAAAGAGATACTCAACATGTCTCCTCCTTCCAACCTTAACAATTCCATAGTTTATAGGGGAAGCTTCAATCCATTTGCCATTTCATCTCTCAGCTATCTGAAAAATGCCAACCTTTCCACCACCTTCTAAAGAAGGATATATCCTTTCATTAGAATAAATACTATCGAAAGGCCTTTGACTCACTTAAGGAGTACCTTATTTATCCACTTTTTCTCATTCCTCTAAAATAGGATTAACCTTTCTACCTGTATGTTTCTACCACTAACCAGTCTTTAAGGGCAATGCTTACACATTGAGATGAGCAACATGAAGAACAAGTTGTCTACTATATAATTCAAATTCTTATAGAATACAAAACTTGATACACCCATACTAAAAAACTTTGCCTCACCTTGGTATTTATGGCCTCCAAACTCTACCATTACCTTCTCAACTACAAAACCTTTGTCATAACAAACATCGACACCCTCAAGTATATGCACTCCAAGCCATACCAAAATTAACATATGGCTAAGTGGATCATACTTTTAGCTAAGTTTGATCTTGAATTCCTCTAGTAGAATTTAATTAAAGGGCAAGTCATTACTGATCAATTGGCTGAAGCACCCTTAGCAGACAACCAACCTTCTTCTCTCAAGTTTCCTAATGAGTCCATTGAAACCCTTTCTTAAGAGGACATCACCTATCAAATGACCATGTTCTTTGATGGATTAAAGTGTCAATGTGGTGGGGAATCTAGTATCATCCTTATTACCCTTGATTGTAAACCTCTTCCTTTATCTTTTAAGCTTGATTTTGATTATACCAATAATTTGGCAAAGTACAAAGCCTTAATGATAGGTCTTCAAACTGCTTTAGCCTTGGGAGTCAAAATGATCAGTATTTTTGGTGACTCCCAACTCGTGGTCAATTAAATCAATGACTCTTACCAATGTAATAATGATGTTGTAAAATAATTCAAATAACTATTTGATTTACTCTTAATGTCATTTAAGCATTACCTTATCCAAGTCACTCCATGATCTACAAATAGGTTTATCGATACAATGGCTTCTCTTGCTTCCTAGATCCCATCCACACCTTCTAATTCTAAACTCTTTATTACATCCATCATCTTACCAATACCTTTTATACCAAATAATATCTTCTTTTCATTTTTAGTGTGGAAGAAGCCCCATCTAACATTTAGTATAAATAAAACTTTGGTTATCTCAACTTGGACATCATTCCTTCCAATCTTTCTAGGAATGGTCAAAGAGTGTTTATTCAGAGTACCTCTCATTATACCATACTAGGGGGGAATTATTTACAAATGTGGCTTTGATGGTATTCTTTTTAATTTCCTACGTAGCCATGAAAGCTCTCATGCTCTCAAGGAAATGCATGATGGGATTTGTTGGGGACACTTTAGTGGTCTAGTTGTCACTAAATATATCCTTCACCTTGGATATTATTGGTCCACCCTTAACCAGGATTGTTGTGATTATGTGAAGAAGTGTGTTAAATGTCAACAACATGCTAATTGACATCATGCACCTAGACATAGTCTCCAAGTCTCTACAGATTTTTGGCCCTTCTTATAGTGGGGATTAGACCTCATTAGTGAAATTAACCCCATTATTTGCAATGACATAATTCTATCATCATTGAAATAGAATATTTCACCAAGTGGGTGGAAGCCATTCCTCTAATTTTTACCAAAGCTAAAAATATTGTCAATTTTATTAACCATAACATTATTTGTCATTTTTATTCACAAAATTATATCAATAATGGTAAATCCTATTTCACTAAGTTTTGAACTTATTTCATGTTTAAAGAGAAACAAAGAAGAAGGGTAAGGATTAGAGATTAGAGATAACTTAGATTTGTTACACACCATATTTAGATGATGTTGAGCATTCCTCTTCAGCTAGGGAGGGCTACATGCAAATAAGAAAACACTACCACAAAAATATTTGTTAGTAGATAAATGAGTGGGTTGTCAAGCTATGCGCTTGTTCCTAAAAGTGTCAAACTTCCTCAGAGATGATAGTCCACTATTTCAAACAAAATGGTAATGAATAACAAACTGAAAAGAGAAAGAGAGTAAAAGAGAGATATTTTTACCATTCTTACAGTCTGAGTGCAGCAGAGAGTGACACAATGTAGGTGATGTGTCCAATTTATGTTTTGGGGGTTTGTTTGGTTAGGATTAGGGAGGTTAGTGGAAATACAAAGTTTTTTATTCTAGTTAGGATGACAATATCGATAAGGAAAAATGACTAATATCAATTAGGTAACCAATGTCGATTGGGGTAGTAACTTCTCAGGAGGTTGTTCTAAGTCCAAGAGATGGATTTTGGTCAGGTTTGAAAATTTGGGAAGATTTTTAAGGGAGTAACATTCAAGTGAGTATAGATAGAGGGTTGGTATGTTGAGGCAAAGGGAAATGGGTGGGGGAGCTTTACGACTCCTTCACAAGGGGAGTTGAATTTTGTGAAACAATAAATAGTATAATGTAAAGTAATTATAAAATAACTATTTAAAGGCTTATAAAACACATAGATATACTTAGATAATGAAATGAGTGAACTATGAGGGTCAAATAGATGGTTTTGATGAGGCTTACTGAACTAATGCATGAACAAAAAAGACAAGCATGCACTATTGGATCTCAAAAGTTCAAACTTTGTGCAGTATATCAATTCTTGATTTGGATCGATTTGTGCTGAGTATTGATAAACTTAGATGTATAAAGTGATTTAGAATGTTCTAAATGCACAATCTTGTGCATGAATGATCATTATTTTGACCTGAAGGCCAACTTGGGATTTTGCCTAAGTAACTGATGTTGGAGATCCCACCAATGTTAGCCAAGGGTTGACCAATGTTAGTGGCATAAGAATAGGTAAAAGGGATATTTTTAGGTCATTTTATATTCCTTCTCTTTTCCAAGTGTGGTATCCATTATAAAATGGTCAATAAGGGAGATTATAAGAGGATAAGTTGGTTAGGGAGTTATGGTTGAGGTGGGATAAAGTCATAAGTAGTTAGGTTTAGGAGACTTAGTCCCATGATGACTTAGGGGTCAAGAATTGGTCGTAGGGTGAGGTGTTAGGGTCATTTAATTAATTCAATTAAGTGATTTTTAAATTAATTAAATAAAGTGAGTGGTGCAAGTGGTTAGGAAAGTATAGTGTTGGAAAGGGACTAAGGGGGGTTTTGACAAAAGTGGTCACATAGGTGGGTGAAATTATTTTTGTGTCTACATTTACCCCTTTTTGTCTTGTATCTCATATCAATGAGGTTCAAGATGAAAATAGGAGTTGGATGCTTCAAGTATGGGATGAGGTGTTCCCCCCTCAAAATAGGAACTAACAGAGGGGAATTTGTAATTAGGTACTATTTTGATAGGTAGTTAATGGGTAGGGTGGATGTTGAGTGAGAATGTAGTAACATTTTTGCTTATGTGTACACTAATACTAGTTATAGTTGGCACAATTAGTAATGGGTAAAAGTGGGGAGGACTTGGATAGAAATAACCAAGCCACAGCTTGTCAGTGATAGTTGATAGGGTTAAAATGATCAAAGTTATAACTCTAATGGTCCATGTGTTCCAGGCATCTAAGGTGATAGGACTGACAAGGGTGAGACCTAAAACACTAGATATACATGTTTACTTACAATATCCAACTATAACAAGGTAGCATAAGTGGTTAAAATGGTTGATGCAAGGTAGGCTTAAAAAGAGTTGTAGGTTGAGGAGATATTTGTAGTATTTGGGTGGAGTCATGACTAGGATGAGGAGGGATATCAATATAGATGAGTGGGATCACCTAAAAACCATAGGGTTAGGAAGAGTGTGATGGTATTTATACGTTACATGTGCTATTAGTTTGATGATAGCTTTGATAGAGAGGTGGGATCACACCACCAACACCTTACATTTGCCTATTAGAGAGTTGACTATGACACTAGAAGATGTTTACAAAATTTTATAGTTACCACTCTAGGGTGAGGAGCTCTTCTCCTATTCGAGAGAGGATGATGATATCCATATGGATACATTATTTGAAGAGCATGTTAGCGAGGTGACCTATCACTTAGTGAGATTTGTGTAAGAGCCACTTTACACTATCGATGAGGAGTAGCACCATTTGATTATCTTGATGATGATAAGGATTAAATTATATGTACTACTATAAATAGATGATGGGAGATTTACTGTTGTGTTAATAGGGGTTTTGGCATAGATGGTTGAGCAATAGACAGTCTATACATGGGGGTCAATTTTTCTTACACAGTTATATAAAGAGTTGTGGGGTGTGAGGCTGTGGTGATGATATAGTTTATGTGTCGAGCATTTACTAAATTATTGTACATATAAAAAAATCATGGTGGTAGGGTCACTGGGGCTAGCCATCACAATTTTGGCTAGTTTTAAGGTCAGGTTCAAATGGTGGAGAGAGTATGGCCCAAACTCGAGTAGATGGCATAGTCTGGGACATTGATTATTATAGGTGGATGGTGGATGGAATGATCCCCTCAAATATTTTTTGGAGGACCTACGTGATATATCCTACATTTATAGGGTAGGCATAGTAGCTTTTTGGTTTATATATCATGATATGGGTCAGAGGGAGATGAGATGGAGAATTGGAGATGATACCCATGGCACAGATCAGGAGTTAGTTTGGATTATTACAAGACATGCCTTCTATATTTCCTCTATATAGGAGAGATGATATAGAGGCACCTCTTCCTTTAACACAAGAGACTAATGGGCCATATTTTGAGGAGCTACTAGCAGGTCAAGGTATTATACATCCTGGATGCACACTGACTTATCTTGCATGGTGGTCAGGTCTACATCTTATGGTTCCAAGGAGGCCACCACTAGATTTATAAGGAGTGATGAGAGAGAAGGATGTAGTTGTATAGGCTTGAGATGTATCACAAGCTTAGTGTAGACACCGAAATCATGTCTACTCCCTTGGTTGTCCTCCCCTTCTCTCCCCCTTGGTCCTCTTAACCACTCCTAACCTATGTCTTATTAATTTGAAATAATTATCTTATTTTAAGTTAATAATTCTCTCTCCCTTGCCACCTCACCACCCTAGGATGCCCTTATTTGGATTCCCTTCATCCTCCCATGACCCATTTATGACCTATTCCTCATCCTCGCACCTATTTAACCCTTCTTGACCATTTCTTACCCCGCCACTTAAACCCAGTAGTTGGGAAAATGGATGAAAGGCTATTTTTGGCCTTTTTCCTGCCTTCCAGCCACTGACGTCGGTTAACTGTCAATCGACATCGGCGATATTTCCGGCGTCAATTTCCTTCATAACAGTTTTCTACGTCTATTATTCTCCCTTCGCCCCTGCTCTTCATCCGACTCTTGAATCTTGCAATCTGATCAATCAATCAGCCAATCTTTCTATCAGACCTCTCACTCTCTCTCTCAGGGACACACAGCAGGCTTATGCACCAGCTACAGCAGCAACAGGACTTCCACACCAGCAGCTTCAGCAACAAGCACAACCAGTCTGCAACATCCATTCTCCAGCAGGTATGAGGTAAGTATCTCTACTATTTTCATTTCAGTATTTTCTTTTAATTCATCTGTCATTCAGCCTACTGCCCAGACCCCTTCCAGACCTACTCTTCTTGGAGACTCTGAAAGGACTCCTCCACCCCTTTGTTCCTTTTTGACATTCTGTCCATTATCCCAGACCTCTGCACAAACTCTCAGACCCTTAACCAGACCCAAAATCCTTCTCAGACCCATCCACAGACCATAAACCCATCCAAACTCGACCAGAGCTCGTCCAAAGACTACTGCCCTGATTGACGCTGGCCTCAGAGACCACTGCCCCCACTGACGTCAGCATACTAACTGACATCAGCATACCTTGACTAACCGACGCCGGTAGGACCACCAACGCTGGCAACTATGACCAGGCTGACAACAACATTTAGGTAAGCATTTGCTTCCATTTCCTTTTCAGTCTTTAATCACTTTAGTCTTTTATCATTCTACTTTTTATCAGACATTACTTTTATCAGTCAGTGGGTTGACATCCCTCAAGGAAGTCTTCGTACTTCTGGGGTCAAGCTTTTGCTTGGCAGCCCACCATCTCCTCATCTAACACCTTTTCATGTTTTAGTCTCTTCCTTTTTCAGGTGTCATCCTCCACAACTAAAGAGGAGTTGTCACGATGTCTGGATTATGGTGCACATGACTTCATCCAGGTACATACAAGCCTTAGACCATTTCTTTTAGTTTCTTATTCTCTCTTTGAATGTGAAAGCGAAATCGTATAGAAACATTCTGGCACGCCTGGTGGGACTCTAGGGTCTTCCTTGGGTTCTCTTCTTTCTGTTCATATAGGTGCATTAGGTTTCTCCCTTTTCACCTCTTTCTTCTCTTCCAAAAGACATCATAAGCAAGATTAAAAATAACTTTTCTTTCTTTTCTTGCATCATAGACTAGTCAAAAATCATACTCTTCACCCCTTTCTCCATTTGTCTTCATACGAACTAACATTTTGACTTGGGCCTAAAACACACTGCATTTCATTTCTACTTACTTGCATTTCTTAGTCCACATCTAGTAATTAGACCGCATCATGAATTAATCACACTTATGTTACACAACCGAACCACTTGCACAAATCAAACATCAAACTTACTTGAGACAAGACCCGACTGGGATTTCATCCCCCAGCGGATACCTTACCCTTCCCTGGTAATCTCACTTGGATTTCACCACCAAGGGGAAAGCCCACTCCATTCTCTGGCAGAGGATAATCTCTAGGGAAGGTATATTTTGGCTAAGCGAGACCAGCTTATCACTGGGCTCGTGAAGTGAGGGGAGCTTGCTCCTTAGCACCAGGCCACATACTGAACCTAACACATACTCTTGAGCACCTAAACAAACCTAAAACCATCCATAGAATACCTCTTCTAGGACCCATTCTTCAAGCCAACCTTCCCAAATATCATTTTAAGGCATAAGCCACAAGATTCTAAAAGTTGATTCTTAGGATTTAATGCTTAGGGTCTGCCTGTCTCCATCTTTGTCTTTTTTGTTCTTATCTGCTTGTTTGAGCTAGTGAAGACGTTCTTCCCCCTATTTTCCAAAAACTCTCAAATCTTTTGGGTTTCTAAAAACCACAGTCACCGGCATCGGTTTTACCACCGACATCGGCAACCTTCCTCACCAGCATTGGTTATCTGACTGACGTCGGCCATATTTTCTCATCGACATCAGTTTTTCAACTGATGTCGGTCATTGTCACAATCTTTTTTTCAAAATAACAGCCTAAAACTCAACCCTTTTTTTGCCAAAACCACATTTTGAGTTTTTGAAATTGAAAAAACACAGTTTTTAAAACCTGAACCTTTTGCCTTGAATGGTTTTGACATGCATTCGAACCAAGGCTCTTCTTGACCAAGCTAGATATCAACCACTTCCGCCCTCCCCGTCCATAACCAATCCTATAATGGAGTTCCACTCGAAGACTGAAAGAACTCCTACTCGACCAACCCCAGCTCAGACCCCCATTGTCCTTGAAGGGGACCAAGATTTTGAAAGATTCTTGGACCTCAATGTCAAAGCCCTCTAAAACTATCTCGCAAGAAACCAAATGCGGGACCTTTTAGGTGCAGCGGCAATGACATCGACGTCATCCTCTACTCAACCCATCATGACTCAGCCTATTGTCTCGATTAGTCACTCGACCATGGCCAATACGCAAAGCTTGGCCTCCCCATCTATTTTCAAACCTGCCTCCATCAGGGTATCATTGCCCCCTCAACCACACACAATTCAACCAAGTTCTACACAATACTAGAACTTGGTTATCTTGACCTCGCCCACTCTTGCACCTATACATGTGGGAGTGACAACCTATCCTTTTACCAGTGCCGCCACTCAACCACTTATGGTGGTATTTAGTCAACTTGTGTCCTCCAACTTCATGGCACGAGCCCCTTTAACCATGACATCTATCCCTATGACATACTACCCATATGTTGCACCTACACAAGTGCAACCAAGTACGTCATACGCCTCTTTGACCACCTTCTAGGTACCCTAAAACCTAGGGGGTGCCCCACCTACCAATCTGTTAGTAGACATTATCAAAATGCTGATGGACAAAATGTCCAGTCTCGAGACCTCTATTTCTGGTTCATGCAATGCCCTCTCATATGAGCAAATTTGCAACGAACCCATTCATCCTTCTGTGCCCATCCGACCTTATCCCAACCAGTGGGAACTCCCTAAATTTACTCACTTTCAGAGTAAGGAGGACCCACAAAAACACCTACGAGCATTTAGACACGCTTGTTATCTCATAGCCCATGATGATGTGTTACTTCTACGCACGTTCCCCATGTCTCTTTCTGGCCCCGCCCTTGACTGGTATAGCTCTCTTACCAGACACTCTATCTTTTCATTCACTCAACTCACCCAATTATTTCTCGACCATTTTTCTATCAACGTCACCAAACAAGTCTCAATCACAGACCTCTACTCCATCAGGCAATTTGACGACGAATCCATAGTCGATTTTGTCGCCCATTAGAGAGGCTTGATTAACCAGCTCTCCTTCTCCTTGCCTCAACCTGAGCTCATCGAGCTCTTTTCTCGAGCATGTGCCAGGCACATCTCTTCTACCTTGTGGATCCAGACATTCTGCACTTTCGATGAAGCTTTCACCATGGAAATAAAGCTTGAACTCTGTGCCATCGATGAAAATAAGGTCAAATTGTGTAATGACAATGAAAAATCTAATGACCCTTCTTCGTCCAAACCTTCTTCTACCCACTCCCAATCCAAGGGGTCGGCAAACACTTTCATCTTTAGACCATCATCTTCAACAGTAACCAACTGACCTCAATTTTCAATATCAGACTACATCAATAGACACTTCCAATGATGATCCATACAACGTCAATTCACTCTAATTGGAGAGTCATATGCCTCTGTCTTGGATAAACTTGTCAAGCAGGGGTCCCTCAATCTCCCTTCAATCTGACCACTTCAATTCGACCCCTCAACACCTATCCCTGCATGGTATAGGGAGAATGACTTTTGCAACTATCACCGTGTCAAAGGCCATGACACGGACAACTATCAAATCATCAAAAACATTGTCCAAGACATGCTAGACAAGGGGGATCTCATCTTGGACAACTCAAACACCCCACCCAACCAAAACCTCGACATCTTCAAACAACCCTTTCCTAATCACCCACCTACTCAAAACAATGTCCAGACCATGACCAATGACCCTCAAGACCATAATATACGCACGGTCGACACTGTCTTTTCTCTTGTCCCTGACCAACCTCCTTCACAGGTGGAAGACCCTTCTTCCCCTATTCCTCCTCCACAGGATGAAGAACTTTCTTCTCCTATTAGTCCTCCATCGACCTCTCTCATATTGGAGGATGCTTTGATGGCACCCACACCAGCTACCTCACCCTCATCCTTTTTGTCATCAATGGGGGATCATACATTCCCCACGCCTAGACCACACATCGAGACCATGACCATTCCTACGCTCTATCCAACTGTAGAGCCACACTCTCCTACTTCTTCTCCACCAAGAGAAGAACCAATCTATTCACCCATTTTGATTGAGGAAGACCCAGTCATGGTTTCCTCTTGTCTTTTTCTTGAGATTGCTACATCTCACTCGCCTCCGTCCACATCTGAACTCAAACCCATATCTAACCTCACCTCGTACAATAGTGGCCCTCGCCCCAAACCAGGTAAGGCCACTAAACCACACCAGAGGACTCCTCCCCCACCTTCATCATTACCTTCGATTTTGGGCCTGCATCCATCCACTTTAATAGGGGTGCTTCCTACTCCCATACCTCATAGAGGCAAGTCGCCTCCATTACTCTCTCAACCCATTAGACATACATTTCCTCCAAAACATCCAACACCTATCACCACCAAAGTGCCATCTCCACGTGTGGTTACACCACCCATAAAAATGATGGTACGACCAATGCCTCTTACACCTCTCAAAGCAAAGTCATCAACCCCCACTGCAACCAGATACTCAGACCCATTAGCAGGTTCTTATGCCCTGCTGTTACGAAACTTGTTGCAGTCTTCTCACATTAATTTCCCACCTCTTAAACCATATCAATCCCTCAGACCAAAACCACCCTGGTTCGATGACACTCAGATTTGTGCATATCATCACATGCCTGGGCACGACACTGAGCACTGTTGTGCCCTCAAGGTTTTCATTCACCAATGCTTGGAGAAAGACACCCTTCTTCTTGACCACATTATCAGCAAACCTTCAACACCGCCCCACTCATCAACTCTCAGATCAAGACCATCTTGGTTTGACAACTCTAAATTTTGCCATTATCATCACACTTCAGGACATGACACTGAGCGCTGCTGCACTCTTAAAGCTGTCATTCATCAATAATGGAGAAATGATACCCTTCTCATCAAGGATCCTCTTGACCACCCCTTCAACAAATCATCAACATCGACCCATGCTTCTCAAACCTCATCACTTAAATTAGGATCTCCATGCCAGACTATGGTCCCTTCATTGCCTTTAAACCCTTTATTTGACATCAACACAGTCAATCTGACCACCAAGCCTCAACCGACCTTGACTAATCTATCAAACATTCTCCCTAGCTGCTGGGGGAATTCAACTTTCATCTAAGCCTTGACCAACCTTTCAACCCAGTCTCGACCAAATATCAATCACTCTTTTAATCTTAAACCTCGACTAGGCCTCAACCAAGCATCGACCCAACCTCGACCAAACATTCAACCTGGCCTCAACCAAGCATCAACCCGACCTCGACCAAACATTCAACCCGACCTCAACCAGACTGTCGACCCGACCTCGACCAAACATTCAACCTATCTTCGACCAAACGTTCAAACCGACATCAATCAAACCTTGATCAAATATCAACCAACTTCTTCAGCATCAACCCCAAACTTCGACCAAACATTGACCAACTCCTTCAACATCAATCAACATGTGATCAATTTAGAACGAACCAAATGGGGCAAGTTTGCTCCCAATTGACTCGAACCTTGCATCATAACACAAGCATGGGTCAGGACTTTGTTAGAACCTGAGCCCCTTTATGCCTTGCATCTTTGACTAGTCCACTGTTAGTCAAGTAATTATTCACTTGACGTTTAACTTGAGCTTGATCCCTTGAGCAGTCCCTGTCACCGTCATTCCTATCTCCTTCAACCCTCAATCCTAACCCTTTTATCAAGCATGAACGCTTCATCCTAATAAAAGGGAAACCCTCTGAACCTCTATAGTCAAGTCCATGACCAAAAGTCTAGTCAAAAATAAAAAAATCAAAAAAATATCTATATAAGTGGGATGCATATTCCAAGGTTATAAAACTATAAATGTAGACTGCTCCCTCAAAGGATAGCTAAATCATCATTGTTGTATTTACTAGACTGCTCCCTTGAAGGAAAGCTAGGCCAAAGTCATATCAAAAACATAAAAAGCAGAATATAGACCACTCCCTCGAAGGATGGCTATTCCTAAATTTTGCTACATACACAACACTATCTCTGAAGCTTCCCGCATCGATTAGCTTCACGACATGACCACAAAGCAAGACAACATCCCTCATAGGCTTCCCGCATCGATCAGTCTGCACACTCAAAAAAAAATAAAAAATTGACTGACAACCTTTAGAGTCATGGACTTGTCTATAGTCATTCTCGGGGTCACCTTTAAAAGGGGCAAAGTTGTTCCTACCAAAAAGGGTTCCCCCTTCCTTCTCATAATCAATCCTATCACCCCAACATACTCAAGGGATTTCAAGCTCACTTAACGTCAAGTGATTCAATTGCTTCTCTAACACAACCACTGGTCAACGACGTAATGCATGAATGGGTCTTTTGTTTCTAAACAAACCTTACCTATGCCATCATTCTGGTCCTTGTCAATGAAAGAGCAATTCACCTTTCACTTTTGACACATAGTGGTCACGCATCCAACCAAATCATTATCTATCCAACCAAACCCAAACCAAACCAATCAAACATTTTCAGACCACCGACATGACCTAGTCTATTTCACATAGTTTCTATGGACACCAATACACATGGAAACTATCGACCCGACACAATTTATGTTAAGCATAAAGTAATACTTGCTGAAGCATAAATAGACCTCAATTCATTTTTAGCATACATCCATCATGAATATGGAAAATTGCTAGGGATGAAAGACCCCTTGACCAATGTTACAGAATACACCATCACACAATATGGAAAAGGCTGCAACATCATCTTACCCTCATCATTTCAACACATGACCAAGACCAATCTTCAACCATTTTGCCTCTTCATCTGAACTACATTGGTCTGAGGCCCTAAGACCGGGGCTATGTAGGCAGCACTTAGTTGACACAACATCTTCTGAGGTTAGCTTGACCACCCTCGTTTATTCATCTCCTTGATGGACAAACCATTCTCTCCTTTGACCTTTGACCTTTGACCATGACTTGACCTCGACCAAGACCATTGACCACTTTGACCCTTCCTCCCTTTGGGGAGAACTACATAGGCCTGAGGCCCTAACCACAGGGGCTATGTAGGCAACACTCAGTCTTCTGAGGTTAGCTCGGCCACTTTCTTTCGTCCATCCATCTACCTCGACCAATGACCATGGAGATCATGCCTATCTCCTCCGACCCTGACCACTTCCAAGATGACTTCGCCTTGGTTGTTTTTGCATGTTTGCTACCTCATGACTAGTTAGCAAACTTGTGCGTAGACTATTTTTGACCCTCACAAGTATAGGATCGCAAGCCGGTTGATCCCCACTACTTGTGACATTTTCGTGTTTTCTAGGAGCACTTCCTGAGCCTGGGATACCTGGAACACGATGACCATTGGAGCTTTAGCTTAGATTGAATAACCCAATCAGCTACGACTAATGCTAGGGCCTGGTTACTTCAATTTTGGCACTCCTCGACCCTTGACCTGTGAAACTTTGACCTAACCATCTCGTGCAGTGGTATACACGCAATCACAACTATTGTAGCGTTCACACTCACCTTTTTTTCATCCACTTTTTGTCAAATCAGCACCCGATTCTAGGTTCCCTTCCCTCGACTCCTGCTTTGAGGGGGAATACCTCATCCCATACCTGGGGCAACTAACCCTCTTATTTTTATCTTGCAGTTCACTTGAACAACCAACAAGATGAAATCAACCTTATCCCACACCTGGGGCAACCAACCCCTGTTTTTGTCTTGCAGTTCATCCAGAACAACCAACAAGACAAAAAGGGGTAAATGTAGACATCGAAATCGTGTCTACTCCCTTGGTCATCCTCCCCTTCTCTCCCCCTTGGTCCTCTTAACCACTCCTAACCTATGTCTTATTAATTTGAAATAATTATCTTATTTTAAGTTAATAATTCTCTCTCCCTTGCCACCTCACCACCCTAGGATGCCCTTCTTTGGATTCCCTTCATCCCCCCATGACCCATTTATGACCTATTCCTCATCCTCACACCCATTTAACCCTTCTCAACCATTTCTTACCCTACCACTTAAACCTGGTAGTTGGGAAAATAGATGAAAGGCTATTTTGGCCTTTTTCCTGCCTTCCAGCCACCGACGTCGGTCAACCATCAACCGATGTCAACGATATTGCCAGCGTCGATTTCCTTCGTAATGGTTTTTTGCATCCGTTATTCTCCCTTTGCCCCTGCTCTTCATCTAACTCTTGAATCTTTCAATCTGATCAATCAATCAACCAATCTTTCCATCAGACCTCTCACTCTCTCTCTCAGGGACACACAACAGGCTTATGCACCAGCTACAGCAGCAACAGGACTTCCACACCAACAGCTTCAACAACAAGCACAACCAGTCTACAACATCCATTCTCCAGCAGGTATGAGGTAAGTATCTCTACTATTTTCATTTTAGTATTTTCTTTTAATTCATCTGTCATTCAGCATACTGCCCATTTTCAACCTCTTCTACCTAGACCCCTTCCACACCTGCTCTTCTCGGAGACTCTGAAAGGCCTCCTCCACCCCTTTGTTCCTTTTTGACATTCTGTCCATTATCCTAGACCTCTACACAAACTCTCAGACCCTTAACCAGACCCAAAATCCTTCTCAGACCCGTCTGCAGACCATAAATCCATCCAAACTTGACCAGAGCTCGTCTAAAGACTACTGCCCCAACCGATGCCGGCCTCAGAGACCACTGCCCCCACCAATGTTGGCATACTAACCGACATCGACAGACCTTGACCAACCGACGCTGATAGGACCATCGACGCCGGTGACTGTGATCAGGCCAACAATAGCATTTAGGTAAGCATTTGCTTCCATTTCCTTTTTAGTCTTTAATCACTTCAATCTTTTATCATTCTACTTTTTATCAGACATTACTTTTATCAGTCAGTGGGTTGACATCCCTCAAGGAAGTCTTCATACTTTTGGGATCAAGCTTTTTCTTGGCAGCCCACCATCTCCTCATCTAACGCCTTTTCATGTTTTAGTCTCTTCCTTTTTCAGGTGTCATCCTCCACAACCAAAGAGGAGTTCTCACGACGTCTGGATTACGGTGCACACGACTTCATCCAAGTACATACAAGCCTTAGACCATTTATTTTAGTTTCTTATTCTCTCTTTGAATGTGAAAGCGAAATCGTATAGAAACACATAGGTGTTGGTCTTACAAGGATAGGTTATGACACTACAAGGATAGGTGACTACTCTAATAGGATAGGTTGGGACATTACAGGGCTAGGTTATTACACTGATAATAGAGAGAGATTCATTGAGGGTAGAAGGATAGGCTACACCACCTCCTCCACCACCATAGGCACTACCATAGGTACCACCATAAGAACCTATAATAAGATTGATGGGTCCACCATAGATTGTACCTTTATCAAGGTATAACACTGCTTTAGATGAGATTGCATATTATGAGAGAGCCATCAAGTAGTTCCTATAGATTATAAGATATTCTGAGGTTAGAGAGTAGGAGAGATTAGAGACATGTGCCACAACCTCTAGTTCATATAGATGTAGATAGGCAGAGAGTGATGATGATACTGCCACTTCACGACCATGACCACAACCATGAGTATTCTGAGGGTTAGATGGTATTTTGATTTTGTTATATATTATATACACACCAACCTATGAGCTGAAGATGAGAGATGTAATTTGAGAGAGATATGATACTAATATGATCCATAAATGTACATTCATATTCAACATATATATATATATATATGAGAGTTTGTTATTTTGAGATGTGTTTATGTGATGGTGATAATGTTGTAGTTATTATAATGATTATAATGTTGTGGATGTTATGGTGCAAAATGTTGTGTTATTTTTAGGTATGTTAGTTGAGTTAGACTAGAATTTCCCATATTTTGTGATGGTATATGCATAGTTTATTGGTTAGCTTCATGTTAGCATTTTTCCATGTGTGTGATGGTGTATATATAACATGGGTTGTGCATGTTTTTTATTTCAGCATATTTCCATATTTGTGATGGTGTATACTTAAAATGAATGGTGTAGGATTGATAGTTTTCATATTTATTGTTTTTTAGAGAAACTATGGTTGCATGTTTGGTGCATTTCACATGGGATTATATGAAACAGATTAATGGGCAATGGTTTATTAGCTTTAGTATGGTTTTGAGTAGTTAAAGAATGTATTTGTAATACATTATGATTTTAATTGATATTATTTGAGTATCTTTGCTTGAGATAGATATGTGAGTGATAATATTTTTAAAGACACAACTCTAAGAATCAATAAATATTGGTAGATAGGTGAGAAGGTAATCGAATCTTGTTTTGAGATGTGCTCTCAAAAGAGAAATTGACACATGATCAAGATGGGAAAGAAAGAGGTACGATGCTCTTGTATTGGAAAAGACCATAATCATAACATAAATATGTGAAAGAGTATGAGCCTCCTTCATTCTTTCATCATTGACCATTCTTTTGGTAGAGAAGTGTCATACTCACCTTGTTTCAAGTGAGTTCAAAATACCTTGATTATGAGGGAGTAGGAAGGGAAAAGGGGGTAAAAGGAATTAGTGTTTTTGGGTAGCATAACCTTATAGTGGGGAAGGTATGCCCCTTCTTTAGGTAACCTAAGAGTGACTATACGCATGTCCATGACTAAATTTTTGTTTTTATTTTCTTATGAAGATTGATCAATGCGGGAAGCCTTCATTGGGATGTTGTTGGTGCCTTGAGGTCATGTGAATTTGATCGATATGGGAAGCTTATAAGTCATTATATTCTTGATAACAAATCTTGGCTTAGCCATTCTTCAAAGGAGTGGTCTAAGTTTGGTTTTTTTTAAAATAGTTATCTTTCAAGGGAGCAGTCTATTTATAGTAGTAATGAGAAGTTATGTAGCTATCCTTCATGGGAGTAGTCTACATTGAGAATCATGACCTAAGAGATAATAATTTGTATATATATCCTAATTTTTGTTATTATATATATTTTTTCTTTTACATATGACTTTATTCATGGACAAGACTATATAGGCTTAGAGGTTTTCCTTTATGAGGGAAAAAACCATAACAATTGGAAGGTTAACTAAGTGTGTAGGAATAAGGGTTAAGAGGAAGGGAGGTGAATGTAATAGGGTTACTCAAGGGATGAGCTCAAGTTAGATATGAAGTGAAGTGTCACTTTATTAACAAAATAGTGGTCATAGGTGCAAAACATTTAAGGGCTTGGGTTTTGGCTTGCCTTTGAGAGAAGACAAGCGATAAGTTCCTGAGCCATATTTATGAGTTATGATGTAGGACTCAAGCCAATTAGGAAAAAACTTGCATCGTTTGCTTTTCTCCATGTTTGTCACATGTTTATTTTATTTTAAAATGAGATCTTTGATATTGAAATCTCGCTCTTTGAGTTTTTTGTTATAAGCATGTTTGATACACTCTTGATAGATGTGGAGGTGATTTAGAGCCACGAGATGACATTCATCGAGTAGCTCAAATTGGGCCAAGCATTCTTGGCAGAAGTCATCGCTAGTAAGTATATCTTTTAGAGAGATATGAAGAGAAGGAATCTAGACTTTAAGAGGCAAGACAACTTTTATCCCATAAACCAATGAGAAAGGTGTAACACCTGTAGGGGTTCAAATGCTAGTACAATAAACCCATAAAATAAAGGGAATGTGGGTATGCCAACTACTACCCACATCATTAACTACCTTCATGAGGATTTTGGTTAAGGTTTTGTTAAAAGCTTCTATTTATCCATTTTCTTATGGATAGTATGATATTGAGAAGCTTAATTTGATTCCAAAGGTGTCACAGAGCTTTTGGATAGTCTTGTTTTTAAAAGACTTACCATTGTTAGTAATAATCTTATGGGGGATACCATAATGGAATATGATATTTTGATTGATGAAGTTGATAATTTTGTCAGCCTTTATAGAGATAAGCAGAATGGCTTCCATCCACTTGGTGAAGTACTCAATAGCAATGATGATGGAACAGTGATAGAGAGATGAATGAGGGTTAATCTCACTGATTAGATCCAAAACCTATTAGGAGAAGGGAAAAAAGTCTCTGGAAACTTATAATTCATGGCTTAGAATGTGAAGAAGGTTAGCGTGTTGTTGGTATTTGATGCAATGTCAAACATAATCACTATAGTCTTGATGGAGTGTTGGCCAATAGTAGCTAAGTCAAAGGATACATTTAGCAATTGTGTTACCACTGAAATGTCCACCACAAACCCCATCATGGACTTATTTAATGGTGAAGGGAATTTTAGAACTAGTGAGGCATATAAGGAGGATACCATCAAAAACTTGCTTGTAGAGAAGTCCCCCAACATAGTGTAACAAGTAACACTTTTCTTGAAGGCACGTCTCCCATTACTAGAGAGGTCGAAAGGGGTAATAGAAAAGCAGAGGTAATTCATGAGTTACTTGTACAATAAGTCATGTAGGTTGTGTGTAACATTGCCTACAAAAGGATGTTAGTTGATACATAGGAGGGAAATGTTAAGTGATGCATAGTGGCATAGATTTTCAAGGAAGAGGGTGAAGATGGGATGTGTGAAACAAGAGAAGCCATTATGTCAAAAAAACTTATTTGTAGATTGAGGAATAGTTTACAAGAGGTGGGAGTCAAATGATTCTAGTAGCTTATCTACATGATGCTTATATCATTATAGAATTTTGTTTTTGCATAAGTAAGAACTATTAACCTAGTTAACCACTAGCTGGGAGTCATCAAAAATGTTTATTGATTTGACACCCAAGAAAATAGCCATATGAAGCCCTAAGACCAAAGCTTCATATTCAGCCATATTGTTAGTACATTCAAAATCTAGTTTAAATGATAGAGGCTTAGGCTTGCCATCAAGAGGGATGAGGATGACTCACACACCCCCATCAATTTGACATTTAGACCCATCAAATAAAATCATCATTTGATAGGAGATGTCATCGATGGATAGCATTATGATAGACTCATTAGGGAATTCAAGGTTAGAAGGTTGGTTATCAGGTAAAGGGGCATCAGCTAACTAGTCAACAATTATTTTCCCCTTGATAGAATTTTGTTGAATGAATTCCAAGTCAAGTTTTGGTATGGCTTGGAATGCATGTATTTGAGGGGGTTAGTATGGGTGATGATATAGGTTTTTTGATTTAAGAGGTAGTGACAAAGTTTGGAAGTTGTAAAGACCAACATGAGGCAAAGCTTTTTGGTATGGGTATATTGAGTTTCATAATCAATAAGTGTGTAGTTTATGTATTAAACCAATTGATCTCGATGGTGATCATCTCGATATGCAATCATAACACCTAAGGAGTGGTCTATTGTAAAGATGTAAAGGTATAAAGCTTGGTCTTCCTTAGGTATAATAAGAACCAGTGGGGAAAGGAGATGCCTTTTGAGTACATCAAAGGCTTCTTGGCAATTTGTATTCCAATGGAAGGAGACATCTTTTTTGACGAGATGGTGAAAGGGTTGACAATGATCAGACAACTGGGATATGAAGTGGTGGTTTGACTGAAGCTTGCCTTGTAGGCTATCGAGTTGTTTGAGATTAGTAGGTGGAAGAATGTCTACTATTGCTGGAACCTTAGTAGGGTCAACTTCAATACCACAAAGAGAAGTAATAAAGCCTAAGATTTAATCGAAAGGGATTCCAAAGATGCATTTCTTTGGGTTTAGTTAAATGTTATATTGGAGGAGATAAGTGAATATGATTTTGAGAATCGCCAAGTGATCTTGGAAAAGTTTAGACTTTTTGAGCAAGCCATCCACATAGTCTTCCATAATTTTATGTAGGAGATCATGGAAGATATAAGTCATGGCACGTTGGTAGGTGGTGCCAACATTTTTTAGGCCAAAGGGCATGACCCGATAACATAAAGTTCCCCATGGGGTTATGAATGTTGTCTTATGTTAATCTTCAGGAGCAATCATGATTTGATTATAGCCTGAGAAGCCATCCATAAGTGATAGCATCTCATGGCTAGCTATTAGATCAAAAAGTTTGTCGATACTTGGCAAAGGGAAGTCATCCTTTGGAAAAGCAAGGTTTAGGTCATGATAGTTGGTGCAGATGCAGATTCCCCCTGGTAATTTTATGATAGGGACAATATTAAAAACCCATTGTAGGTAGTTGATGGGTTGAATAAAGTTAATAAAAAGGAGGGTGGGAGCTCTCTTTTGACAAAGAGATCAATATAAGGATGCATTTTGTGAAGCTTTTATTTAATAAGATTAGCATCTCAGTTGGTGATAATGTTATGGGTGATGATAGAGGGGTTGATACCAGGTATGTCATTATAAGACCTAGTGAAGGATTTTCTATGATCATTAAGAAATGTGGCATAATAGTTTTGCTCAAATGAGTCCAAAGATTGGCCAATATTAAGGATGTGGGGGTTGTCATGAGAGGGAAAATTGATGTCAATTGTTGATTCATTTAACATAGTTTGTGTTTCAAATGGGAGTGATCATTAGATATAGGAATCATGTACACCCATGTATGTGAGAATAACATCATCATCCTGCCATTGGATAGTGTTGATAGTGGGAGAGTCTTCATTAATCATTTTAGGATAAACAAGAGGAAGGGACCTTATTTCCTCACCCAGGTGATAGGTGACAGGACCCAAATGGATGGTGTTTATTAAAAAAAAATTGAGGTATAGATACCTTTGATTCTATAGGTGATGGCAGGGGAGAGGATGGATAAGGAGAGATTGGCTCCTTGATAATTTTTATATGAAAAACTTTGGTGGGTTTTTTTAATTCATCAAAACCCACTCTATGCCAATTTTTGGCATTTTCAATGGTTTTGTTGGTGGGATATTCAATGGGTGTATGAACACCCTGCTTGTAATGACCCAAACCAAATCCTTTATAGGCAAAACTATAAGGATAGGTGTGAGAGAAGCTAGGCTTGCCTAGGAAGGATAAGTTATAGGTAAAAGGCTATGGTGAAGAGGATGGATTGCTGATAGTGGGAGCTCGATCAATTCCCCCATATGTGAGATTATTTTGAAGGTTAGGGGGACTATACGAGATGACCATCCCAATATGGGGATCATAATTGGGGTGCATATGAATCTTTTTATACTCTTGTGGAGTATAGAACATGTCAAGTGTCAACAAATGATATTCTCTAAGTGACAAACACTTGAAATTTTCCTCTATGGGGTCTTTATCAGGAATTTATGTTATTGGTATCTATTTAACTGGGGTAGTAGAGCTTGTTGAAGCTTTAAAAGTAGAAGGTGGAGGGGATGATGTCTTGAATGAAATGAGAAAATAATTGGGGTGATAAATCACGTTTCATGTTTTGAAATGAGGTGGGTCAGTGTGAATAACATGCAATTGCCCATTATGCTCAAACTTGATGCAACGGTGCAGAGTCGATGACACACATGTCATAGCATGTATCTAAGGTCATCAAAGTATTATGTTGTATTATAACTCTCCTTATATAACATATAAGAGTTAAATAATTTTTTGAGGACCCACATGGTTATGTAAGACAACAATGCCCACTATAGTAGCTGTGGTATCATTAAAGGAATGAAGCACTATGTCGATTTGAGACATGTAATTATTGAGAAGGGTTAGCTATTTATAGGCATGGGTGGAGATAATATTAATACTAGACCCTCCATCGATCATGTCTCTCTTCACATGAGTTTTATTGATATATGTGGTGATAAAAAGGGCAGGGTTTTGATCTTTAGGGTGTTGAAGAGGAATTTTTGAATCACTAAAAAAAATCAGGGTGATAGTGTTAAGAGAGATGACCAAAGATACAAGAAGATGGGGATCATCAGGTTATACCTCAACCACTTGAAAGGCATTAATCAAGGCTTGGTAGTGCTAGGGTGAGTTTTGGACTAACTTATATAAGGACATTTTCATAGGGGTTTGGTGAAGTTGTTTTACCATTGAGTCTTGAATGACTTCTGAAGATGTTGGTTTTGGGGCACCCAAGATGGAAATATTGAGATTTGAAGGAGTGTATTTTGAGAATAGATAAGCCCAAGGGGTAGTGACCTTTTCCTTTCCTTTATCCTTTTGATTCTATGACCACATGGCCACATTGATTGTGTTGATCTGAAACATAGGTGAAAGAGATAACAAAGGGAGTATGACAACATCTTTGGGTTTGAATTTGGGTGGAATGATATGTGGTATCAAGGATGAAATAGTTGGAATATTAGGGAGGTTAATGGGAGTATCAACAAATAGAGTGTCTATATCAAAGTGTTTCTAAATGACTATAGTGAGATAATTACAACTCTCAATATCATGGCCAAGTGAGCGATGATATAGACACACTTGTGTATCATCGAACCAAGATAGATTTGGTCCAAAAATGTGATAAGGATTAATGGGAGGAAGAGTTATTTTAGAGGATTGAAACAACTAGAATAGGAAAGAGGTCTAGGAGCCTATGAGTGGGCTAGTACTTGTTTTCGCACTAGGGGTGGACACCTTCTTTGGTTTAGGAACCATGGGGGTGATTTTGCATGGTACCTTTTTGGGTGATGGTATAGCCACATGTTTTTTAGACACTTTCTTGGTGGTAGGTGTCGAAGTGCCAAATATGAAAGGCCCACTAAGTGGTAGAGGTAATAGTGGATGTAACTTAGCCTTTGGTTTTGCTTGGATCATTAACACCCCAAATAAAGTAGAGGGATGTGGTCCCAAGATTGAAGGCAGAGTTGTAGGTGGAAGAGGGATGGATCAATAAGATCTAGGAAGCTTAACATTTTTCCTTGGTTCAGGACGTGGAGCTCCAACTTGTGGTTAGGCAATCAAATATAATTTCACCTATGGATGAATTAGATTAGATACTAGGTGAATGCCCAAAGACCTAATTTTCTTTAATGTAGAAGATGCTCGTGATGGTGAGGGATCTAATGTAGAAGGATGAGCTTCTAATGATTTAGGTGAATAAGCTCTAACTTTGTCAAATACCTTAGGGTAAAGGGTAGTGAAAGGTTGGTGGTAGAGGATGACACTTGTTGTGTAGGATAAGGAGTTTTAAGTCGGTCCTAAAATGCCACATGATCTAGGTTCATGGAGTCAAGAAATTCTAAATTTACCACTAATCGTGAGAAGGGTTTAGATGGATTTGACATGGGCCTTATGATTGCTTCCTTAGAAGACTTAGGTGATTGAGAAAGAGGGAAATTATTGACCTCTAATACCTTAGGTCAAATATGATAAAGAGCTACAATGAGGTCTTCTTCGATAGAGACAGGAGAAGAGGCATGGTCTTCTACATGTGGGAGAGAGGTAGGTGAAGAAGGCTCCTCAAGAGGGTAGAGCATAGGTATAATTTCTCCCCCAACATGTGGGTGAGGAATAGGTACGGTATGGTCCTTAAGTGGTAAGAGGATAGGTAAAATAGGTGCAAAAGTAACTGGTAACATAGGCTCCTCTCATGGAAAAATGATAGGTAAAGGAGGCCCCTCTTCACATGGGAGAGGAATGGGTGAATTAGGCTCCTCTACCTGAGGGGTAAGGATGGGAAAAGAAAATTCCATCAATTGTGGGGGAGGAGTAGGTAAAATGGGTGCCTCCAGTTGTGGGAGAGGTCATACTGGAGGTAAAGGAAAGACCATATTGACCATATGGATATTATGATCATATGAGTTATCGATCATGGCCTAAATAATATTTTGAATGGGTGAGTGGTTAGGAAAAGGTTATTTGAACACATCCATATTTTGATTAGAAGGCATATTAGGGTTATCCAAGATGATATCACCCTTGTCAAACATGTCTTGAACAATATTCTTGAATGTTTTATAGCTATTAGAATCGTGGCCTTTGACTTGATGGTAGCCACAAAACTCATCCTCCTTATACCATGTTGGGATAGAATGGGAGGGATCAAACTATATAGGAGGCTTGATTTGAGGAAGGGTTATGGCTCCTTATTTTAATAGTTTATCCAAAATAGAATTTTACATCTCCCCAATGGGAGTGTATCATCTTTATCCATACCATTGTTGGAATTGCTTGGTTAGATTATGTGAGTTCAAGGGATTAGATTGGTTTGTGATTGTGGAAGAAGTTGATTTAATGACCATCGCATTGGTGAAGCCTTTAGATTTTTGGTTAGAAGAAAAGGGTTTAGAATAATAAGAGTCACTTAGTTTGGAATTGATGTTCTTATTATGTAAGTTGACTCTATCTTCCTCTATAGCTTGGATCTCAAGTTTTCATGCCATTATAAAGGATTCATCAAATGTGCAAAAAAATTGTACTCAGAGTGTGGACAAAATGTGCTTAGCACATGCCCTCGAGAAGAGATCAATAAGCTTAGGTTTGGGTAAATAGAAGGATATTTGATTGATTAATCCTCTCTAATGAGCGATAAAGTCTGCAATAGACTCGTCATCAAATTGTTTAATAGAATAAAGGTTTGTAATAGAGACCTTTTTAGAAATGTTGATAGAAAAATGGTCTACGAATAATTACACAAGTTAGGTAAATGAGAAAAGGGAGTTTCGAGTTATAAAACTATACTAATCTAGGGCAACACCTGAAATATACATAGGGAAGATGTGAAATAGTAATGCATCATCATGCCCTATTAAGTAGCAAGCATGCCTAAATGCTCACAAATGCTATTGTGGATCCTCTTTACTCTATAAATGAGTAAATTTGGGGAGTTCCCATTGGATTGGATAGGGGTGAATAGGCATAAAAGGATGGATGGGCTTATTTCATATTTTATCATAAGATAACACATTCTTTGAACCCAATACAGATGTCTCTAGACTAGACATCTTGTCCATCAGCATCCTAATGAGGTCGAGAGGGGGATTAGTTTGGGAGATGCCCCAAGTTATAGGGAGCTTGATAATAAGTAGAGGTAGTATATGACATGGCTTATTATAGTTGTGTTGATGCAACATAGGGGTAGTGAGTCATAGGCTGGGTGTGGAAATGAAAGGGGCTTGTCTTGTTAGGTTAGAGACAATGCTTTGGCTAAATGTTGTTAATGTAGGTTGGGTTGTTGGCATGGTTATACTGGTTGAAGGGTGAGTCATAACTCTTGTAATTATAGGTGCGAGAGTAGATGGGATGGGTACCACCAAATTCTAAAATGGGGTTAGACTAGACTGAACTGCTTATGGTTGTGAAGGTAGGGAAATTATGATAGGGTTAGGTGAGACTGGGTAGTTGGTGATGCTGAACTTTGGGCATTATTCATGGTTGGGTTACTCATTGAATAGATGGTTTGAGTAACCATGGGAAGCATAGTGGAGATAACTAAAACTAAAGTTGTTTCCATCAGAGAATTTGGCATACCATATAGTGGGTCACTTAAATAATTACAGGTTTTACTCACGACAAGGTAATGCTAAAGGGTTACCACATTACGATCAAGAAATCTAGCAAAATCTTGATCTCCTTCAAGCACGATAGAAATTTGTTTAGGGCTGGCCTAAATAGGAGTATGATCTATATCTAAATTATGCTCCATGGTAGAATTAGAGACAAGAGGGGAAGGTGGAAGTGGTTATCGGCTTGCATAATCATCAAGAATTCTGGCTTGGCTTCATGTCAATACCATGCAAGAGGAAGTATAAATAGTCTTAAAACTCTATACTATAGATAGAGTGTATAAAAATTAGGTTTGGGTGTGGGTAGGTAGGTTGTTTTATCTTGATGTTTTGAGCAAATTGAAAATACCCAAATTACACAGTCATCGACATTGGTCACTTGATCAATGCCGATAGGTTAAAGTCTATCAATGTCAGTGGCTTAACCAATATCGATCACTGTGGAGTCTAGGGAGATGAAAATATAACATTTTATCAACCCAAAAGCAAAATCTTAGGCAAACAAAGGATGTAAGAGGTTTTTATAAGGATGAAGAACACTCAAAAAACTTGATATAAAAAGTTATACAACTTGAGTAGTATGAATAGTGTTGATTTTGTAGATCAATGGAAAAATGATCTTACCAACTCAAAAATACCATAGGCAATAGAAAAACAAAAATATAACATAAAATCACTAATCATTAACTCCTAAGAATTAATTTTAGTCTCCTATTGGCTTATGCCTTAATCAGATAGTGAGATGAGATTTTGGTTATCGAAGGTACTAGAAAGAAATCTAGGGTTGGTTTTTGATTAGTTTTGGTGCTTAAGAGGAAATCCATGTTAGACCAAGTACATGTATTGTTATAGGGGCTTACTCCCTGTACTTCATAGACCTAAAGCTGAGTTAGGCTACTTAGCTAGAATATACCTTCTGTCTAGAGTTTATACTCCACCAGAGAATGGAGTGGGTTCTCCACTTGGTGGTGAAATCCAAGTGGGATCACTGGGTAGGGTAAGGTGATCCACTAGGTGATGAAATCCTAATGGGCCTTATCTCATTTGATTTTAGAAGTTTGTTTTTGTGAGTGTGGTTTGGTAGTGTAACATTGGTGTACTACAATCCATTCATAATGCTTGTAATTAACTAGGTGAGCTAATATGCAACAAGCAAATAATGAAGTGTAGGGAGTTTTAAACCCAAATCCTAAGTGTTTTGATTTAGATGAAAGCAATGGTGAAATGGGAGAAGAGAATGAATTCCAATATCCTAATGTGCATGAAATAAATATATAAATAAGAGATTATTTTTAACTTGCAATAAAATAATAAGTTTCTTTTAGAGGCAAAGGAAAGAGGAGAGTGGTAGGGAAGAATAAATTTTAGTTTATTCCCTTTAAACAAAAAATAAAAATGTTAAATATTTCATTTTAAGGAGAGAGAAAGGGAGAAAGTACAAGGAATGAAGTTTTCACTACAATTCCCTTATATGAAATCTTAAAACAAGTAATGAACCCAAAGAAAACTCCACGGGTCCCATCGGGTGTGCCAAAAATATTTCACTAAGTTTTGAACCTATTTCATATTTAAAGAGAAACATAGAAGAATGGTAGGGATTAGAGATTAGAGAGAACCTGGATTGGTTGTGCATCATATCCAGACAATTTTGACCACTCCTCTTTGGCTAGGGAGGACTACCTATGAATAAGAAAACACTACCACCAAAATATTTGTTAGCAGATAAGTGAGTGGGCTACCAAGTTATGTGCTTGTTCCTAGAAGTGTCAAACTTTTTTAGGGATGATAGTCCACTTTTTGAAACAAAATGGTAATGAATAACAAAGTTAAAAGAGAAAGAGAGTAAAAGAGAGATATTTTTACCATTCTTGCAGTCTGAGTGTAGCAGAGAGTGACACAATGCAAGTGATGTGTCCAAGTTTTGGGGGTTATTTGGGTAGGTTTAGTGGAAATACATGGTTGCCCAAGAAAAAGTAATGGTAAGCTTGGATGTAGAATGTTCTAAATGCCCAAGCCTATGTGTGAATGATAATTTTTTTGACCCGAAGGCCAACTTGGGATTTTGCCTAAGTAATTGATGTCAGCGATCCTATCGAGGGTTAACCAATATTAGTGGCATAAGAATAGGTAAAAGGACTATTTTTAGCCCATTTTTTTTTCCTTATCTTTTTCAAGTGTGGTTTCCATTAGAAAATGGTCAAGAAATGAGCTTATAAGAGGAGAAGTTGGTTAGGGAGTTATGGTTGAGGTGGGATAAAGTCATAAGTAGTTAGGTTTAGGAGACTTAGTCCCATGATGACTCAGGGGTGAAGAATTGGTCTTAGGGTGAGGTGTTAGGGTAATTTAATTAATTCAATTAAGTGATTTTTAAATTAATTAAATAAATTAAGGGGTGCAAGTGGTTAGGAAATTATAGTGTTGGAAAGGGACTAAGGGGTGGTTTCGACATAAGTGGTCACATAGGCAGGTGACACTATTTTAGGGTCTACAAATCCTTTAAAAATAATAAATTCCATGGTCTTTGTGATGTGTTTGGCATTAAGTTAATTTTTTCCTTGCCTTATCATCCACAATCTAATGGATAGGTGAAAGCTTCTAACAAAACTCTTAACATAATGCTAACTAAAATGGTTAATGCATCTGGTCAGGATTGTCATTTACACATTCCCTTTGCTTTATGGGCATATTGTACTAACATTCAAACCCCTACGGGTGTTGCACCTTTCTCTCTTGTTTTTGGGGTAGAGGTTGTCTTGCCTCTCTAATTCAAAATTCCATCTCTTCACATATTCCTATAGGATATCATTTTTTAGGATGATTATTGTCAAGAACATTTAGCCCAACTTGAGCTACTTGATGAGAATCATTTGGTTGTACTTACCCATCTTCATGTCTATCAAGAATGAATCAAGGTCACTTATAATAAACACCTTAGAGTACGAGAATTCAACATCAAAGATATCATCTTAAATGAAAATTAACATGTAACCAATATGGAAAAGAGAAAATAGGGAAAATTTTCTTTCAATTGGATTGGACCTTATGTCATAACTCACAAGTATGGATTGGGAGCTTACAAGTTATCCTCTCTTAAGGGAAACTTAAACTTGAGCCCCTCAATGCTTTGCATCTATGTCCTTTATTTTATTAAATAAGGTCAAACTCACCTTCTGTCTAACTTAGGCTCGTCCCTTTGTTTTAAGAGATTATCACCTTCTTCCCCTCACTTTGAAGATAACTGATTACAAAATAGAATCTTGTGATTATCCATCACAACTATAGCCTAATGCTAAATATGGGTACCATGGCTCTACCCATGGCATGATTCTCATGGATACTTTTCATCCCTAATAGGATAGGATCCCATGGTTGTTGTATCTTAAAGCATCCTCTCAAACACCATTTTAACCTTCTTGTGCTTTAGTTTTTCCTTCATAAAGGTAAGCATTTAAGCCTATTTAAGCAAGTCTATGTCATCAAAAGAAAAAACAAAAAAATCATATATCCTATGGTTCATCTCTATCATTAACAGACCGCTCCCTTCAAGGTCAACTACCAAACCTTATCAGAATTGCATAATGTAAGGTAGATTAATCCCTTGAAGGATGGCTATCAAAAATCATAAAACAAATATCAGAAACTTGTACCATTCCATTGAAGTATGACTAAGTAAATAATTTATCAAAGCAAGTAATCTCTAGGAAGCTTCTCACATCGATAGACTTACCCAACCTCTCAAAGCAATAACAAAATATCAAAATAACCATTATCAAAATAAGAAAAATCAAAAATAATTTTGGAAGCTGCAATCAACTTTCATATTAGACTTCCTACATCAATCAGTTTACAACTTATATGACATGGAATTGTTTATACTAGATCTTTGGCAACCTATAGAAGAGGCAAGCTAGCCTCAAATGAATTTTCCATTATCAATCGTATCCCCTTTTTACCCTCTATGAAACAAAGGGCTTTGAGCTTTCTTGACACTACGTGATTAAGAAATTTTTTAACCAAGCACCAAACACTCATGCAAAGCGTATGAAGGGCTTATATTCATAATCTGATCTAACTCCCTTTTGTTTTAGTTTTTACCAATGAAAGAGCATCATGTCTCCTTCTTTATCATACCTACTTGTTGATACATTCATTAAGGCACATGTCTTTTGATTGTTTTATTTTATTACATATAGTTTTCATTAGCCAAACTTAAACCTATGTGTTAAGTCAACCTTCATCTAATTAAATGCAAATCATTTAAAACATTTTCTAACCATTATGTGTTTTGTTTAGTGATTGTCTTTTTCCATTATTTGTTTAAGTGTTTTAATCATGAAAACATTTTAATGAATTAACCATCTCATACATCAAACATCACATCATCTTATCTAATGAAAAATCACATCAATTTAACTAATCATAACCATTTATCACATTTATAGATCAATGAGTCACCCACATATGCTATCCATCACATGTCTAGCTAGATAAAGGATCACATAGGTCCATTAATTTAAACACATCCACATCTCTAATATATACATAAGCATATATATACTCATTAATTAAATGTTAATCAACATCATAATAATATGATAATCATCATAAGCAACATCATCACATCATGAACATAAACTAAGTCATAAATAACCATAACCCTCCTCCAAGTCTATATCAAGAGTCTGTTGGTAGACATCATCTCCTCCAAACATTACCACTACACAGTGCACCTGAAACCATACAAGGGACTCCTATCTAACCCCTACATCATCAATATCTATGACTAGTGGTAGCTCCTCATGGTCAATCTCTATCTCCTCAAGTTGTGGTGGAGGTAGTGGTGCCTTGGCATCCTCTCTCTTATACCTTAGGAAAGTACTTGGTACACCCTGAACTAACACAAATTGTCTCCTAACCCTATCAAATTGGATAAGCTCTACTTCGTGATCCCATCTTATATCTACCTATAACTCTACAATGGTAAGGTCTACCTATCATAACCTACCCATGCTAGAAATTTGGTGTATGGTCTCTATATGACCTCTCCATCAACCAGTGCCTCTAACCTATCCCTGTACCACTCTAGTTCTTATGCTCCTCCCTTGGTGTTATAAATGCCTAGTCATCTCTCCACCTCATGAAACTAACTCTAAAATCTCTGCAATCCCATGTGTATCATGGTAATCCACTTGGTCATAGCACCCTGATATGATCATATGCCTAATAGTGTAGGTTAAACTTGATGCTAATGCCATATCACCTATGTAACCTATATCCCCAAATCTCTTGATAGATAAACACTAATAACATTGGGTCCTAGGCAAATACTTTCTAATCCATCAACATGTTTACAAGAACACCTAGTAAAAAAATGGGTAATCTACCACTACTAGAATCTCAAAGTGCATAGCAGGTCACTAATATCATCATCATCATGACAATCCATCTCCCTCCCCTATCCATCTAGTACATAATTGCATAATGAAATCCTCTACCATACCACCTCATGTGTATAAAGTCATCTCTAAATAGTTGATCTATATATGCATCTTGATCCTCATTGTCAATATGCTCTATCAGTTCACCTCATATCAAAAGCCTCAAAATCTAATGAATATCCTTTGATAAAAAAATGGTAATCTCTCTAGTAGGTAACAAGCAAGTGGTGGTATCTAGGTCCCATCTCTCGATGAGGTCTACCAACATAGTCGCATCTCTTGATATATGTTGATAAAATATCATGCCTCTTAGACCCACCACTATCATGTGATCCCAATCCTAGTCTATCATAGCCCTATGTACCACATCTAGGAGTTGAGGTAATCAGTCTTGCATTTGTAGCTACTCCCTCACCTACAAGGTTAGACATATAACTTAGTTTACTTTTCCCTTCAAATGTGGCCTCTACCTTTTACCTATTAACCCTACCTCCTACCTTAACCTATTCACCTCATCTACCCAACACTTACCTACTTTTGTTTAAACCATACCTTTACCCATTCCTAAACCATCCCTTAACCTATTCCTTACCTTATCTTATTTACCTCACCTTCACCTAATCCTACTTAAACCAAGCCTTACCTACTCCTACCTAAACCAAGTATTACCTTTACCCTATCCTACCTTCACCTATTACCAACCCCTACCTTCAGCCATTCTTAACCCATAACTTAACCCCTTATTATACCTTTTTTGAACTTAATACTGACCACTGATGATCAAGTGTCAAATGGTGATGGTTCCCTATGGAATCACCACTAATCAACCCTCAACCATTGATGGTTAGTATGGTAAACCATCAACGGTCCACACATTGACCATTTGATGATCTCTTATCAACTGATGATGGTCATTATGTGGAGACCATGGTGACCCAAAACCCTAATACCTAAACAAACCCACTAAAACTCTCAATAATCCACCATATTTTAGCCTACACACACTTTATTCCTACCTACCCTTCATTCCTACCAATAGTCTTCCCTCATCTACCAAAAAATCCATATTAGTACTATAATTCCCAAATTCAATGAACCCATACCCACCCACATGTACCCAAAAAAAATAAAGTACTAAGAAATACCTACATCAAATTTAATTACATCCCCTACCTCATTACACATCCTTCATTATGGTGGAGCTCTCAACACCACCACCACCACTTGGCTCTGTGTTCTGCCTCTACCTCACTAGATCTCCTCTACCCTGGCCCACTTCAATTTCTCTCCACCTCACATAGTCCACTTCTAGTCAAACACATAAATCACTCAGCTATCACATGATAAATTATTGTCATTTTCACATAAGATAAAAGTAGAAAACATTTTGGGTCAAATTTACAAATGATCAAATAAAACCCTCTTTGACCTTTTACGTTCACCCTTTTAGGGATTATGTTTGATCATCGATGATCACTAAGTGACTACCAATGGTCAAACCTAACCTTTGATGATCAACCCCTCTAGGTTTTTACCATCCTATCATCTCTTTTTCCCAAAGGACCACCTAGTCCAACTTTCCCTTTACTTAGCTAGCTTACCTTGGTCATTTTGTCCCACCATTCAAATCTTTTGTGACAACATTGCCTTGTTCATTTTGATCACATACCTACATTTTAATTCTTGATGAACTATCACTAATTTTATGTACTAACCATTTAAGTAAATCAAAGAAAGACCCTTTACGGCCCCAACACCTTCAACCATTTTATCTTCTCATGATCACATCCAACTTTGGGTACCTATGAATACATTGACCTTGCCTAAGAAACTTGAGTTTATAGAGTAACCCATATTAGATATGCCTAATATTTTTGCTTGGTTACCCTATCACTTGTCATTCTAAGCCTAACCTATTTTACCAACCTACCTTAACTATGTAAACCTAATCTATGCGTGATCTATGATATCGCATTTAGTCACACTCTTTGTGCTTAAATTCCCAACCATCAATAAACCTTTTCACCTATCACCCATTTTATCACCCACTTCTCTATTTATCAAACTTGTACCTGACTCCATTTTCACCTCATCACATCTTGGATTGAGGGGGAACACCTTCTCCCATTCTTAGGGAATCTAACCTTCTACCAACCTTCCATTTTTGTTTTACATCTTGTTGATACAAACTGCATAACAAAATGGGGCAAAATGTAGACACTAAAAAAATGTACACTATGGCTCTCAATGTTGCATTAACCTTTAAACCACCCCTTGGCCCCTTTAGGTTAGATTATTTACCAATTATCCCATTATTAACCACGAATCATTTCTTAGGGAATTGACCACTAGTTATTATTACAATTGGCTAAATTTAGCCAATTTTGAGTATGTTCCCTCAACCGTCAGTGGTCATCACTCGAATACTAATGATTGACCTTAACCATCGACAGTTACCTAATGTAACTAAAAAATATACCTCAAGAGTGTGTTATTGAAGGATTCAACTATAACTCACTCATTTATTACTAGTAATTTAATTTTAATTTATTGATTTGCATGATCAATGCATGTTAAACTAATTTTTAAACTATTTGTTGAGCTCTTTTATTTCAACACTCTTTTCCTCTATATTAAGATATGATTAGGAGGTTGAATAGAGAGATAGAGGATTGTTAAAGATATTCTTACTCTTAGTAAAATCTAAAATTTTCCCAATGAATTAGAAACTAGGCTAGAGACTTAGGGTACTTTTGTAATTCACTATTTTGAGCCAAAGTATTGTTACTCTACTGACATTGTTCTAGGATCTAAAATAGTTTTCATCCAACCTCAAGATTCCTCATAAAAATAACACATAAAAGCTAAGTATATGTGATTTTGATCAAGATTTAGTAATTAGATCTATTTGTTTCATTACTTGTGTCATTCCTCTTTATTTCTCTTTCATCTCATTTTCTTGTGTTGGAGTTCTGTAACTCTTGACACTTCATATCCTACCCAAAACCACCCATAACCTATTCTAATCAACCAAAAACCCAATCCTTGAACTAGATACCCCTAAGCATTGATTTCTACCTTGTAACCAACAGTCAACCCAAAAATTACCTCTAAAACCTCTTTATAACCTTCCCCAATAGACTTATTTTCCCAAACCAGATCCAAAGTAACCACCAATGATCACCTAACCACTGACAGTTGGACCTAACCACAGATGGTCATACCTAACCACCAATGGTCACTGTGTGTCACTTTAAAATAGCAAACTAATTTGACCCATCTACCCATACCTAAATTACACTTTATGAGTTTCTATTTTATCACAGAGCTTCAAATTATTTTTTGAATAAAGTTTGAGTAATTTAGAATTAGTATTTAACCATTTATCATTATTTTTAGTCAAAGCCACTTGTTTCTTTTCCATCATTACTTGTATTACATTTCATTACCTTCTTCTATCTATGCAATCATATATTTTCAATTTATCAAAATGAAGTGTTTTAAAAGTGTGGATTGACATCCTCCAAAGAAGCTTGTGCTTCTTGGATCTAGCTCATGCTAGTCCATCCACCCTACTATCTCACTAATCCACCATTTTCTAGGTTACTTTCTTATCTACAAGTCATCCTCCCTAGATAAAGAGGAGTATCCAAAATCATCTAAATTCATGCATGCACAACACATGGATTTCTACTAACCTTACCCTTCTTTCAAGTTTTACAACTTTATTTCTAAAGAAAATAAAGCAAAATTTTAGTGAAACACTTGGTCTCAAAGAGTAACACCTTTTTATCACACACACTAATTTTATAAATGGAATGTTTACTTGCTTTCACTTGTGTGTTTCTAATTGGAATTTTTACTAATTTATCAGGTGCCTTAGCTTGTTACATTTTGTTTCCCACATGACTCTTGGTTTCTTAATCAAGATATTTGGATGTGAGAAAATGTATCAAGTTTTATTTCATTGATTGTTACATTTTACTTCTCGCATGACTCTTGGTTTCTTAATCAAGATGTTTGGATGTGAGTGAATGTATTGTGAGCTTAATTTCATTGATTATTTGTTTATTTAGTGATGTTATGTTTGTTACTTGGGTGCCCTAATTTAGTGCATTATGTTTCACACTTAATTATTGTTTATTCATATCATTAATTTGAGTGGTGAACACTTGTATCTAAATTAAATTTATTTAAGTGCATTATGTTATACGTTTAAAAATTTGAATATCCATATCTTGTTTTAAATTGTATAAATTTGAATTATGAATTATTACACATTATGATAAATGAATGTTATCATGATCCTAACTAGATTATGATGTATACTATCATGTGTAATATAAAATCAAGATTTATAGCGGTTATCATGTCAATGCAATAAATCAAATACATCTCTATCTAACAGATATATTCATCAAGGACTAATAAGCATCATGATCATAAAGTCTATCTATCACATCAAATTTTAATCAGGAGCATATCTAAGTCACGATCATAGTAAATCATGTCTAATCTAAGAGTAAGGAAACATAAGAAAATGAATAGAGTAACACATATGAAAACACAAAATATCCAAAATCTTGTATATATAAATGATAAATGTGCATGTACATCAAACAAGGCATATACATCAAAAATTTAAATAGTACAAGTATAACTCAGATCAACCAAGCACATCATGTATATATCAAAGTACATCATAGAGATCAAGGTATAAAGTAAAAAATTGGGTCAGCTTTGAATCTAGATATCTATCATTGTACTATCTCACTGAGTTCCCTATCTTGAGCTATCTCCTCCTCCACCTAGTGGTGATGGTTATGGTGTTGGTGGACCCATAGAAGAGAGAGGTGGTGGTTGTGAAACTAATCTTGTGGAGGTAGTAGACCTATATGATCAAAAGCTAGATATGTACATTGAATGTTATTGAGATCTACACTTTAAGAATGTAGGCCTATGAGATCCCTCTGACACTACTGCCTCATATAATGACTTGTAGTATTGGGCCTTATCCTTATCCTAAAGGCTCCTATCACAAATAAATACTACTCCCTATGTATATCTACCTCTCTCAAGGTAGCCCTCTTGAGTTATAACTGATCCATAGTTTCCTAAAGTCTATCTATATTTGATTGAATGGTCTCCCACTCTATCTAAGTTATGTCTCTCTGGGATACTATCTGTGCCATCACATCTCTCTCTGAATCAGTTATGTCTCTCAATAAATTAAATCTATCTCTCTCTATCTTAAGATTATCCTTGTTAGTAATCATCTATATTAGTTCCATGTCAATTTTTGATATATCTACTCTTAATTTAATAATCTCTCCCTAATCAACTATGCTTTGTGCATGTGTAGAAGATAGATATTGAGACATTTGATCTACTATGACCTGTAGCCTAGCTACCTCTACCTCTCAAGCACTAATATCCCCCCATAATCTCATTATCAATCTCTCTATCTCTATTAAAGTTTGAGGTCTAGATGAACTATCCTACCCTAGATCCATTATTTTCTATATATCCTACCTTACCTCTATCATATAAATATCCATTTGGTCATCATAATTATCTACCTCTATCTCCTCCTTGATGTAATTGATCTCTACGTCATCTCCCTCCTATATATCAATATCCTAAATCTCATTAGAATATAACTCCTCTCCCTCCTCTTCTCCCTTTTCCTTTTTCTCCTCCTCTACTCTCTTCTGCACAACTATAACCTTTCAAGCATGTGGAGCCTATATGTCATCCCTACCCTATGGAAGGTTAAGTCTCACTAGGCAATGTTTGGCCCACCATGCATCAAATGCATCTTTCACCTCTACATCTGAAGGTTCACCTGTGTATACCCATTATACTTAGGGCACTAATTTAAAACTAGTCGTAACCTCCAACCTACTTGGGGCTAGTCCCCACTACCTTATCTATCTCACCACATGTGAAAATATGTGCAATGTAAGTGGCACATCCTATCGAATCTCAAACTCTCTTAGTACCTTTTGGGATTTTATCTCTCAATGATACACTCCTTTTTTTCCCTAAAATGTAATATGGAGTCATCATGCACAACATAACCTCTACATCTTTACACCATGGGAGTTAAGTCATGTGTTAAAGCCTATATGGGATGTCTACATATATCAAATCATCTATTACATACCTATATTATTGTAACTCTCCCAAGTGACCCCTATGCCTGAATCCCCTCTACTCTCATCCATATTATATTGGCTCATCTAGATCCCTCAATCATCTCATGCCAAGTGGGCACTTAATCACTATGTGTACCCAAGCCCATACCTCTAGCAGTGTCAATGAGCCTATACTCTGGCCCTCACAGTGAACAATGCAGTAAAGATCATGATAAATCTAAGCTAAAATCATAGGCCCCTATCTAAAAACAATGGTGTTTGATAGCATACCTATACTATGACACATATTCCTATGTGAAAATACTATTCTCTCTTACCAAGCTACATAATATTGATAAAAAACCAATAGATCTAGTACGACTCGATTATATATTACTCATATAGGAACATCCTCCTTCATAGCTCCATCTTGAGGAAGAGCCATCATGATTTCAATCTCCTCTAGATCAACATAACCTTCATTTACCATCTTAATATTTGATGGTCCAATGAGCTCATCTATAACTGCCTATCTATCACATAGAGGTAACCAATAGAGCGCCTAATACCTGATAGGAATGTGGAATATATGATGCACATCTTCTAGTGTCACTATCATGTTTCTAGTGGGTAATTAGAAGGTCAAATTCTATAATCTCCATCACTCAACTAATGCACTCAGTAAAACATGATCTGCCTGAATCATGGAAATATTGGAAATATGTAGTAATTTGAATGTATCAAATAAAGTGGATAAGTCTCTTTCCATAAGTCAGGCATCTATATTATGTGTGAATGCCTCTCTCATGCAATAAGGACCCCCACTCGCTCGTGTAATCAAGTCCAAATCATTTAGTTAGTTCTCTATTTCTAATGTTTAATCATTTCTTTGGCCTAATCATGTCTACATATCTAATGAGGGCCATCTTGTCTACTTATATCAATGTTAGATATCATTTTTAGTATATCATTCCATTTCTAGTTCTTTTCTATCTTGTGGTTATTTCATCATTTAACAAGCCAATTTCACCATGTCACAAGTCAATTTTAAATCTATTTTCAAGAATTCACTGTTAATCATTACTAATAATTTTGTCAATATTTAAATAATTTTTTCTATTTATCAACTCATTTTATTTGTTCTATTGCAATAAATTCATCATTCTATCATTGAAAACTTGTCCAGTGATTTTGCCAAAAATGTAGCATTTTTTCCATTTAATATGATGTTTTCACTGAAAAGATTTGGAGCATTTTTGTTGTTTATATTGACCTAGTTATAAAGAGTTTTTACTAAAATCCTAGACAAAATCACCACTTTTGAGGATGAAATCACCATTTTGAAGACAAAATTACCAATCAACTCGACAAATTTGCTAAACATGTAGAGCATAAAATCTAAAGCAATTTTGCTAAACATTTTGATGAATTCATCATTTTTGGCGGAAAATTCATCATTTTTGATGATGAATTCATCAAATAGAAAATGATGAATTTGTCAAAATTATAAATTCAACATGAAATAAATGCTATTAAATGCATAAATAAAAAGAAAACAAGGGTACCTATTGGTGTCCCCATCCCTCATGGTTGCATGTATGCTCAAACTCACTCTAGAAGTGATCTCACACATCCTCAATGTGGCATTTTGTCTTAAACTCTCGTTCACAGTTTGACATGGGTAAAATTTTAAATTGGAGGGCGAAAATGAATTATTATTCTACCTCAAGATGAATGTATAACCTTTTATTTGAATTAATATTCCCCCCATCATGATATTTTTTCTAAGGAGGCTTATTTTGAGCCTTGGTGTCCATTTTCCATCTTGTTTCCACCTTTCTCTATTTTTTCTCCCCCTCTATTATTTCTACATCATTTTTTCATCATTTTGAGGGTTCACTCATCTAAATTTTTATCGACTATCCCCTTGAGGGGGCATCCAGGGCTTAACTAGCAGCACTTTAGGGCACATTTGAACCCATTTTTGCTAGTAAATTTTAGCAAAATTTCATCAAAACTAATTCTCATCAACATTTCTTCTACAATAAATTTTATGAATTTTTATTATTTGAAAATTCATTACTTCGATTGTGTCTCCAAATTCCTTTTCAAACATGGGCAAATATAGACACTCTAATTTTATCACTTCTGTGTCAAATTATAAAACAAAATGAATTCTAGTAATTTGACACATTCTTGTCAATTGTCTCTGTTTAATTCTCATTTCTTTGTTCATTTGTCAATTTCTCTATTAAATTCTCATTCTTTATTTAATCACTCTCTATATCTCGATTTCCATCTAATAATCATTCCTTCACAATATATTAATTAAATAGGTCTTTTAAACTATTTAATTAATTACTCTTCGAATTACTAATTTTCCTATAAATATCTTCATGCAAAAAGGAATCTTGAGATCCCAAGAATATCCTTTGAGTGCACAACAATTATGAAAATAATTAACATTAAATTTGGATTATCTTCCACCCTTCATCTTGGAAACAAGATGAAGGGCCCACATTTCTAGATCCATGTGCTCTCTTGGAGAGGATGATCCACCTTCATCTTGATTGAGATGAAGGGATTATTTTCATTCATCTTTGATATTTATAAAGAGCATCCTCCACCCTTCATCTTGATTGAGATGAAGGGTTTATTATCACTATTATTTGATATTTTTAGGGATCATCTTCCACCCTTCATCTTGATTGAGATGAAGGGCTTACATCATTGATCTATGTGCTTGATCCATGTGCACACTTGAGGACCCTTTGTCAACCATTCATCTTGATTTCAAGATGAAGGGTCCTCATCATTTCAAATTTATATAAATAAGATTATTCACATCATATTTCAACATTTTCAAGTGATATAGCAAAGCCCTGACATTTTATCTAATCAGCTTGTTCATCAATTAAGAATCTTTGGTCATAGTCTTCAATGATCCATAGATTTTATGGGGATGCTTAGCTTCAAATTTGCATTGAAAAATACTGTATACAAATACATTTGAGCTGCATCTCAACAACTAGCAAGCTACAAAAGAGGTTTTGTAATGGTTTGAATTTTTGTGCAATTTATAGTCCCTTTTTATGTTTGTTGAGCTCAGAGGTCTTTGTATCCAAGAAATTGTTAGTCAAGTGTTAGTGAAACAAATCAAACCAAAAACACCTATAAAGCTAATATTTTAAGGATAGGACCTATGGTGATCTTACATAAATATACAATTAACTATTAAATGAATAAAAATAAAAAATTTTACCCTCCATGAGCAAGAGTTGTATGTTGGCAATGAATTGATGTGCTTGGTTGTGTGATCAAGAATTATTTCATAATAGAGCTTCTTGCACCACCTCTCCTTGTCACCTTGTTAATGTTGGGATTTAGCTTTGTCTTGTCTTGGATTGTGAGCAAAATGAATCTTTATAGATTCAAAATGGCATTATAACATTACACAAAAAATCTTATTGGACGATAGTGAGAATTCTCTTATTTATAGCCTTCAAAACTAATTCTAACTCAACTACAGTTAGGTTAGATTTAACCATGGTTAGTTTTAGTTAACTAAGGTTAATTTAAGGGGGATATTCCATTAATATTTGGGATAAATATCCCATTTATTAAGCATGGCTCTCCATTTTGGATATTTGTTGATATTATGGAGATATTTCCAATTCTTGACTTTGAGGATGATGATGTCATCATGACCTCAATTTTATTGAAATTTCCTTTTTAAAAAATTCATTTTCACTAATTTCACATGGAAAATTCACTTAATAATTTAATTTTATTTTGCTTAATTAATCATTTTTCTTAGCATTTTTTCACTTTAGGAATTGGTTAAGTACGCTGCTTAATGGGTCAAGAGGCCAATTTATCAATTTTCTAGGTTACAACTTAACTGGAGATGAATCTATGTGAGGATACTATTGTGTATAGTATAATACACAAAATAGGGATTCCTTGACACTATTTTAGGCACTAATATCTGATGTGCAAATGAATTTAGGACATTTAGTGATTCTTAGGATTAATTCACCTTGTTTGTTAGAAATCAATCTAAAGTCTAATTGGAATGTGGCTGTGGCCAAAATGGGGTGTATATAGTTTTAATTTTTGTTCTTGATTATTTTTTAACCAATTTTTTTGTTTAAAAATTCATTTAGTGAAAATATCAAGAGTACAAATCCTAAAGATACACAATGTAGAGGAAAAATTCATGTCTAATAAGAGGAAATAATTCACTAGAAATAATTATTATAGCACCCTTGCACCATCATTTTCTCTACATACCATATTGATGCCTTAACATATTGAATAAAAAGGGGGAAATGATTATGTTTTAACTATGACATAATTTACATTAAATAATATAGATGTGCCAAAAATAAGTTGTTATACATTGATGACACGAATGGAGAAGAGGCATTAAAGTTTTTTGATGAGCTAGAGGAGTCAAGAGATCCCCATAAAAATATCTCTTACCATGCACTTTCAGGTATTAGCACTACAAAAATCCTAAAGGTAGTTGGTTTCTTGAAAAAATAGAAGGTGATAGTATTGATTGAATCAATAAGTAATCACAACTTCATTAACAATAAGTTGGTGACACACTTGGACTGTTTTGTTTACCCATGTCCATAATTTCATATCATGATTGTGGAAGGGGGTAAAATCAATTATTCAATAAAATTCCATATTATTAATCTCACTATGGGAGACTACCTGTTAGATTGACTTACGTTTTCCATTTCTATGGGTGGAATAAACATTGTTTTAGGAGTCCAATGGCTCACTACCTTATGAATAATTGAGATAAACCTCCAAGAGTTTTGCATGCATTAATTAAAAGGATAATACATTTGAACTACAAGGGTTGTGTGAAAAGTATCTATAGATGGTAAGCTCTCATCAAATATAAAATATACTTAGAATGGGTATGGATTGGTTTGTGTCATAATTATTTTCATTATAAGAAAAATAATCAAAGGTGCCTACATCCCCAAATATGTATAAAATTATAGATGGACACTTAGTAGTTTTTTAGGATATGTCAAAAGGATTGCCTCCCAAAAGAGATCATGATCATGCCATTTATCTACTACCAAGGGGTCCAACCACACAACATCAAACCTTAAAAGTACATGTATGTGTTTTAAATTATTTTGAAGTTTGTGATCTAAATAAGTATAAAATAATTGAAAATTAGATTGTGTAAAATATAACAATAATCATACAAATCTAAATGTAACAGAGAGATGGATTGCATTTACTAAATATACAAATTACTAAGGAACAAAACACTTAGTTGATATATTATTCTATTTTACTCATTGCATGTGCCTAGTCTTATTAAACAACCTAAAATGGGTATGTGATTATTCAACCCAGGAGACAAATTGTCAAAACCTGTTAGGATTTTACTAGTAAATGCTCATACACCTATGACAATCGGATCTATCCATTACTTATTAGAATTGTCGCTATGTGATTTATCTTATGTTTTGTCACAAATATTTATCCCTACCTAGCAAGATGACTCATGAGTGATTTTTAATCTGTGGTCTTGTGTGCACATTTTGATTTTTTTTTCCTTTGCCTTGAAATCCTAGCTCCAATTGTGACACTTATTTAACCTAGAAACACAGGTTAGAAATATGGGTTGGATAGCCCCAACCAAACCTTATTGTGTGTTTAAATTTTTTTTATGTCCAATACTCCAAATGGGGCTCAAATTACATGCATTTATCCCACCTATGTGTATGTGTGCTAAATAGTGTTTCAATAGAATCCAATGCATATATTTGGCTTTTGACACTTGATAATGTGCAAATTTGACCTTATGTAGTCATATAAAATGTAATTTAATGAAATGAGTGCCACTTGAGACCACCCTATCCTTAGCTTATCCCTATACCTATCTTAAGGCCTCTTTTGATCCTTCTCCCACTTTTATGCGCATCTAGGCCATGCCCATATATACTAAGATCCTGATTGAACCATCACCTAGGCATCTTAGATCCTTTTGTACACATATCAACCACCTAGACAATAGTGTGGTCTATTTGGTCTATAACACAATGTGTTATTATTATAGGTGGAAAAGTTATTGATCCTTAGCTTCCTTTTCCCCTAACAAATATTTTCCCACTCCCTGAAGCGTCATAGGGTTAGCCTAGACTCATTTCATGCCTGGACAAACAAAAAAACATTAAATAAAGACCACTCTCACTCATTTATCTACTAGATATAAAATAGATGGAAATTCTCATGAATAAGATAAAAAACAATTATGCAAATTAGGGTTATTATTCCCTATTTACCCATATTTCTACATACATCCATCTACATTAGCCCAGAGCTCATGTTTACTCAGATTTCTAGTCTCAAGTCATACTCAAACCATTAAAATTAACATTCATACTTAGGCATGCTATCATCACTCTCACTTTCACCATCACTTATATTAAGATAACTACATCAGGCTTGATCCCCTTTTCATATATTGGTATGTAGGCAACACTCAGCACATGGGGTGTTGAGTTCACATCTAACCTATCCTACTAACACCATAATATTTCCATTTGTGTTCATAAAAACCTTAAAAATCATGGAGGCTTAGGTTTTGATAGTGAAAATTAGTTAAATTAAAGTATAAACAATGATACAGGTCTCAGTCACATAGGCACAAGATTCTCAGAATAGAGTGAAAGTCTACCCCAAATTTCTCTACTTTAACTGCATAGGGTCAATAACATTGCACAAGAGGTCTATAACATAGTGAAATATTGGTAAAGAGGTTCATGCTACTATTTGAAGAGGTTTTTGACACCTATTCTCCACTGATAACACTCTACCCTAATCCTGCATCACTTTTCAGTCTGCCACTTGTCTACTTCAGTCATATTTTATAGCTAAGTACACCCTTTTCAATTCATTGTTATTTATAGGCTAAGAAAATAAATTAGTGGATATTGAAATTATATTATTTATTAACTAATTTATTAATCAATTATTTATCACCTTGGGGTTACATTCCATAATATGAAAAAATATAAATCATTTGGTGAACCTGACTTACTTTGAACATATTGTTTATTACTTAGTTATTTATCATTTGGTTTCCCTTATTATTTTCATAATTTGCTTTGTTTTCAGTTTTCATCAAGATCATCATGACATAATCCATTTCCTAATTTTTGGTACAAACTCTTTTGGTTTGTCTTTCATGTTTATTACCTACCATTTGTAAAATGATGCACATGTATGTCACTCCTATCCTGAATTATGTTAGAACTTAGCTCATTTCATACATTGATCCACCACATCTTGAGCCTCCCTTATATAGAGAGAATTATTTTATGGCCAATTTTGAGTTACATCTAGTTATTAATAAATGGTAGAGAGATCAGATGATTCCTTTTATTCCTCCTCCACCTAGACCCATTGACTACCTTCATTCACATCCTGCCTCTACTACCACCCTCGATAAATAGTAGATACTATAGTTTGAGATGTTACTAGATGAAATTAGGTGCATCCTTAGCCTATACAGGAACAACATAATCCCATAATCCCTTATCCCCAACACAATATAATGAGACGTAGGGATCATCACAAAGTATATGATATTGTTGATCAATTGAGAAATACATAGCCAAGATTTCTATATTAGAATTCCTTCAAAAGGCAATTATTATCAATCTAAATTGTACCCTTGATGAGGTTATTCAAGCCTTCATCATTTAGATGACACATGGAGATGCCTCTAGGCTATGGGTGACCTAATAGTTGAGGTGAATCTCTAGGTAAGGGATATCTCCCTTGATGTATCACCTAAAACTACCACTAAACCTATTGCTTGTGAGGAAAAGGGTGACAGATAAATGAAAATAAGTAAATGGTAGGTGATGTACCAAACTTAATCTCTTTCACTTGCCTATACTACACTAAGAACATGAACTAAGACTGAATCTGATTACACAACCTAGTATGAGTCTCTAAGCATAAGTATTTATATATGGAGGTTATGGTCAAGACACTAACCAAGAGGGATGAACAAGAGGTCTCCTAAGTGACACTAGTGAACATTTTCCACACTTCTCCATTATAATACCATGTAACACATTTTTTATGACCTACTAAAATGACTAATAACCTACAAAGAGGTAAGAAGATAGGACAAATGAGAGGAATCTACAAATTTTATCACTAACACTCATCAAAATACCATAGATATACACTAGTTTCATCATTGAGAAGGATAGAAATCAACTTATGTTCACTTCAGAGGCAAAGTACAAGTGTTTCTTTGAGTATGGCTTTACCATACTTAGATTGAGGATAATACAATGCCTTTCAAGGCTTTATTCATAGAAGGAAGAGAGAAGAGGGAGAGAGAAGCTGTAGAGAATCTCATGATGCTTGACTAAGCACTCATGGAGAAAATACAAACAAGAGAAGGATATAAAAAATAGTTTCATTTTTCCTCTCAACAAGTGTTAACCTTACCAAATGATGTCTTTTTGAGAAGTGTCAAAGTATTTCTTGCTTATAATTGATGTCACTCACTCTCTTTAAATTGACTTTTTTCTTGAGAAGGTGTTATAATTCCATATGCAACATATTACCTAGATTTTATTTATTCCTTATTCACACTTGAGATCATTCAAGTCAGGTATTTAGGTTTAAAATTTTGATCTTGAGCTCCCTTTGACACCTATACACTACCTCCTAATGATGACTAATATCCTTTGTAGACTATCAATACTTGTATACTTATTTCAAGGTTAGTTATCTCATCTTGGTGTAGAAACTTATAATAATTCCTTATTGAATCCCATTACAATTATTACATACTTTTCACTCATGTCCTTTACTACAACTAACTCCCATTTCTCTTTTTGTCATCTTAACTCAACTTGAGTGTCATCAAACCTACCCCTGCAATCTTTTGCCATGATGTGATTCCCTTCCATGGACTAGAAGCTTTGGTATTTTATTGTTTTCCTCTTCAAGGGTTTGATAGACTTTATATTGACTTGTAATATCATATCTTGTTTCATATAGATCTCTATAAGGTTACTTGATGGGAACTTAGTCACTTTAGAGCCTTTCCTTAGACCTATAGGGAATAAAACATAAATTGGTCATTCAAATGTATCCATTCTATTTTAGAAGCTCTTCAAACCCATATATGGTTTTCATGAGTGATTATATATAGCCTGATTTGGTTTTCAAGTGTGGTTTTTAAAGTTCATAGGACTGTATTGAAGGTGTCATGACCTTGGACTATAAGAAACATTGTAATTGCAACCTTCTTCAATGTATTTATGCTTATAAATTTGTCTCAACACAAATATGACTCATTTATATGTTGTTAAGGCTTTCACATCTATACTAAAGTCTAAATAATCTCTCTAATTACTCAAAAATCCTTCAAACACCTTAAAACATGAGAAATTAGAATTGTAGGTGCATATTTTAGATCATTTCTTATGTATTCTCCCCCATACATGACAATTAGTGGCTCTAACAAGTGACCAATATGTCCTCATAGGTCATTTAAATGGTTTTAGATCCATTCCAATCCATTTGGGTTACTTATAAAGCTAATTTGCTTCATCGAGCTCTTTTTTAGGTTTTAGCAGGTTTTTGAGATATCAAATTTGTTAAGGATTGTTTATAGAGAACAAATCCTTAATATTATAAATAATGAAAAAATATTTAAGTAGGGTAACCTTATTAACCTCTATAATATCCAATGATATACATCTAACTCATCATTTAATTATATACATGGTGAAAGTCACCTTCTTGGGCAATATAAGACTGTAAGTGCATTTGAGAGAGGGCTATTTGGGTAAAAAGGGTATGAAGGTACTTAATTTTGGTTAAAAACACCTTCTTAAGGTATATTAAATATTACATGATGTTTGAAAGTTCCCTTATCAAATATATAAATCTTTACACTCTTTGGAACCTCAAAACTTACATGTTTCTTCATGTTTTACGTGCAGGCCTATAAGTCTCTTTTAGGCTTCTTGACTCTCCTTCTTGTGTTTTTCCATTCTTGAGTCTGTTAGATCAATTATAAAATTTTATATAATGTCTACCATGTTTTATGAATCTCTCCAAATCTCTAATAGGATTTAGCTATCTTGGATATTCATTTGAAAACCTATCACAGTCATGTCTTTAACATTTGCACGGTTCACTTGCAAAGGACCTAGTGAGGACTATATGTATATTTTGACATCATGAGATCAAAATGGGCCTGAGGATTATATAAAATACTTATCCATTAAGTGTAAATAAAACTTATCACACTCTCATGGTACCTTGAAAATAATTAAAATAATGGAGAAAACCCATTTTATAGACCTGCAACCATATGAGAATAGACATGTTTGAAGCTTGAGGCCTTTAAAGATGGTTGAATTTCTTGATGGCCCTATAGATTATCGATAGAGTGTGAAAAACCCTTTAATCTTAAAAATTATCTTATTATGTGTTGTTTTCCTATAGAAACATAAAACCTACACTTGACTACATTCTTGGTTTTCACAAACACTCTATCTTTTCACCTATGACTTGATAAGTTTGACCTCAAAGACTATGGAAAATATGAAATAGAAATGGGAATACATAATTTTAGTATGAATTTTGAGATATTAGATTAAATTACCTTAAACATGCAATTTAAACTCAAAACATCAAACTGCCTATTAGGAAGGATTATGGAAACAAATAAGAATTGTAAGAAAAGCCTTACCAATCCCTTATTTCAGCTAGCCTCCTTCCAAGATCTTTAAATGGGTGGTTGATTGGAGATTGCCATGGTCTCAAAATGTTGACATTATGATTTCTTGATCATGGAGTATGGATGCTTCTAATTTCTAGTTGATCATGTGGGCATAAAGACTGTATGGATTCATGAGTTGGTTTTAATGGAGGATTGGGTTGTTTAAATAGAATGTGGAGGGAAGGATTGATTTAGAGGCTTCTAGATAGGAAGGGCAATAATAGAGAGGATTCTAGAATTAGAGGATTATATAATCCTCTTAGGTACTAATTAAGATTAGGTAGGGAATTAGATAGATATTTGGTGGGTGATTAAGGACTAGGGGTGTAGGAGAGCCTAAGAATAGGCTTAGTAGGTGGGTCATGGGAATTTAAAATTCCCAAATAATATATAAGTGGGGTTATGATGATTAGGGGAATTAATGATGAAGTGGGATAGGACTAAGGTTAGTAAATGAAGAATAATGAAGGGGGGAGTTATATAAATGAATAGGAAGGTGATAAATTAGTGGGATTAAAGGGGATAAATTAGATTAGATGGGATAAATGAAATTCATGTCAACTAATAGGAATATTAGTGGTAATGAAGGACGTGAGCGGATTTAAGTGAATACATGTTTCACCTCTTTTAAAGGGCATTACAAGTGGAACAAAGTGGAAAGAGTAATGGTATTTCAAAGAAAAACCATTTCATGGATGAATGTTAGTAGTTGTGATGTTAGTGGATATGATTGATTCCCCCTCAAGGGGACATGCAGGGAATAATGCAATGGATGGCCACTTGAAAGAGAAAATGAGGGATGGGATGTGAGGGATAAATGAGGGTATGGGATGCTAGATGTAGAGATAGATGATAAAAAATATGGATTAAACTTGAGAAATGAGCTAAAAATTGATTATTCCCTTATCAAAATCACACACATAGGGAGTAGGGATGACTGTGTTATGGTTATCGACACATCCCAAGGGGGAATCAACCATAACATGATGATGATAGGATGAGAAGGATGCAAGCTTTTGATGTATCTAGAAAAAGGATGCATGTAAGGGAGAGATGTTGGTTAGGATAAGATGATGATTTGATAAGATTAATGATGGGTGTAGCTCAAAACTAAATTTGATTTATATGATGAAGGTGATGATAGAGAATGATATGAGTGAGTGACCAAAAGACAAAGGAGAAGAATTGGAATGCATTGTCAAATCAATGAGTCATAATGTGATGATAAAGGTAAAATTCATGTCATGCCCCAATTAAGGGAGGAAACCATAAACTTTAAATTATGAATAGACCAATCATTAACAATGGATGAAATATGGAAAAAATATGAATGTTGTGAATTGTTAGGCCTAATCAACAAGTACAGGTAATTGACAAAAAGATTAAGGAGATTATTATGGGTTGGTAGACTAATTGATGCATGATTGATATTATAGCTCAATGATTATATTTATGAAATATGAGAGAGATGTGATGATGTATGATGAGGAAAGAAGATACAGTGTCTGAGTTATCCTTGGGCACTAAAAAGTGTCCAAGTGTTGCCTAAATAGTCTGAAAAGACCTCAAGCCAATGTAGTTCTAACTTAGGGATAAATGATAATTGATGATGATGTTAATGATGATGATTAGTGATTAGAGGATAGTGTTAGTGATTAGAGGATATGACTCAAATAATGAGATGAGGAAAAAGGTTGGATGTTAGTTAAATGAGAAGAATAGATTAGTGATGGGAACAAGGATGATTAGATGATTAGAAGAAGGATGAGGGTGTAGGTGATCAAGCCATAATAGTTATCATAAGGATCATCATAGTCTAATCAATTTATTAAATATAGAACTTGGTATTATGCCCCATGATATACGTATGACCAAGAGGACATTGTGCCAAAGTGCATGGGAAAATAGTAAACTCTACATCATTAAGGGCACTTATAAGCATTATTGTATCTTGGTGACCTCATAGCATCCTCATTAATTTACCAATAGATAAAAAGACACATGATACAAGACTAAAATGGAACAAACAATCATAAGACAATCAAGATATAAACAAGCCAAACATAACAGACAAGTAACACACACAAGTATTTACATGAAATGTCATTAGGCCTTGTCTAATGATGGGATGAGTGATTGGGTGATGTGATATAATAGGATAATCATGATGTGATGGTGGACTTAGGATATACTAGGATTGGTATATGATGATTAGGATAGGGACTTGGATGATGATTTGGATGTGGGGACCTGGATAAGGATTATGATTGCTTTGCCCTAAATTTAGAATAGAAGGATGGATGATGTGATGAGGTGTGATAAGGTATTTGAATGAATATTTGGTTGAGAAATAAAATCTAAGAGTTGTCAAGGAAAGTGATTTGGAAAAGTGGTGTTTTTATGTATGAGGATTATGATGACTAAGGATTATCAAAATATAAAACCCTGCAAGATTATAATCAAGCAAGAAGATTAGGAGATGATGGGATAAAATACCTTTCATACTAGAAAAATAATGATTGGATGGGTTATAGGTAGGAAGAGGAAATGATAGAGAAGTGATGGGTGATAGACTACATTCCTTGATAAGGTTGTGTATGCCAATAGTACCTAGTCAAAAGGGATGATGGTGAAGATATAGATGGGTGACCATTAGGATTTGGTTCCAAGATAAAATATAGTATCCTAGGATGATGAATGGGAAAATATGAGATGGATATTATATCTTCATTTAGAATTGGGGATATATAAAATGGGATATATGGTATGGTTAATAGATGTGGTTTAGGATGGTGTAGACACTAAAACCACACATTATTATTTTATATGTCGAACTAACCCTTAGACTACCTTAGGACCCTATAAGACTATTCCATAACCTCTCAACTATAAACCAAAGTCAAGCTAGCTAAATTGACTAGCTAACTAAACCACCCTTGACCAAACTTAACCTTTGACCCTATACCACCAATAATTAACCTAACTATCGATGGTTAGGCTTGACTATCGATGGTCAGGTTTCACTGCATGAACCACTAAACTCCCACATCACTCCGCCTTGATTTTTTATATTTAGCCTTTTTAATCTATGTGTGAATCAATGCATGTTTGAGTTAAAATTAGAAATGCTAGTTGAACCTTTTGTTTGAACTGGTTGTTCCACCTTTCCCTTTTTATTATATAAAGAGAAGAGGAGGTGAACAAGGCTTAGGGGTTATCAAGTAATCAAGCATCATCTACAACTATCAATATCTTATTGTATCATAAGTTATTTTACAATTCATTCTTCTAGTGAACCAACAAACTAGCAAGTGCAACAAAGATCTGAAGTGTTGCTACTCATTGGCCAACAACTGAGTATTTTTACTTTGTCAAAATTTCCCTAGACTCGATCAATGAGTTTTCAATCACACACCTCAACCATTCTTTAGATTAGCATATAGCGAAGCTAAGTATCCAATTTTTAGTAATTGATTTACTTTATTTCTCCCTTATAACCAACCTCTAAACTAGACCCACCTTCTTAGATCATTTTGTAATCTTGTCAATCAACTTTTCCTAACCAGACCAAAGCCACAATGACTATCGAAGGTCACCCTGACCACTAATGGTATATCCCAACTGTCGACGATTACCTAACCACCAATGGTCACTGTGTGACATTTTATCAGCAAGCCATTTTCACCTATTAGACCTCAACCAAATTCCACCTTTTGCCTCTCTTTCTAATCACATAACCCTGACCTAGTTTTTGAACCATACCCAATCCATTTAGTGTTAGTATTGATCTATTGATTGCTATAATTAGTCAATTTATCTATCACACACTTCTTGTTTTCATTTAAATATCATCTATTATTTATGCAAGTAATTTATCTTTCATTTTCTAAACTTAATTATTTAAAAGTGTAGATTAACAGCATCCTAAGAAGTATGCACTTCCTAGATCTAGATTTTTCTAGGCAATCCACATAACTACCCAACTAATCAACCATTTGATTTAGTGATTTCTTATCTATAGGTCATTCTTCCCCAAACAAAGAGGGGTATCCACAATCATATGATCAATGCATGCACATTATAACAGGTTCTTATAACATACCCTTCTCAATTTTATTCTCTCTTTATTTTAATAATATTAAGAAAAAAATTATTAAAACATTTTGGCATGCCCAATGGGACCCTTGAGTCTTATCTTGGGTTCATTATCTTGCATCTTCATACTCTTCTTCTTGTTTATGCTCAGACAATGAAATCAAAAATTTTACTTTGGGTTTAAAATTAATTGCATACATTATTTTCTTGAAAAAAAGTAATTCAATTGTATCTTCACTATTGTCACACACATAATACCAAACCTCTTACACCTAATCAAACATCATAAAAATTGACATAAGGCCCAATTGGGATTTCATCTCCTAGCAGTCACCTTACCTTTTTTGGCCATCCTATTTGTATTTCACCACCAAGGGGAAAACCAACTCAGCTCTTTATTTGATTATAAACTCTATAAATCAATATATGATACCTAAGCACTCGACACCTTTATCACTACAGTGTGTGAAGAGAGGGGGTAGGCCCCAATACCAAGCCACATATTAATTTTTGATATATATCCTTTTGAGTTCCTGAACAACCTGAAACTAACCATATACTTATTTTATAGTACCTACTCTACAAATTAAGTTAAGTCACATGATTCTTAAAGCTTAAGGCATAAGCTAAAAGAGAGACTAAAATAACCTTTATGATTTAAACATGTTGTAGTGTGTGTTTTATTTCCTTTATTTTCTTGTCTTCTCTTTGTTTGAGTTGTGAGATTTATTTTGTTCTCCTTTCTCCCTTATTTGTATGGTTAATGCACCAATAGTGAAGAAACCAAGAAGAATAAGGTCTACCTCTAAACCATCCAACTTCTTCAACCTCCTCATCCATGAAGTACATCTCAAATGCAAAAATTTATTCTCATCCCTTGGTAAGTCCCAGTTTCCCTTGGGTAATTAACCAAGGGGATACCGACTTCACTATTTTTTAGACAAAAATCATGTGGCCCTTCAACATTATCTTAACACCATGTCTCATCATACACCAACTTCAGTTCCACCTATGGATCCACCTTATGGAATGCCATTCCAATTTATGGGTGACACTTCTATTACTGCGATCACCACCCAAGCATCTTCCTATAACAATCCCTTTGATACCACCATACCAAACTAGCCTATTCAACCTACCAATATCCTAATAGCTTCCACCCCTACCAATAAATCTTCTACCTTAGGGGCTGCCTAACCTCTAACCACCTATACTCCACTTACTGTTAGAGTACCCACTACTAGCATTTTCACCCTTCTTCTGGCTACCCCAAACCCACTGACCACCACTCCACTTAAAAACTTAGTGGTTTCTATAAATTCTACCTTACCACCAATCAATAAAAAAGTTACTACCTATCTACTACCTACAAACCCAATTATAGCTCCTACCCAACATACCTTAATCCCTCAACAAGTGCCCATTACACCTAAACCAGGCTAGATCCCTAACCCATAAGGGCATTTACCTCTACCTACTACCCAACCACCTAAATCCAATTACCCATATATAACATCTACCCAACCATATATGTCCACATACCAATATGTGGCAACCTCTCAAACTCCCATCAACTATCAATATGTTACCCAACTGCAACAACATGCACCTTACAACTTTGGAGGTACACAACCACAAACCAGCCTAATGAAAATGATCATGGACAAAATGACTACCTTAGATTCATCCATTTCTAGAGATCATAACATTTTATCATATGACCAAATCTGTAATGAACCCATTCATCCATCCATCCCCATTCGACCCTACCCTCCTTAGTGGGAGCTTCCCAAATTATCAAAATTTCAAAGTAAGGAAGACCCTCAACAACACTTGAGAGCATTTAGGCATTCATGTTATTTAATTACCTATGATGATGCTCCTCTTCTTTGTACCTTCCCCATGTCTCTAGTTGGTCCAACACTAGAGTATAGTGCTATCAAAAATCACTCTCTTTTCTTTCACCCAGTTGACTCAAAAAAATTTGGATCACTTTTATATTAATATTTCCAAGAAAGTTTCTATCAATGATATTTAATCCATGTGGTAGTTTGATGATGAGTATATTTTTGACTTCGTATCCCAAAAGAGAAGCCTAATAAACCAACTATATTTCTCTCTACCCCAACCTGAGTTAATTGAACTTTTCACTCAAACATGTGCCAATCACATTTCATCTACCTTACGAGTTCAAAGCTTTTGAACCATTGATGAGGCCTTCACCATGGCAAAAAAACTAGAGAATAGATCTTTCAATGAGGGAAAACTAAAACTAATAAATAAAAACTCTACCTTCAAATAAAATTAGGCTTCTTCCTCTAAACCCAACAATCAAACCAATATGAACACCAAAAACAAAGGAACCATGAATGTGGTTGTCCTTAAAACCACTCCTCCACCATCTATCAACCAACCTAACTCCTCCAATTCTTCCAATCAAAACACTAGGAACCAAAACCATAGAAATTAAAATTATTTTACTCCACATAGAGAATCATATGCTTCAGTCTTGGAAATTTTTTTTAAAGCCAATATCATATAGCTCCCTTCGATCAAACCTCTACATCAATTTGATTCTTCTTGTCCTATACCTGGTTGATACAAGGAGAATGACTTTTGTGCCATCCACCAAGTCATTGGGCGTGATGTTAGTAGGTGCAATACCTTCAATAATATTGTCCAAACTCTCATTAACAAGGGGGAACTTGTATTTCATAACCCCAATGCACCTTCAAACCAATCACTCGGCATCTTCAAATAACCATTTCCCAATCATGATCCTTCTACCAATAATGAGAAAAAAGTAGAATCCTCTCATATTAATGAGGCCTATACTATCAACATGGTTCTTGGTGAACTCACTACTGAGGAAAATATTGACCAAATTACATCTTCTCCTACTCTATTTATTGAGGTAGTGGAGTCACCAATCTCTCTTTTGGTAAACACACTAGGGAAGGGAACCATTACTACTTTACCATTTTCCTCAATCATACAATAATCCACTCTTTCTTCAAAGGTCACTCCCAAGGAAGAAACCACTTTGCCTATACCTCACATCAAAAAATCACCTTCCCCAACTTTGGAACCATCAAATGATTAAAAGGATAAGGTAATCATTCCTCCCTCTCAACCCCTAGGCCTATCCTTTAAATCCACTACTGGGGGACTTAGACCTATCTTAAACCCTTCTCTAGACTGATTAAAAACCTAGAATTTATATCCTAGCCTAACATGGATTGGGCCATTTTTTGGCAACAACTTGGCCTCCATTATATAACCAAGCAAGAGCCCTCTTTATCAGAATAAGATACCATTTCCACTCTCAAGTCCACTATTGTCACAACCACACCATTGGATGCTTCTATCAACCAAATCACAACTAAACCATCTGAACCAAACTCACCTAAAATAACCAAATCACCTTTCTATCATTCTTCCCAAACCCAATAAGAACCTTGGAATATTCCCAACTCATAATCCTACTTACCCATTAGTAAAATTAGAATTAACTCTACCAAACTTATCAATAAATACCCTAAACAAGCCAACGAAGAAGGTGAAACCACCTACAAGCCTGAAAACCAAAACTCTACCTCCCCTCTCAATTTTTCCCTCTATTTTGGGACCTCATCCTTTTACCTTAATTGGGAAGCCCACCACCTAAAGCTAACCACCACTTTTAGTTACACCTCAATTCCTATTTTCATCCTTGCCTATTTTCACTAAATCACCCATAACCAAACCACCTACCTCAAAACCTTCTACCTCCAAGCTATCAACCTCTTTACCAAAACCAAAACCATTAACCAAGAATACTCCTTTTCCCAAAACTTCCACCATCAAGCTTAATTCTAAAAAGGCTTCTGACCTAACCCCCAAAATCAATACCTCCATAACATTTCCACCTTTGACCAAATCTTACTCAACCATTTTTCAAAGGTATTGCAAGCATCTTGCCTGACCTTACCACCTATCAGTCCATTTGATCTGCTTGGTTCAAAATCATCTTGGTATAATGATCACCTAGTGTGCTTATATCATCAAACACCTGAGCATAACACAGAGAACTACAAGGCTCTCCAAACCATAATCCATCAACTTTATCATGAAGATGACTTATTTTCTAATGAACCTCCCTTGATTCCACCACCAACCCAAGAAACTATAACCAATACCCAACACCTACCCATTCCCCCACTCTCACCTCAGAGAGAGGAGGAGCTAAAGTAACCCACTGACTAAAATATTCCATAAATCCATACTATCCATGTGGTCACATGATCACAACCCAAATATAAAGATAAGGGTAAGGCAAAAGCATCTATCTCATGGACATACCCTTCTTTCACCAACCAACCACATAACCAAATCCAAACCTCTTCACCTTTAGCTAAACCCAAGGTTTGTATCTTGGGTACCTCTCAATCCAACCCTTCTAAATTGATCCAAAGATTAGTTTTGAAACATCTTCACCAAACGTCAATGAATATGAGTTTATATTAACTGATCTCTACCTTACCCCATCACCGTATAGCAATGATTGAGGCCTTGAAATCTATAGAGGTGCAACTAAAAGACCCTCAACCTCTAATAGCTTTTGTTGGAGCTCTCCAACTCTCCAACCTCATCACCTTCAAGGAATAAAAATTACCTTCTATCTATCTAAAATATCAAGATCCCCCTCTCTTCATTACAACATACATCAACCAAACTCACATCAAGAGGGTTATGATTGATGGATGGGCTAGTATCAAAATCATCTCCTCCTATGCCTATGACTAGTTCAAACTACCAAATAATATCATGTTATAAACCTCAATCATATTTTAATCATCTAATGACACCATGGCCACCACTTTGGGAACCATTGTCCTTCACATTCATCTATGACCCCACATAGTTCCTGAGTTCTTTTACATAGTATAAGGGGAATTCTAATATAATGTTCTAATGAGACTCCCCTAGGTCCACTCCATGAGTTATGTGCCATCTACCTTGTACTAATGCATCAAATTTGATCATGAAGGTCAAGTTGTCACTATACAAGCTAACCCAAGCCCTTTCATGATGTGCAACATAACATACCAACCTAATGATGTTCTCCTTCCTCCATCCAAAAAGCCCTCACCAATAAAAGACAAAGCCATATCTTCTTCTAAAAATGAGGCATATACTAGTTATTCATTTCCTTCTAACTAAATCCCCATAATATGTCCCTTGAAATCAACACTCTAATGTCTCTTATTGGGGGAATATCACCTTTTAACCCTCGACACTTTCCCTACTCCTCAAGAGTATGGGAAAGTTGACCGCTAACCCAAGTATGATTCTAATTTAAGAAACATATTTATTTTTGGACCTCCCACTTTTCAAACCCATTTATTCTATGGGGGAATTGACAAACCACTTGACACTCCTACCACTTCCTCTTCTCTTTGTCCATTCACTTCTGCTTTCTCCTTTTTAGACAAACTAGATTTTGCCAAGACATACCTCTATAGGTGTGCTTGAAAAGGCTTTGGACTAGGTCAGTATGAACATGGGCCACATAAATTAATTCCAATCAAGACCTAAAAACCTCATAAAAATCATGGCCTCAACTTCACTCTACCTAAGAAGTAAACCAACCCACCTCTAGTCACCATTATTGAGGAAGAAATCCCATCTTCACCAACCATCTCTCCACCTAAATATGAGGATTTTAATATTATCCCACCTAAATTTTTTTCATCAATATTATTATCCTTGAAACCCTAACTTATCAAAAGGATGGGGCAACTGTATCAATTATTTTGACTCATCTTGAGATGATAGGGGAGGATTCTCCTACCATTAATACTATTCATTATGAGGATGACAATTCTATTCTCACCTACTTTGGTGTAGAAGATTACTCTATTCACAAATCTCTCCCTCCTGAGACATCAAATATGTTGAATGAATCCACCATGGATGTTAACTTAGGTACTTAGGATATCCCATACATTGTCAAAATTAGACAATATCTAGATTTCGCAGAGCATCCAGACTTTTCTCCCTTCTTGCAAGACTGTAGCATAGAATTTTTTTGGTCTTATAGAGACATGCCCAAAATTTACCCTACCATCACCACCCATAATATCATCACCAATCAATATTCTAAGCTCTTTCTATAAAAGATTCATTGAATGCACCCTCGCATAGCCCTTTTCATCAAAGAAGAGATTCAACATCTTCTTTCTATCAATTTTATCCAACCCATCGACTATCCCTTGTGGGTCTCAAATGTCATTCCTGTCACCAAAGCTATAGAGGGACTTCACATTTTCTTAGATTTTTTTGACCTTAACCTAGCTTACCCAAAGGATGACTTTCTTTTGCCAAGCATTAACTAGCTTATTGATTTAATAGCTGGTCATGAGATGTTATCTCTTATGGATGGGTTCTCAAGCTATAATCAGATCTTGATTACCCCTAAAAATTAGCATAAAATTACCTTTATCATCCCTTAGGGAACTTTTTGATATAGATTCATGCCTTTTGGTCTAAAGAATGCTGGCACAACCTACCAATGTGCTACAACCTACATCTTCCATGACCTTATTCATAGGATAGTAGAGGACTATGTGGATGACCTTCTCAAGAAAACTAAACTTCATAAAGATCATTTAGTGGTTCTTAAGATCTTACGTATTTTTAGGGTCTTATCAGGAAAACTTCTTAGGTTCATTATTTCTCTTCACAAAATTGAAGCCAACCCTACCAAAGTCAAATCAATCCTTGACATGCCTCCTCCAATCAACCTTAATAAACTTTGTAACTTGTAGGGGAAGCTTCAATCTATCCACCATTTCATCTCTTAGTCATCTGATAGATGCTAACCCTTTCATCACCTTCTAAAGAAGGACATATATTTTAAATAGAATAAGGATTGTTAACAAGCCTTTGACTCATTTAAGGACTACCTTTTTTCTCCACCTATTCTCACTCCTCCAAAAGAGGATCAATCATTCTAATTATACATCTCTACCACTGACCACTCCTTAGGGGCAATGCTTACACATTATGATGATAAGCATAAAAATCAAGTCATCTACTATATAAACTAAACACTTATAGAGTATAAAACTCAGTCCACCCATACTGAGAAACTTTATCTTACCTTAGTATTTTTGGCTACCAAACTTCACCATTATCTTCTTAATCACAAGACCTTTGTCATCACTAACACTGAACTACTCAAGTACATGCACTCAAAGCCCCACCAAAATTAGTGGATGGCTAAGTGGATCATGCTTTTATCTGAGTTTCACCTTGAGTTCCTCTAGCAAAATTTAATTAAAGGGTAGGTCATTTCTAACCAATTAGCTGAGGCACCCTTAGTAGACAACCAACCACCTCTCTTTGAGTTCCCTAATGAGTCCATCATGACCCTTTCATGAGCTAACTTCACCTATAAAGTCAATATGTTATTTGATGGATCAAAGTGTCAACATGATAGGGAAGTTGGTATCATCTTTATCCCCCTAGATGGTGAACCCTTTACTTTTAACTTTAAGATATATTTTGAATGGACTAGTAATATGGTTGAGTAGGAATCCCTAATGATAGGTCTCCCAACTGCCTTAGCCTTGAGTGTCAAAATAATCAACATCTTTGGTGACTCCCAACTTGTGTTCAATTAAATCAATGGCATATACTAGTGAAAGAATGATATTTTACAATATTATAAATAGTTGGAAGATGTACTATTGACATCATTTAAACACTACCTTATCCAAACCATCTCATGATCTATGAACAAATTTGCTGATACAATGGATTCTCTTGATTCCCAAATCCCATCTACACCTTCTGACTCTAAACTATCTATCATCATTCACTATCTTACCAATCCTTTTTATATCAAATCAAGCTCTCCTACCATCTTTAATATAGAGGGGACCCAACCTAACCTTTGGTATCAATGAACCTTCGATTATCTCAACCTTACCATCATCCCTTCCTATCTTTCCAAGAATGCTCAAAGAGCATTTATCCAAAGCACCTCCCATTATACCATAATGGGGGGAATTATTTATAAATGTAGCTTTGATGGTCTTCTCTTTCATTTCCTACTTATTTATGACGCCTCCATGTTATCAAGGAAATGCATGATGGGATTTGTGGAGGACACTTTAGTGGTCTAATTGTTGCTAAATGTATCATATGCCTTAGCTACTATTGGCATCCCCTTAACCAAGACTATTATGATTATGTGAAAAAGTGTATTAAATGTTAATAACATGCCAATATACATCATGCACCTATCCATAGTATCCAAGTATCTAAGGATTTTTTGCCCTTCTCACAATGGGGTCTAGATCTTATTGGAAAAATTAACCCCCATTCCTCATAGCAACACTAGTCTATCATCACTGCAATCAAATATTTCACAAAATGGGTGGAAGATAATCCTCTCATGTAAACCAAGTCTTAAAATATCATTGAGTTTATTAACCACAACATCATCTTCCATTCCAGTGTTCCTCACAAAATCATCACTGATAATGGTAAATCTTTTAAAAATAAGAAAGTCCAAGCCCTTTGTGATGATTTAGCATCAAACTAATCTTTTCATCACCTTATCATCCATAATAAAATGGATAGGCCAAATCCTATAACAAAACTCTCAATAACATGCTAACTAAAATTGTTAATGCATCTAGTCAGGATTAACATTTACACATTCCCTTTGCCTTATGGGCATATCATACTAGCATTTAAACCCCTATGGGTGAAACCCCATTCTCTCTTATTTTTAGAGTAGAGGTTGTCTTACCTCTTGAATTATATATTCCTTCTCTTCACAAATCCCTATAATATATCATTTCTAAAGATGATTATCATCAACACCATCTAGCCCATCTTGAGCTATTTTATGAACACCACTTAGCCGTGCTTACCCATCTTCATGTCTATCAAGAATGAATCAAACATGATTATAAAAAACACCTCAAAGTGTGAGAGTTCAACATCAGAGACCTTTTCTTAAAGTAAAATAAACATATCACCAATATGGAGAAAATCAAGTGGGGCAGGTTTGCTTTCAATTGTCTTGGGCCTTATATCATAAGAAACAAGTATGGATCAGAAGCTTACTAGTTATATTCTCTCAAAGGTAACCTAGAACCTAAGCCCCTAAATGATTCATATTTTCATCCTTTATTTTATTAAATAGGATTGACTTCACATATCATCTAACTTAAGCTCATCCCTTATTTCAACCACATTCATCTCCTTATTTTAGGGATAACTGATTAAATCTGAATTATGTGATTATTTGTCACAATCTTAGCCTAATATTGAACAATACCATAGCTCTACCCATGTCATGTTTCTCATGGTATTTTTTGTCCCTTTTATAGGATGGATTCCCATGGTTATTGTCACTTAAACCTCTCACACACATGCCATCAACCTTCTTGTGATTTTAGTTTTGCCTTTATCAAGGTGAACCTTTTTAAGCATATATAAGCAAGTCCATGAAATCAAAAGTAAAGAAATCAAAATAAAAATAAAAATCATAGCCAAAAATAATCATATGGTTCACTCTTTTGTATTCACAGACTACTCCCTTGAAGGAAAGCTATGTAAACATATCAAAATTTCTCAAAATAGGGTATAAATTGCTCCCTTGAAGGATAACTATCAAGATCCTTAAGCACAGCACACAAACTTAGACCACTCCCTTTAAGAATGGTTGAATAAATCAGTTTTCAAAGCATAACAATTTATTGGAAGCTTCCCACATTGATCAAATTCCCTGACCCTCCAAGCAATATCAAAATATCAAAGCACCCATTATCAATATCAACAAATAGCATTATAATTTGGGAGTTGTCATTAGCTCTCATAATTAAACTTCTTGTATTGATTAGTCTACACCTTGTATGACATGGGCTTATTTATACTAACTCTTTGGTAACCTCCAAAAAAGGCATGCTAGTTTCATAAGAAGGTTCTATCTCCATCTATCTCCCCTATATACACTATGATTAGGGGATATTAAGCTTACTTGACATTTATGTGATCAAGACTCCTTTTTAACCAACTAACGAATGCTAATGTGAAGCATTAAAATGGCTTATGTTCCATAAGCCAATCCAACTTTAGTTTGTTTTTAGTCCTTGTCAATGAAGAAGCATCATGCCTTCTTATTATTCTATTAAACTAGTTGATACATTATTTAGATGTTTGTCTCTCGATTGCATCCTCTTTCTCACATCAAGTTTTGTTATTAAACTTACTTTATGTGTTTCACCTTAATCTAAAAAAATGGCCATAATCATAACCACATCATATTATCATAACATCATAATCAAGAACATCATCATTAGCATAATCATCAAATAACCATGATCAAGTAACATTAAGTACATAAACCATACATCATCTCATATCAAATAAATCATCTATCACATCTACCTCAATCTAATCATACATCAAAAATAAATGAGTCATTCATATATATCCACCACATGTCTACATCTAGATGAGGAATCATATACTCATTAAATTTCAACACTATCATCATAGTCATCCATAACCATAATAATGATCACATCATAACCATGTCCACCCAAGTGTAATAATTAACTACTAACACATAACCATATCATAAACATTATGTAATCATCATCATTAGCATAATCACTATGAACATAATCATCACTATCACCATGCACGATAATCCATAACATCATCATCATATCAACATCATAAAATAAACCATCCATGAATAATGAACAAAAAACCATAAAAAAATCACATCAACAATATCAACTATAATCATAATGTCATAACCATCATTACCTCATCCTGATCATAAAAAAACATCACATTAATCATATCAAGATCATAACCATCATTATTACCATAACATAATCATGTATAATCAACATCATAGGAACATAACCATGAGTAATAAAACATGAACTAGGACATGATGAAAATAATAATATCCACATCAACATCATCAGGAACATAACCATAATTGACATAGCATCATAAAAAAATCAAAATGAACATCATAACCATGAACCACAAACCATATGCAAAGATCATATCTATAAATTGTGAGTCTATAATCACATAATAATCATCATATACAATAATATAGATATCTCTCAAAAATATACATCTCACTGCATCGACTCGCAAGTTGGTATCAAAAAATCATGTACATCAAAATATAATGTCTCATATCAAACTATGCCCCTGGGGCACCACTGTCTCCTAGTGCTTGTCCTCTTATACCTGTCTGGCCACCTACAAATACAACCCACTAAACTAGTGTCACCATGTTATCACCTCCATCCATACCTTCCTTGTATTTTCCCCATCATGTCTCATCTGGTAGATGTCTAAAAACTATAGCCTCATAGTATGGGAGATCCTTAACTATCATTATATATCTATCTATAGAAATCATGCTTGATGGTCCTGTATCTACCAATACTCCTCTTGTTTATCAGAGATAATCTCTTTCCTACTTCACCAGGGCTAGTTGATCTTTGTTATAATCTCTCTCACCTATGATGATAGCTAATTGACCCTGTGCCACTATCAAGGATGCTTGTTTTATGACTATAGTTACTCATGATTAGTCCCTCTGACCAATCATTGTTTGCATATCTAAGGAAACCCCCTGCACCTGAGCCTACTAATCTCCACATCCACTAGCTAGGTCAACATCCATATCCTATTGACCACCATCATCAACACCAATATCTACTATAGCATATAGTTCTTGGTACCATGTAGGGTAACCATATACAACACCTACATCATCTATCTTTATCCTCACCAATAGCTCCTCCCAATCAATAAATATATGAACTGCCTATCGAACAGGTAGTAGCAATTCTACATCCTCCCTCCTATACCTCAGGAACACCTCAGTGATACCCTACACCAATCCAAATTGTCTATTGGAAATATTTTCATTGATGTCAAAGGTCTAGCATTATTGGTGATAAAGGCCCCATTGCATTTAATGGTGTTTTTAATATTCATATCCTGACTAATGTGTGTTAATATATATTTAATATTAACGAATATATTTTTGGTTGCATATAAATCAAAAGAGGGCCCATGGAGAATTCAAAGAGTCACGGGGTAAAGACAAAAGAGGAATGGGATGCATTTTATCTTGAAGAGTCATCTTGAGGAATTTTAAGAGTCACCATGTGAAGACAAAAGAAGGTATGGCATATTTTTATATGAAGGGACACTTTGAGGAATATGAAAAGTCACCAAGATAAAGAAAAAAGAGGAAAAGATGAATTTGTTTATGAAGAGTCACCATATGACTTTTCAATTTCAAGGATACGAAGGGTCATGCAAATTTGGCACCATTTTTCATGAGGATTGAAGGGTCACAAAGGGTGAATGACAAAGGTCATTTAGAAAGCTATAAATAAAGGCTTGAGAAATAATTTTTTATATGCAAGAGAGTGGATGTCTTGTACTTATTTTTGAAGAGAGAAAATCAAGAGATATTGTAGAGTTATATCCTTTGTTGAGTAAGCAACATTGAGAGATATTTGTGTTTTATACACAAGAGGGGTTGGTGCTCATGTGGGTTGGTGCTCACAAATAGTTGTTGTGTTGGTGCTTGATAAAATGGTTGGTGCTCCTGCAAGTTGGTGCTTGTGAACTTTGTAATTTGAGTTGGTGCTCATTCATATACTTGAGATTATTCTTTGTGGTTTTTCCTCTCTCTCTCTCTCTCTCTCTCTCTCTCTCTCTCTCTCTCTCTCTCTCTCTCTCTCTCTCTCTCTCTCTCTCTCTCTCTCTCTCTCTCTCTCTCTCTCTCTCTCTCTCTCTCTCGTGTGGTGCATATTATTATTTCAATTTTATTACATATCTTGAATGTGTGGTTAAGTGGTTAAAGAAAAGGAATTTGATTAAGTAAAAATATATATAATATATTGATTTATCCCCCTTAGTATATTTCATGATTAACAATTGGTTTCAGAGCAGGTTCCTTTGGAAAAAGTTTACAGCTTGAAGGTAGATCGGGAAAGCACAATGGCTAGATCACATGAAGGTTTTTCTAAAAATAAGGCACCTTTGTTTGATGGGATAAACAATGTTTTTTGGAGCATAAGGATGAAGACTTATTTGATGGCCCTTGGATTTGACATATGACAAGCAGTGGTGGAAGAATATGAAGAGCCACAAATGCTTGTAACTACTCTAGAAAAAAAGAAGGCAAGTGAAAAAAATGCTAAAGCTTTAAATGATATTTAATGTGGTTTATGTGAATCAAAATTTGTTAAAATTATGCAATGTAAATCTGATCATGAGACTTGGGGTAAAATTTGAGAATATTTACAAAGGTGATGGAAAGGTTTAGCAAGCTAAGCTTTAGACTTTTAGAAGATAGTTTGAGAGTTTGAAGATGGAAGAGGAAGAAAATATAGCAAGTTATCTTTTGTGGGTTGATCAAATAGTTAATCAGATTCAAGGTCTTGGAGCAAATCTAGAAGAATCAATTATGGTTTAATTTTTTTTGAGATCTCTACCATTGAGATATGATGCAAAAGTGTTGGCAATTGAATAGATGAAGAATTTAACCAAGCTAAAGATGGATGAGCTACATGGTATTCTTACAGCATATGAGATGCAAACCGAACAAGAAAAACCCTCAAAGAGAGAATTTGCTTTCGAGACATCAAAGAAAGAGAAGGATAAGATTCAAGAATCAAGTGATAGTTCTAGTGATGATGAAGTTGAAAATGAAGATCTATTCATTTTCAAGCCAAAAAAAGGGCATAGGTAAATATTAAGGAAAATTACCTTTTAAATGTTTTAATTATGGAAAGATTGGACATTTTGTAACTAAGTGCCCAGATAAGGGTAATGGTGACAATGAAGAAGGAAGGTCTATATACAAGAATAATTTCAAAGGAAAATTTAAGAAGGGATTCAAGAGGAAGAGTTTGTATTCTAAAAATCCTAGCTCAGCTGAAGATAGTGGAGTCAGTGATTCAGAAGAAGAGATTCTATTCATGGCCATACATGAAGATGAATCCATAATCAAAAGTACAGATGATCAATAAGAAGAATAAGATGAAGCTAAAGTGAATCTGGAAGGAGAACTCATTTGTTCCTTAGAAGATTTAAAATATCTTCAGAAAAATAATCAAATATTAAAGATCTAAATTGTGAAAAATGAAAAGGAGTCAAAGAAAACAATTGAAGATCTACAAGCACATTTTGAAGAAGCTAAGAAGAATAAAGATCTAATGACACAATTGCAAAAAGTAAGTAAAGAATGTAAAAAGTATGTTATTGAAATTGCTTCTTTAAAATCAGATCTTGAGAAAACAAATAAATCAATCAATGATAGAGAAACCAATGATTCAAAATTTGAGAAAAACACTAACATGTTGAATAAGATATTAGAAAGTCAACGATCAATGTTAGATAAGACAGGTATTAAATTTGAAAAAGAGAAAGGGGAGGCCACTAATTTCACAAATGAGGAAAAAGGAAAGAGCTATGTTGAAGCTCTTACAAAAGAAGAAATAAAAAAGGAAGAAATTAAGAATATAGAAGACATCTCAAACAAAGAAGGCCGGAGGGAACATAGCTACAAAAGGAAATCAGGTCAAAGATACACAAACATGTCCTATTTTTGTGGTTACTATTTTTATTTTAATGGATATGGTCATAAGAAAATAGAATGTCAAAAAATGGCTAACAATTTTAGAAATAAGGAAAATAAAAGTCATGCAGAGTCAAGCAAAAGCCACAACTCTTTTGCTCCTCTATCAGGCTTTAATGAAGATGCCATAATATATTACAAGTGAAACAACTTTAGAAACATAGCCTAGTAAAATAGAAGCATGTTTAAGTCAGTCAAAAAGGACTAGAGTTTCAAGGCTCCATTCATCAAGAAGAAAGTTCAGACAGGTTCATGGCAGAAGAAACAACCTAAAAAATCTATGTTGGTACAGACAGCTTTGCATGCAAGAAATGAAGAAAATCCATGGCTCATTGATAGTGGATGTTCGATGCACATGACAAGAGACAAAATAAATTTCACAAATTTGAAGAAGATCAATGGTGGCATAGCAAAATTTAGAGATAATACTACTACCAAAATTGCCAGAAAAGGTACACTAAGTTTGGATAATGGTAGAACTAAAATTGAAAATGTTTTGTATGTAGAAGGTCTTAAGCATAATATTTTGAGTGTAAGTCAAATGTGTGATCAGGGGCACACACTAAAGTTTTATGCAAAAGGTTGTGAAATTAGGAGAAAATATTCAGATGTGTTGGTTGAAGATGCTCAAATAATAGGCACTAATTTGTATATGTTATTAGACATCAAAGGTCAAAGATGTTGTTTGAGTTAGATTGAAGAAAGTTGGCTATGGCACAAGAGAATGGGACACATAAATTTTGAAAATATTTTCAACATAAATAAGAAGCAAGTAGTCAAAAAAATTTCAAAGATTACAAAGCCATCTGACACGCTTTGTGAACCTTGTCAGCATGGGAAGCAAGCTAGAAGGTGGTTCAAAACAAAAGAGCACTCGACCACTCAGATGTTAGAGCTTGTTCAAATTAATCTATGTGGACCTATGAGAACTCAAATTACTCAAGGTGAGAAATATTTCATGTTTCTTATTGATGATTTTTCATATATGACTTGGGTAATGTTTTTAAAGAAAAAATTAGAAGCTTTCAGACATTTCAAAGCATTTAAAGCATTAGTTGAGAATGAAACCAGTTTGAATATCAAGTTTCTAAGACCAGATCAAAAAGAAGAATTCATGTCAGACCATTTTATTGAGTTTTTTGAAGAACATGGAATAAAGAGACATTTTCAGCAACCAAGACTCCATAGTAAAATGGAGTAGTTGAATGGAAAAATAGAATAGTTCAGGAGATGGCGAGGATAATGCTAAATGAATCCAAGATAGAAGATAAATATTAGAGAGAGGTAGTTGCTACAATAGTGCATATTCAAAATAGAGAATTATTTAGAGTTAATAGTGACAAGACTTTTTATAATCTATGGAAAGACAAACTAGCAACAATTGATTATTTCAAAGTTTTTGGCAATAGATGCTTCATAAAAAGAATTGATGAAAAAGGTGGTAAGTTTGAATCTAGAGCAGATGAAGGTATATTTATTAGTTATTCTTACAAAAGTAAAGATTATAAATGTTATAACAAAAGAACCAAGAAAATTTTTGAAAGCAAAAGTGTCAGGATAGAAGATGGAACACAAAGAATCAGTGATCTAGTAGACATTATTGAAATCATTGAAGAGGAAGATTTTGAAGAATTAGATGAAGATGAGAAGAAGGAGAAAAAGGACACCAAAAATCCATCCAAATATGTTCAAAGAAATCATAATTAAAGTGACATTATTAGGGACATAAATGAAGAAATTCTCACCAGAAGAATGATGGTAAGTGAATTTGAGCAAGTTAATTTCTCTTTGTTATCCAAAATTCAGCCTAGAACTTTTTCAGAAGCTAGACATGATAAGCATTAGGTTAAGGCAATAGATGAAGAATTAAATCAGATAGAAAAGAATGATACTTTGGAATTAGTGCCTAAACCAAAAGATCACAATGTGATAAGAATAAAATGGGTTTACAGAAATAAGTTGAATGAAAATGGAGAAGTGACCAAGAATAAAGAAAGATTAGTATTTAAAGGATATGCTCAGATTGAGGGAATAGATTTCTAAGAAAATTTTACACCAGTAGCAAGGCTAGAGGCTATTAGATTGTTTCTTACATATGCAGTGTGTTTAAAAAATTTAAAGTGTTTTAGATGGAAGTCAAATCTACCTTCCTAAATGGCAATCTAGAAGAAGAGGTTTATATTGAGTAGCCTGAGGGATTTATTCTCTCAAATATTAGTAGCCATGTATGCAGATTAAATAAAGCATTGTATGGATTGAAACAAGCTCCCAAAGCTTGGTATGAAAGACTTGATAAGTACCTATAGGATCAAGGTTTTAAGAGAGAATTTGTTGATAGTAATATGTACATCAAAACAAAAGTTGAGCATCAATTGATTGTTGTGGTATATGTTGATGACATCATTTTTGGAGGAAATATTGAAAAGATGACAAAAGAATTTTCTGATAATATGCAAAAATAATTTGAGATGCCTATGCTTGGAGATTTGTCATTTTTATTAGGATTGAAAATATTTCAATTAGATAAAGGAATTTTCATATCTCAAAGTAAATATGCCAATGAAATGTTGAATAAATTTGGTTTTGAGGATTGTGCACCAGTTGGCACACCAATGTGTACAGGAAATAAGGTGAACAAGGATGAAGATTCACCTATTACAAATCAATATTTTTATAGATCTATGATTGGTAGTATTTTATATTTGATAGCATTAAGGCTAGACATCATGCATGTAGAAGGTATGGTTGTAAGATATCAGTCAGCTCTAAAAGATAGTCATGTTCAGTTGGTGAAAAAAAATATTCAGATATATAAAAAGGACATTAGATTATGGATTGTGGTATCCCACAGGCAGAGATTTCACTTTGGTTGCTTATACAGATTTAGATTGGGCAGGTTGCTTGGATGACAAAAAGAGTACAAGTGGAGGAGATTTCTTCCTTGGTGATAGCTAAGTATCATAGCTAAGCAAAAATTAGAATTTAGTATCACTTTCTACAATTGAAGTAGAATATATAGTAGCGGTATTATGTTGTACTCAAGTGATTTGGATGAAGCAAACTTTGGATGATATCAAGGTAAAATATGATGAACCTATTTCTATTTTTTGTGACAACACAAGTGTTATTAATATTTCAAAGAATTTAATGATGCATTCAAGAAAAAAACATATTCCCATTAGATATCACTTTTTGAAAGAGTAGGTTGTATATCAACAGGTTAAGATGGAATCTATTAGTACTACATAGCAGATTACAAATATTTTCACAAAGGCACTACCAAAAGACACATTTGAACATCTATGGGAGAAGTTGGAAGTAATTTCTTTTACTTCTTACCATTAAGGATGAACATTAGTTGAGGGGGAGCTAAGTGTTAGCTCTAGGTTAGGCCCTTTGCCATTGATGTCAAAGGGGGAGAAGAATAGAAATAGGTATAGGGAATAGGTACATGTTGCTATAATAAGGGGGAGTTATTGTATGTTTTTTAGATGGTAGTATATACAAGTTTCAGGATGTGGCAGTTTCAGTTTGAGGTTGCCATCAATGACAAAGGAAGAGATTGTTGGAAATATTGTCATTGATGTCAAAATTCTAGCATTATTGGTGATAAAGGCCCCATTGCATTTAATGGTGTTTTTAATAATCATATCTTGGCTAATGTGTGTTAATATTTATTTAATATTAATGAATATATTTTTGGTTGCATATAAGTCAAAAGAGGGCCCATGGAGAAGTCGAATAGTCATGGGGTAAAGACAAAAGAGGAATGGGATGTATTTTCTCTTTAAGAGTCATCTTGAGGAATTTCAAGAGTCACCATGTGAAGACAACAGAGGGTATGGTGCATTTTTCCATGAAGGGACACTATGAGGAATATGAAGAGTCATCAAGATAAAGACAAAAGAGGAAAAGATGCATTTGCTTATGAAGGGTCACCATATGACTTTTCAAATGCAAGGATACGAAGGGTCATGCAAGTTTGATGCCATTTCCCATGAGGATTGAAGGGTTACAAAGGGTGAATGCCAAAGGTCATTTGAAAAGCTATAAATAAAGGCTTGAGAATCCATTTTTTATATGAAAGATAGTGCATGGTTTGTATTTGTTTTCAAAGAGAGAAAAATAGGAGATATTGTAGATTTATATCATTTATTGAGTAAGAAACATTGAGATATAGTTGTGTTTTATACACAAGAGGGGTTGGTGCTCCTGTGGGTTAGTGCTCACAATCTTTGCAAGGGGTTGGTGCTCCTGTGGGTTGGTGCTCACAAATAGTTACTATGTTGGTGTTCGGCAAAGGGGTTGGTGCTCCTACAAGTTGATGCTTGTGAACTTTGTAATTTGAGTTAGTGCTCATTCATATACTTGAGATTGTTCTTCATGGTTTTTCCCACTTTGGGTTTCCATGTAAAAATATAGTCTCTCTCTCTCTCTCTCTCTCTCTCTCTCTCTCTCTCTCTCTCTCTCTCTCTCTCTCTCTCTCTCTCTCTCTCTCTCTCTCTCTCTCTCTCTCTCTCTCTCTCTCTCTCTCTCTCGTGTGGTGCATATTATTGTTTCAGTTTTATTGCATATCATGAATGTGTGTTTAAGTGGTTAAAGAAAAGGAATTTTATAAAGATATATAATATATTGATTCACCCCCCCTCTCAGTATATTTTGTACTTAACATTGTCATCATACCCTATCAAATGGTATCATCTCTATCTCACTATCTTGTTTACTATATATACATCGATAGCTCTATAGGGATAGTGTGTGCCGAGCATAGTGAGCCCATCTTATAAACTTGACATATGGTCTCTAAATCACATATATAATAACCAAGGCATCTAATAAGCCTTTGAACTAGTATATATCATGTACCCCTCCTCTTGATATTGAGGTGGAAAAATTATCTCTCCACCTCATGAATCCTACCTTGAAGTCCATATACACATAGCCCTCCCATGATAGCCCCATATGTCTCAGCACCTGAATGTGTTTGTAAGCCTAAAAATGAAAAACAAACCCTATACTGATCCCATATCTCTTATGGGCTCATAAACCCCATAGATCTTTGTAAATCTAGACTAGTAGCATAGGTGACCATGTAAACACTATGAAACCCAAAAACATCTCCACCAACACCCCCAGTAATAAATAAGGAAACCTCCCATTGATAAAATTAAGAAATACACAACATGTGACTACTATCATCATCATAGTTAGGAGCTACCTTGCATCCCTATCCCTCTGATATAATGGTGTGTAGTGGAACCCCTTTCATGCCACCTCACAAAATCAAGTTCATCTCCATACAATAGCTCCATGAACTCATCCTATTCATCTCTCTCTATCTGATAGATCAGCTCCCCCATATGGGTAACTACATGATCCTATGAATATCTTTAGGTAAGATCATCATCTCACTATTAGGTAACAAAATAGTGTTATTAGTAGGATCCCATCTCTCAATGACTACCACTAACATCATCGCATCCCATAGTACATGTTGGTAATGCATTATACCATCCAGGCCCACCTCCTTTATGTGGGCCTAATTGTCAGTAGCCATACCTTGATGAATCTCATAGAAAATATAGAGCACTCTATCCCTCATCTGAATCCTCTCCCATGCCTACAAGATTCATTAGCAAAAACCTTAGTCTACTGATATACTTTGCCTATGCACTCTATCCATCACACTTAACTCCTATTTTAAAATGTTTCACTCATGACATTTGCCTAAAATGACCTATACCTTTGACTTATATACATCACTACCCTTAACCTATCTGATCTAAACAATCAACCTTCTACCTTCAACTATTACCTATACACCTTCTACTATTACCTAAACATTTAAACCATTGACCTTAATTATTCATAAACCTTTACCCCTTGACCTTTTACCACTATATTTTACACTAACCCTTAGCCAATACCTATCAAATCATTCCCTATCTACTATTCAAAAAAACCTTTATCTATAACCTTTTACCAATCACTTTAAATTTATCCATTCATACAAACTTTTAAAACATACCCAACTTATATCGACTGACACCGATCAAAATGACCACTGACGGTTAGAAGACCAACCATCGATGGTCACCATATAGTGACCCTTGACAGTCACTTATCGACCACCAATGTTTGATAGTAACTAGTGATGGCTAAACATGGCTGCTAATGGTCATTATAAAGTGACTATCGATGATCAACACTAATCCTACCCCTTTAAAAATACCTTAACCAAAAATAAGATAACTAAAAATTTATACCCTACCCTACCCTATCCAATCTACAATTTAACCTCCAATATCAAATTTTAATTCAAATTAACTATAAAAACCTAAATCTAGGTTAAACCATACCAAACCCACCTATACCCAAACATACCAAGCCAATTCCAATCAAATACATTTGAAAATTGAAACTCATCTACCAATTTGACAACACTACCTACCTCATTCCTCAACCATCATTAAGGAGGTACCCTGAGACCCACCAGCTAGCCCCATGCTCTCCCTCATCCATGCTACATCCTCATCACTCCAATATCTAACAAACTCAATCTAATACACTACCTCACTCACCTAGTCAGCCTCACTCACTAAGCCATCACCATTTTTTCCTAAAATGCCAAATAGTGCAATCACCCAAAGTCAATATGCTCAAATGAGAAAAAAGAAACCACAACCATACTTTTTGTCTCCATCCTTTTAGGGTTGACATGTGACTATCAACAGTCAGGGTGACTGTCGATAGTTGACCCTGAGGGTCAACCCTGACCATCAACGGTCAAGGTTTTTAGGTTTTATCCTACAAACAACTTTTCAAAATAATGTTTTACCAAGCCACTCTAGGTCCCTAACCATTAGTGATCACCTCCTCTTCCAACCATAACAACATAATGTCAACCTTTCCACTAGCCATTTTGGCCCAACTATCACATGTTTTTGTGATGACCCTACCTTAATCCTTTTGACCACACCAACTAATCTCCATGTTTAATAATTTTTAACTTATGCTACCTTATGCACACCAAACTAATTTGTGTCTTCTCGAGATCACTTCCTAACTTGGATATCTATGAGAACACTGGCCTTATCTATGAGCCTTACATTTACAAGTGTAACTGAACCATCACATATGATCACATGGTCTAATTATCACTTGTCCCTCTAGTACCCACCCCATTTTTACCAATTATAGCAACCTAATTAATGCATGATATTGGCTATTGTACTTAGTCTCACTTTGTGTATGTGTTTGTGCTTCAGTGCCTAGCCTATCACCCATTTCATCACCAACTTAACCACTCATCAAACCCATACCCAATTCTATTTTACCTCATCACTTCCTATTTTGAGGGGGTTCACCTCTTCCCATGCTTGAGGCAACCAAACCTTTGACCCATAATCCATTTTTTGTTTTGCATCTTGTTGATATAAACTGTATAACATAAAGGGGAAAATGTAGACACTAAAAACCACATATTTTGATTATAGATATTAAACTAACCCTTAGACTACCTCAATACCCTCTAGGGACTATTACATAACCCATCTACCACAAACCAAAGTCAAGCTAGTTAAACTGACTAGCTAACTAAACCACCCTTGACCAAACTTGACCTTTGACCCTTGATCATCTATGGTTACCCTAACTATCGATGGTTAGGCTTGACCATTAATGATTAGGTTTCATCACCCATAATTCTATCTTGATTTTTAATATTTAGCCTTTCTAATTTGTGTATGAATAAGTGCATGTCTAAGTTAAAATTAGAAAATCTATTTGAACCTCTTCTTTGAACTAGTTGTTCCACCTCTCTATTTTTCCTATATAAAGCGAAGAGGATTTAAACAAATATTACAAGTTATCAGGTGATCAGGCATCATCTATAAATATCAAGAGATTCTTATATAAAATTTTTTTAATACAAGTCATTCTTCTAGTGAACTAATAAACTATCAAGTGTGATAGAGATTTGAAGTACTATCACTCATCGACCACTAGCCAAGTATCATTACTTTATCAAAATTACCCTAGACTCCATCAACAAGTTTTTAGCCACACACCTCAACCATTCTTTAGATCAGTAGAAAACTAAGCTAAGTATCTTATTTTAAGTAATTGGTTTACTTTGATTCTCCCCTATAACCAACCTCTAAACTAGACCCACCTTCTCAAATCATTCCATAACCTCATTAATCAACTTTTATTAACCAGACCAAACCCATAATAACCATCAATGATCACCCTAACCACCGATGGTCTATCCCAACCATTAATGGTTATCTAACCACTAATCATTACCTTAACTACTAATGGTTACACCCAACCACCGATGGTTACCTTAATCACTGATGGTCACACCCAACTACCGATGGTCACTATGTAACATTTTAACAAGCCATTTTCACCTATCAGACCTCAACCAAATTCCACCTTTTACCTCTCTACCTGATCACAAAACCCTGACTTATTTTCTAAACCATACCTACTACATTTAACATTAGTATTGATATATTAAGTACTATAATTAGTCAATTTATCTATCTCAATTTATTATATATGGGTATGAGATGCAAGAATGCTAACACTAGATGGATTTTTAACCAACACCTATTATAGAGAAAGATGATGTTAGGACCATGTCACTACTACTAGATGGATCAATGTCTTAGTGGCCTTTATTTATTCTTGATATAACATCCTCTAGATGTTTTAACTAGGTGCCTTGGTAACCCCTATGAGGGGTAATGTTGCCCAAGGAATTGAGATATGGTACAAATGGGATTATGTCATGAGTGTGATGACGAGATATAGGTTGTGAATGAGGAATATGATTAGGATGGTTGATATGAAGGGATGGGGAGTATAAATGGGGTTCAATAGTTGTATACACCATTAGATATAGTGTAAGGATTTCTTTAGATTGGGGCCATGAGATTAAGAGATCCAAGGCCTTTTCACTTGTTGATTCTTTGATGTAAATATTAAGAGGATGGTCAGCCATATGATTATTACTTTTAAGTTTTTTTTGATTTGTTGATTGGGTTTGAATTTGAATACCTCCTAGTGCCTTATTTTTGTATTCACCAGAGGAAATTGATTTTTGACTTGATAGATGATGACTAGTTGCATTCCCCTAGTGCCTGATTTTGGGCTTCACTAGGAGAAGACATTTTTAATTAGGCCATTGATTTGAATTTGTTTAATTTTGATTGATGGGATCAAATATGACTTGATTATTATGATATATGACTTTTGGAATATGGTCTTGGACCTTTGTATTTGTGGCACACGATGTTGAATGCAAAGGGGAATCCAACGATGCATGATCTTGTGCATTACCTTCATGGAGTGGAATATAGGGATTATGGAGGTGAGATGGATTATTGATGTTGTGTCATGGATTAATGGGATAATGGGAATCATAGTCCTCATAAAGGTCACTAGGAGCCTATTGTAGACTTAGATTTCATGCTAACTGAAAGCATAAATGATCAATTCCTACTCTCAAACCTAGTCCAACATGGGAATGACCCTAGGCCATGGGTTAATTGTATATGGGTCATACCTCTAGGATTTTTAAAGAGGATAGCTCCTCAAATATGATAATTTTGATCTATTTTTATAAAACCTAAGAAATCTAGGGTGAAAAGATTTGAGAAGTTGCATAAAATAAGACTTATTCTAACATGTGGTGATGCACCATGAATTTGTCGTATGCACTCATAATATCGAACCCTTATCACACTAATGGACCATGAATAATAATATTAAAATGATTTTTGTGATATATAAGTAATAGTATTTCACATAAAGGTCATTTTGATGCTCTAAGACTGGAAGACAATGAAAATAAGGTCTAGTATAAGACACTTATAGTCAGTATCCCATCCTATCTTTGAGATATCAATGCTATAACACACTATATTACCTACAAATAAGTTTATTATCATTTGAGTTGAGCTCATACTTTGTTATTAGATACATAATATACTTTTAAAGGGAATATTAGACCACTTTACATATCAATCAAACATAACATACTAAGCACAAATTGACAAACACTACAAGATGTCTTTCTCAATACTCCAAAAGGTATAGAATATAATTTTGGTAGAGTTTATTCATACCAACCTAAGGGATGAAAATAAAGGCTTAAAAGGCTAAATGTATAGAAGAATGAAATGATAGAGAGGGAGAAAGGCACTGAAGGGGTCATTATTAGACTCAACTCCACTCTTCAGAGTAGTTATAATTGCCCTATGTTTTATGCTCCTTGAAAACACTCAATTAATCATGGCCACCTTGAAAAACTATTGAAATAGTTACTTATTTCTCCTCCCACTTCTCTCTACATTGTTCCTCTTTTTGGCTACAATGGCAATATCAATTCATTTTCAAGTTGAGTACCAATGTTGATGCATTTATAATAGATGGATTAATCTATTATGCTCTTTTTTTGGCATTAATTGCCCTTTAATAGTTCATCATGGTGTGTAGAAGTGGAGAGAAGGGTCAATTTCATGTAGCTACTATTAGCAATGAACCTTGACGTGGCTGCCCCTGTGGCCTTGTTTTGAAACCTAAAACTGGGTCCACCATAGACAAAACCAATTTATTATTAGTTTTTCTATAATCTTGACACTTCTACTTATCAACCTTTACCTTATATTAGGTATACAAGACCCTTTTAATATTTTATAGAGTCTTAGAGGTGACCCTCAACCCTGCAAGGTCCATTTTGGTTCTTTTTGGATTATCATTGAGCTCCACATCTTTCTATACTAGCTTGCCTGAGTCAAAAACCTACATCTTTAACCTTTGTTGAAAGTCCTAAGCTTGCCTTTACTTGATTAGTTATCAAAAGCTGACTTGGGTCATTGATATATTGACCTTCCTTCATACTATCTATCTCAAGTTGCATGAATTCCTGTTGATCATTGATCTTATGCTTGAACTAACAAGGTCTTGACACTTGGCACCCTTATATTTACACTCAAGATACACTGACCCTTTGACTCAATTGCATGTCATTGATCTCCTTGGTATGATTAAATACACTCCACTGATCTTTTAGGGACCCACTAACACTATTAAATCATCCTTACACCATCAGATCTAGATGTATGGCTCAACGTCAATCATTGGATTTGTTTAGATTTGAATCCCAATGGCTAATTTATGGTTCTTAAATTTAATGTTCACGTAAACATAACTTAATGTCTGCATGGATGTATTTTACATATTATAGACCATCAAATTTATGCTCTAATGTATTTTTATAGTGTCTTAGAGTTGATGTTTTCATGAACATATCCCATTATTTGACCAACTTTGAAGATTTATATCTTGAAGCAAAAAAATTATGGAGGGACCAAATTTGATGGAGATGTTCTTGAGACCAAAAAAATTATGCCCACTTGATCCATTGGCCTTGGGATATTTATAAGTGCATTTATAAAATGTTTAAGTGAACTCACCTATGTAATTCTACATGACACCTTGATGATAGTTTGGTTCAAAATGGCTAACTATGGAAACTTAGTGAATTCTATTTGAGGAGCTAACTTTAATTATGCATATCTTTTGTCATGCTTCATCACATGACATAAAATTTATCACATATATTATTGGAACTAAACTGAACAAAACCCATATGATCTCTTTCTCCTAGAACTACCACACGTGTGAGATATAACATCATCAAATTACCCACTCAACTCTGTTTGGACTCCTTTTCAAATTGGCTGAGTATGGAAACTTAGCAATAAATGTCTGAGAGGCTAACTTTAAACCCTCATATATTCTATTGTGCTTAGATGCATGGCATAAAATTTGGCATGTATCAACCTAGGACTAATGTGATCATAACCATATAACCAATTCCCTCTAACTCATTCACATGTGGTAATGCCAATGCCAGCAAACTACCTACTCAAAAATTTTGCTACTATACCAAATGTCTAGATGAACACAATGAAGAACCAGATGAACACCATACACATATATACTCATTTCAAGCATTCTTGACACCCCATAGGGTCTTTAAAACTCTATACCTATCTTTAAAAATTGACAAATGACACTTTAAGTGAACTTAAAGTGTTCCAAAATATTTGTTAGCACTATGAGATCCTTAGACCACTCATTCCATCTAAAACATTTCTCAGCTTCCTAATCCATTCTTGATCTCTACCATATGGCACTGCATCTAGGTAGAAGCTTGGTATGTGGGCCAAAATGACCAACATTTATGGTGACTCAACTAGATTGACTATCATGTTGGTCATTGAACCTAAACATGATCAAGCTTGTTCATGATGGATGAATGAATAAAGCATGCTTGAAAAAGGAATCTGCTTGATTCCTAAAAACTTTTGGAATAATGGGACACTCATAAAAATAAGAAATAAATGAAACAAACTAGACAACTAACTAGATAACAAAAGAGCCATATACAAAAGCACTTGGAGGGAAGACAGACCTATCTAACTATGTACAAAGATCAAGGGCTAAAAATAGTAACAAAAATTGAGATACCTCTTATTGATAGGGATGGAATGCTCTCTCCATTCAATTTGCAAATCTCAAATGCACTTCTCTCCTTGTAACTTATGATGACATAAGTTCCACTCCAAAGGCTCTTAAACTTAGAGTGTTTTCCTAGTTTTACATGGTCCTCATCCCATTTGAGGACTATATCACCTTGATGGAAATTCCTTGAAGAAGCTATCTTGTCAAATGACTTCTTCACTTGGTGTTGATTATACCACATAGTGTGCATATTAGTGTCTCTTGTTTCTTCCAGCTAACTCAATTCATTCAGCCTCACCTACATAGTATCATTCTCAAAGAGCTCAAGTTGATGTGAAAGCTCTAATATAGGAAGTTAAAGATATATAGGGATCTTATATTCTTTCGCATAGACAAAAAGATATGGGAAGTGTCCATTAGATTTCTTGGGTGTCACTCTATCTTCCCATAGGGTAGTCCTTAATATGGTATGCCACTCCTTTTGGCTATCCTCTAGTCCTCTTGATGATCTTCAAGAAGTTCTTATTTGTGGACTCTGCTAGTCCATTTCCATATTGGAAATATTTGGAGGATGATTTGAGATAAATCCCATATGAAAGGGCCCATTCACACACCTTGTTTCTATTGAAATCCAATGCATTGTTCAAAATGATTGTAGAAGGTGCACCAATCTGGTTACAATATTATCATAAAAGTTTGAAATAGAAACTTCATTGGCCTCCTTAACGATAACTACTTCAACCCATTTTGTAAACTAGTTTGTAGTTATAATGATCCACTTGTGCCCTTTTCTTGAAGGGGGTGTATTATTCCTATGAAGTCTAAGTGCCATTACATGAAGGGATACTCTACTTGTATTGGCTACAATGGGAGGGCAGCTAATCTTTGCTTGCCAACAAACATTGCACATTTTATATATTTCCTTACCCAAGAGTATGCATATCTAAACATAGTGGGATAAAAATACCCATCTCTAATTATTTTGGAGACTGTGGTCTTGGCAAAAAAAATCCTGCCAACTGGACCATCATGGAACTGTTCAAGCAGTTTGTCTATTTGACCTGATTCCACACACCTCAAAAACATGCCTCCAATGTTTATCTTAAAAATTAATCCATATATTAGGACATAGGGTATAATTTTCAACCTAAAATATTTTCTCTTGGATCTATCTACCCCCATAAGGCATTGGCCTGACTTAATAAACTTGATTATGTCATGCATCCAACTGAAAGGTGTGTTATCTATAGTTACTTATTTGTTATTATGGATAGCCAACACCTAATCCTTATTATAATTTACCTATATTTCAAGGTGTTCACATAATCCTTTTCCTTTTACAATATTTATAACTCTAACCTCAATGTCATACTCTATGTACTTTTTCACCCATCTAGATCTTTTCTCATTGAGGTCCCTATTGATTATAAACTCTTTAACACTTGGGTGTGCTACCATGAGTATGATCTTACTATTAGAGACCATGTGCCTAACTTATTCAAACCTCTTACTAATATAAGCAATTGATTATCTACAAATTTGTACCTTTCTTCATGTCCCTCTAAGGCCTGCTAAAGAAATAAATAGGTTATTCTAGACCTTGGTCATTCTACTGCATCAACATGGCAAAGATTGCATCCAATGCAGAGAAAGCATACAAATAGAAATCTTTGTTAAAATCAAGATTAACCAATGTGGGGGAATGAGAGATGGCTTCCTTGATGACTTCAAAACTTATATTACCTTCTCTGGTCTATATAAACTCTTTGCACTTCATCAACATATGAGTAAGAGGTTTGAACATCTCTGCAAAACTTGAAATGAACCTCCTTATTAAATTTTTATTTCCCAAAAAACTCTATAGACCTTTCTTATTCTTGGGCAAGGGTAAGGAGAAGATGGACTCAAATCTTTCAAGGTATATGGAAAGACCATATTTAGACACTACATGACCCAATAATCTATCTTCATGAACACCAAATATGCATTTTTTAGGTTTCAAAGACACACCAAATTTTTTGCATCTTTCAAAGACTAACCTCAAGTGAGCAATGTGATCAGTTGGGTCCTTTGAGAAAATAGTGACATCATCTAGGTAGATGAGCACCATGTCATTAATCAAACCTTTAAAGGTGACATCCATTTCCCTCTGAAAAGTTACCCCAGCATTGGATAGTTTAAAGGGCATCTTCATGTATGCATAAGTGCCCCACTTTGTGGTAAAGGTAGTCTTATGTCTATCTTCTTATTTGACCATGATCTAATTTATGGATATAGTAACCATTAAGCAATGAGAACCTTTGAGAACTTGTTACCTTTTGAAGAATCTGATCCATTGAGGGTAGTGTGTAGTGATCTTTCAAGGACAACTTATTGAAGTCCCTAAAGTCAACACATAAATGTATCTCCCCATTCTTATTTCTTACTAGCACAAGGTTTGTCACCCATGAGGAATGTTTGATGGGTAATATTATCATTGATGCAATAAATTTAAATAATTCCTTTCTCATTAGGTCCTCTACTTTTGGATTGATAGGTCTTTATTTTTTACTTACTAGATTTGCATTATTTTCCATCTCAATGGTGTGTTATGAAAGTTTGGGGTCAAAGCCCTTAAAATATTTGTATTCCCATGAAAATATGTCAAAAAATTATTGACACAAGGCAATAAATGAAGTTATCTCTTTTGTCATGTTGACCTTTCCTAACTTTAACAACTTATCCTTAAAGATATCTATCCTTTCATAATGTTCTTCCTTAACTAAGATACATTATTTGCCATTTCTCACTTGGCCATCTTCATTAAATATGCTCTCTAATGTTATAATCCCCTTAGATAGCTTATTATATCTCAATTTTACTATTTTATCATCATATTGGTATTGAAACTTGTCTTGATTCTTATGGCAGAATTCTACCTCTTGCATCAGAAAACATATAATTTGATCATCATTATCAAACACTTGCCAACTTACTTCATTATTAGGTATAGTTGGCCTACATATGACTTTGATATTATCTTAACTTTGATTACCTTTGACTCCTTCTAAAATCTCATATTGAGATCCAATGGCTGCAAGTCTGTCTGCATGTTGGTTTGCTTCTCTTGGAATGGATTAGATGTTGAATGACAAGAAATCCCCATGAGGTCCCATACACAGTGCCTATAATATTTAAAATGATGTTTCTTGACTGAAATTAGGCCTCTCACATTGTGGACCACAAGTTCACTATCACCCTTAACTCAAATAACTTTAACACCTCTTCTTCTTGCCTCTAACAAACCATGTAAAAGAGCTTCATATTCAGTTGTGTTTGAAGTACAACTAAATTACAACCTTACAAATAAATGGTAATTTTGACCTAAGGGTGATATTAACATGGCTCCAACTCCACTACCATTATTTAACCTTGATCCATCAAATAATAAAGTCCATAGAACACCTTCTTGAGTGTTTCTACTTAAACAAGGTATAGAAGCACCCTCCTCATGCATACAATACACCCCTAAGCCTATTTCTTCAATGTTTCTATAGGGATCAAATCCATGATTGTCAACTTCCCATTCATCCAAGTACAAATCTAATATGCCTTCAAGATGATCACAAGGCTCTTGTTCATTAACATTCTCATCTTCTGTAAATATGGTACACTTAACATTTGCAAGTTTAGGCATATAAGTCTCTAGGTGGAACCTAAAAATAGGTTCTAACCTAATAGTGACTTTAGTTCCATATTTGGTCCTAAAAACCATGTATGACCAGTTAGAAGATAAATAGCTCCCAATTTTTGTAGAAAAGTCTTTGGATAGGCATAGGGTGAAATATGGGGTAGGTCTACAACCATTACATCTTAAGTGATGACACAATTTGGGCAAGCTACCAATGTGATATTAACTTCTTTCACTATGCCTACTATTTTAATGGGGGAACCATCCAATTGGAGAACACCCTTTCATTAGGCATATACTTAAGCCCAAGATTATCCATTATGGCCTTAGGCATAACTAAGGTTGAGGCTCCTAAATCTATCATACAATTATGTACCAAGAAATCTCTTATGATGTCTAACAAATAAAATGGAGGGGGCTTGACAATCTTGGGGGAATGGAAAACGTTCAGAGCTTGACTTTGATTAGGTACTTGATTAGAAACCTGACTAGGACTAGGTTGACTACTATTTATAAAAATAGTGTTAACCTTATCAGTTGTCTCCATTATATGGGAAGGCTTAGAGATCTCTTGCTAAATAATCTCTTTCATCATACATAAACATAGTAACATTAGCCCTCTTCATATGATCCACGATATTGAAAGGAATATTAGTACCTTTGGACTACACTTTGGAAGTAGAAGCATCTCTTGGAACTTGTGTGACATGAGGAACAAAAGGATATTTCTATTTTTGCCCATGGTGTTGAGGTACTTGTTGAGTTTTAGGGGTTTTAACATGTACATTTAAATTAGTATATTGTTGACTGACTTATGGGGATGATGAATAGGCCATAGGTTACCCCACATTGTCATCCACCATCTTCTTCTTAGCTCTTGTGTTGGCTGCAATTTCTCCATCTAATATTTTTATAGTATGCCCCATGTTTACTACTATATGCATAAAAATATCCTCTCATTATTAAAATTTTATGCACATAGTGTTAGTTGTTGCCTTACCCATGTTCCATTATTGTTTAAATTGAGATTTTGATGGTGTCAAGGTCGACATATTACCTTGATTCATTAGAGGGCCTTATGGTGGAGAAGGCATTGCGTCATTGCCTTAGAATGAAGGAGCATACCACCAATGGGGTTCCTGATACATTTATTCTCTTTTAGCCATTACAATCTCATTGGATTATCTTGTTGACTGCCATTAACCCTCTTGTGCAAGATTGTTTTACATGGGGACTAAGGCTCTTGAGCTACTTTTAGCTGTTGGGTTGTAATTATTATGACATCTCCCTTGAGTAATTTGCCTTGGGCTTGTCAATTTGGTGTATAATGGGGTCTATTGTAGAATTGAATAGGATATTGGGTTTAGAAAGGACCTTGATATGTCTTATATGAAGTCTATTGTTATCTCTCTAGGGCCACTAGATTGTTGTTTTGACCCTTTAACAAGATTTCAATCCTTAAAAATTTATCCTCTTAACCATCAATAGGTTGGGATTGGTTGTTTAGGGTGGGAAATGGAGTAATAGTAGGTGGGGTTGGCTAAATATTAGGGAAAAGTGGCATTATGGGTCTTGACATAAGCTTCCTTACTTGTATCAAATAGTTTTCTACCCTTATAGATTTTTCATAAGCTCTTGGAAGGGTTATCCCACCCATAGATTGTATCATGACCGCTATGTCTGAATTCAATACTCTCAAATAGTAAAGGAATAATTGGGTATGGGTTTAATGATGATGGGGATCCTATCTCAAGTCTTATAGAATCTATAGTTAAAATCAACCATGGATTTTTGAGGTTCCCTCTTGATTGAGGTGAGTTGCGCAATGAGTGATACATGGTCACTTCTATCTTCAAAATGCTTACATAGGCATTCACCAAAATCATCCCAATTATTGATTGAGGTAAGAGCTAGACTATTATACCATTACAAGGTTTTGCCTTTCAAGGATGTGACTAGTAACCTCATGGCTACATTTTCTTGCATAATATGATGTACTAAAAAAATATTTGAAATGTCAACAATGTGCTCTATAGGGGTGGTGGAGTTTTCTCCTATAAAGTATGGAATAATATTCAAGGAGGAAATATTGATGTCATCATATTGTTGAAGGTTAAGAGGGATACCACTATTGAAGGGTATAAAAGGTTGCAATCTAGGTTGTGCGATCTGCATGGTGGGTATTGTACTATTTAAAATAATAGGGTGGACAAGGGATGAATATTGATTTCAAGGATAAGGGAATGTCATATTTAATCTTGTTATTTTATATGAATTATCAGGTAGCTCAACAAATTCAAAGGGAATTCCCTTACTAACTGACCTTCTAGTAACCTTTGACATAAGAGGTGCTTTCTAAAGATGTTATGAACTCTACAACTTGGAAAATATTCAACTTCTGATGATGATAGGTGTCTTCATCTATTGCTAATACTTCTCCTCAGCCCCTGATCTTGGCTATACTAAAGAGAAAAAGTCCCATCAAGCATGCTAAAACTGTTGTAGACTTAGGTTATACCCTAGTTGAAAGCAAAAATGTTCAAATCCTACTCTCAAACCTGGTTCAACATGAGAATGACCCTAGGTTGTGGGTTACCTGTATTTAGGTCAGACCTCTAGGATTTTTAAAGAGGATATCTCCTTAGATATGATAATTTGGACCTCTCTTTATAAAACCTAAGCAAGTTGGGGTGAAAAGAGTTGAGAAGTTGTATAAAATAAGAGCTATTCTAACATGTGGTGATGCACCATGAATTTATCATATCCACTCATAAGTTTTAACCCTTAACACACTAATGGACCATGAATAAAACTAATACAATGCTTGTTATGATATCTAAGAAATAGTATTTCACATAGAGGTCAGTTTGATGCACTAAGATTGGAAGATAATGAAAATAAGTTTTGGTATAAGACACTTATAGTCAAAAACCCATATTATCTTTGAGATATCAATGCTATGACATACTATATGACCTATAAATAGGATTAGTAGCATTTTAGTTGAGCTTAGACTTGCAAAGGGAAGATTAGACCACTTTACATATCAAGTAAACATAGCATACTAAGCACAGATTGATAAACACTGCAAGATGTCTTTCTCATTACTCCAAGAGGTACATAATATAAGTTTGGTAGAGTCTAGTCACGCCAACCTAAGGGATGAAAATAAAGGCTTAAAAGCTGAATATATATAAGAATGGAATGAGAGAGAGAGGGAGAAAGGCCCTAAAGGGGTCATTATTGGGCTCAACTCCACTCTCCATTGCAGTTATAATTACACTATGTTTATGCTCCTTAAAAACACTCAACTAATCATGGCCAACTCAAAAAACCATTATAATAGTCACTTATTTCTCCTCCCAATAATCTCTACATTGATTCTCTTTTCAGTTACAATGGCAAGATCAAGTCATTTTCAAGTTGAGTACTGGCATTGATGCAACTACAATATATGGATTAATTTGTTATGATCTTATTCTAGCATTGATTACCCCTTACTGGTTCACCATGGCATGTAGAAGTGGAGAGAAGGGTCAATTTCATGTAGTTGGTATTGGAAATGAACCTTGATGTGTCTGCCACTATGACCTTGTTTTGAAACCTGAAACTAGGTCTACCATAGACAAAACCAATTTATTATTGGTTTTTATATAATCTTGACACTTTTTCTTGTCAAACTTTACCCTATATTAAGTCTAAAAGTCCCTTTTAAAATTTCATGGAGTCTTAAAAGTGACCCTTAAACCTGAAAGATCCATTTTGGTTCTTTCTAGATCATCATTGAGTTTGGCATCTTTCTGTACTAGTTTACCCAAGTCAAAAACCTGTATCTTCAACCTTTATCAAAAGTCCTAAGATTGCCTATGCTTGATTGGTCATAAAAAGTTGACTTAGATCATTGACCTATTGACCTTTCTTTTCATCATCAATCTCAAGTTACACACATCTTCATTAATCATTGATCTTGTGCTTGAGATAACGCAATCTTGACACTTGGCACCCTTGCATTTGCACTTAAGATCCACTAACCCTTTGACTCGATCACATGCCATTTATCTCCTTGGTATGATTAAATTCATTCCATTGATCTTTTGTGGATCCATTGACACTATCAAATAATCCTCACACTATCGGATCTAGATGTATTGCTAAGTGCTAATAATTGGATTTGTTTAGATTTAAATCCCAATGGCTACTTTATGGTTCTTAAATTTTATTTTCACACGAACATCACTTGACATCCATGCAGACATATTTGGTGTCCCACAGAGCATCAAATTTATACTCTAATGGGTTTTTGTAATGGCTTAAAGTTGAAATCTATGTGAACATATCCCATTATTTTACCAACTTTGAATATTTATATCTTGAAGCATAAAAATTATGGAGGGACCAAATTTATTGAAGATGTTCCCAAAACCAAAAACATTGTACCTACTTGATTTGTTATCCCTAGGATATTTTTAAGTCAACTTACAAAATTTTCAAGTGATCTAACCTATGTAATTTTTCATGACACCTTGATGATGGTCTACTTAAAAATGGTTAAGTATGGAAACTTAGCAAACTCTGTCTGAGGAACCAACTTTGTTTATGCATATCTTTTTTCATACTTTGTCGCATGACTTGAAACTTAGCACATATGTTCTTGAGACTAAACTAAACAAACCCATATGATGTATTTCTCTTAAAACTACCACACATGTGAGATATAACATCATCAAACTACCCACTTAGCTTTGTTTAGACTCCTTTACAAATTGGCTAAGTATGGAAACTTAGCGAGAAATGTCTGAGAGGCCAACTTTGAACCCTCATATCTTCTATTGTGCTTAGACTTATGGCCTAAGATTTGGTGTGTAGAAACCTAGGACTAATTTGATCATATTAATATAACCAATTCCCTTTGAATCATTCACACATGGTAATGTCAACATCATCAAACTATCTTCTCAGAATTTCTGCTACTAAACCCAAATGTCTAGATGAACACAATGAAGAACCAGATGAACACCATGCACTTATATACTCATTCAAATAACTTTTAACACCCCATATGGTCTATAATACTCTATACCTATCCTTAAAAATTGAAAAATTACACTTTAAGTGAACTTAAAGTGTTTCAAAATATTTGTGAGCACTGTGAGATCCTTGTACCGCTCATTCCATCTAGAACATTGCTCAGCTTCCTACTCCATTCTTGATCTCTAAAACATGGCGCATTGCATCTGGGTAGAAGCTCTATATGTGTGCCGAAATGGACAACAAATCTCTAGCCTCAATGTCAGATAAAGTGTCATCAAGAATATAAAAAATATCACTAAGGCTTTTTGTAGGATACATATCCAAAGTAGGATCAGATTCACTCTGATAATCTTCAATAGATAAAGCTTGAAAAAATTATATTATAACTTCATCATCTTTATTGGGATAAAAAGGTATGCCTGGATTAGAGGTATCCTCAAAAACATAGGCATTATCATTATTTTTTGTAATATCTATGAGGAATGATGTTTTTGATGAGTAATCTAATTCAGATATTAGTGTTGAACATGATTCTAATGTAGATAAAACTTGTATTGGCTCTGATGTTGACTTTGGTGTACATGAAATGATGTTACTATTAGAAGAATGATTGTCCATAAGTGGCCTCTCAACATTGGGTTTGGGATATGAGGGGTGAGGGGGAGATGATAAAGGAATAGTGGATTGAACAAAGATGGGCCCATAGAAGGAATTATATGAGAAGGGAGGACAAGGTTTATGGGGAATAGACTTGGATTTAAGGGTGGATTTGTCAAAGATGGGTGGATCATAGAGGATGGATGTGGTGTCTTGACCTTGGATTGGAAGGGGAAGGGCTTGATCATGATTGGTAATGGAATCTTGACATCCCTCTTTTTTTCACCCTAGGATATAGACTCATCTGGTTCATCCTCAATTTTTATGTCACCACAGTCAATGGGGTCTTGGACATAGTCTTAGAAATCATAATATCAATTAATGGTATGCCCCTAAGTTTGATGATATATTGATTTGGAATTTAATTTAGAAAAAGGTCCCAAGTCATGATGAAAACTCTTGCATGTGGAAGAGCTTGTTGAGAGCTTTCCAGTGCTTCTTTTGGATCACAAAATAGAGTCCAAATGCCCAAAGATATAGATTGTTAAAGTTATTTTGTGACAATAAAAATAAGGAGGTGTCACAAAATGAATGCGATAAGTGGACCAATCATCCATTGACATATGGCAGTCCATTTTTGTACATTCATGCAAAAATTTGGTTTGGTATTTATATGGTTTTAGCCTCCAATTTTTGATAGGCAGTCATATGGATATTCATGGGCCCCACTATTGGCTCGCTGGGGGCCCTCAGCAAGGGTTGACACACTTGATTAAGGATGGGTACCTTGACCTCCATCTCACATTGCATTGTATTTACATTTGCTCTTAAATCATTGTGCCCACTAGATGCATGTGGGACAATTCAATTATATGTTTTTAAAGCTTTGTAATAGCTTGGTAATATTTTACTTACCATTCCCCATTATGCCACATGGGAGAACCCACACTTGCCATGCCTTCCAACCACCTTGCCGAGTCAAGCTCAAGATATATGCCAAGGTTGGAGAGTGTGAGAAATACATGCCACTTTGCCAAGTCCACATAGCTCGAGATGTATGGAAACTGTGAGAAATGTCGAGCCACATAGCTCATGACCTATCTTCCATGTACCAACACGTAAGTCAAGCTAAAGAACCTCGAGAATGGGTCACTAAAATGCATGCCACATCTGAGTAGCTCATGGAATGTGAGAAGATGACATGGACATTAGTGAATAAGCTAAGTTGGGATAACAAACAACAAACCCATGCTAATTTTAACACCTTGAGCCCACCAAAAGGGTCATTGGCATTGTAAAGGGAAGCCACCAGCCTTTAAAAAGACATCAAAGTCGATCCCATTTGCCAATGTGGGATTAAAGATATCCCAAGCACCCAAAAAGGGAGGCCAAAGACTTGAACCATGGACCTCCCATACAAAAGGGATAAATCTTGACCGACTATGCTATGGACTTCAAAGTGTTATGAAGGAATGAACTTGTGTTTGAATGTAAGCTTTGTAAGATTGTGTTTTTTTTAATTAAGAGGCCAAGAGCTAGATGGAAGCTTGGAGAAAGCTATCAAATGGAATTTAATCCATTATCTGACCTAGTACACAGTAAGTAAGCCTTTTTAATTATGTTTTATAATTAAAAAGAGAATGTCATTATTATTTGGATAGACCAATAGTTTAAGTGAAGGAACTTAACCACATTCAGAAGGGGATTGAAGCCAGAGGAAGGATTCCATTTTGCTGAGCTTGAGTATATCAATGAAGGTGGAATTCTTGGATAGAGATTAGACCTAAGGGAAGTTGTGCAACGTTTTGAAGAATTTGTAAGCCATTTATTATGCAAATTTAATAGAAATGGTCCTCACTATTGGGCAGACCTGGAGGCATAGGCAAGAGATGCCAAACTCTGTTATCAATTTCATGTGGTAATTTGTCTTTTATTTGCATGTTTTTATTTTAGATTCTGATTTTTAATCAAGAATACATGCACATTTTTAAAAATTGACAATTTATGACATTTGATTTTAAAACAAAAACTAGTTTAATTGGTGAATGGAAGTTAAAAGTCTTGTGATGATTCTAATTCAATCCGATAACTAAGAATACATAAATGCCAAACAATTTACAAGTTCTTTTGAGTATTTCAAGAATTTGAGAAATTCAAAATCCATAGTTTTAAACTTCACTTTGAGCTTATCAGTGTAGTTTACATATTAAATTGGTATCAGAGTAGTTAAAAAGTAGGATTAGGTTCTAATTTTGTGATTTGACAGTTGATTTTAGTTTATTGGTTATCAATATCACTTGATTAGATTGCAGTGTGTAGTTGTGGAATCAGTGTATTTGCAGGAAACCATGGGCAAGTTGTCACAAAAAGCCAAGATGGAAGAGCTTGAAGCCATCAACACCTAGATTCAGGATGAGAATGCACTCCTGAGATGCAAGCTCTTAGCCCTTAAAGAGCAAGTTGCAAGTTTGAAATCAGAGCTTGAATCTAAGGATGAGCTCTTGATCAAATTGTAGTGTGGTGAACCAAAGAAGGCCATACCTTCTACTTTAGATGTAGAGATTATGACTGAATGCACTGTAAGTTATTCACCAAGTAATTCATCTTCTTCTTTCCATTCAGATTCAAATTCAAGTAATGATGCTTTTGGTAGTTTTGAACAATACACTAAGGGTATAGGATATAAATTTTTAAAGATAATGGGCTTTAATGGAAGAGGTCTTGGTCGAGATGGCCAAGGAATTACTAACCCAATATAGGTAGAGCATAGATCTCTTCATGCAAGTTTTGGTTACACTAGTGAGTAGGTGGATTTTGGAGAAACTTCCTGCACGAATAAAGGAAGACAAGCTTTTGATAGCAAAGGACCGAGGCAAATAATAGAGCATGTACGGTGTAAGAAGGAAGGTAGAAAAGGTATTGAGATTCCACCTTCTAGTTCCTACACTAGAGTTAGCACTAAATCTTCTAATCCACTTTTTATGTTTAAGATATTTGGATTTAACATTCAGAAGATGATACAATCATTTCCTTGCACTTTTTATGGGATGCATAACCATAGTTTTGCATATTTTTGTAAGAGACATGCTTTGATTAAGAAAATTGTAGGTGTTAAAGACCATTCTCGACATGACAAAGTGAGAAGAGGTAAAAGGGAGACCTCACCTAAGAAGGTTTTATGCACTCATTGCCATATGAGTGGACATCGGATTGATCATTGTTTTAAACTTCAATCATCTTCTCATTCTAAAAATGGTAAAACTAAGATGATTTATCAACTTGTTAATAAGGTCAATGAAGTTAAATCAATTCATAATGATGTTAAGGAATCCACTAAGGAAATCAGGTTAACTAGGCAAAAATTTTGATTAAGTGGATTTATAATGCATTTATTTTTCAAAGCATTATTAAGAATTTTGTTAAGGGAAATAACAAGCTTTGATGATGCATTAGTAGAGTTTGTGAGAACACTTCAAGATAGGTTTATCATTTGAAGTATTTCAATTCTCACCTTATGATGAATAGCTCTATGTTTTGGATTCTCCTATTTATGCTGAGTGAGTTGTCTGAAGGACTTGAACTCATATGATCAGTTGGAGATAATAGAAAAATGCATGTTGTGGGTTGATTTAATTCCCTTACAAAACTTGTCTCATATTTGATTTCTATTTTGAGAATGTATCTATTTTTGGCACATGGATGCATAGATGCATTGCAAGACCCTATGGGCATGTTTAGATGTTAGGCAATATACACTTTATGTTGTTTGCATTTGCTTAGCATTGTAAGTCCCATACCAGGGCATTGTATTGCAACATGTCTACAACATTTATTATATGTTTTCAACATTAAAAAACTTATTTTGTAGTTACATTGGGAATTGTTTCAATTATTGACAGTTCACCGCTTTATAGGATGTGACATGGGCAGATAGTTTTGATATGTTATGATCAGTTTATTGGAAATTGTAGATTCCTTTACTCATGCCATGTGTAGGCATTTTCATTTGAGTTGTGAATAATTTATTTTTCCAATGTTTATCTCTTGATATGATTGGGTTCTCTTTGAAATGATGCAGTAGACCAGTTATCAATTTGAGGAGATATTAGACTTTTGGAGACCAAAAGCCTCTTTTGTAGGGAGGTGTGATCCAGAGTTTAGTTCAAAAAAAGGTCCCAAGTCATGATGAAAACTCTTGCACATGAAATAGATTGTTGAGAGATTTTTGGCACTTCTTTTGGATCACAAAACGGAGTCCAAATGCCCAAGATATAGGCTGCCAAAGTTATTTTGTGACAAGCAAAATAAGGAGGTGTCACAAAATGAATGCAAAAAGTGGACCAATCACTTGTTGACATATGGCAGTCTATTTTTGTACATTCATGAAAAAAATTGGTTTTGTGTTTGTGTGGTTTTAAACTCCAGTCTTTAAAAGGCAGTCGTATAGAGATTCAAGGGCCCCGCTATTGGCTCGCTAGGGGCCCTCAACGAGGGTCGACACACTTGATTAAGGAGGGGTGCCTTGACCTCCATCTCACATTGCATTGTATTTGCATTTGATCTTAAATCATAATTCTGTGCCCACTAGATGCATGTGGGACAATTTAATTATATGTTTTTAAAGCTCTGTAATAGCAAAATTACACCACATGGGAAAACCTACACTTGCCACGCCTTCCAACCACCTTGCTAAGTCAAGCTCAAGATATATGCCAAGGTTGGAGACTATGAGAAATACATGCCACTTTGTCAAGTCCACATAACTCGAGATGTATGGAAACTATGAGAAATGCTGAGCCACATAGTTCATGACCTATCTTCCATGTACCAACATGTAGCTCAGCTAGAGAAACTTAATAATGGGTCACTAAAATGCATGCCACATCCGAGTAGCTCATAAAACATGAGAAGATGACATGGAGATTAGTGTATAAGCTAAGTTGGGACAACAACCAACAAACCCATGCTAAGTTTAGCACCTTGAGCCCACCAAAAGGGGCATCAGCATTGTAAAGGGAAGCTGTCAGCCTTTAAAAAGACATCAAGGTCGATCCCATTTTCCAATGTTTGATTAAAGATATCCCAAGCACCCAAAAAGGAGGCCAAAGGCTTGAACCATGGACCTCCCATATAAAAGGGATAAGTCTTGACTGACTATGCTATAGAGTTTGAAGTGTTATAAAAGGCATGAACTTGTATTTGAATGTAAGATTCATAGGACTATTTTTTTTATTAAGAGGCTGAGAGCTAGATGGAAGCTTGGAGAAAGCTAGCAAATTGAATTTAATCCATTATCTGACCTAGTACATAGTAAGTAAGCCTTTTTAATTATGTTTTGTAATAAAAAAGAGAATGCTATTATTATTATTTGTATAGACCAATAGTTCAAGTAAAGGGACTTAAGCACATTTGAAAGGGGATTGAAGACTGAGGAAGGATTTTGTGTTGCTGAGCTTTAGTATATCAGTGAAGGTGGAATTCTTGGATAGAGATTAGACCTGAGGGAAGTTGTGCAGTGTTTCAAAGAATTTGTAAGCCATTTGTTGCACAAATTTAATAGAAACGGTCCTCACTATTGGGTGGACCCAAAGACGTAGGCAAGAGATGCCGAACTCCGTTATCAATTTCATGTGGTAATTTGTCTTTTATTTGCATGTTTTTATTTCAGATTCTGATTTTTAATCAAGAATACATGCACATTTTTAAAAATTGGCAATTTATGACATTTGATTTTTAAAACAAAAACTGGTTTAATTGGTGAATGGAAGTTAAAAGTCTTGTGATGGTTCCAATCCAATTCGATAACTAAGAATACACAAATGCCAAACAATTTGTAAGTTCTTTTGAGTATTTTGAAAATTTGTTAAGTTTGAGAAAGTCAAAATCCATAGTTTTAAACTTCACTTTGAGTTTATTAGTGTAGTTTATAGATCATATATATAGTACTGATTATATTTATACCTAGATGTCTTAGGCTTGGTGGGATCAAGATGTTATGTGGGTGGATAGACCATCATGTAAAGGCAACTAGTTGTTAGAAAATGGATTTCAAAGACATAGGAATAGGATTAAAGGGCCTAATTCACTATGTGATTTATATGTGGAAGCATTAGACTTTAGATCAAATGGTTGTTGACGTGACTGGGTGGATAGATTGATAGTAGATGAGGGATCTAGGATAGGATTCCCTTTGCTAGTGTAGGAATGGGTAGATGACAGGATATGACTAGTGGATGGAGGATTTGACTATGGACAGGTACGATCTAGGGGTAAGGTGAATTGAATGGGGTCAAAGCCTTTGATAAATTAGATTCCCAACTCATGGATTTGTAATAAGATTAGCCATGGGTTTTCATCAAGATACTTATTAAACAAGGAAATTTATGAACTAGGAAGGCCATGACTAAGATGAGTACTAGTGAATGGTGGAAAGAAATGGGATGGGGAATTTGATTAGGAGGTGACATTGGGCTTATGGGCTCAAAATCACTGGGAAGGTGGGCACCCATCTCCAATAACTGTAAGAGGAATTTGTCTTTATTATCTATGATGTATCAATTGATTAGGGTGACTAATTTAAGGAATGATGAGATTTATTTGGATGAGCTAGGGGGTTATAAATGGGGAAGGATGTAAGATGTTGGTTTGGGGTGAATGAGATTAAGGTCAAAAGGTAAGTGAGCACCCATTTATAGAGCTTTCAAAAGGACATCATCCTTGTTGGCCAGGATGTATTAATCTATGAGAATTGAGTCTAAAGCCATGGGGATGGATGATAAATGATGGATGATGAAGGGGGTCAATATAAAGGTAGATTAAGGACTAACTATGGTATTTTTAATCAAAGTAGGTCTGAATGACTGAGCTAGTATGCTAGGTGATGAGTATGGATGAAATGTGATTGAGATGATGTAGGATTAGGATCATATTTCAAATCAATAATCTAATAAGGGATAGTGGTCTATCAATAATGCCTAATTTTCAATAAAATAAAAGGATTAGGGATTTTATGGGTGCTTAGATTCAAACTAGCAAGATGATGATTGGATGGGTGCTAGTTATGACTAGGCAAGGATGATAGAGATTAAATTGATGATGATTGGTTTTCTAGATTCACAAAGTGGGAAGATGCTAGTATGATACTGACTAGGTATGATATCTAACCAAATGAAGAGTTATAGTGGATTAGAGTGATAGGATGATATGGTTGAGTAACAAGAGGACTAGCTCAATCTTTGGAATAATTTTCTCAATATGGGATGGGATATGACTATGTGATGAAGGTGATAAGGATAAGGGGATTAAAATAATATAAATATATATAGGTGATAATTAAATGTTAAAAGGATAATATGAATGAGATGGGGATGATTTAGACACATAATGTGATCTAAATATCCAACTAGGATAAGATAAGATGAGGTTAGACTAGTTGGGGGATGAGGTGACTAGGTGAAGGCAAGTTCATGACAAATGATTGATAATGAATAGAGTGGGCTAAGGATGAGATATGATTGACAATATTTGATTAGGATATGTGAGTGATGGGGTGCAACTGGGATAAGATGTGATTAAAAGGATGTATAAGAGAACAAAATATGTACAAAAGGGTAAGATAAGGATATACAAGATGATGATATATGTAGAAAAGGATGATGAGATAAATATGTACAAAAATATAGGATAATGAGGAAAGGATGTACAAAATTGATGCAGGAGCATCTAGCAAGGACTAGCTGAATAAGTCTTCGATAGGCATTAGCCTAAGCAATTATATAAGTTTCCTCCAAGTTATATTTTTAAATATTCATACTTGTCATGTGGAGGAAAAATAAAGCCTAAATATGCTTTTTATGGATTTATTAGTTGTCAAAGGATTTCAATAATCCTATTATTGTTGTAATCATCCACGGATGGCTTGGAGTCAAGCACAGTTGAAGAATTCCCTTGTTTCATGAGTAGTTGAGCCTTTATAGGATAATGCAAGATTCAAGGAGATTGAAAAGGATTTTATTTCCTTTTTGATGAATCCATTGGACCGGCCATAAAACAAATTAACTGCATTCTTATTTCACTCAATAATTGATATTAGAGTGATGAAATCAAGGGCAGAAGTATACGATAAGCCTGCAGATGCACATCCAAGCCTGAAGCGTATATTGCTCACACGCAGCATAGTTGTGGAAGTCACCTAGTGTATAGATTCATTCATCTAGTTGATCTGCTAAAATAGATGGAAAAGAGAAAGTGTATCAATTGTAGAATTGAACAGAACTTTTAGAATAAGTGCTTGTTCGATGCAGCAGTATAGTGGAAGCATTGGAAAAGTAAGTAGATGCCAAAGAAAGTGTGGGATGAAAATGGAGGTGAATGTGAAGGCATGATAACCACATAAACTTGAATGGAGACAACTATGCCATGAAGCCTTTCGGCTATGGCAAACGGTGTATGCATATATAGTTTTGAGTAGTGTGGACATTTTGCTTCCAATTTGGCATGGTCTTTTGTGCCATGGGAAGACGTGATTATATTATATCTAGTTCACCATTGGAGTAAGGCAGTTGAATTTAACTATGTGAATTTTGGATGGAGGGGGTATTCATCTATTTTGAAGACTATTTAAGCCTAGAAAGACAACCAAATTATAAAGCTCTTACAGCCTTGGTGAAGGCAGTGGATGTTTAGCTAGATTGCCCATTTTGATAGAGGCTACGAGTGTAAAGGAATTCCATTCCCATTTTACAAAATTTGTTGGATGTGTCACCAGTTGCTACAGGGCCGAGTTCGTATAATTACATAGTCTTTTATTCTGTATGGCACAAGAACTATTGAAGATATAACAAGCAATGAATATATAATGGCAGCTTGCCATTGGAACACAGATGGAGCAGTGGATATAGGTGAGTATATATTGGTAGGTCTTGAAGGGAGAAGCTCACCATATCTAGATTCTTCACTTTAGCATTGAAGGGGCTCATAGGAGGAGCTCGCCATAGGTAACCCATCCATTTGAAAGGCTAGTCAAGCCTTGGATGACAATAGTTATAGTAGGTTGTTTTTGCATTACGCCTATTTTATAAGGTTTATGATTCTTGAGTGAGTGGTTTATACTGCAAGCTACTCCAATTGAGTGTGTCAAGCTGTTGATTTAGAATCAGGATGAAATTTTGAAGTCTGGTCAGCTTTCTAAGCCGTAGAAAGGTATTGGTGATTATTTTGGCCGAACAATCAAGGAAGAAGGCATGCTTGCTTTGTGGAGAGGAAACACTGCTAATGTCATACATTATTTTCCCACTCAGTCACTCAACTTTAAATTCAAGGATTACTTTAAGATTCTGTTCAATTTCAAGAAGGACAAAGATGTTTACTGATAATAGATTGCCTACTATTTACTTGTCATCTAATGTGTAGCTTGGGGATACACTTGCCAGATTGGGGGTTAAGTATGGGACCACTATTATAGGTCTGATGATAGCACATCATTTTGGTATCAAATCTTGAAGCTCTTGGGATTTGTATTTGGCAAAAGGATCAACAGGACAAAGCACTAAAAGACCCTATGGAGGAAAGGTATGAGTAACTTTGATATTTGATTTGAGTTTATTGTGTTTGAGAAGTAAACAGGTGAAGAGGAAGGCTTAAAAGCCATTGAGGCTTAAGAGGAGAAGAAGCCAAGGAAAGCTTAGTGAAGATCCAAGAGAAGCTCTAGAAGAAGAGCATAGTGAATGCTCAAGAGAAAGATCCAAAGCAAGGTAAGCTTGGATTTGTGAATTTATTGATATTTGGTTAAAGTAGTGTCATATTATAGACCAATGACTCAGTGTGAAGCCATTAAGGAGGATCAAAAGACTAGGATGCAAAAGGCCTAGGTGAGATCAAGGAGATTGTCAAAAGACCAGTCAAGGAGAAAGGCTTGGGTGAGACAAGTGGACCTAAAGGGATCAAAAGACCAAGGTGGAAAAGACTTGGGTGAAGATCTCAGAAATGGAAATATTGTTGAGAAAGGAGCAGAGCAACAAGGTACATGAGGGTACCAAGAAGAAAACAAGCATCCAAAAGAAGAAAGGTATGAATAGTATTGAAATTGATAAAGAGATTGATAGTTTGAAAAGAGATTTAGCTAATTTTTTAGATGAATATGAGTCTTGGATGCAGATGGACAAGCAAGCATGGGTATGGCCAATGAGGAAAATGTTGAAGTGGCCAATTGATCTCCTAGTGAAGAGGAGAAAAAGGCAAAAGAATATTTCCATGAAGAGAGAAGCCCATAGAGGCAAGAAGATGAGTAGGTTGCCAAGAGAGCAATAAAAAGAGGAAGAGATTGTGAAGAAGGTTCTCATTGAGGATAACAAGAGAAGAGAAGAAAGAAAAGATGAAGTGCCAGGAAGAGCACTTGAAAAGATGAGAGTGTTGGTGAAGAAAACACTCATAGGGACCTTGTGGTCTCTTGTTTTTATATCTAATGTTGTCTTTGCATGGGTAATTGCAGGTATGAGCAGCCTTGTGAAGGTCAAGAGAAAGGCCTTGAAGAGTGAAGAGATTGGTGCAAGAGAAGACACCAAGTGCACAAGTGAATGTGTAAGAGAAAAGATAAAGTTTTCTATTGTTGATAAGGAAGAAAAGATGCATTGGTTAATGCATGAGGAAGGTGTTTCAGAACCCATACAAGCAAGAGAAAAGATAGAAGATGAAGATGACTTCCATGATGCCATTGAATGCCAAGAAGAGGCAAGAGAACAGCCAAGCACAAAGGAAGAGAAAGATTGATCCATGGATCAAGCTATCCAAGATGTAAATGAAGTGTTAAGACCTGATTTTGATTATTATTGTGAGCATGAAGATGTTAATACACAAGTTAGAAGAGGTAAGAGGAAGATGAAGTCCTCACACAAAGTAGTTAATCATGGATATGTGATGCCTAAATGGCTTGTGAAGTCAATTGATAAGAGAAAGAATCAAATGTGGGTGCCTAAAAAGGCAAAAAGTGAAGAAGATGTGAGTGTTGAGGAAACAACACCAAGAAGTCAATGGAAGAGGATTGAAGGTGATTCAAGCAACCAAGAGAATGAAGGTGAGATGGTGAGTATGGAAGAGGCATTCCATGAAGACAGGACACTTGAGAGGTATACCAAAGAAGTAAAAGGTAAGTCAATTGCTTACAATGAATGGGATAATGATGTTTTTGAATCATTTAATGATCTTTTTATGAAAAATGAGGAATGGAAAATGTCTATGAAAACTAATGTGCATCAAGGAGAGAGTTCCAAGAGGATGGCTGATGAAAGTGGAGATGTGAAATCAGTTCACATGATTGAAAAGAGAAAGGAAACACAAGGTAATATTGCTCCAATTCTTTTTGATGAGTATATTGAAGAATTTGGTTTATATGAAGACAAGCTAAGAAAAGATGAGATAAGAGGTAAAGGACAAGTAATCCTTGTGAGTGATGAACCCAAGTTTGATGAAGATGGTGAGATAGATGAGATCTCACTAAAGAAAGAGTTGAAGATGTTGGAGGAGATGTTTGGTCATTCAAGAGAGGTGAATGAAGGTACAAGCCATGGTGAAGACACCATTGGGAAAAGTGAAACAAGACAAGAGCAAAGCAAAGAGGTCAAGGTAGTTTTGATCAAGGAGCAAGAATGTGAAAATAGCCAAGAGGCTTCATGGCCTAAAGATTTTGATTCTAAGGTGGCTTTGAATGTTTTGTATGCAGGTATGAAGGTTGCTAAAGTGAATGAAATACATGAGTCATTGGAGAAGCTCATGAAATAAGAAAAACAAGAAGATCTAGAAGACATGTATGAAGATGAAGAAGCATGGAAGTGGGAGATGGTAGCTGAGAAAGAAGTGAGGAGAAGAACATACCAGAAGAGGAAGAAAAGCAAAATGAAAGACAAAGACTATCAAAGACAAGCATTGTTATTGGCAACAAGACCTTGGGATCCAGGGATAGAGTGAAGACTAAAACATTGAGGAGATATCTCATTTGAACTAAGGTTCAAATTGTTTCTAGAGGGAGAGTATGATGCAGCAGCATCTGGCAAGGACTAGCTGAATAAGTCTTCGATAGGCATTATCCTAAGCAATTATATAAGTTTCCTCCAAGTTATATTTTTAAATATTCATACTTGTCATGTGGAGGAAAAATAAAGCCTAAATATGTTTTGTATGGATTTATTAGTTGTCAAAGGATTTCAATAATCCTATTATTGTTGTAATCACCACAGATGGCATGGAGTCAAGCATAGTTGAAGAATTCCCTTGTTTCATGAGTAGTTGAGCCTTTATAGGATAATGCAAGATTCAAGGATATTGAAAAGGATTTGATTTCCTTTTTGATGAATCCATTAGACCGGCCATAAAACAAATTAACTGCATTCTTATTCCGCTCAATAATTGATATTAGAGTGATGCAGTCAAGGGCAGAAGTATACGGTAAGCCTGCAGATGTGCATCCAAGCCTGAAGCATATGTTGCTCACATGCAACACAGTTGTGGAAGTCACCTGGTGTATAGATTCCTTCATCTAGTTGATCTACTAAAATAGATGGAAAAGAGAAAGTGTATCAATTGTAGAATTGAACAAAACTTCTAGAATAAGTGCTTGTTTGATGCAACATTACATTGGAAGCATTGGAAAAGTAAGAAAATGCTAAAGAAAGTGTGGGACAAAAATGGAGGTGAATGTGAAGGCATGATAACCACATAAACTTGAATGGAGATAGCTATGTTGTGAAGCCTTTGGGTTATGGCAAACGGTGTATGCATATACAATTCTGAGTAGTGTGGACATTATGCTTCTGATTTGGCATGGTCTTTTGTGCCATGGGAAGACGTGATTATATTATATCTAGTTCGCCATTGGAGTAAATTAATTGAAGTTAACTACATGAATTTTGGATGGAGGGGGTATTCATCTATTTTGAAGACTGTTTAAGCCTAAAGAGACCACCAAATTGTAAAGCTCTTACAGCCTCGGTGAAGGCAGTGGATGTTTATCCAGATTGCCCATTTTGATAGAGGCTACAAGTGTAAAGGAATTCCATTCCCATTTTACAGAATTCATTGGATGTGTCACTAGTTGCTACAGGGCCGAGTTCATATAATTACGTAGTCTTTTATTTTGTATGGCATGAGAGCCATTGAAGATATAACAAGTGATGACTATATAATGGCAGCTTGCCATTGGAACACGAATGGAGTAGTGGATATAGGTGAGTATATATTGGTAGGTCCTGAAGGGAGAATCTCACCATATCTAGATTCTTCACTTCAGCATTGAAGGGGCTCATAGGAGGAGCTCACCAGAGGTAACCCATCCATTTGAAAGGTTAGTCAAGCCTTAGACGACAATAGTTATAGCAGGTTGTTTTTGCATTACACCTATTTTATAAGGTTTATGATTCTTGAGTGAGTGGTTTCTACTGAAAGCTTCTCTAATTGAGCATGTCAAGCTATTGATTCAAAATCAGGATGAAATGTTCAAGTCTGGTCGGCTTTCTGAGCTGTAGAAAGGTATTGGTGATTGTTTTGGCCGAACAATCAAGGAAGAAGGCATGCTTGCTTTGTGGAGAGGAAACACTGCTAATGTCATACGTTATTTTCCCACTCAGTCACTCAACTTTGCATTCAAGCATTACTTTAAGAGTCTGTTCAATTTCAAGAAGGACAAGGATGTTTACTGATAATAGATTGCCTGTTATTTACTTGTCATCTAATGTGCAGCCTGGGGATACACTTGCCAGATTGGGGGTTAAGTATGGGACCACTGTTACAGGTCTAATGATAGGCATAAAAAATGATATGTGTAAAAAACCTAGATAAGCATGTATAATTTTGGGTGAAAGGATGACTCAAATCATAAACAACATTGGTCTAACACAACACCCACCCAAGCAAGCAGACCACAAACCTATGATTAGTAAACTCAAGGGTGTGTAACTTGATGACTGCACCATCCAATGGCTTTATAGGTGAGGCTGTAATATTGTGACCTATTATGGTATTGATTAAACCCTCTCAACCCTATCTACACATGATGATCACTTGGGAGCTAATGCTGACTTTGGTAGCAGATCACCTATTATGGCCAAAAGGTCTTATGTTAGTTATACACAAGGTTTCTACGGGAGTCCTTGATATACACAAAGGTACAATGGGGCTTGAGTCTATATAGGATACTAACTAACTTCTTCATGTATTAGATCTTGAATTCCCCTCTCTTCATGTAACCCTTTATGGGTAATTCTGCTTTAGCACCTAATGATAGCTCTCCTAATATTTATACTTTATTAGAACACAGAGTTTGGTCTAATGCATGGTGATGAAATCCACATCACTAACCCCTAAGAAATAAAAAAAGGGGAGGGTTTATAAGTGGTTTTTGATCCTCCAAGAATATCCATAAGGATCTAAAGAGGAGAACATACACCATTGTATCCCTCAGGTGACAAACATGTAGACTAAAAAGGAGATTAATTAATCAATTATTTGAGATGTGAAATATATACAAGATGTAATAATATATAAAAATATACAATAAAATATGATAAAAATGATGAAGATTATAAAACAAAATAATTTTCAATATGCCAAAATGGGTCTTTGATAGGTGGCTTGCAAGAAAATGATTAGTAGTTTCAAGAGGCACTTTTAAAGAGGCAACTTGCAAGACAAGTGATTAGTAGTTTGGTTGATAATCTTGAGGGGGAAATTGCAATACAAAATTGTTAAAATAAAATATGACCTACAAAATAAAATTTTAGCAATTCAAAATTCACCCCTGCAAGAAATAATTTTTTAGTTTAATAGGACTTAAGAAAAATACCCTCAAAAAATCATGAATTGGCTCTATAACTTCTTTGGGTGAGTAGGCCACAATGTAGGGGTATGGTGGTGACAAACCCTAGTGGGGTCAAGGGGTAGATCCCCAAATACCAAAGGAAATTTAGTCCTTGTGGGATGCCTAGAATGAATCAAAATTCATAGAAAATGATTCTAAAAATACACTCAAAAGGGACAATTTTGAAGGCAAATAATCAATAGTTTCGATTGTCAATCTTGGGAGGTAACCTGCAAAGTGAATGTTATTAGTTTTGATCATATTTATCTTGGATTATCATGTGTATATATAGGTTACACATAAATTTAATGCATAAAAATAACCCAACAAATAGTTAAAAATAATATTTTATCTGAGATGAATCAACCTACAAAACTGATAATTAGTTGTTGGATCGAGTTTGGCTTGATACAAAGAAAAGAACCATATCTAATCCAACTAATAAGACTTATAATATTTTAAACTCTTATTAAAAGACAAAATTTGATAATTTTTTATTTCAAACCATGCGCATATACTTATGATCCAAATTTAAATTGAGATTAAACAAATTAAATCCCCAACTAAAAAGTTAGATTTTTAACTAAACACACAATTTGAAACTATAAAATGCAAAAAGCTTGAGATCATTAAAAAAAATTGACTAGAAGTTTCAATTTAGATTTATATAATATTTAGAATTTAATGGTAAGATGGATGGCCATCTTGGATGAGGTAGGGTGGATGGCAATTTTAGACAGCAGGCTTAGGTATGCAATTAGGAAACTTTTAGAATTGTCAATAAAGGCCACCATAATTAATGGAGTCAAATCTAGATAGATACACAATTTATAATGAAACATAGCCTATGCCCTATTGAAATGAATTTCACTTAGGCATGCAGTCAATTGATTTAACTTAGATACTAAACTCTGGTCACTAAAGTCTTAGAACATGATGTAAATTTGTGGATTTCGCTGCTAACTTTCATTCACATTAAGAGGAGGTTTTAAACTTGAGACAATGAATAAGAGTGAGATAAAAACACTTATATAGTGGAAGCAAACTCAAGGGATGAAAGTCATTCAATAGATTGACACAATACCAACGAAAGTAACATCTAAGGAGATATGGTGAGGTAGATGGCTGACAATCTAGTCAAGACTTTTATAAAAATGTCCAAGGAGATATGTCATAATTTCAGCTACAACAGTGAATGCACATAATGCCTATTTGAGTAGAAATGGATATAATAACATATAAATGGATGATGTTTCTCATTAATGTTTTTACTGGCAAAGATACATCCTACCATCATATAAAATAATGAGTACCAAATATGTAGGAAAAGATACATGTATTTTCAAAATTTATAGATGGTTTTCAATTTATGTTACCCTTAATAAATTTAATTATTTTTGAAATCCTAATTTTAGGCATTGGAATAAAGTTGAATGTGGAGGATTGTGGTTAAACATAGATGAGTTGATCAGATAATTTTGAGGAGTTATAAGACTTGTTTATGTAAATGTTCAAGGTCAACCTTGGATAACTTGTAATGAAAAGCAATAGTAAAGGAAATTATTGTGAATTGGTAAGAATAAAGGAGATTAGGGAGTGCACAGGTATCTTCTTATAGTAATGGTTCATTAATTTAGAAAATAGGGGTATAGTCTTATAACTAACAGTATATTTTGTATAATGTTATGGCTACTAAGGATGTAACAGAGGAATTGAATGTGGTAATGTACAAGTTAAGTGAATTATGTTGATAAGATACCAAAGGAACAAATACAAATACCAAACTATGATACTGTGGCCTATGCTTATTTTGGTAACACTTAAGGAACAAATACCAAACACTCCCCTAAATAACTAACATAGAGATCCCTACTATGCAAACAAAATCCATAAGAAATATAATGGCATATTATTTGATTCTAAATTTGGAAAATGTCTTGTTTTGAAAATTGGATCGGTTACCTATTAAAATGGACCTCAGAGATCTTATAAATTCTAAGAATATCTATATGCCCAAAAATGAAATGAATATTATTTAGTTATAAAAAGAAATTAACATTCCTAATAAAAATTAATTTGGTTGTCATTAATTTTTTTTAGTCCTGCAAACTTGGACAAAGCACACTTAAAACACCCAAGGTTAGTTTAAGAGGAAAATGCTCCTCCCATCATGGTCACCAAAATGTAGTATGAATTTTGGGATATTAGATTAAATTACCTTAAACATGTAATTTAAACTCAAAATATAAAACTACCTATTAGGAAAGATTATGGAAATAAATCAGAATCATAAGATAAGATTTACCAATCCCTTGCTTCAACTAGCCTCCTTCCAAGATTTTCAAACAGATGGTTGATTAGAGATTGTCGTGGACTCTAAATTTCAACATTATGATTTCTTGATCCTGGATTATGGATGCTTGTGCTTTCTAGTTGATCATGTGAGCATAAAGACTTTATAGATTTATGAGTTAGTTTCAATGGAGGATTGGGTTGTTTAAAAAGAATGTGGATGGAAGGATTAAAATGAATTCAAAATTCCTTGGAATCCTATTGATTTAAAGTCTTCTAAAAAGGAAAGGTGAGAATAGAGAGGATTCTCGAATCGGAGAATTCTATAATCCTCTTAGGGACTAATTAGGATTAGGTAGGGGATTAGATAGATATTAGGTGGGTGATTAAGGACTAGGGGTTTAGGAGAGCCTAAAAATAAGCTTATTAGGTGGGTAGGTGGGTTATGGGAATTTAAAATTTCCAAATAATAGATAAGTGGGGATTAGGATGATTAGGGGAATTAACGATGAAGTGTGATAGGACTAAGGTTAGTAAATGAAGAGGAATGAAGGGGGATGTTACATAAATGACTAGAAAGGGGATAAATTAGTGATATTAAAGGGGATAAAATAGATTAGATGAGATAAATGAAATTAGTGTTGACTAATATGAATATTAGTGATGATAAAGTTGTAGACACCAAAAAAATACACACTTACAGTTTTTGATGACTAAATGCCTCGGGACCCCCTAAACCTTCTTAACCCTTAAAAAAAACCCCTTAACCCAACCAAATCATTATTCTCCTAGTCACATAATATCATTCAAAATCACTATTTGAAAGTACTATTAACTATCACTATTCACTATGGGACACACTATCACTATTCATGATGACATGGCAAGTGACATGGCATGTGACATGGTAAGTGACATGGCAAGTGACATAGAAAATGACATGGAAGGTGATATGACAAGTGACATGGCTCAGAAGTGGGGTGGCTTGATGTGGGACATCATACCCCACTTGGGAACCTTTCCCAAAGTGCCTAATGACCTCATTTAATCATCACAAGATTCCCCCCTTGAAATATGGTGAATTTCCCCTTAAGGGGTCAGCATTCAACATGTATTTTTCCTTCACACATGAAATTAGCTTTCAAAATCAGATACCTACCTCTTTAATACTTTGGGAAAAATAAAGGGCACCCATTTTTAACTTCTTAGCCCAAATATGAGACTCTCCAACTCAAATGGGAATCCCCAACAGCCTCATCTTGGATTATTCATACACCACATGGAAAATTGTGCTACATTTGGTGTGCCACCTCTTCAAGTGCTTGTGTGAAAATAAGAAAGGATGGTGAGAAGTCTTTAAACCTCATTCAAACCCATGTGCATAATTTACCATTCAAAATTGGACTTACGTATAAAGAGGAAGACTTCTCAACCCAAATGGGAATCCCCACCAACCTCATCTTGTAATTTTCATCCCCCACATGGAAAATGGCATCATATTTTACTATTCCCTTCTTTGACATGTTTCTCAACATCAAATGTTATAAATACCCCCCCTCTCCTTCACCCAAGGGGGGTTGGAAGTTTGTATTTTGTTATTAGCATCTTGTTATAGGTTTTTTAAGGAGGTTATCATTTTGGAAGTCATCCACATCTTGCGAGAAAAGATCAAGAAGTAACGAAACTCTACCAAAATCATCAAGGATCTTCAACAAGCCAATCTTCATTAACAAACATCTTCAAGCATTGAGGTAATCTTGTTGTTTAGTTATCTTAATTCCTGTATTATTTCCCCTTTGGCCTTCTTACTTAGCTTTTTTCTTTACTTACCCTCTTATCATTCTATCTACTTATCCATACCCCTTTGTCCTCTTGATCACCTTTTACCCCTTTGCCTTTTTGGCCCTTATTTTGAACATTTCCCCCTTTGCCTTCTTGGCCCTCTTTTGACCATTTATTCCTCTTGTTTTATTGAACACATTACCCTTCACCATATCAAACCTTTCTAAACACCAAAAAAATCACTCTTTTGACCTTTATAAAATCAATCCAAACCAAAAACCACAACTTTGTTTCAACCAATTTTTAGCATTAGCATTACTTAAACTAGTTGCTTTATTTTAACTATCTAAGCAAAGCATTTAGTTTTCTTAATTAATTTGTTGTTATTTGTTGTATTTAATTTTAGTTTTTCATTCATTTAAGGAAAATATATTTATTTTATAATTACCACTTAACTGTTTCAAAGTAGGTGGATTGACATCCTCCTAGAGAATTCTCACTTTTAGGATCTAGATCATGCTAGGCAATCCACCCATCTACTTGTCTAACAAACAAGTTTCTTTTAGTGTTTTCTTATTTGTAGGTCATCCTCTCAAGCCATAGAGGATCTCTCACTATCTTCTGGATCTACGTGTGTATTCTACTAGGTAATCATCTACACACCCTATTCCTAGTTTCATTACTTTCAAAATTAAGAAAGGAGTAGAAATTAACTAAAATATTTTGGCACGCCTGATAGGACCTAGTTCCATTTCTTCCCTTATTGTTTTTTCATCCATGAAATCATTTCTTTTGGATTTAAAATGAACACTTTGCATCCATTTAATTACTTGTTGATCTTAGTTCATCTAGTAACTAGGAGGAAAAGTAATTTTATCGTAGCTTTCACTTATCTTCACACACTAAGCCAAACCATTGAATAATCAACACATCAAAAAAATAATTGAGACAAGGACTAAATGTGATTTCACCACTAAGGGGAGAACCAACACAACTCTCTGGTTGAGTCTAAACTCTAAACTTGGTATATCTTGGCTAAGCACCCGACACCCTTATCATTGTGGGATCTTGAAGTGAGGGGGTAGGCCCCAATATCAAGCCACATACTAAATTTTAATATAGATCTTTCTTTTGAGCACCTAAACAACTTGAAACCAACCATATCTTACCTTTTCAGTACCTATATCAAACCAACTTTCCCTTCACACTCTTTAAGGCATAAATGATTTAAAAGTAATATTAGGCTAAATGAAGTTTTAGTGTTTGTATTGATTGATTTGAAATATTTTTAGTTGCTTCTTTTTTGAGTTGTCAGCCTCACCTTTTCATTCCTTGTTTTATCATATGGTCATTACTAGACAACAACTAAGAAATCAAGTTAACCAACCCCCATCTTCTTCTATACATATACAATATACCTCAGATGTTGAGGGTTCCCCTCACTTTTCCCCTTCTCCCTCTCCTTCTAGGATCCCAATCATTTCTAAAGGAGATCATAACTCTGCCACCTTCTTTGATAATAATTAGGTGGATTTATAACACTAACTCAATACCATGCCACACCGTACCCCATTTTCTTCAGTTTCCTCTACCGAACCCCCTCTTGGAATGCCACCCCACCTTATGGTGGGTACCACTTCAACCAAACCATTATTTACCCACACCTCTTCCAACATCCCATCCATCCAAACCCAAACCAACCTTCCACCCCCAAACCAAACACCTCTTGTCATACGCCAAGTGGGTTTAACCCTACCCTTAGTCACCTACACCCCACCTATTATAGAGTTATCCTCCACTCCTACTTCCATACTCCCTTCAGTAGAAACCAATACCTCAACCACAACCCCCTTTCAATATCTAGTGCTCTCCATACCTCAAAATCTTCCATGAATTATCACTAGGGTAACCATCCCACCTCAACCTACCCAACTTCCCCTTACCTCAACTATATCTTTAGGCAATCCCACATCATTTTCTCAATAAGTACCAATGACAACTTACCAGTATGTCCCTAACCCATAAGGGTACATACCACCTTCTACCCAGACCTTCATACCAATCAATTATTATGGGGTTCCATCCTAACCCCCTGAGTACCACCTACCAACATGTTCCTTCTTCAGTATCTTCCACCTCCCATCCCTACCTAACCGGCCATCCATCACAAAAAAATGTGCCACTTAATTATGTAACCTCTCAACTTCAACTTGAACTAATCAAAATGTTAATGTACAAGATGACTAATTTAAATTCGTCTATTTCCTCTACCAATCTTTTATATTATGACCAAATCTACAATGAGTCTATCTACCCAACCATAACTATCCACACTTACCCTCCTCAGTGATAATTGCCTAAATTATCCAATTTCTAAGGCAAGGAGGATCCTCAATAACACTTGAAAGCTTTTTTTCAATCCTATTACTTGATTACATATGATGATGTTCTCCTCCTCTGAACATTTCCCATGTCATTATCAAGGACTGCTCTTGACTAGTATAGTGCACTTCCCATGCACTCTATTTTATCTTTCTCCCATTTAGTACAAATATTCTTAGAACAATTCTCTATGAACATATATAAAAAGTTTTCCATCACTGATGTGTATTCCATCAAGCAATTTAAATATGAATCCATTATTGATTTTGTTGTCAGATGAAGGGGCCTCATCAATCAAATCTCCTTCTCATTGCACCAACTTGAATTAATATAATTATTCTCTCAAGGGTGTGTCAATCATATTTCCCCCACTCTCCAAGTCCAACCCTTCCAAACCTTTAATGAATCATTCACTATGGCTCACAAATTAAAAAACCGTGCCATAGATGAAGGAAAGTTGAAACTTTAGAATAAAAATTATAGTTTCAAATACACTGAATCATCCACCATTAAGACTAAAAACCCAACCAATTCTAAAATGAAAGCTTCAACACACTTGGTTGTCACCTCCAACCACCAACCAAACTCTGTGAACCAACAATAATTCCAATTCTTCTCATTTCCAAAACTACACCCAAAACCAAGTTCCTTTCAAACCATTTACTCCCATTAGAGAGTTATATGCCTTAGTTTTGGACAAACTACTTAAGGCCAATCTAATCCAACTTCCAACCATCAATCCACCTCAATAATTTGATACTTTTCATCCCCTTCTTGGGTGGTATAATGAGAATGATCACTATGCTTTTCACTGGGTTACTAGGCATGACATTGATAGATGTAATACTTTCAAAACTATTATCCAAAACCTCATCGACAATGAAGAACTCACATTCAATAATCCTAACACACCTTCCAACCAATCTCTTGATATTTTTTGGTAACCATTTCTAAACCATGCCTCTTCCAATCAGTGTCGTGAGAGCAAACCTGAATCCTCCAACTCACATGAGGCACACACCATTAATGTCATCAATAATGTTCCCATTATTGATGAAGCTATTAATTTTATCACCAAAATAGAGGCAACCAACCCACTACCTATTCCTTCTTCTACCCAAATGGAGGAATCAAATCCACTTTCTCCCCCCCAATGAGACTATAACTATGCCCACTCCTTTGGGAGAAACACTGGGTGAGATAACCACTATACCAAGTACCTCATCCACTCTTCCAATCCAAGTAAAGGGGTCACCTACTGCTTTGGGCATCCAAAACAAGGATGAAACCATACTGGTCCCTCCACTTGTTGGCACTACCGTTACCTCTTATCCATCCCTGCCCTCTTCATAAATCATAATGGTTATCTCATATGCCTCATCATCCTCTTCATCCACCAAAGATGACAACATCAAGGCCACTCCTTCATCTCCTCCCAAGGGCTTATGATTTGAAACAATTATTCAAGGAGTCAAGCCTATTTATAAGTTCTTTTCCTGGCTAGTTTAAAGTTTGGAATTCACTTCTTATCTTAATTTTGATAGGGCCACCTTCTGGCATCAACTTGGCCTTTCGTATCAAAATAAGCTTGAATAATCAACCTCACTTGAATCCACTCTCAAGCCCATCATCACAACTCCACCAAATACCCCCTCTAAAGTTGTAAGTGAATCCTCTCAACCATCATCCACCCAAACTCAAACTAAATTAGTAAGCACTTCCGCTACTAAGATAATAAAAAATCTTGGGATCCTTCCCACACCCAGTCATTCCCATCCTCCTTTGAGGTTAGAATTAACCACATCCAACCTACCAAAACCAAATCCAACCCAACCTATTAAGAATAGGGTTGCCTAAACCCCCACCTTAGGTTAGACCTATACCACCACCTTCACCTTTGCCTTTTATATAGGGACCCCATCCTTTAACTCTCCTTGTCACTTATTCTACCTCCAAAAACCCATCCCCCCTTTCTCCATCTATAACATCTAAACCTTCTAGTTCTTCTCCATCATTCCTTACCAACCTATCTTCATCTTCCATCCCACCTATCATAAAACCTTCATCATCTAAACAACCAACCCCTAAAACCATTATAACCAAGCCAACTCTTCCTAAACCACAAATGAAGAACATACCACTAACTATAAACCTTTCACCTACCTCAAATCCCACCAAACAACCTTTTCCTAGTAAGATTCTAACTCTTAAGGCTCAAAATTTGCCATCTATAACACCCTCTTCATAATCTTACACATCCATCCTACAAAGGCTATTGCAATCTTCTACCATTAGCTAACCTCCCATCAAGCCTTTTGACCCCTCACGCACTAAGCCAACCTGGTTCAATGATAATCTAATTTGTCTTTACCATATAACCCTTGGACATGATACAAAGAACTGTAAATCTATCCAAACACTTATTCATATATCTTTAGAGGAAAATGATCTACTATATGAGCCTTTTTTGATCCCCTTACCTCTCTTACCTCCTATCCAATCCACCTACTAGTCATCTACTTCCTTACTCCCATTTAGGAGTGAGGTAGAGGAACCAAAGCAAGAAACAAACCCCCTATCCATACCATTCATACAGTGACTATTCTTAGGCCCAACAAAAGGATAAGGGTAAAACCACCCAACCAAAAGACAAGGGCAAAGCCAAGGTGGCCATCGCATAGTCTTACCCTTCCACTCCCTAATCAACCAACCAAACTCAAATAACTATGCCTACACCTTCATCCTAACAACTATCCAAGCCTAAAGTCTCCATTTTAGGAGCTCCTTCTTCTTCCAACCCCCCACCATTCATCCAATTCTTGGTTTTGAAACAACTCCATCAAACACCAGTCAAGATGAGACTTTATGACTTGGTCAATACCTCACCTCAACATCACCAAGCCTTAATCAAAGCTCTGCATTCTATAGAGGTGCAAGTAGATGATCCTCAACCTTTGGTCTCTTTCATTTGAGCTATCCAATAGGCCACTATGGTCACCTTTTAGGATTCAAAAATTCCACCACACCATGGTAAAGATCTTGATCTCCCTCTTTTCATAACCACATCCATCAATAATATGTACATCAAAAGAGTCATGATTGATGGAAGAGCAAGTATCAAGATCATCTCTTCCCATGCCTATGATCAACTTTGACTTCCAAATAACATCATGTCAAAAAGGATGATAGTTCTCTGATCCTTCAATGATACTTTAGCCACCACCTTGGGGGTTGTCATCCTCCACATTTTATTAGGGCCTCATATTATTCCATAATTATTATATGTCATGGAGAATTTAATTATAACATGTTTTTTAATTGCCCTTGGATACGTGTTATGGGTTTTGTCACTTCTATCCTCCATCATTATGTCAAATTCAATCATGAGGGATAAGTCATCATAGTAAAATCTTATCTGATTCCCTTCGCTTCTTGCAATATGACCTATCATCCCAACGACATTTTTATTCCTTCATCATCCTCAGTGTAACCCACTACTAATCAAACTAATTCATCAATTGAAGCCACCAATACCCATGATAATAATGAAGCATCTACAAGCTCCACCATTTGTGCATCTCAAATTTTGACTGAAAACCCCTTGAAATCCATGTTACAATGACTTATTCTAGGGGAATATCAATTCTTATCATTAGATGTTTTCCCTACCCCGCAAGAGTATGGGAACCTTCAAAATGATCCATCTTATGACTCAAACATTGGAACCATCATCCCCCTTGGCCTTCACAATAATCAAACCAATCTTGTCTATGGGGGACTTGATAAACCATTGCTTTCTCCCACCACCATTTCTTACATTAGACCATTTACCACCAACTTCTCCTATCTAGACAAGCTTGCTTTCACCAAAACTTACCTCCACAAGTGAAATTGGAAGGGGTTTAGCTTTGGAATTTATGAATAGGGTCCTCACAAGCTACACATCATCAAGACCCAAATTTATTGTGAGCACTTTAGTGTCAGGTTCATTCCCTCAGAGGAGCCTAGCTCACTAAAGTTCATTTCCACCACTACCAAAGAACCTCAACCAACACCAGCCTTACCTTCCCAATCCATAGATTTTGTTATCACCATTCCTCAAACCTTTTTTTTATCAACACCGTTACTTTAGACCCCCTAATCTATTGAAGGGATGGCCAAACTAAAACCATTCCTCTTATCTACCCTACCATGATTGAATGCGATTTACCCTCCATCAACACAATCCAACAATAGGATGATGATTCTATCCTCACCTACCTAGGTGAGGGGAATTCTTATATTAAAAAATACCTACCTCCTAAAACCCAAAAAATGCTAAATAAATCAACCACAAACATTGATTTGGGGACTCATGAGGATCCTTGCATCATTAAAATTGCCCAATCATTAACACCCAAATAACAACAAGACTATCCATCTTTCCTCTGTGACCATAGCATATAATTTTCTTGGTCTTACCAGGATATGCTAGGCATTGACCCTTCCATCACCCTTCATAATATCATTACCCATCTTGAAGTAAAGCCAGTTTGGTAAAAGCTTCATCGCATGCACCCTTGTATATCCCTTCTTATTAAAGAAGATATTCAATGCCTTTTATCCATCAACTTCATACAACCCATTGATTATCCACAATGGGTCTCTAACATCATTCTAGTCACCAAACCATAGGAGGCTTGTGTCTTTATGTAGACTTTCGTGACCTTAACCTTGCCTACCCCAAAGATGACTTTCCTTTACCTAACATTGACCAGCTCATTGATCTCACCGTTGGCCATGAAATGTTATCCCTCATGGATGGTTTCTCAGCATATAACCAAATTTTGATATCCCCTTTAAATCAACATAAAACTTCCTTTATCACCCCTTGGGGGACTTTTTGCTATCGAGTCATGCCCTTTGGCCTTAAGAATGTAGTGTTAACCTATTAATGGGACATGACCTATATCTTTCATCATCTAATTCATAAAATTGTTGAGGACTATGTTGATGATCTCCTAGGAGAATATAAACATCATAAGTATCACCTCACCTTCATCGCTATCATCTTTGAAAGACTCATCCATTATCACATTAGGCTCAATCCAAAGAAGTGCATCTTTGAAGTCTTATCAGGAAAAATTTTGGGTTTTATTATTTCCCTTCGTGGGATAGAAATAAACCCTGCTAAAGTCTGAGCCATTTTAGAAATACCTCCCCCCACTAACCTAAAATAGCCTCATAGCCTGCAAGGCAAACTTCAGTCAATCTATTGCTTCATCTCTCAACTATCAGATCACTGCCAACCTTTTCACCACCTCCTAAAGAAATATACTTCCTTTAAGTGGACCAAGGAATGTCAAAAATCCTTTGAAACAATCAAGGAGTATCTTCTCTCTCCACCTATCCTCTTCCCTCCTCAAGAGGACCAATAATTTTATTTATACATATCCATAACTGACTATTCCCTAGGAGCCATGTTCACTCATCATGATAACCAAAATAAAGAGCAAGCCATTTATTATATTAGTTAAACCCTCATCAAATATGAAACATGATACACCCATCCAAAAAAACTTTGCCTTGCTTTAGTGTTTGTCACCTCAAAACTTCATCACTACCTTCTTAACCACAAATCCTATGTCATCACTAATATAAACCCCCTCAAGTATATGCACTCAAAGCCATATCAAAACTAACATATGGCTAAGTGGCTCATGCTTCTAGCTAAGTTTGATCTTGAGTTTCTTCCACAAAAGTCTATTAAGGGAAAGGTCATTGATAACCAATTACCTATATCTCCTTACCTAATAATCAACCCATACCTCTTACCTTTCTAGATGAGTCCATTATGACTCTTTATTCAAAGGATCCCACCTATCAAATGAGGTTTTTTTGTTGATGGCTCTAAATGCCACATTGGTGGAGGTGTTGGCATAGTCCTTATTCCCCTAAATGGGGAACCTCTTCCCCTCTCCTTTAAACTCAATTTCCCCTACACCAACAACATAGCTAAATATGAAGCCTTAGTCATAGGCCTCTAAACCACCTTAGCCTTGGGCATCAAAACAATTGATATTTTTGGGGACTCTCAACTTGTCATCAACTAGGTCATGGGATCCTATAAATGCAAAAATTAGATCTTACTCAAATACAAATAACTTGTAGACTAACTCTTAACATCCTTTAACCATTATCTGATCTAATCAATTCTACATTCCAGTAACAAATTTGTGGATACTATGGCCTCTCTTGCATCTCAGATTCCATCTCAACCTATTAAATCCAAACTATTCATCACCATCCACCACTTCATCACACCTTCATATATTATCACTGATCTTCCCACAATTTGTAATGTGGAAACATCTCCTTTAGACATTTGGTATGATTGACGCTTTAATTACCTTAACCTTGGCATACTACCACTTGATCTTTCAAAAAATGCCCATCAAACATTTATCCAAAGTAACTCTCACTACACCATATTATGGGGTATCCTTTAAAAACATGGCTTTGATGGCATTCTTATTCACTATTTTCATAGTCATGAATCCTATCACACTATCAAGAAGGTACATGATGGAATTTGTGGGAGGCACTTTAGTGGCCTAGCTGTTACCAAGCGTATCCTTCACTTAGGATACTATTGGCTCACACTTAATCAAGATTGTTGTGACTATGCTGAAAAATACGTTAAATGTCAACAACATGCTAACCTTCATCATGCACCACCTCATGGTCTTCAAGTCTCAAATGATTTATGGCCTTCTCATAATGGGGTCTTGACCTAATCAGGGAAATCAACCCTCATTCCTCACAATGACATCTATACATCATCACTGCTACATAATATTTCACCAAATGGGTGGAAGTTATCCCCCTTATTTTAATAAAATCCAAAAAAAATCATTGACTTCATCAATCATCATATCATTTGTCACTTCGGTGTCCCTCACAAAATCATCATCGATAATGATAAGTCTTTTAAGAATAAGAAATTCTAAGAGCTTTACGATGCTTTTGGCATCAACTTAAGATTTTCCTCACCTTACCATCCACAAGTAAATGGATAGGTAAAAGCCTCAAACAAAACCCTCATCAAAATACTAACCTAAGTAGTTAGTTTATTAGGTCAGGATTAGCATTTGCACATCCCATTTACTTTATGGGCCTATCACACTAGCATTTGAACTTCTATGGGTGCTACCCCTTTCTCTTTAGTCTTTGGAGCAGAGGCAGTCTTGCCTCTTGAATTCCAAATTCCCTCTCTTCACATATCCTTACAATATATTATTTTTAAAGAGGATTATCATCAACACCATTTAGCTCAGCTTGATATACTTGATGAGCATCATTTATCTACCCTTAACCACCTTCATATCTATCAATAACACTTATAATAAGCACCTGAAAGTGTGAAACTTTAATATTAAATACCTTGTCCTAAAAGAAAACTAACATGTGACCAACATGGAAAAAAGTAAACGAGGTAAGTTTTCTTTCAATTGGCTTGGACCTTACATCTTAATCTATAAGTATGGATCAGGAGCTTATCATGTGTTCTCTCTCAAAGCCAAACTAGAACCTGAGCCTCTCAATGCTTCACATCTACATCCATTCTTCTGCTAAAGAAGTATCAAGCTCACTTTTGGTCTAACTTAATCTCATCCCTTGATTAACAATATTTCCACCTTCAACCATCTTCCTCTTCTCCTTCTGATGATAATTGATTATAACATATAACTATGTGATTAACTATCACAATCATAGCTTAATCCTAAATATGGGTACCACGACTCTACCCATAACATGGTTCTCATGGATACTTTTCATCTCTTATAAGATGAAATCCCATGGTCATTGTCTCTCAAACCACCTCCTTTCACCTATCATTTAACCCTCTTGTGTAAAATTTTCCCCTTATAAAGGTACACCTTTGCACCTAATTAAACTTGTCCATGTATAAGAGCATCACATCCAAAAACAATTTGGATACTAAAATATTACTTGGGTCAATATTTTCAAGCATTGTAGATTTCTCCCTTGAAGGACATCTAAACAAAAATAGAATAAAAATTTCCAAATATAAGGTAGACTACTCCCTTGAAGGATAGCTACCCAAAAACAAAATAAAAATTGCTAAATATAAGGTAGATTTATCCCTTGAATGATAGCTATCAAGAGCATTAAATAAAGCCAATAAATCTAGACCACTCCCTTGAAGGATGGCTAAGTTAACTTTGTCAAAACAAAAAAGAAATTTCTTTTAAGTTTCTCATGTCGATCAGCTTCCCACATACATCAAGACCCACTACCACAACAAAAACTAAAAACTCTCAAGTAGCATAATAAGGTGTAAGCCACAACCAGCTCTCACATGTAGACTTCCCGCATTGATCAGTCTACATCTCGCATACAACATGGACTTGTATGTTATCATTCGTAGGTCACCTATAGAAGGGGAAAACCAACCCACATAAGGTTACCATGCATATTACCCATTATCCTTCACACCACCTATTACCCATCTTCCCTTTATACTATCTATAAATCAAGGGATTTAGAGCTTACTTGCCACACTGTGATAAAAAAAACTTTTTATCAATCAACATATGCTACTATGAAGCATTCAAAGGGCTTATGTTCATTAAGTCTATCCTACTTTAGGTTTATTTTTAGTCCTTGTCAAAGAAGATGCATCATAACCTATTTCTCGATTAAAGGTTTATGTTTATCACCAATTTAAACACCACTCACCCAACCCTTGGTGAACTACATTAGCCTGATGTTTATGGACTATGTAGGTGTCACTTCATTTCTATAGATAGCTTGGCCACTAACAACTAATTCCCATCCCCTTTTTATTCTCACTCATTTCCACCACTAATAGTTCCCTCTTTCTTAGGGCATCCCACATTAGGGAAGATTTGAATTATTTCTTAAGCATCCTTATGTTTTAACACCATTTGATACTTCCTCTTAAGTTTTTACCCTATTATTGGGAGAACTACATTGACCTGAGGTCTTTCTGGACTATGTAGGCAGTGCTCATTTAATGAGGTCAACTTAGCCACTTCCTTTAATTTATTTTCCCTTCTCACCTAAAATCTCTTCCTCCACTTCTCTACCTATCCCCTCACCATCTCCCTCCCTTCAACTTGTCAATCTCTTTTAACCACTTTTCTAGCTTGTCATGTAGACACCAAAATCGTGTCTACTCCTTGGTCGTCTCCCCCCTTGGTCCCCTTGGTCCACTTCTAACACATCCCTAACCCACACACTTATTAATTTAAAATAATAACTATTTTGAATTAATAATCTCCCCTTGACACATCACTCATGCCACCTCACCCCACCTTGGATACCTCTCCTTAGATGCCTCCCATCATCCTATGACCAATTTATGACCTATTTCAACCCTCTTGTGCTCATTTAATCCACCTTTGACCATTTTCCCATGACCAATTGACCTTATCAGTTGGAAGAATAGGCAAAAGGCTAATTTTAGCCCTTTTTCCCATCTTCTAGCCACCGACGCCGGCGGGATCGCCGACGTCGATCGCTTAAAGCAACCCGAAGGTGAATTGTCTTCCCCCCTAGGATGCTGAATCAATCAACCATAGACCCAGAATTAGACCTCTCTTCCTCTCTCAGCTCTCAAACTTAGACATCAATAGGAACTCTCTGAAATCAATCATCAGACTTCTACCAATGCTCTTCCAGCTATGGACACAACAGGGACAAGCGTCTCAAACACCTCTGCCGCTACTCCAAACAAGAGATAAGTATTTCTTCTGTTCTTATATTTTAGTATTTTGGAAAGCACTAATAACTAGTCTCTATTCTAGTATTTCTAAGCATTATAGACCAGACCAGACCCAGCTATCAATCAGACCACCCCTGACTCTCTTCCCAGAAAGGTTGAGAGGCCTTTCCCATATATTACCCCTTTTCTAACAACATATCCCCTACCTTTTGTCCCTCTTAAATACCCTATCTACTGTCTTGCCACACTACATAGACCCAAACTCCTTCCAGACCATTCCATCGACCAGAGACCCATCTAGGACTCATCCAAAGCCCCATTTCCCCGACCGACATCGGCCACCAGGCCCATTTCCCCTACCGACATCGGTAGACTAACTAATGTCGGCAACATTTTACAATCGATGATGGTAGACTAACCGGCATCGATGACTATGGAAGGCAGACAATAGAATATAGGTACGCATTTCCTTTATTTCTTTTGTTTAGTCTTTCATTATTTCTATCTAGCAACATTCTCTTTTATCAAAAGTGGACTGTCATCCCTCAAGGAAGTCTTTGCACTTTCGGGACCGAGCTTTGCTTGGCAGTCCACCTTACATCCATCTAAAAATATCTTTATTTAAGTCTTTCTTCTACATGTGTCATCCTCCATAGCCAAAGAGGAGTCCCTACAACGTCTGGATAACGGTGCACAAACTTCATCTGGTTATGTACAAACACTTGACCATTAATCTTAGTTTCTTACTTCCTTTGAATGTAGAAAAGCGAAAAATGTATAGAAACATTCTGGCACGCCTGGTGGGACCCTAGGAATTTTCCTTGGGTTCATACTTTTTCGTCTAAAAACAAACTTTTCATATAGGTGCATTAGGTCTCTTCTTGCATCTTTTTTCTTCTATCTCTTCCAAAAGACACTATAAGCAAAGTTGAAAAGAATCCTTCTTTTTCTTTCCTTCTTGTATCTAGAGTAGTGAAATTCATACTCTTCAACCTTTTCTCGACTTGTTTTCATCCGAACACACATTTCAATTTGGGCTTAAAATCTATTACATTTCATTTTTGTTTGAATGCATATTTAGTCCACACATCTAGTAACTTAAAACACATTATGAATAAAGTGTAGTCCACTTATGTTACACAACCTAACCACTTGCACAATCAAACATCAAAACATACCTGAGACAAGGTTCGACTAGGATTTCATCACCTAGCAGATACCTTACCCTTCCTGGTAACCCCACTTGGACTTCACCACCAAGGGGAGAGCCCACTTTATTCTCTGGTAGAGTATAAACTCTAGGGGAAGTATATATTGGCTAAGTGACCCAGCTTATCTCTGGGCTCGTGAAGTGAGGGTAGCTTCCTCCTCAGCACCAGGCCACGTATGAAACCTAACACAGACTCTTGAGCACTGAAACTAACCTGAAACCAACCTTAGACTGCTTCTTCTAGGACCTGTTCTACAAGCTGACTTCCCAAACACACTCATCTAAGGCATAAGCCAACAAGACTCTAAAACTTATTCTTAGGAATTAACGTTAGAGTTTGCTTGTCTTCATCTATTTTTCTGTCTCTATCTGGTTTTTTGATTTGGTGACGTCGCATTCTAAGATCTAAAGATAGCTCAGACTTTCTTCTTTCTTCTAAAAACTTTCAGTTTCTAGAAACACACAGTAACCGACATCAATTTTCCAACCAACACCAGCAAACTATTTTCACCGACATCGGTTATCTGACCGACGTCAGCCACTTTTTTTCATCGGCATCAATTTTTCTACCGACGTCGGTCACTATTAGCAACTTTTCCTCCAAAATAGAAACCTTAAAACCCGACCCTTTTTCTGTCAAAAACAAATTCTGGTTTCTAAAACTAAAAAAACATAGTTTCTAAAACCTGACCCTTTTTGCCTTGGATGGTCTTGACATGTAGTCAAGCCAAAACGCTTGTTGACCACGCAAGGCAACAACCACTTCCGCCTTCACCTTTCATAACAAGTCCTCTAATGGGGTATCATTCAGACACTGAGACTACTCCTATCCAATCAACTCCAACTCAACATTCAATTGTTCCTGAAGGGGACCCAAACTTTGAGAGATTCCTTGACCACAACGTCAAGGCTCTCCAACACTATCTCGCAAGAAACCAAACGTGAGACCTTTCGAGTGAAGCAGCGATGACATCAACACCATCCACTACCCAGCCTTTTATGACTCAGACTATTGCCTCAACCATTAACCCTACCATGGCCAATACACAAAGTTTGGCCTCCCCATCTATTTTTGGACCGACCTCTATTGGGGTTTCATTACCCCCTCGACCATATGCAATTCAACCAAGTTCTACATCATACCAGAAATTGATTGTCTTGACTCCACACACTCTTGCACCTATAAATGCAGGAGTGTCTACCTCCCCTTTTGCCAATGCTACCATTCACTCACCTTTGGTGGTATCTAGTCAACTTGTGCCTTCCAACTTCACGGCGCAAGCCCCTTTGACCTCAACTTCAGTCCCTATGATGAACTACCAATATGTTGCACCTACAAAAGCGCAACCAACTACGTCATATGCCCCTTCTCACATCTTTCAAGCACCTTACAATCTAGGGGGCACCCCATCTGTAAATCTGTCAACTGATCTAATCAAAATTTTGATGGACAAAATGTCTAATCTTGAGGCATCCATTTTTGGTTCAAGTAATGCTCTCTCATTTGAGCAAATTTGTAATGAATCCATTCACCCTTCTGTCCCCATTAGACCATATCCTAGCCAGTGGGAGCTTCTTAAGTTTACTTATTTCCAGAGTAAGGAAGACCCACAACAACATCTATGAGCATTCAGACATGCTTGTTACCTTATAGCTCACGATGATGCGTTATTACTGTGCACATTCCCCATGTCACTTTTGGGGGCTGCCCTTGACTGGTATAACTCTATTCCCAGTCATTCTATCTTTTCCTTCACTCAACTTGCCCAGTTATTCCTCAACCACTTTTCGATCAACATCACCAAAAAGGTCTCCATTACAGACCTATACTCTATCAGATAATTCGATGATGAATCAATAGCTGACTTCATCGCCCATTGGAGAGGTTTGATCAACCAACTCTCCTTCTCCTTACCTCAAACTGAGCTCATTGAGCTCTTTTCTAGAGCATGTGGCAAGCACATCTCACCTACTTTGTGGGTTTAGACATTCTACACTTTTGACAAAGCTTTCACGATGGCTAAAAAGCTTGAACTCCGTGCAGTTGAAGATGACAAAGTCAAATTATGAAATACCAACACAAAATCCAATGACCCTTCTTCTTCCAAACCTTCTTCTTCCCACTCCAAACCCAAGAGAGTGTAAAATGATGTGGTCTTTAGATCACCATCCTCATCAACAACAACTAACTAATCTCAACCTTCCACATCACAAAGCATCACCAAACAATTCCAACAACGATACATACAACGTCAGTACACTCCAATAGGAGAATCATATGCTTCCGTGTTGGAAAAACTCGTCAAGCAGGGGGTCCTCAATCTCCCTCAAATCTGACCACCTCAATTTGACCCCTCAAAACCTATCCTTACATGGTACAGGGAAAATGACTTCTATTATTATCATCGTGTCCAAGGCCATGACATCAACAACTGCACAACCTTCAAGAACATTGTCCAAGACATGATAGATAAAGGTGATCTTGTCTTGGATAATCCAAACGTGCCACCCAACCAAAACTTGGACATATTTAGACAACATTTTCCTAACCATCCTCCTAGTCAAAACAACATTTAGACCATGGCTGATGACCACCAAGAGCGTAATATACGCATGGTCAACACGGTCTCACCTTTTATGCCTAACCAACCTCTCTCACAATATGAAGAGGTTAATCAACCTGCTTGTCCACCACGGGTAGAGGAGCCTTCCTCTCCTATTTGTCCTCTGCCAATGGGAGATAGTCCTCCATCCACACCTCTTTCACATGTGGGAGAATCTATTTTGACCTCTCACATATTGGAAGATGCCTTGACGACACCAACACCGACTGCCTCACCCTCATCCTTCTTATCATCAATGGGGGATCATACTTTTTCTGCCCCTCGACCACATGAGGAAGCCATTATCATCCCAACGTTCTATCCAACCAAAGAGCCACATTATGCAATTCCTTCTCCACTGAGAGAAGAACTTATCACTTCACCAACTTCGACCAAAGAAGATCCGGTGATGATTCTCTCACAATCACCTCAATCTTTTAAATGACCGACTATAAAACCTCATGCAACCTCATCAAAACCCTTGCAGTCATCTACCATGCCAAAATAGGTTAAATCCCTCAGTGTGCACCCTACATCTAACCTCACTCACCCACAAGTGATGGTATATTTAAACCTCACCCCACACAATCGTAGTCCTCACACTAAACCAAAGAAGGCTACTAAACCCCGATGGAGAACTCCTCCCCCACCTTCGCCATTACCATCCATCTTGGGTCCACATCCATCTACTTTAGCAAGATTTCTCCCACATCCAAACAAGAACGTGCCATCTCCACATGTGGCCATACCACCAACTAAAAAGGTGACACGACAAACCCTCCAAACAACTCATAAACAACAATTGTCAACCTCTACTGCAATGAAAAGCGCATACCCATTAAAGGGTTCTTATGCTTCAATGTTATGTTGATTGTTGCAATCATCTAGCATCATCCTCCCACCTATCAAGCCTTACCAACCTCTCAGACCAAAACCCCCTTGGTTCGATGACACTAAAATATGCTAGTATCATCGCACACCGGGGCATGACACTAAGCGTTGTTGCACCCTTAAAGCTGTCATCCGTCAACATCTGGCAAAGGACACCCCTCACATTGAGGCTTCTTCTGACCACATTTTTGACCAACTATCGACACCATCTCATACCTCTCGAACCTCTTCACCTAAATTGGGATCCCCATATAAGACTATGGCCCCTCAACCACCTCCTCAACCTTTATTCAAAATCACCACAATTAATGTGGCCACCAGGCCCCAAACTGTGAAGAATAAAGGAAAAGACTAGACTTCTACACCTTTGACATATCCATTATTTGTTAAGACCTCTCAACCAACAAAACCCAAGATTTCTATCTCAGACATGTCTCAACCAACATCACTAGGGGAAATTCCTCCTAACCTCACTAGTCCACATGATGCTTGGTATAAGCAACTCATGGACTACTTGACATATTCTATCATCCCTCCCAAACTCTCTAACAATAGACGGTGAGCTTTTATCAAGAACACTGCTCGTTACACCATGCTAGGGGGACTTCTTTACAAGCGAGGTCTCGATGGCCTCCTTATCCAATGCCAACAACATCTTGACCACACATCAACCAACCAAGCATCAACCAAGCCTCCACCAAACATCAACCTCAACCAAGCCTTGACCAAACATCAACCAAGCCTCAACCTAGCATCAACCAAGCATCGACCAAACATCGACCCCAACCAAGCATCAACCAAACATCAACCAACTTCTTAATCATCTTCATATCCAACATCAACCAACATGTGACCAATTTGGAATGAAGCAAATGGGGCAAGTTTGCTCCTAATTGACTTAGACCTTGCATCATGATGCACAAGCATGGGTCAGGGACTTATCAGAACCTAAGCCCCTTTATACCTTATATCCTTGACCAGTCTACTATTAGTCAAGTAATTATTCACTTGATGTTTAACTTGAGATCGATCCTTTGAGCAATCCCCATCATCATCATTCCTATCTCCCTCAACCCTCAACCCTACAAACATCAGTTAACCCTTTTGTCAAGCATGGATGCTTTGTCCTAATAAAAGGAAAACCCTCTAAACCCTATAGTCAAGTCCATGACCAAAATTTCAGTCAACAAAAAACCAAAAAAACATATACAACTGGGATGCCTATTCAAATGTCATAAGATTATAAATGTAGACTGCTCTCTCAAAGGACAGCTGCATAATTGTTGTAATTGATAGACTGCTCCCTTGAAGGATAGTTATTCAAAGACTTTCATATATATAAAGCAGAATATAGACCACTCCCTCGAAGGATGGCTATGCCTAAATCTTGCTATAAATAGCACTTTCTTAGAAGCTTCCCACATCGATTAGCTTCACATATGACCACAAAACAAAATGACATCCCCACGCAGACTTCCTGCATCGATCAGTCTGCCCCAAAAAAAAAACTAACCGACCAACTTTAAAGTCATGGACTTGTCTATAGTCGTTCTCAGGGTCACCTATAAAAGGGGAAAAGTTATTCCTGCCAAAAGGGGTTCCCCCATCCATCCATATCACATATCACGCCCATCACCCCAACATACTCAAGGGATTTTGAGCTCACTTAATGTCAAGTGATTTGATTACTTCTCTAACACGAACAATGGTCAAAGACGTAATGCATGAACGGGGCTTTTGTTTCCAAAAACCCTATCTATGTTATCATTATGGTCCTCGTCAATGAAAGAGCAATGCGCCTTTCACTTCTTTCACATTTTGGTCACATACAAACAAACCACATTCAACCAAATCATTATCTATCCAACCAAACCAAATCATACCAAACATTTTCATACCACTGACATGACATAGTCCATTTCACATAGTTTCTATGGAGAAAAATACACATGGAAACTATCAACCAGACATAATTTATGTTAAGCATAAACCATTACTTGCTGAAGCATAAATAATCTCAATTCATTTTTAGCATACACCATTACTACTATGGAAAATTGCTAGGGATGAAAGACCACTCAACCAATGTTACAGAATACACCATCACACAATATGGAAAAGGCTGTAACATCATCATGACCAAACCAATCATCAACCATTTTGACTCTTCGCTTGAACTACATTGGTCTGAGGCCTTCCACAGGGGCTATGTAGGCAGCACTCAGATGACATGACGTCTTTTAGGGTTAGCTCGGCCATACCCATTTGTTCATCTATCTGATGGACAAACCATATTACCTTTAATCAAGTCCAAACCAATCATCAACTACTTTGACTCTTATTCTGAACTACATTGGTCTGAGGCCCTTTTGACAAGGGCTATGTAGGCAGCACTCAGATGACATGATGTCTTCTGAGGTTAGCTCGGCCACATCCATTTGTTCATCTATCTGATGGATAAACCATTTGACCTTTGACCATGACTTAACCTCGTCCAAACCAACCTATCAACCATTTTGAACTACATTGGTCTGAGGCCCTTCCAACAGGGGCTATGTAGGCAGCACTCAGATGACATGATGTCTTTTGGGGTTAGCTCAGCCATATCCATTTTTTCATCTATCTGATGGACAAACCATATTATCACTCATCCTTTAACCATGACCAAACCAATCATCAACCACTTTGACTCTTTGCATGAACTACATTGGTATGAGGCCCTTCAAACAAGGGCTATGTAGGCAGCACCCAGATGCAATGACATCCTCTGGGGTTAGCTCGGCCATATCCATTTGTTCATCTATCTGATGGATAAACCATTTCAACCTTTGACCATGACTCAACTTCATCCAACCCCATCCATAACCGACCCTCTTCCTCCCTTTTTAGGGAGAACTACATTGGCCTGAGGCCCTTCCAACAAGGGCTATGTAGGTAGCACTCAGATGACATGGTGTCTTTTGGGGTTAGCTCAGCCACATCCATTTTTTCGTCTACCTGATGGACAAACCATATTACCCTCATCATTTCACACATGATCAAACTAATCATCGACCACTTTGACCCTTCCTCCCCTTTGGGGAGAACTACATTGGCCTGAGGCCCTCAACACAAGGGCTATGTAGGCAGCACTCAGATGACATGACATCTTCTAGGGTTAGCTCAACCACATCCGTTTGTCCATCTATCTGATGGACAAACCATTTTATCTTTCACTATGACTTAACCTAGTCCACAATCATGACCAAATAACCAGCCCTGACATTGCAGAAGTCACCTTTGACTTCTCAAGGGGCACATTAGAGATCGCATACATCTCCTTGACCACATCAAACAACCATTTGAGATCAATTCTATCTCGACCCAACTCGACCAATCGACCTTGGAGATCGCACCTATCTCCTCAGACCATGACCACTTCCGAGACAACTTTGCCTTAGTTATTTTGATTATATGTAGGCTACTTCATGACTAGTTAGCAAATTGTCCACGACCCCCACAAGTATCGGATCACACTCTAGTTGATCCCCACTGCTTGTGACCCTTTTTCATGTTTTCCAAGAGCACTTCCTGAGCCTGAGATACTTGGAGCACGATGACCATTGGAGCTACAGCTTGGATCATTTAACCCAATCAGCTACGACTAAATGTTGGGGCCCGATTATTTTGATTTTGGCACTCCTCGATCTTGAATAGTGAAAATTTGACTTGACCATCTCATGAAGTGGTATGCACGCAATCCCAACTTTTGCAGCATTCACACTCAAGCTTCACCATATCCATCCACTCTCTATCAAATCAGCACCCGATTCTAGGTTCCCTTCCCTTGACTCCTACTTTGAGGGGGAATACCTCATCCCATAATTGGGGCAATCTACATTTAGTTTTGTCTTGTAGTTCGTCAGAACAACCAACAGGATGAAAAGACCTCATCCCATACCTGGGGCAATCAACTCTTATTTTTGTCTTACAGTTCGTCCAGAACAACCAACAAGACAAAAAGGGGCAAATGTAGACACCAAAATCATGTCTACTCCTTGGTCCTCTCCCCCCTTGGTCCCCTTGGTCCACTTCTAACACATCCCTAACCCACACACTTATTAATTTAAAATAATAACTATTTTGAATTAATAATCCCCCCTTGACACATCACTCATGCCACCTCACCTCACCTTGGATACCTCTCCTTGGATGCCTCCCATCACCCTATGACCAATTTATGACCTATTTCAACCCTCTCATGCTCATTTAATCCACCTTCAACCATTTTCCCTTGACCAATTGACCCTGGCAGTTGGAAGAACGAGCAAAAGGCTAATTTTAGCCCTTTTTCCCATCTTCTAGCCACCGACGCCGGTTACTAGTCAGCCGACGCCAGTGGGATCACCAACGTCATTCGCTTAAAGCAACCTGAAGGCAAATTGTCTTCTCCCCTGGGACGCTAAATCAATCAATCATAGACCCAAAATTAGACCTTTCTTCCTCTCTCGGCTCTCAAACCTAGACATCAACAGGAACTCTCTAAAATCAATCTTCAGACTTCAACCAATGCTCTTTCAGCTACGGACACAATAGGGACAATCATCTCAAACACCTTTGCCTCTACTCCAAATAAGAGATAAGTATTTCTTTTGTTCTTATATTTCATTATTTTGGAAAGCACTAGTAACTAGTCTCTATTCTGGTATTTCTAAGTATTGTAAACTAGACCAAACCCAGCTATCAATCAGATCACCCCTGACTCTCTTCCCGTAAAGGCTGAGAGGCCTTTCCCATATCTTACCCCTTTTCTAACAACATATCCCCTACCTTTTGTCCCTCTTAAAGACCCTGTCTACTATCTTACCACACTACACAGACCCGGACTCCTTCCAAACCATTCCATCGACCAAAGACCCATCCAGGACTCGTCCAAAGCCCCATTTCCCCGACCGATGCTAGCCACCAGGCCCATTGCCCCTACTGACATTGGCAGACTAACTGATGTCAGCAAAATTTTACAACCAACAATGGCAGACTAACTGGTGTCGGTGATTGTGGAAGGCAGACAATAGAATACAGGTACACATTTCCTTTATTTCTTTTGTTTAGTCTTTCATTATTTCAATCTAGCAACATTCTCTTTTATCAAAAGTGGACTGTCATCCCTCAAGGAAGTCTTTGCACTTCCAAGACCGAGCTTTGCTTGGCAATCCACCTTAAATCCATCTAACAATCTCTTTGTTTAAGTCTTTCTTCTATAGGTGTCATCCTCCACAGCCAAAGAGGAGTCCCTACAATGTCTGGATAACGGTGCACAAACTTCATCTGGGTATGTACAAACCCTTGACCATTAATCTTAGTTTCTTACTTCCTTTGAATGTAGAAAAATGAAAAATGTATAGAAACATGTCATTCTCTTTTAACACAAGGATTGATAGCCTTCCTCATTGGCCCCTCTTATCTCCCATAAAAACACCATCTACTCTACTTCATTGGCCTCCCCATCACCTTTCCCTGTACATGCTTTACAACTTTCTCCCCCACCCACTTTTCATGTTTTCTGTCCCTCTCTCCATTTCTTACCAACCTTGCCCTTTATCCCCTTTGTCTTCTCTCACCATCCTCATCATTTCCCCTTGCCCTTATAAACCTACCATACCCTCTTCCTCACTCTCTTTTCCTCACCGATTCCACATCATTCTGTGCATCTTGCAAGATTTCTATTTCTTCTATTGCTACACTTTTTCTTTACATGTACCACCACTCTATGCCATTTTTCCACTTTTCCCACCTTTCCTATTTTCCATTCTTCTTGTTTGCTCTATTTTTGTCCTTTTATCCTTTTTATCTTCTTTTTTTCCTCCACAACTAGCTTCTAAATGGGTCTCTATCCTTTGGTAATCCTTCCATAATTTCCCTTTTCTTCGTATCGTGTCATATCCTTTTTCAATTTGCATTCCCCTTTTCCTCTTTCCATCTTGGTACTCACTTATCTTTTGCATCTATGTGAGTATTCATGTTTTATATCACTACTTTAATTCTTCCTTTTCATTCTTATCATCCCTGATATTCATCCCTTATTTTTATCTCATTACCTTTCCTTGTGTTCCCCTATTTCTTCACCACCTCACCATTTTTTAGCATGTCAATCTCTTCTAATCACCCCTTCAGCTTGTCAATCTCTTATAACAAGCTGATTGACACCTACCTTCTCTCTTCACTTTATTACCCACCCATCCTTTCCTTCCCCTTATTTTTATTACCCCTTTCCCATTTTCCATCACATTCTCATATCCAAAACCACCATCTACTTTGCTTTGTGTCCTATCATCATCCATGCTTACCTGGCCAAGATACCACTTGTTTTTTCACTCTCCTGTCATCATTTTTGTGTCCTCATTTCACTCCTTTTTCATCTTTTTTCCTTTCTTCCACTTATTTTCTTGTTTTTAATTTTCATCACCAAACTATTTTCTCCTTAATCTATTTTTATACTTGTTTTCAAACCCTTCATGGCCTCATATATTTCCCATCCTTCGCTTGCCCTTCACGATTGTTACACTTCTCTCCCCATCCTTTTCAATTCTCCAATATATCATTCTTTAGTGCATCCCTCAACCCCCCATCTACTCCCTTTTATTTTTCTTCTCTTTTCTCCATTGCATTTATTTTTTCTCATCTTCTTTGATGGCATTCCTTTTTCTTCCTAACCTTCCTTTTTTTTCCTCCTCCATATCCATGTTTTATTCCATCTTTATCCAATTTTGTCTTTATCTGTGACCTCTTCATCCTATCACTCCTACTTCATCCATCTCTTGGTCTACCTTCACATCATCCCTTGTTAGATCTCCTTTAGTTTCTCTCATTCCACCTTTGGCTTCTCACTCCTTAGAGTGCAATCACCATTTTGTATTGATTGCACCTACGTATCCATGACTATTTCTTGATGTCATTCTATTTCTTACTTTAATGCACAAAATTTTGGTAGGTTCATTACTTTAGGTGCATCCTTTTTTTCCTTTAATGGATTTGAATGTTGAGCCTAGATTTTTTTTTGTCCTTCTCTAAATATTCCTTTCGCCCTATCTAGCCTTGATTGTGCAGGTGCAGTCTACTAATTCTTTACCCACCAGTGTTTTCAAATATTTTCTTTGGACATTTGAAGCACTTATCTTCATTAAGCCACTTTATTTTTAGATCTATTATTCCCTCTTATTATCTTATTATACTTAGTTGATATTGTCATTATGACATTTTTTAATTAATTATATCCTTTAGTTTACCATCTAGTGTTGTTCATTAACTTACCTCATCTACTTTTAACTTTTAAACACACACAACAAAATTAAAAAAAACATAATCATGTCAACCACATAACAATAAACAACCATAACATTCAACCAATACATCAAACACATTTTACACAAAGTTTACAATAAAATGTGTAATAATTTATTCAAGGTGCGAGAAGTCACATGGAGAATACAAAGTTAATAGACCATACACACCTCACCTAAGGCATCTACATACACTACTTTTCCTACCTAAGCATTAGGTTGATTATCTAGTGACTCTGGATAATTCTATCCTCACCTACCTAGGTCATCATTTCATTGGATGAATAAACAATAAGGGAAGAAAGGGAACTAGGTCCCATTGAGCATGCCAAAATGTTTTAAAGATTATGACCCTTCACCAACAAGACATATAGAACCTAATAGATACCCATCTCTAAAAACTCAGCTCATAGTGATAAATGCCATCATTGTGCTTCTACCCTCACACAATTGTAGAAGGTGTAACCTCCTCATGATGCCACCTCTTCTTTGGCTTAGCTCCATCTCTATATATTTGTGATGTTTAACCTTTTGTTCCCACTTATGTATCCTACCTTACCTATCTATGTCTTCTCCTCCTAATTCATGTGGGATTATTCTATCAATTTATTCCTCCTACTCAACCCGACCAAGTAACCAACTATTAGATGATGTCTATTTTAATGTTGATCATTTTTTTAACCAACATCTATTCACATATTATTTAATAAATTCTCCTTAGACCTATTTTTTCCACCTTCCTTTTCAACTCCCCAATCTATCTATTTTTCCTCTCAATTTTTTGTTTATACCATTCATTTGCCTTCATCTTTCAACATGTTCCCTCATTTAATTAATACTATTATTATTCACCTCACTTCATATTCCAATGCCCCTCAATGTCTTCCTTTGAATTTCCTCAAAACGCAATGCTTACCTATTCAGGGGCCCCACTAGCTCAAGGATCAAGGGTTAAAATCTTCACCACTTCTCATTTACCCACTCTACTACTTTACTTCCTTGAATCACCCTTCCATAACCTCTTAGTAACATTGTTGTGGATTGTGCACCGTGTCAGCTTATTTAGATGGTGATGAAAGAATGCATCAGGTTAATGTAGCCATTTGAGTAGTGATATATTTTTTAAATCTTGGTAAAGCATATTTATCCCCTTTTTTCTTTAAAATGGTGGTAGAAATTTCATGCTCAAACTTGTTTATCCATGGCCGCCGATTCCTTTTGCATAGTTGACACAATCATCTAATCACATCCTGGGTAATATCATCCATTGTTTCTATCAAACCCATCAATAACCTATTTGATACACCATATTTTCTACCCTTTAGATCTTCCCTTTCTCCAACATGCTTCAATTGAACCTAACTACATGATATATCAAATTCGGGCACCCAAGTTAACCAACACTCCCCACCTCACAAAAAATACGTTAGGCTTGAAGTCCATGTTGGATCCACTATCCATGGGACTATGTAGGAATCATCCTCTTACCTAGAGTATTTGGAGTCAGCTCAGCCACTCCCTACCCAACCAATCACCCAACCCATTCACCCATGTCCACCTTGACGTTGGGATACTTTTTAAACCAACGTATTCGCATAATTTATGATTACCTTGCCTTAGTATTTTTAATCATACAGATCAATTTTTCCATGTTGAACATTTGAATTTGCACTAACTCATGCATAAATAGACCATTTATGTTTTTCTTGGGATTACTTCCTACCTGAGATACCCGAGTAAACACTGGCCCTATCTAGGAAACTTGATAAGACTAACCCAATCAGCTAGGACCAACATTGGGGACCAATTACTTTGTCATTTATCTTAGAACCTGACATTATTTGTATCAACATTGGTAGCTTTAGTCTTTGTAAAATCTTGACTATTGTACTTCATCACATTTTTTACACCTATTGACACTTCACATGCCCATCTACCTTGTGGCACCACCTAGTGCCTCCCCACCAACTGCTTATCAAACCTATACCCAATTTAACCTTGCTTCATTAGCTCTAAATTTTAGGGGGAACACCTCCTACCATACTTGGGGTACCCTGACCTACAACCAAGCGATTTGTTTTTGTTTTGTAGTTTTCTAATTCAAAGTTGTATAACAAAAAGGGTCAAAATATAGACACTAGAAAATTACACACTTACACTTTTTGATGACTAAATACCTTGAGACCCCTTAAAACTTATTAAACCTTAACAAACCCCTCTTAACCCAACCGAATCATTATTCTCCTAGTCACATAATATTATTCAAAATCACTATTCAAAAGTACTATTCACTATGGGACCCACTATCACTATTGCATATGACATGGTAAGTGACATGACATGTGATATGGCAAGTGACATGACATGTGACATGACAAGTGACATGGAAGGTGATATGGCAAGTGACATGACTCAAAAGTAAGGCAGCTTGATGTGGGACATCATACCCCACATGGGACCCTTTCTCAAGGTGCCTAATGACCTCATTTAAGTAGCACATAGTTACCTTCTTTAAATATGGTAAATTTACCCTTAAGGGGTCATAATTAAACATATATTTTGCCTTCACACATGAAATTTAACCTTAAAAATTAGATACCTACCTCTTTAAGACTTTGGGGAAAATAAAGGGCACCAATTTTTTACTTCTTAGCCCAAATAGGAGACTCTCCAACCCAAATGGGAATCCACACCAACCTCATCTTAGAATTTTCATGAAACACATAGAAAATGGTGCCACATTTATTATGCCACCTCTTTAAGTTCTTGTGTGAAAAAAAGAAAGAATGGTGAGAAGTCTTTAAGCCTCATTCAAACCCATATGCATAATTCTGCATTCAAAATTGGACTTATGTGCAAAGTGGAAGACTTATCAACCCAAATGAGAACCCCCACCAACCTCATATTGTAATTTTGATCCCCCACATGGAAAATGGTGCCATATGTCACTATTACCTTCTTTATCATGTTTCTCAACATCAAATGCTATAAATACCCCCCCCCCCTCTTCTTCACCTAGGAGGGGGTTGGAAGTTGGTATTTTATTATTAGAATCTTATTTTAGGTTTTTTAAGGAGGTTATCATTTTTAAATTCATCAACATATTGGATGAAAAGATAAATAAGTAATGAAACTTTACCAAAATCATCAAGGATATTCAACAAGCCAATCTTCATCAACAAACATCTTCAAGCATTGAGGTAATCTTGTTGTTTAGTTATCTTAATTCTTATGTTATTTCCCCTTTGTCCCTCTTCCTTAAATTTTTTATTTCCTTAACCTATTTTCATTTTATCCTTTTATCTATACCCCTTTTTCCTCTTGATCACCTTTTACCCCTTTACCTTCTTGGCCTCATTTTCAACATTTCCCCCTTTGCCTTCTTGGCCTTATTTTGGCCATTTGCCCCTTTGCCTTCTTGGCCCTCATTTGACCATTTATTCATATTGTTTTATTTAAAACATTACCATTCACCATATAAACCATTTATAAAACCCAACCAAATAACTCTTTTTACCTTTATCAAATCAATCCAAACCAAAAAGCACAACTTTGTTTCAACCAATTTTCAGCATTAGCATAGTTACTTTATTTTAACCATATAAGCAAAGCATTTAGTTTTATCAATTAATTTGTTGTTATTTGTTGTATTTAATTTCAATTTTATATTCATTTAAGGAAAATATATTTATTTTATAATTACCACTTAAGTGTTTCAAAGCAGGTGGATTGACAGCCTCCTAGAAAGTTCTCACTTTTAGGATCTAGCACATGCTAGGCAATCCACCCATATACTTGTCTAACAAACAAGTTTATTTTAGTGTTTTATTATTTTTAGGTCATCTTCACAAGCTAAAGAGGATCTCGCACCATCATCTGGATATATGCATGCATTCTACTAGGTAATCATCTACACACCATCACCGGTTTCTTTCTTTTCAAAAAATTAAGAAAAGCAAAAAATTAGAGAGAAACATTTTGGCATGCCTAGTGGGACCTAGTTACCTTTATTCTCTTATTGTTTGTTCATACAATGAAATGTTGACCTAGGTAGGTGAGGATAGAATCATCATCCTATTGTTATATTATTTTTATGGTGGGTGAATCACGTTCAATCATGGTAGGGTAGATAAGAGGAATAGTTTTGGTTTTCCCGTACCTTCGATAGATCATAGGGGCCAAAGTAATGGTGTTTATAAAAAAAGGTTTTTGAAATGGTGATATCAAAATCTACATATTAGGAAGGTGATGTTGATGATGGTTGAGGTTCTTCGATAGTAGTGGTAGTAGGCTTTGGTGAGTTGGGTTAATCTAGGGAAATGAACCTAAGACCAAAGTGCTTACAAGGTTTCTAGGTTTTGATGATGGGTAGCTCATGAGGACCCTATTCATAAAGGACAAATACAAACACCTTCCAAGCGTACCTATGGAGGTAATTTTTGGCAAAATTAGGCTTGTTCAGATAGGAGAATTTGGTGGTAAATGGTTTGATGTATGAAATGGTGGTGGGACCAAGCATGGTTTATCAGTCCCCCATAGGAAAGATTGGTTTGATTATTGGGAAGGCCAAGGGGGATGATGGTGTTGTTCCCAAAATCTATCACTCATTTTTGGGACAACATATGAACTATTTTGGTCTTACAGGCCAAATTTCTCTCTTCCCTTCTCAAAAATTGTTCTGAGTATTCAAATTCTTCATTATTCAAGCTTTTACAGCTAAGGGACTCACAGGTTCAATAGGTTCAATGACTTCAACAAGCGAGTTCTCACAAAGAAACAAGTTCCCAACACTTAGGAAATTTCAAGATTGGTTCAACGCTTTGGTTCAACCAAAAATGTTCATCAACAAGCTTAAAAGGAAGGATTGAACCATTGACCCATTGAACCCCACTTCCAAAAAGGTTCAACGGCTCAACAGGTTCAAAGGTTTAATGATGTGAAAAGACTTAGAGGAATTTGAAGGCTTCGAAGAACAAAGGAATAAATTGTTGAACCATTGAACCATTGAAACTTGAACCAAAATGGTTCAATGGGTTCAATTGGTTCAAGCGGTCAAAAGACTTAGACAAAAAGAAGGCCTCAAACAAGATTGAACTGTTAAACCATTGAGCCAAAGTTGGTTCAATCAGTCGGTTCAAGGGACTGCCCCAAAGCTAAAGGAACAAGTGCCCTTGTGGAGGGCAGGGAACATTGGTTCAAAAATCAAAGAGAAGGTAGAAAAGTTGGAATTCCTTCAGATTTGTTTAAAATCCAAAAAAAAAAGATTTCCTTCAGACTTTTTTTGAGGAAATTACCAAGTAAATGAACTGAAGGAATTTCTTTAGAAAGATTTTCCTTGGAAAAATGAACAAGACAAGGCAAATTCTTTCGGATAAAAAGTCTGAAAGAATTCCTTTGGACTTTTGTCTGAAGGAAAAGCCAGAAATAAAGTGGACGAGCCAAGGAAAGATTTCCTTCAGACAAAATGTCTGAAGGAATTCCTTCAGACATTTTGTCCAAAGGAATTGAAGCTTTAACACTCCCCAAAAGATTTAAATCCCGAAGGCCACCTGAAGGGTAGGTACCCTTTAGGGGGCTCTCGGCACCAAAAAAAAGGACCTTTTTTGAAGCCCAAAGGGACACCTTCCCTTTGGGGCATTCTAAGGACAAAAGGACAAAGGAATTACAAGCTTCAAAGGACTTAGATGAGAATAATGGAACAAATAATGAACCAATGAACCACTTGAACCTTGAACTGAAAGAGTTCAAATTTCAATGGTTCACAAGTTCAATAGTTCAAAAGAAGCTCCAAACAAAGGTAGAACACAGATGATTCTAGAGACCAATTTAAAAGGATGGTTCAAGCAAAGAGCAAGGAAGCGATTAAACCAGGGAGCTGAAAAAGATTACCTGAACTGTTGAACTATTGAACCAATGAAATTTTACAGGTTCAAAGGTTCATGGTTCAACATGGTTGAAACAGCTGGCCACCATTGACGGCCTTGTAGATGTCAAATTTAAGGTAATGAAATATCCATTAAAATTCAAATATAGCATAGAATTTGAAAGATGAACCAAGCGAGCAGCTGAGGAGAGAGCCCGAGAGCTTCAATTGCAGTAGGAAAGGAGAGAACAATACAAAAATATCAAAAATATCTACAAGGGAGTTATTTCAAGTAGGTGAAATAGTCCACCAAGTAGACTTTTGAGCATGCCAAATCAAGGACACATTCTACTTTTCTTCCAAAAAGTAAAGGCAAAAATGGACAGTTGTTCAAATAAGAAGGAAAGGACCAGATAGCCTATACTTTAGAGGAGACATATAAGATGAATTGGCATGCCATAGTTAAGGTGGATGCACTATTCCAAGCATGGTCCCTTGATAGAAATGAAATGCACTCAAGGCATTAATCATAGCATGGGTCATGTCATGGAACAAAGTGCCCAGCCTTTCTTGCTGCTATATATTATAAACTCTTGTTTTATGTAAGAGAGAATTTTCCATTATAAAAGTGAAACTCTACCAAAATTGAGAGGTGAATACTGAGACTTTAAACTCAGATTGTTGATCATATTAATTTATATGAATGAGAAAGCAAGTTACTTTCAAACTTTGTACTGTTATAGCTTGTGTTATTCTAGGAAATTGTTCTTATGTCTATTTCCTAGGAGCTTTCCTGTTTATTTAATTTAACCAACAGAACTAGTGGAATTAATCAGGAAGGTGTCTTGAAACAAATTATTGAAAGAATTTGTGCTATCACAATTGTTTTCATTGTGTTTTTAGTTTCTTTCTATGTAAAGGATCTTGGAATGACTTTGTGCCTCCATTATCCTTCGTATTTCACTCTTTGGGTAGCTGAGGTGGAGACTTTATGCTACACCTCATTCTGTTGGTTACTGTGCCCTTGTTACCTATTGGTTACTTGTCACTACTTGAAAGAACTCTTGCACCCTACTGCAAGACCACTTTTGAAAGAAGAGAAGTGCCTTCAGTATTATCACCAAGATTTATCCTTTTGTCTGTGAACATCATCTCTAAAAAAAGAGAGATGGATGGTGTTATTCTACCCCTGAGTGTTATTTTTTACTTATACATATAGTATATAGCCCCTTCATATTTATAGGGAAAATCACCTTGATGAGAGGAGAGATTTGTCCACCTCTGATGTGGTAAACCTGCACATTTGGCTGACCAATCTCCCTTGCTATGGTTGATAAGACCTATTTTGCTCATCAGTTAGCTGATTGACAAAATATTCGCCCAATAAAAGGCACGGCCTATTTTTCTCCCTTAGAATAAAAGTGAGGGGACAGTCATGTACATATGGGGAGAAAGATCAGATGACCCATGTAGAGGAGAAGATATTTTGAGATGAATTGACACACCACAGTTAAGGCAGATGCCCTATTCCAGCATGGCCTCTTTGACTAAACTGAAAATGCATTTAAGGCATTAAATGTAGCATGGGCCATTCCATGAAATAAAGCACCAAGTCTCCCTTGGCTGATATATATTGTAATCTCCTATTTTATGTGAAGGATATCTTTTTTGTTATAGAAGCAAAACTCTACCAAAATTGTAAGGCGATCACTGAGACTTTGATCTTAGATTGTTAATCATATTTCTTTATTTGAATGAGAAATCAAGTTACTTTCAGACTTTGTGCTATAATATCTTGTGTCATTTAGGATATTTTTCTTATGTTATTTCCTAAATGCATTCTTGTCCATTTAATGAAATAAGCAGAATTAGTAGAAGTAATCAGGAAGGTGTCCTGAAGTCAATTGTGGGAAGACTTTATGTTGCCACAATTATCTTTAGTGTGTATGTTTTTAGTTTATTTTTGTGTAAAGGATCTTGGGATGAATTTGTACCCCCATTATCCTTCGTATTTCACTCTTGGGCAGTTGAGATGGAGACTTTGTGCTACACCTATTTCTACTGGTTACTACGCCCCTTATTACCAGTTACTTATTACCTATCAGAAAGAACTCCTATTGTTTGCTGCAAGACCAATTTTGAAAGAAGAGAAGTGCCTTCAGTGTTTTCATCTAGATTTCTCCTTTATTTGTGAACATCATCTCTGAAAGAAGAGAGATGGATGGTGTTTTCCTACCCCTGAGTTTTATTTTCTGCATATATATATATATATATATATATATATATATATAGCTCCTCATATTTATAGGGAACCTCCCCTTAATGAGAGGAGAGTTTTGTCCCCTTTTGATGTGGTAAACCTACACATCTAGCTGACCAATCTCCCTATGTTGTGGTTGAAACTACCTATTTTGCTTATCAGTTATCTAGTGACAAAATATTCACCCAAAAAATGGCGTAAATATTTGCATCATAAGATGGATCATTTTGAAGGTTCACATACTTCTGTAGTGTAGGGAAAACATCTATTGATAAGAGTCAATATTTCCCTAGTGTAAGTCACTGAAACATGGATTGCAAGGGGTTTTTTATAAAAATTTGAGATGCAAGATGTTGGACATGGTCATTTATGTGTGAAGGATTTTCATTGATGTCAAAGGCAACATGTGCTATCATGCATTAATGACAAAGGTATTGAGATAAATAGACTAGCTTGTGGAGCTCCATGGAGTTGTGTGTAGTTTGAATGATTATGAAAATATAAGAAGATAATGGACACACTAATAGTGTTTTCAAATTTGAACTAGGGATGCCTTCATGAGAAATGAATATCAGATTTGTTATGGGTTTTTTAAATGATTCAAGAATATCTAAGCCTCAAGTATGGACATGGAATCAAGAACCCAGGAGGGAAAAGTGTTTGGTCTCGATCATAGGACTAGATTAGAAAAACCCTAAGGTTTTAAGGATTCAAACATTTATTGATTTTTACATAGGAATAAAATACACATTCTATTTTACATTTGACTTGCTAAATCCATGAATTGATAACTTAAGTTGTGACTTAAGTATTTTTGTCATTATGAAACTGGCCCCTTAACAAATCTATTACTGGCTAAGGAACAATAAAGGTATTTATATTTACTTAAGTCTATGACTTAAGAAAATAATTAATCTTTTTTAACTATCAACAGTCCATACTGCATTGCTTGAAATGATCCAATGGAGTGAAGCAAAGATTGTCTATCAAAGGAGCCCTCTGAGTGAATGTGCAAGTGATAAGTGTCACATTTGTGTCAGTTGAAGATCAATGGGTCACACTTGATCAAGGAATTTTATCTAATGGAGTGAGGTAATTCAACAAGTCAAAGGACCCTCTGAGTGAACATGTAAGTGACAAGTGTCACATTCACACTGGTTAAAGATCAATGGTTTGTGCTTGATCAAGGCATTTGATCTAATGAAGTGAAGAAAGTCAACTTGTCAAAGGTTAACAATAGACTTAGTTAAAGATCATGCATCTACCAAGATCAGATGGTACATGAGATCTTGGATAGGAAAGATCTGATGAAGTTCAAGGACCTAGATGGAGTAAAGTGATCATTTTTTAGTGACACAATGGTCTGCTAAAGATCGAGCATGTCTAAGACAATCAAATGAAGTAGAAGCATTATAGTATTGGCAAGAGAAGAGAGATGAGGTTAACATGCCAAAGGTTAATGATCTAATCAATGTAAAGGTCATGCATCTTCAAATATCAAATAACACATGGTAATCTAGATGAGGAAGATCCAACAGCGTGTAGAGGACATAGTGAAACAAGATGATCGATGTTTATCGACACAATAAGAGATTAGGGATCAAGAATGTTAGAGTTAATTGAAAGGAGTAGAAGTGACCCAATCATATAAATGAAGCAAGATGCATAAAGGAGCTCAATGGATAATGTAGATACCAAGATAAATAACATGTTGTTTTAAAGATCCAATGACTTGGGGAACCATTAAAGAAAAGAGATCGATGGTTATGTTTTAAAATATAAAAAGGTGCATATAAAATATCTAATGGTTTAAGATGGATGGTGAATGACACAAAAGGCAAGATGAATGGTCCCCATTTAAAGATATGACCAGACAAATGGGTAGCTCAATAAATCTACACAGAGCTTGAGATTGATCCACCTAACCAATCAATCCTTGAATAAATAAATAGTGCAGTTATGACTTGGATCTAGCAGTTGACAAAGATAATAAAAATATCTTCATAGAGCTTGAGATTGATCAACTCTTAATTATAGAAATAGTGCAGTTATGGCCCAAATCAAGAAAATTGCTAAAAATAGTAAAAGGATCTAAACATTGCAACATGATGCATGTACAAAAACATAGGAAAGTATATATGTCAAAGTCACATTAAATTAAAATCAAGAACTATAACCAATTAGGTGTAATCCAGATGTGAACTTATTGCTTTGATGAAACTTGAGACTCATTTTGTCCATATAAGCAATATATAAGGCATTGTCAATGTTGTTGTTGTCATTGCTACTACTATTGTTACAACTCAAGAGTGACAAAAAGGGGATTATCAATTGAAGTCACATAAAGATAGAGTAATTGACAAAAATATTAAGTGTGTCCAAAAGGGATATATCTAGACACAATTAAAGAGTGAGCAAAGAGGTAGAAATGGGGCATAAGGAATGTGCATAGAGTGAGTAGAGAGAAAGAAAGGGAGGACATAGAATGTGTAATGATTGAGAAGTTATAAACTAGAATTGTAATAAAGGAACATAACTAGATTCATTTATGAATCTATCATTTATGTATACTAGAATTATAGCTCCATAGCTCTAATAGGTTGGTACCATCAAAAATATTGGGTTGGTGCTCAGTTAGGGGATTGGTGTCTCCTTAGGGTTTTATCCCTTAAATACTTGATCAATGAGGTCATTGTGAGTTAGTGCTCAAAATAGGGGATGGGTGTCTCCTTAGGATTAGTGTCCTTAAATGTAACCAGTGAGGTTTTCTAGTGAAGCATTTGATTATGAGGCTAGATTAGAATAGTATATTCTAGCATCTATTCTCACTATGGTTTTTCCCTCTAGGTTTTCCATGTATAAATCTAGTGTAATGTGTGTGTGTGTGTGTGTATGTAATCTCTGCATCTATTCTTTGATATACATATGTCTTTGTATATTTAATTAAGGATTGAAGAACTAGTTTTTAACTTATCTATTGATCCACCCCCTTCTCAAAAGATACATTATGTTCAAAAATTAGTATCAGAGCCTAGGGTTCCTAAGGAATAATCTTAATCAGCTCAGGTAGATCATGGTTAAGTGAACACAATGGCTAGTCAAGAAGTATCCTCCTCAAACAAAGCACCTCTCTTTGATGGATCTAACTATGCTTTTTAGAGAATACAAATGGAATCATATCTATGCTCATTAGGATTTGATGTATGTATGTCTGTGGTAAATGGATACTCACCCCTACTATACCTCCTACTGATCAGGCTTCCAAGAAGGCATATGAGAACAATGTCAAGGTAAATAATGTTATTCTTTGTGGACTATCAAACTCAAATTTTGTTAAATTTATGCACTATCAGAATGAAAAAGAGGTCTGGGAAAAGTTGATAAGCATCTATGAATGAGATGACAAGGTAAAACAAGCCAAGCTACAAACATAAAGAGGATATTTTGAGATCCTTAAGATGAATGAGGAAGATAAGATTGTAGACTAACTCCTTAGGTTAGATGAGATTGTTAATGATATTAGAGGACTTGGAGAAACAATAGAAGAGTCAACTATTATCAAGAATGTTTTGAGCTCCCTACCATCAAGATATGACTCCAAAATCTCTGTAATAGAAGAAACTAGAGATTTAGATAGGCTCACAGTAGATTAGATGCATGGAACATTCACAACCTATGATATGAGAATAAGAGAGACTAACATGTTTAAAAGAGAAGTTGCATTCAAAGTAGCAATGTAGCCAAAAGAAGAAACATCCACATTTAAATCTAAGGAGACTGATGGAGAAGAAGCTAACTTTGTCAGAAAGCTAAAAAGAGGATCAAGGAAATACGAAGGTAAAATACCATTAAAATGTTTTAATTATGGGAAGATAGGACACTTTGCTTCCAAATGTCCTTATAATAAAAAGGATAATTCTGAACAAGTAGAAGGCAACAAAAATATGAAACCCTACTATACAAAAGGAAGAACTCCTTCAAGAGTAAGAAAGGGCTATACATAAAAGAAGATAGTGATTCAGTGGAAGATAGTAATAGTGATAGCTCTAATGATGATCATGATTGTGTTTTTATAGCCAAGGGAAATGAATTCTTATTCATGGCAGAAGAATCCACTTCCATAAATCAAGATGATGCTAAATATTGGGATGAAGAAGAGGAAGGAGAAGTGGACCTAGAAGGTGAACTTGTTTGTGCTCTAGAAGAGATTGAGAAACTAAGAAAAAAAACTAAAAATAGAAGAAGATTGGGCAAAAAGAACTTGAAAAATCTAATCAGATGATAGTAACTCTTAAAACTCAATTTGAGGAGGCTAAAATAATAGAAGTAGTCAAGATGGATCTCAAGTCCAAAACTGAAGAAAGCATGAGGCTTGAGGCAGAAATAGTAGCCTTGAGGAAAGAACTTGAGAAACAAAAATCCCAGCTTGATAAAAGTCTAAAGTTGACAAAAGGATCAGACATTCTTAATTAGTGCTCAAAATCCCTCAAATGAAAAATTTGGTCTTGGATATGATAAAGGAAAAGGTTCTTCAACAAGTACATCAACAAATCTATATGATAACTTCAAGACAAATAAAATTAGAATTAAATATGGAGAAGGTTATCAAGAACACAATGGATGATCCAAACAAGGAAAAAGTGAGGTGAATTAATTATGGAAAAAGGTCTAAAATTAAATATGCAAAAGGATATACTCAAGTGGAAGACTTGAAGAAACAAAGGCATATGAAAGTTCATTATACTGCACTGAAGAATGTCATGACTGGGTATTATCCATCTTTCTATGGTTATTTTTCTAGCTACAATCAGTTTGGTCATAGAGCTATTGAATGTAGAGTTGTACCTACTAGAAGAGTTAATTTTGTAAGTAGGAACTCATTTGCTCCTCTATTATATTCAAGTTTAATGTGCTACAATTTCAATAACTTAAGTCACATATCCAAGCATTGTAGTACCAAATTTACAACATCAAAATGATACAACGTAAGTAAAGGTGAGTCTCTTAATAAGAAAAAAGATTCACAAGTCATTGATAAAGAAAATAAAAGGACATATGAGAGACCAAGGAAATGTGGAAAGTAAAAAATCAATCTTTGATTGCTCAAATGGTACTCCATGCCAAAGAACAAAACTTGTGGGTATTAGACAGCGGGTGCTCAAAGCACATGAATGGTGACAAAATCAATTTCACCAAGTTAAGTGCAAGGAAGGAACTATTAGCCTAGGAGACAACACATTAGTAAAAATCAAAGGCAAAGGGACCTTGCACATAGATAGAAATCTTCCTACACATGATGTTCTTTATGTCAAAATATTGAAGCATAATTTACTAAGTGTCAACCAAATGTGTGACAATGGATATAAGGTCACATTTGATGTTCAAGGGTGCAAGCTAAAGAGATCTGGAAAAAAAGTTATAAAAGGGAAAAGGACTGAGAACAATATCTACAATCTTGTTGATGAGAGCTAGTTGTGGCATAGGAGAATGGGACATGTCAACTTTGATAATCTAATAAAAGTATGTTCAAATAAGTGTGTAAGACATATGCCCAAGATAACCAAACATGCAGATACTACATGTAGAGAATGCCAATTAGGCAAGCAAACAAGGGTCAAGTTTTAAACTAAAGAATATACAACTACAAAGCCTTTGTAATTAGTCCATATTGATATTTATGGTCTTACCAAGACAAGAGGATCAAAGGGAATTCATTACTTCATGTTGTTTGTAGATTATTATTCAAGGATGACATGGGTAATCTTTTTGAAGGACAAATCTCAAGCCTTTGAGAGATTTAAGATCTTTAGAGCCATGGTTGAACATGAAATGGGAAGGAAGATCAAGTGTCTAAGATATAATAAAGGTGGAGAATTCACATCAAATGAGTTCATAGAATACTGTGAGAATCATGGGATTAGAAGGCACTACTCTACTACAAGAACTCCAAAACAAAATGGAGTTGTTGAAAGAAAAAATAGGACTGTTAAGGAGATGGATAGAACAATGTTGAAAGAGGACAAACTATCTAATGAATATTAGGGAGAAGTAGTCCAAATAGTAGTATACATCCTAAACATAGTTCAATTAAGGGTGAAGAGTGATAAAACCCCATATGAAATATGCTTTGGAAATCCTGCATCTATTAAGTAATTTAGAGTGTTTGGGAGTAAGTGATACATCAGAAGAAAGGAGGACAAACTTCAAAGCTTTGAGTCAAGATGTGATGAGGGAATATTTCTTGGATACTCCACTCATAAAAAATCCTATGTATGTTACAATAAGAGGTTGCATAAAATAGTTGAGAGCATCAATGTCAAGGTTGATGAAGGACTTAAATATGTTGAACCTAATGAGGGGATTAGAATTGAAGATGTAAAAAAAAGCAAAAAATAAAGAAAAAGATAGTGAAGATGAGGAAGAAAAGAGTGGAAAGGCACCTCCAAGGCTTATTCAGAAGGACCATCCCAAGGAACAGATAATTGGCAATAAGAATGAGGGAGTTTAGACTAGAAGAAGAGTTGTAATGAACAAGGAGTAAGTAAGTTTTTCTCTACTTTCATAAATTGAGCTTAAAACCTTTGGTGAGGCAAGTAAAGATGAGAATTGGCAAAAGGCCATGGATGAGGAACTAAGCCAAATAGAAAGGAACAAAATTTGGAAGCTAGTTCTAAGACCCACAAACAGGAATGTCATAAGTACCAAATGGGTCTTTAAAAACAAGTTGAATGAAGATGGAATTGTTGTGAGAAACAAAGCTAGACTTATTTGCAAAGGATATGCTCAAGTAGAAGGAATAGACTTTGAGGAGACATTTGCCCTAGTGGTAAGATTGGAAGCCATCAGAATGTTTTTAGCATTCTCAGTCTTTAATAAGTTCAAAGTCTATCAGATGGATGTTAAGTTGGCCTTCCTAAATGGAACCTTGGAAGAAGTCTGTATTGAACAACCTAAGGTTTTCAACTGACAGATAAGGAAGACTATGTGTGAAAATTAAATAAATCACTATATGGCTTAAAATAGGCACCTAGAGAATGGTATTAAAGATTGGATCATTATTTGCATCAACAAAGGTTTATCAAAGGATATGTAAATAGTAACCTATATGTTAAGTCTAAAAATGGACAAATGTTGATCATAGTTGTCTACATGGATGGCATCATTTTTTGTGGTAGCAACAATAATATATGCAAGAATTGGCAAATAAAATGCAAAAGGAGTTTGAAATGTCCATGTTGGGAGAATTGTCATTCTTTCTTAGTATACAAATTATACAATCTAATGAAGGGATATTCATATCTCAAACCAAGTATGCAAAAGAGATGCTCAAGAAATTTGGAATGGAAGACAGCATACTAGTTAGTACTCCCATGATAACTAGATGTAAGTTGAGCAAAGAAGATGAGTCCCCTACTATAAATAATACCATGTATAGATCAATGATAGGCAATCTATTGCACCTAATTGCATCAAGACTAGACATCATGCAAGTAGTATACATGGTTTCAAGATTTCAAGCAAATTTTAAGGAATCACATGTCAATGTTGTGAAGAGGATCTTTTGGTACATCAAGATCATAATTGATTATAGCATGTGGTACCCTACAAATGAAGATCTCACATTGATTGCATATACAGATATTGATTGGGTAGGAAGTGTGGATGATAGGAAAAGCACTAGTGGTGGTGTATTTTTATTTAGAAATAGACTTGTGTCATGGCTGATCAAAAATCAAGAGTCAATTATACTCTCTACATTAAATTGAGTATGTAGCAGTAGCTGCATGTTACACCCAAGTATTGTGGATGAAACAAACTCTCAAAGATATTAAGGTAAACATTCAAGCACCTATTTCTATCTTTGGTGATAGCTCAAGTGCCATAAATATATCCAAGAATCTAGTGATGCATTCTAAAACCAAGCATATATCCATCAAGTATCACTTTTTGAGAGAAAAAGTTGTAGACCAAGAGGTCACAATGGAGTATGTACCAATAAAGGATCAATTGAAGATATACTCACCAAGACTCTACCCAAGGAGAAATTTGAATATCTAAGAGAGAGGTTGGGAGTAGTGGCTCCCACACCACATCACTAGCTTCTAAGTGATAGGGCATGAGCCCAAGGGGAGCATTACAGGAACATCATTAACTCCTAGATTAAGAGAAAAGGTAGCATGATGAGAAGGTTGTAGTCCCTTTGCTATTTGATGGCCAAGAAGGTGACAAATGTGTGTTAACTCTAGATCATTATGCCTATCTATATAGATATATGTAGATTCTTGATTGATCTTTTATACCAATGCCATATAAATGATCATTTGGAAGAATCATGGAGTTAAGGGGAGCTAGCTTAAATAACTTGAATGGATTGAGGAGCCTTTCATAGAGAGCAGATGAAGTAGAAATCCAAACAGAGCCTTAGCAATTGTGGCATTACCTAAGGGGGAGTTCCTCACAAAGTATTCTACCCTGATAGGTCTAAGGATCAGAACAACTAAGATGCCAGCAAAAAAATGTAGCTTGTTGACATATTATGGCAGAGACTCTTTGTCATTAATGTTAAAAGGGGAGATAGCAAAATGAAGATAAGGAAGTTAAGTCATTATGATGATGTGTTTCCATCAATGACAAAGGGGGAGATTATTAGACATATTCATTGATGTGTGAAGGATTTTCATTGATGTCAAAGGCAACATGTGCTATCATGCATTAATGACAAAGGTTTTGAGATAAATAGATCAGCTTATAGATCCCCATGAAGTTGTGTGTGTAGTTTGAATGACTATGAAAATACAAGAAGATAGCAAACACACTTACAGTGTCTAAAAAGTTGAACCAAGGACACCTTCATGAGAAATGAATATCAAAGTCATTGTGGGTTTTTTGAAAGCTTCAATAATATCTAAGTCTCGAGTATGGACATGGAGTCAAGAACCCAGGAGGGAAAAGTGTTTGGTCTCAATCATAGGACTAGATCAGAAAAACCCTAAGGGTTTAAGGATTCAAACACTTAGTCATTTTTTCAAAGGAATAAAAGGCACATTTTATTTTGAAGTTGACTTGCTAAAGCTAAGAACCGATCACTTGAGTTTTGAATTAAATCTTTTTCATCATTGTGAAACTAGGCCCTTGACAAAGCTATTACTAGCTAAGGAACAATAAAGGTCTCTATGTTTTCCTAAGTCTATGACTTAAGAAAATAATTTAAGCTTGTTGAGAGATCAACGGTCTGCACTACATTGCTTGAAATGATCCAATGGAGCGAAGTGAAGATTATCTATTAAAGGGACCCTCCGAGTGAATGGATAAGTGACAAGTGTCACATTTGCACTAGTTGAAGATCAATGACTTGCACTTGATCTGGGTAGTTGATCTAACAAAGTGAGGTCAAAGGACCCTCTGAGTGAATGCATAAGTGATAAGTATCACATTCACTCTGGTTAAAGATCAATGACTCATGCTTTATTAGGGCATTTGATCTAACAGAGTGAGGTAAGTTCAAAATTTAATGATAGACTTAGCTAAGGATCATGCATCTAACAAGATTAGATAGTACATAAGAGCCTGGATAGGAAAGATCTAATGAAGTGTAAGGACATAAATGGAACAAAGTGATCATTATTTAGTGACACAAGGGTTTGCTAAAGATTGACCATGTCTAAGATAATCCAATGGACCAAAAGCATTCTAGTGTTGGTGAGAGAAGTGAGATGAGGTCAACATGCCAAAGTTTAATGATCCAGTCAATGTAAAGGCCATGCATCTTCAAAGATCGAATGGCATGCGATAATCTAGATGAAGAAGATCCAATGGAGTTCAAAGGACATAGTGGAACAAGATGATTGATGTTTATTGACATAGTAAGAGATTAAAGATTGAGCATGTTGGAGTTAATAAAAAGGATTAGAAGTGACCCAATCATATAGATGAAGTGAGATGTAGAAATGAGCATGATGGATAATGTAGATACCAAGATAAAGAACATGCATCCAATGAATTTAGGAACTATTGAAGAAAAGAGATCGATGTTTTTGTTTTAAAAGCTGGAAAGGTGCATATAAAAGATCTAATGGTTTAAGATGGATGGAAAATGGTGCCAAAGGCAAGATGAACAGTCCTCAATCAAAGATATGACTAGATAAATGACTAGCTCAAGAAATCTACAAAAAACTTGAGATTGATCCACCTAATTGATCAATATTTAAATAAGGAAGTGATGTAGTTATGACCTAGATCCAATAGTTGATAAAGATAGTAAAAATATCTTCATAGAGCTTGAGATTGATCAATCTAATTGATCAAATCTTAATTATAGAAATGGCATAGTTATGGCCCAAATCAAGCAGATTATTAAAAATAGTAAAAAGATCTAAACATTATGGCATGATGCATGAACCAAGACATAGGAAAGTGTATATGTCAAAGTCACATTGAAATAGAATTGAGAACTAGAACCATTTAGGTGTAATCTATATGTGAACTTATTACTATGAGGAAACCTGAGACTCATTCTATCCATATAAACAATATCTAAGACTTTGTCAATGTTGTTGTTGCTACTATCATTATTACTACTATTGTTGTAACTCAAGAGTGACAAAAAGGGGATTGTCAATTGAAGGCACATGAAGATAGATTAATTGATATAAAGATGAAGTGTGACCAAAAGGAATATATCTAGGCATAATTAAAGAGTGAGCAGAGAGGCAGAAAGGGGGCACAAAGAATGTGTAGAGAGTGAGCAGAGAGAAAGAAAGGGAGAATAAAGAATGTGCAAAGATTGAGTAGTTATAGACTAGACTTGTAACAAAGGAATATAACTAGATTCATTTATGAATCTATCATTTATGTATACTAGAGTTGTAACTCCATAGCTCTGATAGGTTGGTGCCATCAGAAAGAATGGGATGGTGTTTAGTTAGGAGAATTGTGTCTCCTTAGGGTTTTAGCCCTTAAATACTTGATCAGTGAGGTCATTATGAGTTGGTACTCAGAATAGGGTATGGTTGTCTCCTTAGGATTGGTGTCCTTAAATGTAAATAGTAAGGTTTGATATTGAAGCATTTGATTGTGAGGTTGGATTAAAATAATAGATTCTAGCAGCTATTCTCACTATGGTTTTTCCCTCTAGGTTTTCCACGTATAAATCTAGTGTAATGTGTGTGTGATCTCTACATCTATTCTTTGATATACATATGTCTTTGTATCTTTAATTAAGGATTAAATAAATAGTTTTTAGCTTATCTATTGATTCAACCCCCCTCTCAATAGATAGATTGTGTTCAATAGGGGAATGGTGGAGTTGATGGATGCTTCATTATTATCATGGGTATTGGTGGCTTGAGTTGAGGAATTGGTTTGATTAGAAGTGGGTTACACCAAGGATTATTAAGGAATAAGAACATCATTGGGATGGTAGGTCATATTGCAAGAATTTAATGTTGGAAATATTGTCATTGATGTCAAAGGTCTAGCATTATTGGTGATAAAGGCCCCATTGCATTTAATGTTGTTTCTAATAGATATATCTTGGCTAATGTGAGTTAATATTTATTTAATATTAACGAATATATTTTTGGTTGCATATGAGACAAAATAAGGGCCCATGGAGAATTCAAAGAGCCACAGGATAAAGATAAAAGAAGGATGGGATGCATTTTCCCATGAAGAGTCATCTTTGGGAATTCCAAGAGTCACCAAGTGAAGACAACAGAGGAAGGGTGCAATTTCTCATGAAGGGACACTTTGAGGAATATGAAAAGTCACCAAGATAAGGACAAAAGAGGGAAGGACATTTTTGATCATGAAGGGTCACCACATAACTTTTCAAAGGCAAGGATATGAAGGGTCATACAAGTTTGGCACCATTTTCCATGAGGATTGAAGGGTCACAAAGGGGAAAGGCCAAAGGTCATTTGGAAAGCTATAAATAAAGGCTTGAGAAGCCATTTGTAATAGGAGAGATAGAGGTTGATTTGATATTGTAATATCTAGCTTAGAAGAGCAATTGTGAGAGATGAATATGATTTGTATTTGTTATATCTAGCTTAGAAGAGCAAAGGTGAGAGAGAGGAAAGAGATGTTGTATTGAAGTATCATTTATTGAGATAGCAACATTAAGAGATAGGTGTGTGGTATACACAAAGGGTTTGGTGATCCTATGGGTTGGTGCTCATGAATTGTTGTTGGGTTGGTGCTCGACAAAGGGGTTGGTGCTCCTGTGGGTTGGTGCTCCTATGGTTTGGTGCTCACAAATTGTTGTTGGGTTGGTGCTCCTGTGGGATAGTGCTCATGAATTGTTTTTGGGTTGGTGCTCGGCAAAGGGGTTAGTGCTCCTATGGGTTGGTGCTCATGAATAGTTATTGGGTTGGTGTTCAACAAAGGGGTTGGTGCTCCTGCAAGTTGGTGCTTGTGAATATTGTTTGGGTTGGTGCTCATTCATATACTTGAGATTATTTTCCATGGTTTTTTCCACATTGGGTTTCAACATTATATCTGATGTCTCTATCTTGTGTGGTGTTTATTGTTTGAGTTTTATTGAATATCTTGAATGTTTGATTAAGTGGAATTTGGTTAAGGGAAATATTTATAAGATATGTGATATAATGATTCACCCCCTCCTCAGTATATCCCATGCTTAATAATTGGTATCAAAGCAGGTTTCTTCAGAAAGGGTTTAACAGCTTGAAGGTAGATCAAGGAAAAGCATAAGATGGCCAAGCAGCTAAAGAAGGAAAATCAAGAGTTGAAATATATGGTTGAAGCTCTTAAAGAATAGGTGTGTATCTTGGATTATAAGTTGGCTATAGAAGTAAAAGAAAATAAGATATTTATTCAGGATCTTAAGAATCAGTTAGAGGTTACAAATTCAAATTTGATATCAAAAGAAGAAGAGTATAATTAGTTGAAGGTTGAGTTAGGTTATTTAAAGGAAAATCATGAGAAGCTTATAATCAAGGTTGAGAAAGATCATGAAATATTAGTCCAAAGAAAAAAGGATGCAAGTTTTGAAGGAAAATTAAAGAAGCCAATCAAGCAACCCAATGCTTTCAAGTTTTCAAATTCTTTTCATGGCCATTGTTTTGTTTGTCATCATGTTGGTCATAGGGTAAGAGACTGTATAAGGAGAAGTAATCAGTCAAAGGGAGATCTTAGTCACATTCAAGAAAAAGATATGAGAAATATTGTTTGCTTTTGTTGTCATGAGGTTGGCCATATTGCTAAATTATGTCAAAATAAAGTAAAGAGATATTCAAGGTATGTGAAAGGATATAGAGCCCCTAGAAAATATGAGAAAAGACAAATTCAGGTTTGGAGACCTAAAATAGTAAAGGTTGATCAGGTTGAGTTTAAAAGTGAAAATGAATTACTTGCTATAGTAGATAAATAGTCAAATAGGAAGGATTGTGCAGAATCTCTTGTTACATTTGAGCATGAGCTTTGTCAAGATAAGATAGTTGAAAAAGTTGAGAAGATGAAAAACATCATAAATGATAAGGTTAGTAATTCAAAAATATTAGACATGCTTAAACAAATTCTAAAATAAAAACACAAGAAGATCAAGGAAGAAACAGAGGAGATGTGGGAATCTCCTGAGATTTGTTTTTAGGATCCTTTTGTGTGGGGTGTCTCTTCTAGGCTTCAAGGAGACGCTTTTAAGAAAAACTGAAGCATGGTGGATGTTATTGGGTCTTGGCTATGTTGCATGACAAGAAGGTTAGTTGGTAGATTAATTTGTATATCTTTTGAGGGAATATATTTTTGAAGAAAATTTTGCATCAGTATTATGGTTTGAGGCTATTAGAATGATTCTTGCATATGTAGTGTTTAAAAGTTTTAAAGTGTTTCAAATGATTATGGTCACAAGAAATTAGAATTTAGAAAAAGATCTAACAATTTCAAAAATAAGGAGACGGAAAGTCAAGTAGATTCAAGCAGAAGCCACAACTCTTTTGCTCCTCTATCAAGCTTTGATGAAGAGACCATAGTATGCGACAAGTGCAATAACTTCAGACACATAGGTCGGTATTATAGAAGCATGTTCGAGTCAGTCAAGAAGGATCAAAGTTTTAAAGATCCATTCATCAAGAAGAAGGTTCAGACATGTTCATGGTAGAAGAAACAACCTAAAGATTCCATTATGGTGCAGATAACTCTGCATGTGAGAAATAAAGATCAGCCAGGGTCAATTGATAGCAGATGTTTGAGGCATATGACAAGAGATAAAAGTAAGTTCATATCTCTAAAGAAGATAAATGGTGGTACAGTGAGATTTAGAGATAAAACCACTACCAGGATAGCCGAAAAAGGTACTTTGAGTTTGGATTATGGTATAACTAAGACTAAGAATATTTTATATGTAAAAGGTCTTAAGCATAATCTATTAAGTGTTAGTCAAATATGTGATCAAGGATACACATTAAAGTTTCATAAAAAAGGTTGTGAGATTAAAAGAAAAGATTCAAATGAGTTGATTGCAGATGCTCAAAAGACAGGGAATAATGTATATGTATTGTCAGATATCTTCCCAAAGGCACGATCAAAGGACACATTCAAAGATCTACGAGAGGAGTTGGGAGTAATTTCTATTACTTCCTGCCATTGATGTTTAGCATCAATTGAGGGGGAGATAAGTGTTAGCTCCAGGTAGGCCCTTTGCCATTGATGTCAAAGGGGGAGAATAACATGTATAGGTACAAGTGCAGAAATAGGTACAGGAAATAGATATAGGTTGGTACAGTAAGGGGAAGTTATTGTATGTTTTTAGATGTCAATATGTGTAGGTGACAGGATGTGGTAGTTTTAGGATTGAGGTTTTCATCAATGAAAAATGGGGAGATTGTTGGAAATATTTTCATTGATGTCAAAGGTCTAGAATTATTGGTGATAAAGGCCCCATTGCATTTAATGTTGTTTATAATAGATATATCTTGGCTAATGTGAGTTAATATTTATTTAATATTAATGAATATATTTTTGGTTGCATATGAGACAAAAGAAGGGCCCATAGAGAAGTCAAAGAGCCATGAGGTAAAGACAAAATAAGGATGGGACACATTTTCCCATGAAGAGTCAACTTGGAGAATTCCAAGAGTCACTAGTGAAGACAAAAGAGGAAGGGCACAATTTCTCATGAAGGGACACTTTGAGGAATAAAAAAAGTCACCAAGATAAGCACAAAAGAGGGAAGGAAACTTTTTATCATGAAGGGTCACCACATGAATTTTCAAAGGCAAGGATATGAAGGGTCATACAAGTTTGGCACCATTTTCCATGAGGATTGAAGGGTCACAAAGGGGGAAGGCCAAAGGTCATTTGGAAAGCTATAAATAAAGGCTTGAGAAGCCATTTGTAATAGGAGAGATAGAGGTTGATTTGATATTGTAATATCTAGCTTAGAAGAGCAATTGTGAGAGATGAATATGATTTGTATTTGTTATATCTAGCTTAGAAGAGCAAAGGTGAGAGAGAGGAAAGAGATATTGTATTGAACTATCATTTGTTGAGATAGCAACATTGAGAGATAGGTGTGTGGTATACACAAAAGAGTTGGTGCTCACGAATTGTTACTGGGTTGGTGTTTGACAAAGGGGTTGGTGCTCCTATGGGTTGGTGCTTGATAAAGGGGTTGGTGCTCCTGTGGGTTGGTGCTCAAGAATTATTGCTGGGTTGGTACTCAGCAAAGGGGTTGGTGCTCATGTGGGTTGGTGCTCATGAATTATTGTTGGCTTGGTACTCAGCAAAGGGGTTGGTGCTCCTATGGGTTAGTGCTCATGAATTGTTGCTAGGTTGGTGCTTGGCAAAGGGGTTGGTGCTCCTGTGGGTTGGTGCTCAGCAAAGGGGTTGGTGCTCCTGCAAGTTGGTGCTTGCAAATATTGTTTGGGTTGGTGATCATTCATATACTTGAGATTGTTCTCCATGGTTTTTCCCACACTGGGTTTCCATGTTATATCTGGTGTCTCTCTATCTTGTGTGGTGTTTATTGTTTGAGTTTTATTACATATATTGAATGTTTGATTAAGTGGAATTTGGTTAAGGGAAAGATTTATAAGATATATGATATACTGATTCACCCCCCTCTCAGTATATCTCGTGCTTAATAGTTAAGGGACTCGAATTGGCTTTTACTATGATGAATTATCCGTCATGCTCAAATTCGACACAATGGTGGAGGGTAGAAGGGATGCAACCCATAGCATGTATCCAAGGGTGACTGAGTAACATGTTATATTAAAATTAATGTTCTATGACATAGAATAGTTCTGAAATGGTATGGGTCCCCAATCAGATGTGGAGGATGATAGTCCCCAATGGTGGTTGCTAAAGTATCATTGAAGGATCGAAGAACTACCATGATTTCTGACATGATGTTATTTAGAAGTCAAAGCTAATCATAAACATGGGAGGAGATGATGTTGATACTTTCTCCTCCATCAATCATGAATCTTTTGACATGCATCTGATTGGTGGATATAGTGATGAAAAGAGGGGGATCATGATCTTCACCATGATATGGTGGAATTTATAAATCCTAAAAGGTGACCATATCAGCCTATTGGATAGCTCTAATGAAAGAGGCCAAAGGTTGAATATCATCTACTTGTACCTCTATAGAATTCAAATCTTTGATTAAGGCCTAGTGATATTGAGGTGAGGTGCTGACCAAGTCATAGAGACTCATCTTGACTGGTGTTTGATGGAGTTGTTTCAACACCAAGAATTGGATGAATGATGAGGGGTTGGAAGAAGGATTTCCTAAAATGGAGACTTTAGGATTGGATGGTTATGAGGATGAAGTTGTAGGTATAGTTGTTTGAGTTCAATTGGTTGATTGGGGAGTAGAAGGGTAAGACCATGGGATGGTCACCTTGGATTAACCCTTATCATTTGGTTGGGTATTCTTACCCTTATCATTTTGTTGGGCTTGAGACTGGGTCACCATATAAATGATATGGATAAGGGCATTGATTTCTTTCTTTAGTTCCTCTACCTCACTCTTAGATGGGAGTAGGGAAGTAGATGAGTGGCAGGTAGATTGGATACGAGGTAAGAGAGGTAAGGGGCTCAAAGAAGGCTCATCTAATAGAACATCTTCCTCTGAAAGGCCATGAACAAGTGTTTGGAGAGATTTACAATTCTCTGTATCATGTCTAGGGGTTCTATGGTAAAGACAAATTAGATTGTCATTGAACTAGGTAGTCTTAGTGCATGAGAGGTTAAAAGGCTTGATGGGAGGTAAGCTAATGGCAGAAGATTGCAATAGCCTTTGAAGGATGGATGTGTAAGATTCTAACAAGGGTGTTATAGGTGGTAGATTTAGAGCCTTAAGAGTTGTAATCTTATTGGGCAGAGGTTACTTGGTGGGAGTTGAAGTAGGTGAAAGATTTGTAGTTAGTGGTATGTTCTTGGTTTGTGATTTGGGATGAGTTATCTTGGTCCTTTGGTTTTGGGGGTTGGTTGTTTAGATGATGAAGGTTTTTTGATAGGTGGGAGAGTAGATGAGAATAGAATGGTAAGTAATAATGGAAAAGAACTAGAAGGTTCAGTTGTTATAGATGGAGAAAGTGGGTTGATTTCTTGGAGGCATAATAATTGACAGGGGGAGTTGAAAGATGGGGTCCCAATATAGAAGTCAAAGGTGAAGGTGGTGGTATAGGTCTAACCTAAGGTAGGGGTTTAGGCAACCATTTCTTCTTAATATGTTGGGTTGGATTTGGTTTCGGTAGGTTGGATGTGGTTAAGTCTAACCTCAAATGAGGATGGGAATGACTGGGTGTGGGAAGGATCCCAAGATTTTTGATTAGCTTAGTAGAGGAAGCGCTAGCTAATTTGGAGAGGAAGCGCTAGCTAATTTGGTTTGAGTTTGGGTGGATGATGGTTGAGAAGATTCACTTGCAGCTTTAGATGGGGTAGTTGGTAGAGTTGTAATCATGGGCTTAAGAGTGGATTCAAGTGAGTTTGATGATTCAAACTTATTTTGATATAAAATTCCAAGTTGATGCCAGAAGGTGGCCCTATCAAAATTAGGCTGAGTGGTGAATTTCAAACTTTAAACCAATCAAAAGAAGGACTTATAAACATCCTTGAATTCTTGAATGATTGTTTCAAAGTGTAAGCCCTTGGGAGTAGATGAAGGAGTGGCCTTGATGTTTTCATCTTTGGTGGATGGTTCCAAAGAGGATGATGAGGTAGATGAGATCACCATTATGATTTTTGAAGAGGGCAAGGATGGAGAAGAGGTAAGGCTAGTGCCAACAAGTGGAGGGACTGGTATGGTTTCATCCTTGGTTTGGATTCCAAAAGTAGTAGGTGACCCCTCTAATTGGATTGGAAGAGTGGATGAGGTAGTTGGTTTAGCGGTTATCTCACCCAGTGTTTTTGCCAAAGAAGTGGTCATATTTATAGTCTCATTGGGGGAGGAGAAAGGGGCAGTTGATTCCTCTGTTTGGGTAGCAAAATTAATTGGTGGTGGGTTAGTTACCTCTATTTTGGTGATATAAGTAATAGCTTCATTAATAATGGGCACATTATCAATGAAATTAATGGTGTGTGCCTCATGTGAGTTGGAGGATTTGGGTTTGCTCTCATGACGTTGATTGGAAGAGGCATGGTTCAAAAATGGTTTTGGAAAAATATCAAGAGATTGGTTGGAAGGTATGTTATGATTATCAAATGCGATCTCTCCACTGTCAATGAGGTTTTGGATAATAGTTTTAAAAGTATTACATCTATCAATTTCATGCCCAATAACCTGATGAAAAGCACAGTGATCATTCCTATTATATGACTTGGGAAGGAGACAAGAAGTATCAAATTATTGAGGTGGCTTGATGTGTGGAAGTTGGATTAGATTGGCCTTAAGAATTTTTTCCAAAACTGAGGGATAGGATTCCTCAATGGGATTAAATGGTTTAAAAGGAACCCAATTTTGGGTGCAATTTTGGTGATTATAAAATTGGAATAATTATTGGTTTGTGGATTTTAGTAGGTGGTTGGAGGTGGTGTGGTTTTGAGAACAACCGAGTGTGTCAAATCTTTCATTTTAGAATTGGTTGGATTTGTAGTTTTAGTGGTGGATGCTTCAGTGGATTTGAAACTAATTTTGTTATTCTGAAGTTTCAAATTTCATTCATCTATGGCATGGTTTTCTAATTTATGAGCCATGGTGAATGCTTCATCAAAGGTTCGAAAGGTTTGGAGTTGGAGAGTCAGGGAAATATGCTTGGCACACCTTCGAGAGAATAATTTGATTAATTTGGGTTGGGGTAATGATAAGAAGAGTTGATTAATGAGGCCCCTCCATCTGGAAACAAAATTAACAATGGATTCATCTTTGAATTACTTGATGGAATACAGACCAGTGGTGGAAACCTTTTTAGATATGTTCATAGAGAAGTGTTCTAAAAATATCTACACTAATTGGGAGAAGGAGAAGATAAAGTGCATGAGAAGTGCACTATACTAGTCAAGAGTAGTCCTTGATAATGACATGGGAAAGGTTTAGAGGAGGAGAGCATCGTCATATGTAATAAAATAATAGGAATGATGAAAATTTATTAGGTGTTGCTAAGGATCCTCCCTTCCTTGAAACTTGGAAAATATAGGAAATTCCCATTGAGGAGGGTAAGTATGGAGAGGCACAGTTGGGTGGATAGGCTTGTTGTAGATTTGGTTATAGGACAAAAGATTGGTCGAGGTGGAAATAGATGACTCTAAACTAGTCATCTTGTCCATTAACATTTTGATTAGGTCAGGTTGAGGTTAAGAGGGTACATAATTAAGTGGCACATTTTGTTGTGATGAATGGTTGGCTAGGTAGGGATGGGAGGTAGAAGGTACTGAAGAAGGCACATGTTGGTAAGTGGTGCCCAAGGGTTGGGATGGAACCCCATAGGAACCAATTGGTATGAAGGTTTGGGTAGAAGGTGGTATATACCCTTGTGGGTTAGGGATATACTGGTAAGTTGTCATAGGTAACTATTGAGAAAAGGATGTGGGATTGCCTAAAGATATGGTTGAGGTAGGGGGAAGTTGGGTAGGTTTAGATAGGATGGTGACCCTATTGCTACTTAGAAGAAGATTTTGAGGTATGGAGAGCACTATATTTTAAAAGGGGGTTGTGGTTGAGGTATTGGTTGCTACCAAAGGGAGGATAGAAGCAGAAGTGGAGGATAATGCCACAATAGGTAGGGTGTAGGTGACTAAGGGTAGGGTTGAACCCACTTGGGGTGTGATAGGAGGTGTTTGGTTGGGGGGTAAAAGGTTGGTTTGGAATTATGTGGATGGGATGTTGGAAGAGGTGTGGGTCAATAATGGCTAGATTGAAGTGGTACCCACCATAAGGTGGGGTGGCATGCCAAGAGGGAATTTGGTAGAGGAAAATGAAGCAAAAGGGGTACGGTGTGGCATGGTATTGAGGTAGTGCTATAAATCCACTTGATTATTATCAAGGTGGCACAATTAGGGTCTCTTTTAGATATGATTGGGATCTTAGAAGGAGAGGGAGAAGGGGAAAAGTTAAGGGAACACTCAACATCTAAGGTATATTACATAGGTATAAAATAATATGGGGGTTGGTTAACTTGATTTCTCAGTTGTTGTCTAGTAATGACCATATGAGAAAATAATGAATGAAAAGGTGAAGCTCACAACTCAAATAAGAAGTAACCAAAAAGATTTCAAATAAATCAATACAAACACTAGAAATGCATTTAGCCTAGGATTAATTTTAAATCACTTTGGGATTATGCCTTAAAGAGTATGAAGGGGAGTTGGTTTGATATAGGTAATAAAAAGGCAAGCTATGGTTGGTTTTAGGTTGTTTAGGCACTCAGAAGAAAGATCTATATTGAACTTCAATATGTGGCTTGATATTGGGGCCTACCCCCTCACTTCATGATCCTGTAATGATAAGGGTGTCGGGTGCTTAGCCAAGATGTATCAAGTTCAGAGTTTATACTCAACCAGAGAGCTAAGTTGGTTCTCCCTTTGATGGTGAAATCTAAGTGGGATAGCCTGGAGGGGGTAAGGTTATCGCCAAGTGATGAAATCCCAGTCAGTCCTTGTCTCAAGTATTGTTTTTATGTGTTGATTATTTAGTGGTTTGGATTAGTGTGTGAAGATAAGTGAAAGCTACGATAAATTACTTTCCCTCCTAGTTACTAGATGAACTAAAATCAACAAGAAATTCAATAGATGCAAAGTGTGCATTTTAAACCCAAAATAAAGGATTTCATTAGATGAATAAACAATAAGGGAAGAAAGGGAACTAGGTCCAATCAGGCATGTCAAAATGTTTCAAAGAGGTGGTAGAGTTTCATTTATTCATGTTCTTTTCCTCTATCGTTCACCATGATGCTGATTTTATACCTTGTAGAATCTACCTAGTCATCAAAGAAATTCTTTGTAGGTCATCACTAGTAATGATGACCCTTCGCCAACAAGACTATGCAGATATTAATAGATGCCCATCTCCCAAAACTTGGCTCATAGAGATGATGACCCTTCACTAGAATCTTCCCTTAAAACTTAGATGATAACGATGATGACCCTTCACCAATAAGACTATGTAGATCCTGATAGACACCCATCTCCAAAAACTTGGCTTGTAGTGATAAGTGCCATCACTGTGCTTCTACCCTCAAACAATTGTAGAAGGCATAACCTCCTCATGACACCTCCTCTTCTTTGGCTTATCTCCATCACTAGATATTTGTGGTGCTTATCCTTTTGTTCCCACTTATTTATCCTACCTTACCCATCCGTGTCTTCCCCTCCTAATGCATGTGGGATTATTCTATCAATTTATTTCCTCCTACTCAACCCAAACAACCAACCAACTATTGGATGACATCTATTTTAGCATTGATCACTTTTTTCACCAACTTTTATTCACATATTGTTCAACAAATTCTCCTTGGACCTATTTTTCCCACTTTCCTTTTCAACTCCCCAATATGTCTATTTTTCATATCGATTTTCCATTTATACCATTAATTTTCCTTCATCTTTCAACCTACTTCATCATTTAATTACTATTATTATTATTCACCTCACTCCATATTCTAACACCCCTCAATTTCTTTCTCTAAATTCCCTTAATACTCATCACTTACTTATTCTAAGGCCCCACTGGCTTAATGATCAAGGGTTCAAATCTTCAACACTTCTCATTTACCCGCTCTACTACTTTGCTTCCTTGAATCATTAATACCCTTCCATAGCCTATTAACGACATTGTTGTGGATTGTGCACAATGTTGGCTTATTTGGATGGTGATTAAAGAACCCATCAGGTCACCATGGCCTTTTGAGTAGTGCCAGATTTTATAAAGCTTGGTAAATCATATTTCTCCCTTTTCTTTTCTTTAAAATGGTGGCAGAACATGTTTATCATGGCCACCAATTCCTTTTGCATAGTTTATGCAATCATATAATTACATCCTAGGTAATCTCATACACCATTTCTATCAAACCCATCAATAACCTATTTGATACACCATCTTTTCCACCCTTTGGAGCTTCCCTTTCTCTAACATCCTTCAACTAAACCTAATTACATGATACATCAAATTGGGGAACCCAAGTTAACCAACACTCCCCACCTCACAAGAACTACATTAGGCCTGAAGTCCATGTTGGATCCACTATCCATGTGACTATGTAGGAAATGTCCTCTTTCCTAGCACATTTGGAGTCAACTCAGCCACTCCCTAACCAACCAACCACCCAACCCATTTTCCCACGTCCACCTTGACGTTAGGCCACTTTTTGAACCAACCTATTCACATAATTTTTGAAGACCTTGCCTTAGTCCTTTTGATCATATAGACCAATTTTTCCACATTAAACATTTGAATTTTCACCACCTCATGCAAAACTAAACCATTTGTATTTTTTTCAAGAGCACTTCCTACCTAGGATACTTGAGTAAACACCAACCCTATCTAGGAAACTTGATAAGATTAACCTGATTAGCTAGGACCAACACTGGGGACCAGTTAACTTATCATTTATCCTAGAACCTAACATTATTGTTATCAACATTGGTAGCTTTAGTCTTTGTGAAATCTTGACTATTATGCTTTGTCGCATTTTAAGCACCTTTTGGCACTTCACATGCCCAGTTACCATATGGCACCACCTAGTGCATCCCCATCAACTGCTTATCAAACCTATGATTCAGCCTTTCCTCATCAGCTCTTAGTGTGAGGGGGAACACCTCCTCCCATAATCGGGTCACCTTGACCTTCAACCAAGCAATTTGCTTTTGTTTTATAGCTTGTTAATTCAAAGCTGCATAACAAAAAGGGGTAAAATTTAGACACCAAAAAACTACACACTTACATATTTTAATGACTAAATGACTTGGGACCCCCTAAACTTTCTTAACCCTTAAAAACCCCCCTTAACCTAACCAAATCATTATTCTCCTAGTCACATAATATCATTCAAAATCACTATTTGAAAGTACTATTCACTATCACGATTCATTGTGGGACCCACTATCACTATTCATGATGACATGGCATATTACATGGCAAGTGAAATGGCATGTGAAATGTCAAGTGACATGGCAAGTGATGTGGAAAATGACATGGAAGGTGATATGGCAAGTGGCATGGCTCAAAAGTGAGGTGGATTGATGTGGGACATCATACCCCACTTGGGACCCTTTCCCAAAGTTCCTAATGACCTCATTTAAGCATCACAAGGTTACCCAATTTAAATATGGCACATTTCCCCTTAATGGGTCATCATTAAACATGTATTTTTCCTTCATACATGAAATTAGCCTTCAAAATGAGATACCTACCTCTGTAAGACTTTGGGAAAGACAAAGGGCACCCATTTTTGACTTCTTAGCCCAAATAGGAGACTCTCCAACCCAAATGGGAATCCCCACCAACATCATCTTGGAATTTTCATACACCACATAGAAAATGGCAACACATTTGGTGTGCCTTAAGTGCTTATGTGAAAATAAGAAAGAATGGTGAAAAGTCTTTAAGCCTCATTCAAACCCATGTGCATAATTCCCCATTCAAAATTGGACTTATGTGCAAAGAGGAATAATTATCAACCCAAATTGGAATCTCCACCAACCTCATCTTGGAATTTTCATCCTACACATGAAAAATGGTGCCATATTCCATAATTCCCTTCTTTGGCATGTTTCTCAACATCAAATGCTATAAATACCCCCCTCTCCTTCACCCAAGGGGGGTTGGAAGTTGGTATTTTGTTATTAGCATCTTGTTATAGGTTTTTTAAGGAGGTTATAATTTTTTAATTCAACCACATCTTGGAGGAAAATATCAAGAAGTAATGAAACTCTACCAAAATCATCAAGGAACTTCAACAAGCCAATCTTTATTAACAAACATCTTCAAGCATTGAGGTAATCTTGTTGTTTAGTTATCTTAATTTCTATAATATTTAACCTTTTGAATTAATACTTAACTTGTTTCTTTACTTACCCTCTTGTCATTTTATCCTCTTATCCATACCCCTTTGTCCTTTTAATCACCTTTTACCCCTTTGCCTTCTTGGCCTCATTTTGAACATTTCCCCCTTTGCCTTCTTGGCCCTATTTTGACCATTTATTCCTCTTGTTTTATTGAACACATTAACCTTCACCATATAAAACATTTCTAAACCCCAACAAAATCACTCTTTTGACCTTTATAAAATCAATCCAAACAAAAAACCACAACTTTGTTTCAACCAATTTTCAGCATTAACATTACTTAAACTAGTTGCTTTATTTTAACCATCTAAGCAAAGCATTTAGTTTTATTAATTAATTTTTTGTTATTTTATGTATTTAATTTTAGTTTTAAATTAATTTAAGGAAAATATATTTATTTTATCATCACCACTTAAGTGTTTTAAAGTAGGTGTATTAACAACCTCCTAGAAAGTTCTCACTTCTAGGATCTACCTCACGCTAGGCAATCTACCCATCTACTTGTCTAACAAATAAGTTTATTTTAGTGTGTTATTATTTTTAGGCCATCCTCTCAAGTGAAAGAGGATGTCTCACCATCATCTGGATCTACGTATGCATTCTACTAGGTAATCATCTACACACCTTATTCCTAGTTTCATTACTTTCAAAATTAAGAAAGGAGTAGAAATTAACTAAAACAAAAGGAAGCGATCGGATTTAGGTGAATACAATAATAGTGTCTTAAATATCCCATAAAAACTTTAATTACAATTTTTAATTACAAATGTTGACCTAAAAGTTTGCAGACTTGTATTTTGATAAAACCTCTCTTAACCTTGCTTTGAAAGCATGCCTTGAGATTCTCAACATGACCATCAGCTAGGGAATGTTATGAGGAATCTATTTAAGATTATTAACTCTATTTTAAGTTTAATATTGAATACAAAGGTTAATAATTGTGGATGAAAGATTTTTTCTTCATGTCATAGCCCTGTAGAGATTTCTTCCAAGTTTAACATACATGAAGACCTTATACTTGAATTGAATCTAAACCTTATAATTGTGTCTAAGTGATATTGAGAACATAGAGGAGTAATCCTAACTTACTTGAGGACTAATTGAAGTAAGGAACCATTCAATACCAACTAAAAACCTACTTGTGACCTTTTGCATAGGTCTATAACTTGTCTAATGTAAACGTTTTGTTCTTCTATTGCTAGCACATGCCAAATGAGAGATGAGAGACAACATGAGAGGAATAATAGGATCTTGCATGATCTCACACAAACTTCCATTTGCACCAAAAATCTCATAAATGCTCTAAAACTATCCAAAACTAATCTTTTAAGGTTTTGAGAGGTTTTTATACACCTTATTTTGTTAAGGATGATTCATAAAGCTCAGGGCCTAAATCTCCTAACTCTTGCTATGAATTAGAAGGGAATAGGGGTTCCCTCCTTCCCCTAAGAGTATTGTCCATATATTTCTCTCTCCACTATTTACTAACATCAAACCATTAGCTTTTTTGAGCTTATCTAGAAGACTTCTAAACCCAATGAAGAAATAAAATAGTTTTTTTTCCTATTTGGACCCATAACTTACTTCTTGGCATGGTTTAAGCCCTGAGGGGACTATAAGAGGTCATGACAAGCATCTATCACCTTGATCCATGATCCACATGATTGTTACATTCCTTTTCTTAATGTATAAGCCTTTAAATCCTCTCTTCATCAAATAACTCATTCATTTGGAGGCATATTCTATAGTATCTACATATAAGATATCAAATAAAATCTCTTCTAACTTTTATAAAGGATTTGTAGCATGCTAAGACACTCATTTTTCCTTATTATGCCTTCCATTTATCACATGATCCTCCATTTAGGAGTTAGATAAAATAATAGAGAGATATCAAAGTGGGTGTATGTTATAAAATGGAGGGACCCAATAACTTGGTTGCGTGTATGAACCGAATGAAGTATAAAAGATCCTCAATGAGTGTCAAATGACTTTTTTGACCTCTACGCATGATTTTGACTCTCCACCCTTGATATATCACAAAGGTACTCACTTTATAATGTTTCAACAAACATTATAATAAAGCTAGGTGAAACCTTAACTTTCACAAATTTACCTTACACTATGCTAAGGCTTAAAATGACCAATCTTGCTACTTTGCCAACCCTTGCTTTGGAGCTAGTACACACCATGGAGCACTATGTCACATTGAAAGATATTAACACCACTTCATATCACCCTTACACTTCACCATTACAATACAATCTTTAAACAAAAGAAATACCTCTCAAAAGGCTATCAACAAAGTTAAACAAGCCTAGATAAAAAGTTTTGAAATGTAATGGCTTATGGTAGCCATTTTGGCTAACAAACATCTTCAAAGATATTATTTTCAAACACTTAATCATACATATTTGCATTATGATATAGAGCCAACTGTTTCTATCGCTAATTCGCTTTTCAGATTTAAGAGAAAGAAGAAACTAAAGAGATAAATGGACAAGGCATGGGAAGTACCTGGATGTAGACTGCGCACCGTAAATCCAGACGCTTGTGGGCACCCCTCTTTGGCTGTGGAGGAATGACACCTGCAAAGAAAGAAGACTTGGACAAAAAGGCGTTAGATAGATAGGCAGTGGGTTGCCAAGCAAAAGCTTGTTCCCAGAAGTATAAGAACTTCCTTAAGGGAGGTCAACCCACTGTTTTGATAAGATAAGTCTGATAAAAAGACAGAATGCTAAAAAGGACTGAAATGATAGCAAATTGAAAGAGAAAAGGAAGCAAAGGCTTACCTGGAAGAAGCTGTTAGCCTGGTTGCAGTCGCCAGCGTCGGTTGTCCTACCGGCATCGGTTTTCGGATCTGCCGACGTCGGTTAGTCTGCCGACATTGGTGGGGGCAATGGCTGGCGTCGGTCGGGGCAATGGCCGGCGTCGGTCGGGGCAATGGCCTCCAGACGGGTCAGGGCAGGGTCTGGTCTGTGGATGGTTTGGGTCTTGATCTGTGGTCTGTTTAAAGATGGTCTGTGGATGGGTTTGAGGTAGTCAAGGGGTCTGTGCAGAGCTACAGGAGAGTCAAATGGATAGAGAGGGACAGAGAGATAGAGGAAGCCAATCAGGGAGATAGGAATCTGGGTCTGGGTGACAATCAGAACTAAGGAAAAGAAGGGCTAAATCTAGTTTAGAAATGACTAGAAAGCATAAAGAAAACAAACAGAGTACAACATACCTGTGCCCTGCTGAAGAAAGTGTTGATCTTGTTGCTGATGATGCCGGATGTGAAGACCTATTGCTGATGAAGAATCCCTGTTGTTCACTTGCAGAAGCTTGCTGTGTACCTAAGGGAGAGAGTCAGATTGATTGGTAGAGAGGTCAAGTGAAAGGACTGATACAAGGGTCTGATACGAAGGTTCAAGAGTTGAGATGCCAAAGAGAAAATGCAGAGAAGCGAAGAGAAGCCAAGTAGAGCCAAGCGGGGAGAGATAACGGTGCAGAAGCCGTTATGAAGGGTGTCGATGCTGGCAATATCGCCAACGTCGGTCGATAGTTGACCGATGTCGGCGGCTGAAAGGCCGGAGAAAGGCTAAAAATAGCCTTCTATCCGTTTCCCAGCCGCCAGGTCAAATGAATGCGAGGATGAAACGGTCGAAGGGGGTTAAATGGGCGAGTGAAGAGATTAGAATGGGAGTCTAAGGCATTAAATGGCCATGTGGGGAATGAAGGGGATCCAAGGAGGGTATCCTAGGGTGGCAAGGTGGCAAGGAGAGGGAAAGAATGGACTTATTTAATTAAAAATAGATGATTATTTTTAATTAATAAGACCTAGGTAGGTTAGGGATAGTCGAAGTGGCAAGGGACCAAGGGGAGAGAAGAAGACCAAGGGTTAGACACTTTTTAGGTGTCTACATTTGCCCCTTTTTGTCTTGTTGGTTGTTCAAGATGAACTGCAAGACAAAAACAGGGAGTGGTTGCCCCAGGTGAAGGATGATGGATGAGGTATTGCCCCGAAGTATGGATGAGGTATTCCCCCTCAAAGCGGGAGTCGAGGGAAGGGAACCTGGAATTGGGTGCTGATTTGACAAAGGTGGATGAGAAAGAGAGTGAGGGTGAACGCTGCAAAATTCGTGATTGCGCGCATACCACTTCACGAGATGGTCAGGTCAAAAGTGTCGCAGGTCAAGGGTCAAGGAGTGCCAAAATTGAAGTAACCGGGCCCCAGCATTTAGTCATCTGCTGATCGGGTCACTCAATCTAAGCTGAAGCTCCAAATGGTCGTCGTGTTCTAGGTATCCAGGGCTCAGGAAGTGCTCCCAGAAACACGAAAAAGCCATAAGTAGTGCAGATCAACCAGCTTGCGATCCTATACTTGTGAGAGGTCAAAAATAGACTGCGGACAATTCTGCTAACCAGCCGTGAGGTAGCACACACACAAAAACAACCAAGGCAACATTGGCTAGGAAGTGGTCGAGGTCGGAGGAGATAGGCATGATCTCCAATGGTCATTGGTCAAAGTGGACGAAAGGATGTGGCCGAGCTAACCCCAGAAGACCCCATGTCAACTGAGTGCTGCCTACATAGCCCTGGTGATAGGGCCTCAGGCCGATGTAGTTCTCCCTAAGAGGGAGGAATGGTCAAAGAAAATGATTGGTCTTGGTCAAAGTTGACGAATTTGGTCGTGATAAGAGTCAAAGAAGAGAAGGTTTGTCCATCATAGAGACAAACAAATGGGGGTGGTCGAGCTAACCTCAGAAGATGTGGTATCTGAGTGCTGCCTACATAGCCCTAGTCATAGGGCCTCAGACCAATGTAGTTCAGACTGCGAGGGTCAAAATGGTCGATGATGAGTTTGGTCATGTGTCAAAATGACGAGGGGGAAGATGATGCTATAGATGTCATAGGGGTCGAGAGGCTTTCATCCCTAGCAAGTGTCCATAGTCGTGATGGATGCATGCTAAAAATGAATGAAGGTCTATTTATGCTTCAGCAAGTATTGGTTTATGCTTAACATAAATTGGGTCTGGTCGGTAGTTTCCATGTGTATTGGTGTCCATAAAAACTATGTGAAATGATCTAGGATGATGTCAGCTGAAAATGATGAAAATGGCTGGGTTTGAGATGAGTCGACAATTGATGTGGTTAAATGTGACCAGAGTGTAGAGAAAAGGTGAAAGGCAAATTGCTCTTTCATTGACAAGGACCAGAAAGGAAGCATAGATAGGGGTCATAAGAACAAAAGCCCCATTCATGCATTACGTCATTGACCAGTATGGTGTTAGGGCGGTAATTGAATCACTTTGACATTAAAGTGAGCTCGAAGTCCCCTGAGCAGGTGATAGGAGGAGGATAGAGGGTAACCCAGTTTAAGAGCAGGAATAACCGTGCCCCTTTTTATAGGAGACCCTGAGACAGCTACAAGCCAAGTCCGTGACTCTTTTTTTTTTTTTTTGGTGCAGGCTGATCGATGCGGGAAGCCTACATAGAGACGTCTTTTGATGTATGGTCATGTTGCAAAGCTGATCGATGCGGGAAGCTTCTAAAAAAAGGTTGCTGTTTATAGCGAGATTAGTCATAGCCATCCTTCGAGGGAGTGGTCTATATTTTTGCTTAATAATGTTGTTTGAAAAGTTGGCCTAGCTGTCCTTCAAGGGATCAGTCTAGTAGCTACAGCAATGATAGTACAGTTGTCCTTCGAGGGAGCAGTCTGTCTTTTTGAATTTGATATTGTGACCTTGGATATGTTTCGACATCTTGATTTTTATTTTTTTTGATTTTGAGTCATGGACAAGGTTGTAAAAGTTCAAGGACTCCCCTTTTATTAGGATAAAGCATCACTGCTTGACAAAAAAGGGTTGACAAGGGTTAGGAAGCAGGGTTGAAAGGAAGAGGAATGACAATGACAAGGGGTTGCTCAAGGGACGAGCTCAAGTAAAACTTCAAGTGATCGAGCACTCGACTAACAGAAGAAAGGTCGAAGACGCAAGACATAAAAAGGGGTTTAAGGTCTAATAAGACCCTGGGCCATGCTAGTATGTTGAGGTCCGAGTCAATTAGGAGCAAGACTGCCCCATTTACCTCTTTCCAGATTGGTCAGGCGTTGATTGATGGATGTGAAGTTGGTTGACATTGTCGTTGGTTGGTTGAAAAAGGTTGAATGTTTGGTCGAGAGGTCTGGTTGATTGATATTTGGTTGAAGTTTGGTTGAGACTAGTCGAATAATTGGTCGGGGGTTGGGTCGATGGACACTTGGTCGAGATTTAAGATTAAATAAGTGATTGATATGTGGTAGAGACTGGGTTGAAAAGTTGGTCGAGGTTTGGATGAAGGATGAGTTCCCCCAGCGGGTAGGGAGAATGTTTGAAAGATTGGTTAAGGTCGGTTGAGGTTTAGTGGTCAGATGGACGGTGTTAATGTCGAATAAGGGGGTCAAAGGTGGCAAAGGGACCACAGTCTGGCGTGGAGATCCTGATTTAGGTGATGAGGTTGGAGAGGCATGAGTCGGGGTTGATGTTTTGTTGAAGAGGTGGTCAAGAGGATCCTTGATGGGCAAGGAATCCTTTTTCCGGTGTTGACGAATGACAGCTTTGAGAGCGCAACAACGCTCAGTGTCATGTCCCGGAGTGTGATGATAGTGGCAGAATGTAGAGTTGTCGAACCAAGATGGCCTTGATCTGAGAGTTGATGGGCAGAGTGGTGTTGAAGGTTTGTTGATAACGTGGTTGAAGAGGGAGGTGTCATTCTCCAAACATTGGCGAATGGCGACCTTGAGGGCATGACAATGTTCCGTGTCGTGCCCAGGCGTGCGATGATACGCACAAATGCAAGTGTGGTCGAACCAAGGTGGTTTAGGTCCGAGAGATTGATATTGTCTAAGAGGCGGGAGGTCGAGGCGAGAGGACTGCAACAATTGCCATAAGAGCAAGGCATATGAACCTGCTAACGGGTCTGGATGTTTTATTGTAGTGAGGGTTGGTGACGTTGGTTTGGGAGGTGAAAGAGGCATAGGTCGAGGGTTTGGTTGAGATGTATGTCTGATGGGTTGAGAGAGTAATAGAGGTGACGTGCCTCTGTGAAGGATGGGAGTGGGAAGCACTCCTATTAAAGTGGACGGATGCGGGCCCAAGATTGAAGGTAATGACGAAGGTGGAGGAGGAATCCTCCGATGAGGTCTAGTGGTCTTCGCGTGTTTGGGTCGAGGGCCACTATTGTGTGAGGCGAGGTTAGATGTGGGTTTGGGTTTAGATGTGGATGGAGGTGCGTGAGATATAGCAATCTCAAGCAAAGGGCAGGAGGAAACCGTGACTGGGTCTTCCTCGGTTGAAATGGGTGGAGAGACTGGTTCTTCTCTTGGTGGAGAAGAAATAAGAGAGTGCGGCTCCTCAAGTGGGCAGAGGGCAGGGATGATCGTGCCTTCTACTTGTAGTTGAGGAGTAGGCAAGGTAGGGTCTTCGGATGAAGGGGGGCTTGATGGCGTTGATGTGGTCAAAGCGTCCTCCAATACAAGAGAGGTAGATGGAGGACTAGTAGGAGAAGAAGGTTCCTCATCCTTTAATGGAAGAGGTTGGTCAAGGACAAGAGGCAAGACAGTGCTAATCATGTGAATGTCATGGTCTTGAGGGTCATTGGTCAAAGTCTGGATGTTGTTTTGAGTAGGCGGATGATTCGAAAAAGGGTGTTTGAAGATGTCGATATGTTGATTAGGTGGGGCGTTCGGGTTATCTAAAATAAGATCCCCCTTGTTGATCATGTTTTGGACAATGTTTTTGAAGGTTCGGCAGTTGTCGATGTCATGGCCTTGGACGCGATGAAAGGGACAGAAGTCGGCCTCCCTATACCATGTAGGGATGGATTTTGAAGGGTCAAATTGAGGTGGTCAGATTGGAGGGAGATTGAGGACCCCCTGCTTGAGAAGTTTTTCCAAAACGGAAGCGTATGGTTCTCTAAGTGGAGTGTAAGAACGCTGAATGTACCATTGTTGGAATTGTTTGGTGATACTTGGAGATGTCGAAGGTTGAGAGTAACTAGTTGACGTCGATGATGGTGATCTAACGACCACAGTGTTGGCCACCCCTTTAGATTCGGAATTGGCAGAAGAAGAAGGTCTGGAAGAAGAATGGCCATTGGTTTTAGCGTTGGTATGACGCAATTTGACCTTATCTTCTTTAAGGGCACGGAGCTCCAGCTTTCGAGCCATGATGAAAGCTTCGTCAAAAGTGCGGAATGTCTGAATCTGCAAGGTAGAAGAGATGTGTCTGGCACATGCTCGAGAGAAGAGCTCGATGAGCTCAGGTTGAGGTAAAGAGAAGGAGAGCTGGTTAATCAGACCTCTCCAACGAGCGACAAAGTCGACAATAGATTCGTCGTCAAATTGCCTGATGGAGTAAAGGTCTGTGATTGAGACTTGTTTGGTGATGTTGATTGAGAAATGGTCAAGAAACAGTTGGGCGAGTTGGATGAATGAAAAGATAGAGTGTCTGGCAAGGGAACTATACCAGTCAAGGGCTGGGCTAGAAAGCGACATAGGGAACGTGCGTAAAAGCAACGCATCGTCATGGGCAATAAGATAACAGGCATGTCTAAATACCCGTAGATGTTGTTGTGGGTCTTCCTTACTCTGAAAGTGAGTGAATTTAGGAAGCTCCCAATGGTTAGGGTATGGTCGAATGGGGACGGAAGGATGGATGGGCTCGTTGCAAATTTGCTCATATGACAAAGTATTGCTTGAACTGAAAATGGAGGCTTCGAGACTGGACATTTTATCCATCAGCATCTTGATAAGATCTGCTGATGGATTGGTGGGTTGAGCGCCCCCTAGGTTGTAAGGCGCTTGGAAGAGGCTAGAGGAGGCGTGCGACATAGTCGGTTGTACAATGTACGGATGACTAGTCGTAGGGGCGGATGTGGAGGCTAGAGGTGGTTGCGTTACGAAGGTCGAAGGTATAAGTTGACTGGGCACCGCCAAAGGTGGTTGAATGGCGGCACTGGTAGAAAGAGAGGTTGGCACACCTACATTTGTGGGTGCAAGAGTGTGAGCGGTTGAGACAATCAAGTTCTGATATGATGTAGAACTTGGTTGAATTGCAGGCGGTTGAGGGGGTAATGGAACCCCGATGGAGGTCGGTCTAAAAATAGACAGGGAGGCCAAACTTTGCGTATTGGTCATGGTTGGGTTAATAGTTGAGGCGAAAGGCTGAGTCATAAAGGGTTGGGTGGTGAATGGCGTGGATGTCGTCGCCACGTCACCCGAAAGGTCTCGCGTTGGGTTTCTCACGAGATAGTTTTGGAGGGCTGCGGTATTGAGGTCCAAGAATCTCACAAAATCTTGGTCCCCTTCAGAGATGATGGGAATTTGAGTCGGGGTCGGGGTCGAGGTCGGTCCTGTAGGAGTTCTTTCAGTCTCCGAGTGGAACTCCATGATAGGACTGGTTAGGGACGGGATAGACGGAAGCGGTTGCTGGCTAAAGTGGTTAAGAAGAGAGTCCTGGTTCCATAAACTGTGTTTTTGTAGTTCTAGAAACTTAGAATGTGGTTTTTGACAGAAAAGGGACAGGTTTTAGGCTGCTAGTTTTGAAAAAAAGGACAGTGACAGAGACCGACGTCGGTTAAAAAACCGATGTCAGTAAGTAAGATAGCTGATGTCGGTCAGATAACCGATGCCGGTAATAAGGGAAGCCGACGTTGGTGACAGAACCGATGCCGGTGACGGGGGAAAGCCGACGTCGGTTGAAGAACCGATGCCGGTGACTGTGTTTTCCAGAGAACCAAAAGATTCTTGGAAAAACAAAGAAGAAAGCGTCCTCACTCACTCAAACAAACAGATGAGAAGAGGAAAATAGAGAGAGACAGACAAGCCTAAGCGATAAATCCTAGGAATTAACTCTAGAATTTGTGGCTTATGCCTTAGATGAATGTTTAGGGAGATTGGCTGTAAGAAAGGTCCTAGAAGAAGGCGGTCTAAAGATGGTTTCGGGTCTTGTTAAGGCGCTCAAAGTCTGTGTTAGGTCCGGTACGTGGCCTGGTGCTAAGGAGCAAGCTCCCCTCACTTCACGATTCCAGTGGTTAGCTGGTCTCGCTTAGCCAAGATATACCTCGCCTAGAGTTTATCCTCCGCCAGAGAACGGAGTGGGCTTCCCCCTTGGTGATGAAATCCAAGTAGGGTCACCGGGACGGGTAAGGTATCTGTTGGGGGATGAAATCCCAGTCGGGCCTTGTCTCAGGTAAGTTTTATGTGTGTTTTAGTGCATGTGGTCAGGTAGTGTAACATCAAGTGTCTGCGACTTATTCAATATGCGGATTAAGTTACTAGATGTGGTCTAATGCAAGCACAAGCAAAAATGAAAGTGCAATACGTTTTAAGCCCAAGTTGAAATGTGATGTTTGTTATGAAGACAAGTTTGAGAAAGGGTTGAGAGTATGATGTTTAGACTAGTCTAGAGATGCAAGGAAGAAAGATTCGTTTTAGTCCTGCTTATAGTGTCATTGAGAAGAAAAGAAGGAGGAGAAAAGGTAAGAACCTAATGATCCTAAATGAATGAAAAAAAGAAAAGGAACCCAGGAGGAACCTAGGGTCCCACCGGGCGTGCCAGAAATGTTTTTATCTCTAATTCGCTTTTCAGATTATAAAGGAGAGAAGAAACTAAAGAGATAAATGGACAAGGCATGGGAAGTACCTGGATGTAGATTGCGCACCGTAAATCTAGACGCTTGTGGGCACCCCTCTTTGGCTGTGGAGGAATGACACCTGCAAAGAAAGAAGACTTGGACAAAAAGGTGTTAGATAGATAGGCAGTGGGTTGCCAAGCAAAAGCTTGTTCCCAGAAGTATAAGAACTTCCTTAAGGGAGGTCAACCCACTATTTTGATAAGATAAGTCTGATAAAAAGACAGAATGCTAAAAAGGACTGAAATGATAGCAAACTAAAAGAGAAAAGGAAGCAAAGGCTTACCTGGAAGAAGCTGTCGGCCTGGTTGCAGTCGCCGGCGTCGGTTGTCCTACCGGCGTCGGTTGTCGGGTCTACCGACGTCGGTTAGTCTGCCGACGTCGGTGGGGGCAATGGCTGGCGTCGGTCGGGGTAATGGCCGGAGTCAGTCGGGGCAATGGCCTCCAGACGGGTCAGGGCAGGGTCTGGTCTGTGGATGGTCTGAGTCTTGATCTGTGGTCTGTTTAAAGATGGTCTGTGGACGGGTTTGAGGTAGTCAGGGGGTCTGTGCAGAGCTACAGGAGAGTCAAATGGATAGAGAGGGACAGAGAGATAGAGGAAGCCAATCAGGGAGATAGGAATCCGGGTCTGGGTGACAGTCAGAACTGAGGAAAAGAAGGGCTAAATCTAGTTTAGAAATGACTAGAAAGCATAAAGAAAACAAACAGAGTACAAAATACCTGTGCCCTGCTGAAGAAAGTGTTGATCTTGTTGCTGATGATGCCGGATGTGAAGACCTATTGCTGATGAAGAATCCCTGTTGTTCACTTGCAGAAGCTTGCTGTGTACCTGAGGGAGAGAGTCAGATTGATTGGTAGAGAGGTCAAGTGAAAGGACTAATACAAGGGTCTGATACGAAGGTTCAAGAGTCGGGATGCCAAAGAGAAAACGCAGAGAAGCGAAGAGAAGCCAAGCGGAGCCAAGCGGGGAGAGATAACGGTGCAGAAGCCATTATGAAGGGTGCCGACGCCGGCAATATCGCCGACGTCGGTCGACAGTTGACCGACATCGATGGCTGAAAGGCCGGAGAAAGGCTAAAAATAGCCTTCTATCCGTTTCCCAGCCGCCAGGTCAAATGAATGCGAGGATGAAACGGTCGACGGGGGTTAAATGGGCGAGTGAAGAGATTGGAATGGGAGTCTAAGGCATTAAATGGCCATGTGGGGAATGAAGGGGATCCAAGGAGGGTATCCTAGGGTGGCAAGGTGGCAAGGAGAGGGAAAGAATGGACTTATTTAATTAAAAATAGATGATTATTTTTAATTAATAAGACCTAGGTAGGTTAGGGATAGTCGAAGTGGCAAGGGACCAAGGGGAGAGAAGAAGACCAAGGGTTAGACACTTTTTAGGTGTCTACACCAACTTATTTTGAATTTTTCATGAACACTATAAAGGACTTTGAGGATGTTATACCCTCATAAACAATTATCGATCAGAATCTACCACTCTTCATTCAAACAAAGATTAAACCATGCTATTAAATGAGTTCTGATTGGTAGTGGTTTAAGTCTTAACATATGCAACCTCACATTTTTATAAACTATGGGGGTTGATATATAATCCATTTAGAAGACATATAAGAACATTTAAGGTTTTGATGACATTCCCCAATAGCCATTGGTTCTATTACTTTGGATATCATTGTCGGTACCCTATGCACATGGTTCAAGTGATGCCTAATCATTTTCATTACAATTTATTAATCAATAAACTTTGGATAAATTCCATGGAGGCAATACCCTCTACCTTACACATATGCATCAAGTTTTTACATGATGGATATATATATACACTTGTCTAGCTGATAACCAACCATTTAGATATTATAGAGTCACTGAGCATACTACCCAGAGTATATATTAAAATGGGACATATCATGTTATCATAGATTCCATACCTCACATGATTCCTATAGAATAGATGCATACATATGAGGTCAGGGAATCTAGTATCACTAATATCATACCCATTTTAGATCCTCCTACAAGACATTTTTCTTTGACCACGATGGAGAATGACACTCTTACAACATAGTTATCCTCACCCATGATGGATGATGATATTACCATAGCACAGTTACCATTACTTGTTGAATCCAAATAAATATACATCAAAAACTTAGATATAGATTCTTATGCCACCACAAAGGATGATACAACACCCATGAACATTGATGATTATTTATGTGGATTGAACTTCACACTAGTAGGCTTTAAAGAGTACAAAGATGATTCTAAGTAACTCATAAATTTACCTACATAGGCATCACCACCAAGTCACAATACCATAGATACAAGCCTAGACACTCACTTATAGTTTTAGGAAGATTCTTATATATACTCAGTACACATGGTTACATCTATGGATATTGACTCAATTATCTAGATTTAGGTAGGGAATATACATGATAGACCATAACTTTTATTACAGATGTTACTTGATAGAGGATTGATGACATTACCCATAATTTACCATAGATCCATTAGCAGATTATCACATCAGGATGATATATTCTTTTATCTTTTCATAGGATTACTAAACATGATACAGATGCATGCTCAACATTACAATAGAAATTGAATAAATTATAAGCTCAGGGCACTATTTAGATTACAAAACTTTCACCTCCACTAATACAAGCACCATGATAGACTCTTCACTAATCTATATATTTGATGAATGATCCATTGACTATCTAAATTTTCATCAAGGACCAATACATTCCCATTATTGTTATAGATGAGTATTTCAATCCCAACACTTATACTTTGGCATTCTTATAGCACATAGGACATCAGGAGACTGAGCTACACCATGTTATACATTATTTGGATTCTTTAGGACATATCACACTACTAGTTACATGTGGCCCTAATGTTGTCAACACACTAATTTTTGTCATGAGCATAGGCACTCACCTATAGGTTACACTTAGTAGTACTTGGTTACAGGTAATGGATGTCATAATCAATCACATAGATAGATGTTTAAATTTTCGTTATGAGGGACCCACAATTCACTTTTTACATGATGGCCTAGATCAAAATCATAGATCTCACACAAACATCTAGTGGTATAATTTGGTCTACCCTGGGACCACACGGGAGGCTTGTTACATCGTAGAGTAGCATGTTATTCAAATGCACAAAATCTAGACTAATGCCAAGGATAGGGATATACTTATACCAATAGAATGGTATGATGATCATAATGATGATTTATTGAAGTTTAGGTAGATTCAGTATCTGACATTGGATGACCTCCCACTAGATCTACCTTTTGAATATCCACATCATGTGGATATGTTCTTAGATCTATAGAGTCACTACATTTCATTTGTACATAATCACATTTACTGCCAGCATTACTTGCACACAATTTCATTATTTCAAATTTTTAAATACATAGTTTCATTTTCATGTTTCTTATATATAACTTATACTCAAAAACAATATAATAGGTTTAAAAAATACAAAAACATTCAAATATTACTCATAAAATACAAATTTCAGATTATATGCATTTCCATGTTTACATTCCTTCTATTTTCTAGGTAGTACATATGTTAGTGTTGTTAGTTTTATCATATATACATGATTTACTTGTTCTCTTCAAGTGTTCACATATTGCTATAGGACTATGATCCTCCACACAGATCTATATTTGATACTATTCACCCATTGGGGGAACATACACATATTTAGCATTGATTTATCATCCCATTTGGGGCATCATACTACACAGCTTATGATTTGCCAAGTTATATTTTTCTATACTCCATATCATATATTTAGCATTGATTATATCTTGATATTGATCATCCTATACTAATTGATTTTTTTTTTAATACTACTATTATAAACTTATCTTATGTACATATTTTCTCTTATATAGATATATACCACATGATTATGCATACTTTAATTTCTAACTTTACTAATCTAGATTTGATTGTGTCTCCTTGTTTCTAAATATACTCATGGGCATTTCAATATGCAATTATTCCTTTCATTGTGTGTATGTTATGGACATGTTCCCATGTCCTTGTGTGTGCTTCTTGATTATGTATGCAGACATTTGAAAATGCCCTTCCATGTGGATCTAAGCCAACCCAAATTTTTATTTGTGTTTGTGGGAATTTGAACATGTCCTTATATGTATTTATTTCTCTGACTTAATGACATGTGCCCATGTCCCTTGTATTGTGGCCCATTGGCCTACATTTTGTGCCTTATGTGTTTGTATTTATGCTTTCATGGATGTGTCATGGCCATGACACTTATCTCTTGATTGTTGCTTTCACATCCAATCTGTGATGCCATGAGGGACCTCATGCATCTCCCCTTCCTTCTTGGGTGCCTTGATGGACATTATGCCCCATTCCACCAAGTGTTTTACTTAGATTATACTTTGATTTATTGTTTAAATACATGCTTACATTATTATATCTATCTTGATAACCTTGTGAATGTTAGATCAAATATACATCATACATTGCCAGCTTATTCTCAATCTCTTTTACATTCTAATGTCATGTATACACATTATTTTGGTTTATCACATAGATATCATATATTTTCAGTCTAACACACATGATGCATAATTTTTTTTTTGAGGATAGTTATTGTAGAGGTTTAACAACTCCACTCAAAATAGAGGGCATTCACAAGGGTTTATCATAGAGATCAGGGCATCCTAGTGAACTCAAAACATAGTTTTAAACATGTAGAAAAATATAGTGAAACATAATCATAAATATATCAATCTCAATTTTCCATAAAAATAACACTTTTATAAAATAACCCAGTACACTACCAAAAGCGTAGTGTACTATAGTCTACCCACCATTATTTCCTAGTAGCATACAAAACAAAAAATTATAGAATCATCAAAAATGTATAATAGGTACAATTCAGATTTGCATAGTCTCGGTCATAGATTATTAGATATACTTAGTATATATCTAATTTTTACACATAATTATATAGGTTTGCTCAAATTGGGGGCATCATGCATGGCATAATCACTCCTATTTCATTTTCAGATATACATAGACATAGACTACTATAACTCAGTCCAAAATTTATATGCAAAGATACCAAAATTGGGGACATGTGCATGAGACATTTTTTCCATATGTTTATTTTTTCACGAGTTATCTTAGATGGAATGACAAATCCATGTCAATCTCCATGTTGTCTACTTCAAAAAATGTATGCACTTGTTTTGCACTAGGATTACACCAGATCAATGCCTCATTCCATCTATAGTGGTTGGTATTCCTGAGTGGCATAGATCTATTTTACATTTCCAAGTGGTCCTTGAGCTGTTTTACATTTCAAAGTTTCCTAGTGGCCCATATTCATATTTTATAGCTTCATGACATCACATAATTTTAGTTTTAGATTCATATACTACACATGGGTAGGAAATGATAGATTCATAGCCTCCTTGAATTCTTGATCCACCTATATATGAGGGTTAGATAAATCATTAGTCCAATCCAAGTTATTAAAAAATTATGATCCATCGAACATGGGTGGGAAATAATGGAGTCAAGGCCATCTTGAGTTCTTGATCCACCCACACATGGGGATTGGGCAAGCCATCAACTCAATCCAAACTATTCACCATTTGATCACCATCTACACACTTATAAGATTGCATTGGTTTGCATACCCAATGAGGTATATTCATTCCTTTCCTCTCTCTCACATCTCTTTACCCAATTTTGTCTTTGTTTTTGATATTTATTAAGTAATAATTTATACATGTTTCATTTGTAAGACACATAATATATCATTGTTCACAAACTTAAATAAAAAATCATGGGCTTTACCTCATAGGTAAGTCTAGACACATTTTTCTTTCCTTTATCCTACTCATTTCACTTTGCTGCATTTCTAGAATAAATGGAGGGGGGAATGTAGTCATATAAAATGCCATTTAATGCAATGAGTTCCAATTTAGGCCACCCTATCCTTAGCTTATTCCTAAACCTATCTTAGGGCCTCTTTTGATCTTTCTCCCACTTTTATGCACATCTAGCCCATGCCCAGATATACCAAGAGACTCATTGAGCCATAACTTAGGCATCCCAAATCCTTTTGCACATATGCTAGCCACCTAGATAATAGTGCAACCCCATTGATCCATAACGTAGTGCACTATTGGAAAAGGGGCCAATGTTATTTACCCCTAGCTTCCTTTGACCCTAATGAATATTTTTCCACTCCCAAAAGTGTCCTAGGGTTTGCCTAGACTCATTTCATTTCTTAATAGGCACCAGGACATTATATAAAGACCACTCTCACTCACTTATCCACTAGATGGAAAATAGATGGAAATTCTCATGAACAAGCTCAAAAACAATTGTGCAAATTAAAGTTATTGATCCTTATTTACCCCTATTTTTGCATACATCCATATGCAACATCGTAGAGCTCATATTTACTCAAATTTCCAATCTCATGTCACAATCAAATCATTCAAATTGGCATTCACACTTAGGCATACTATCATCACTCTCACTTTCACCAACACTTAAATTTGGATAACTACATCAGGCTTGATCCCCTTTTGAGGTATTATTATGTAGGTAATGCTTAGTACATGGGGTGTTGACGTCATGTCCTGCCTATCCTACTAATGCCACATTCTTTCCACTTGGGTTCATCAAAACCCTAGTAAGCATGGAGGCTTAGGGTTTGATAATGAAATTAGTTAAAGTGAAGCACAAATGAAGATACACCTCTCGATCACATAGGCATAAGCTTCCCAGAATAGAGCAAAAGTTTACCCCAAATTTCACTACTTCATCTACATAGGGTTAATAACATTGCATAGGATTTCTATAGCAATCACTACTAAAAAATAAGGCCACACTACTATATACAAAGGGTTTTGACACCTATTCTCTACTGATGATACTCTGCCCTACTCCTACATCACTTTCTATCATGCCACTTATCTGCTTCAATCATATTTTTTAGTTAAGTACACCCTTTTGAATTCATTTCTATTTTTAGGCTAAGCAAATAAATCAATTATTTTACAAATTAGTGGTTGTTGGTACTTTAGTATTTTATTCCCTGATTTATTACTCAATTCTTTTTCACCTTAGGGTTTCATTCCATAATCTTAAGAAAATACAAATCACCTTGTGATAGTTTTCAGACTTAGATTTTGAAATATTTCTTTGAGGGGTTTTTAGATTTTGACACTTTTGGATAGTGCCTCAAGGAAGTGCAAATAGATTTACTCAATGTGTAAATTAATGCCAAATGCTTGCTAAACATGAATGCCCTTAGATTTTATGTTATATATAAATGACCCTTTGGGTAATTTCCCCCACAATGAACATGTGAAACATGTAGGCCAACCTAAGGGAGGGATTTGAACTTGAAAACTAGCCATTTGAGGAACCTAGGACACTACCTGAGTATGAAATAATAAATATTTGGTTGTCCAAGTCTATATATAGATAAATGAATAAGGGAGAATGTAAGCAAGAGAAAAAGGTGTATGCACAAGTCATGTATGTCAAATATATATCAAACTAATGTTGTGAAGTGTCTAATATCAAATTTATGTATCTAAATGCCCCTATTTTAGTCTAGTATTTAAAATTCTAGATTAAAAGGATAAAAGAGAGAAATTTAGTACCTATGGTTAATTTTACTTGATGTTAATAGGTATGCCCCAAATATTTATCTTGTTCCATACAAAACCTACAAATAAACATGTAGAAATCAATGTCCACTCATAATGGAAAATTTAAAATAATCTAAATCATAAAACTATTTTAAATTGAAAATTCAAAGAGTGAATACACCTATGGGTATGCAAACCAAGTTTCCCTCTATTGAAATCATTTGGAGAATTCCATGGGGTGGTTATGCCCCAAGGATATTCCAATTCTAAAAACATGGGTTTAGAAAGATAAATTCCTCAATTCTTATTGGAGACTAAGAACTTATAGAAGTTGACTGATATAAAAATGTCAATTGCACTACTTAAAATATCATCATAACTCTTTTGGTGGAACCCCATACTAGGTTCATATTCCAAGTTGAAACTCTAAACAAACCACTATGGTCAAATTTTAGATTCAAATTGCTTATGTATTACCATCGATCCCCAACATAGAAATATAAAAGTACATGTATGAACAACATCCACATCCCTCATTTGATTGATTAATTTGATTCATGTAAGTTAATAAATCCACTCAAATTCCCCATATAATATATCACATATTAACATAAAATATATCAACTATTTATCATAATCTTATAAAATGCCCCACATATTCTATACATATGTATAAATCTAAATCTCAATTTACCCCATCTGAATCAAATAATGTAACTTGAAATCTAAAAAAATTGTCTATCAAGGCCTAAATATATATGATAATCCCACTAATATACCCCCCTTTTGAGGTGAGGGATAAAGCCTATGAATCACTCATCTCAAAATAAAAGAGTTATACATATCATGTTTTATATAAAAAATGTAAGCATGTAAACTATGTGTGCTAACATGATTAGATTATGTCATCTTATAAATATTTAATCATTCATGCATATATGAAACATGTAACCCAAGGCATATAATTTTCATATCAAGTAGATATAGCAATAAGTCACATAATAATAGTCATCATAGTAATAATCATTGCATATACATAATTAGTAATAAGACACACATAATATGCATGATATTAATCATGACATCATGCATAATAGAATAAAACATTATTGTAATAATGAAACCATAAGCTTAAAAACCATATAGATATGCACATAATGTCATCATCATGATGCAAATAAACACTCAAGACATGACTCAACTATGACTTGAGCCTAACCTAACATAGATAATATGGACATGACACGGACTAGAGGATCCTTGATGCAACTAATGCATGACATGACAACACACAATCAATGTACTCATATAAGAACATAATGTAACACATAAGAATTATCACAAAATATAACACACAACCATCATCATATAATTTAATACACTATCAATGATAATCATATGTAACAAGTATCAACCCCAAACACACATAGAATAAACAATACTAATATATACAAGCAATCCATGTCATCATCAAAGCATATCAAAATAAACTATCCATAAAATATAACACTCTAAATAGTATGTGCAAGATTGGGTCATATATAAATATTCTTAAGTATCTTGATATGATCAAAGGAATGGTCATATAAAGATACAACTTGATAAGCATGTATAAATATGCCCTTGGTGTAGGCATGCCCCCAATGTAGAAAGGTAGCCCCTAGGTTTAAGTAATGTCTCACATATTGTAGACGCTAGTTTTATACACCTTTATGTATTAACTTGGTGTGTCATCAAATTATTATGTTATTTCTAACATAATGGCCCCCCATTCGTAATTATTTAAATAATTACATTTACTTTCCCCTTTACCTTTCACCGTATAGGTTAAATAAGTTAATTACAATTGTTAAATGGTAATTAACCCCTTTTTACCATTCTTAACCATAAAATATTAAAATCAAATAAAAAAAAGTCTACCCAACCTCCTAAAAAACCTATCCTATGGTTAAAACAACCTAACAACCTTAAAAATCATTTTAACCATCATTTACCCCATAACAAACCCATTGGAATGGAATTTGATTCAACTTCACCCATTTTTGGTAAATCAACATCGATTCTCCAGAATCAATGCTGGTCAGTTAGAATTGATGTCAATCCATAAATATACAAAAAAATACCATTAATTAAGAGGATGGTGACTATGATTTTGGACTATGTAACTCTACCAAAATTCCATTGTGATGTGCGTATGAACTACATCAACTATCTGCCATCTTGTGGAACCTTTGGTTAAGATATTTTCAAAGGATTCTTGAAGGTTTTTAACTCAACTTGTCCAAATCTATTTTCAGTTATTCAAAGGTAAGTTTTTGTATTTCAATTCACTCACATTTTGAATCTATATTCTATTGTGTTTGTCTATCACTATGTATTTTATTTTTACTATTCTATAAATTTTTTAGGTTGTCATTATAGTCTATTTTATAGTTTAGCATTGTTACATAGAATCGACAACAATTCATTTGAATCGACATCAATCTTATAAGATCAGCATTGATCCCTATTAAACTATAAAAATAGCCTTAACAGTCTATTTTTCCATCTTTAATACCTATTAAATCTACATTCTGGTTTGCTAAAAATCCATCTTTTCATGTAGATGACCCTACCTAGATTAGTACATGATTTTGTTAGCATCTTTTATCTTCCCATAGTCCCTCAACCTATATTTGTTGATCAGAGTGACATTGCATTTGAGATTGGATTTTGCCTTGTGGATTTTATACATAATTTTGAATCTATTGATGAACAATTGGATGTAATCGAAGAGGATGTTGATGTAGCTGAAGAATTCTAAGATGCTTACTTTAATTGCATAAATCTTATTATTGATTAATTATCTTTGGCATTGTCTATTTATATCTCATCCATATATATATTGTAATTTAATGTTTATTTATAAACTTGAATGTTAAATGTGGGTTGACATCCATCTAATAAAGTGTATCACTTCTTAGTACTAGTTCCTTACCAGGTAGCCCACTCATTTTTCTATTAATCCATTTTTATTTAAGTGTGGTGTATTACAGGTCATTCCTCCCTAGCCAAAGAGGATTTCTCATAATTGAGTTTGATCAACAGTGTGCAACCAACCTTTATCTCTACGTAATCTTAAAAACCTTGCATATTACTTTGTTTTTATTAGCTAATTAGATCACATCAAAAAAGTGAAAAAAAATACTGAAACATTCTGGCATGCTCGGTGGGACCATGGTCTCATCTTTTCTTTTAAAAATTCAAATTCTAAATTCTAGTTTCTTTCCCTTTCTCTATTTGTTGCTTTCATCCAAAGAACGTTAAATTTGCATTTTATTTCTTGTTAAGGTCAAAATAAATTTCATTCATCCTTTCCTACTTAAGTAATTCACATAGAATAATCTAAGAAGCAATCTATCGTAGTTATCACTTTATCCACACACAAGCCAAATAACTATCATAAAATAACACATCTAAATACTTGACATAAGGAAATTGATGGGGATTTTATAACCTTACATAAACCTTTTTTCAGTGATCCCAATTGGATTTTACCACCATGGGGAGGACCAACTTAGTTCTTTGGCTGATTATAATCTCTGGACCATCAGTATATCTTGACTACGCACCCTCACTGGTTGTGGGATTGTGATTTGAGGGGAGCAAGCCCCAAGTACCAAACCACATACCATTGCCAATACAGATTTCCTTAAGCACCAAAACAAAATACCTAAAACTATCCTTAGATTACCATTTCTTAGGACCTTCATTATCCTTTTTTTTCTATATCTTCTTTCACATCTTAAAGTTAAAAGAGATTAAAAAAGCTTTTTCTAACGACTTTAGTGTGTGTGTCTTTCATCCATAATTAAAATGAGATAATTCAAAATGAAATTTTTGTTTTATTTGTTTGATTTATTTTTTCTCTTATTTCCTATCTCATGGTTTTGAATAGACAACAATCAAAAAAGGAAGTTGAAGAAGGTGTTACATCTTCTCCCATGGAACGTACACCTAGTCCTACCTATTCCTCTAAATCCTTTGAAAATCATGTATTCCCACAATATTATCCTCAAGGGGATCCTTCCTTTTCATAAATCCTGGATAATAATCCTGTCGCTCTTAATTATTATCTTCATAATTGAGTGATTCATATTCTTCCTTCCCCCCATACCCAAGGTTCTCTACATACGTATGGGATGCCTTTCAAGGGAATGGAAAGAACTAGAGAATTTACCATGGCCATGGTAACATTTTATAATGAATCTATTCAATCTGGCACTAATACTTAGATATCACAACCTTTAGAGAACCAACCATTCATAGTATCTACCAGTTCTCCAACCCTCATTACTCAGACTCAAAATACTTATACTACTCAGCCTATATCCACTATACCTTCCCAAATGTTAGTAGTGTCAATTCATGCAAGTCTCTCATCCGTCAGAATGACTCTAACATGTTCTTCTCAAGCCTTGCCACACACACAACAAATCCCTCGCATGTAACAAATCCCATATACACAACAAATACCACACATATAACAAATCCCTTATACCCAAGCTCCCCAATAGTATTTATCCTTGACCTCCCAGTACGTGGCTTCTTCACAACTAGTTATAACCACTTTCTTATAGTCCTTCCCATAGCAAATTTTTAAGCACCATAATACATAGTGGCATCTCAACCTATTATGTCTACTATAGTAGGGTACCTTCCCTCACAGCCTATGTCTACCTCTTTATTAGGTTATCAACACCTTCAGCAAAATGTCTTAGGAAGTGTGCCTCAGAATAATACTTAAATAGACCCCATAAACATCCTTATGAATAGGATGGCTAGTTTATAAGCCTCCACCTCTAGGCATAATATAATGCTCACATATGAGCAAATTTTTAATGAGCTAATCCATCCCTTTGTCCCTATCTGACCGTATCCCTCACAATGGGAACTTCCTAAGTTTACAAAATTTCAAAGTAAATATCACCAACAACACCTTAGTACCTTTCAACATGCATGTTATCTTATAGCACATGATGATGGCTTCCTACTTAGAATATTTCCCATATCATTAGTAGGATCTGCATTGGATTGGTATAATTCCATTCCCTAGCATTCTCTCTTTTCCTTTGGGTAGTTGGCCCAAATTTTCTTAAAACACTTCTTGATCAATATTGCTCAAAAAGTGACTATCATAGTTTGAAAATGAATCCATATTAGACTTTGTGGCTCGATGGCATAATTTAATCAACTAACTAACCTTTTCCTTGCCACAAAAAAAATTAATTGAATTATTTTCATGTTCTTGTGCAAAACATATATCATCCATGTTACAAATTCAAACTTTTAAGACTTTTGATGAAGCCTTTACCATGGCTCGTAAGCTTGAAATCTGCAGCATTGAAGAGGGAAAAGTTAAGTTGTGTAATAAAAACTTTAAATCTGACCCTTCTAAAAGCAATAACAATAATCCTAAATCAAAAGGGGAAGCAAATTTAGTTACTATAAAAACTTCTTCCCCTCTAGCATCCAACCAATCGAGGTCTTCCACTTCTCAAAATTAGTAACCTAGGGGTATTACTCATTTTCCCCCTAAGAAATATAGCCCTATAGGAGAGCCTTATACTTCAATATTAGATAAAATCCTACAAGCATATGTTATTTAAATTCCTTAAATTAGATTGATTGATTATATGCATCCTAAACCCACTTGGTATAAAGAGGATGAGTTTTATGGTTATCACAGGGTAATATGACATAACATATAATGATGACAATACTTTAAATGATTGGTACAAAACCTCATTGACAAGGGAGACCTTCAATTTGAAAATCTAAATGCTCCTCCCAACCAATCTTTGGACATTTTCAAAAAATATTTTCCCAACCATCCATCCACATCAAACACAGTCTAAGCTAACCCTGGAGAAACATAAAATTAGGATACACATATCATTGATACAATTTATGACCAGTTATTGCCTAAATAATCTCTAAATGAATCTTTAGTCTTGGATCTCCTTACAGGAGATGCTTTCGATATAAATCAACCTAAAATTGTCAACACAACTCCTAAAACTACTATAGATCTCCCTGATCTCATTACATGGGGCTATTCACGTGAACCATCTCTCTCATCTTCTTATACTGAATCTCCTAAGGTGGAAAATTAAATTACTCATCGAGATGTCATAGATAAACATCTTGATATGTATAGAGTTGAACATTCAACCCCTCTAAAACCATCTACTATCACAACACATCCTTACCCTAAAAGTACTTAGGGAAAGGGTAAAACTCTTATCCTTAATAATTGGGATAATTGTCTTGGTATTCCACCAAATAAATCCTTAGCTCATCCACACATTAAATTCAATCTTTTTCAAACATAAAAAGTCAAAAACCTTAGTCCAATTCCCTCCCCTTTTCATAACACATGAAAAAACAAAGGATTTATCCCTTTTGTATCATCTCCATCATCTATTTTAGGTCCTCATCCATATTTTGTCCTTGTCATAGGTCTATCAAATCAAAAACATGGAAAAATACAGTCTCCTTCTATTATTAGCCACACCTCTATCTAGATATCTACCATCTTCTACTAAAGGACCATCATAAGTATTTGAATAAAAAGTGCCCAAGGTCATCCTTGCCATAAAACCTAAATGACAAAACCCCATGATCAATAAATTGCCAAAGGAGATTCCATAACCTATTATAAGATCAAAAAATGACCCTTTGAAAGGTCTTACACTGTGATCTTAAAACAATTGTTGGATACATCTCTCATTACACTATGACCTATATGATCCATCCACTTTCACCCTCAAAGACCTGTTTGGTATAGAAATTAGGAAATATGTGCATATCATAGAGTACCTTGACATAATATGAAAAATTACAATGCCCTTAAGGTTATAATCCAATAGCTAATTTAGGATGATGACCTATTAATTGATGATCTCAATGATGAGACTTCTAATCAAAAGTTCACTATTCCATCTATTCTACCCACCCATAATCCTACTAGTCTTATAAGTGATAAAGAGTCAGTAGCCTCTTCAAACCCCCCATTGTTACACATTTATGTCATCCATGTAACCACTCTCTCTCAAAATCAAAATCACAATAAAGCTAAGGTTTCAATTATAGGAGCTTATACCCCTAATATGCCTAAAAATTTTAAACAAAAGCCTAAAGTTTCTATTACAAGAACTACCCTAGCCAAAGCCAAGGAGTTGGTATAAATATCCATATTAAAAAAACTCCATCAAATTCTTGTAAAGATGTCATTTTATGAAATTATCAAAAATTATCCATACCATCAACAAGTAATGATAAAAGCTCTCCAGGCTATTGAATTCCACATAGATGAACCTCAACCATTATCAACCTTCATAGGGGTCCTCTAAAAGATGGTGGTCATTAATTTCATTAATTATTAGGTCATCCCTTTATCACTTTAATATCAAGATCGTACCTTATTCATTATAGCTCAAATAAATCAAACTCAAATTAAAAGAGTTATGATCGATAATGGGGTCAGTTTCAACATTATTTCTTCACATGATTTCCAACAATTATAACTACCAAAAACCATTATTTCCCAATCCTCAATAATTCTCCATGTGTTTAATGACTGGTATCACCCATAGTATGAATGGTTGTCCTTCCCATTTGCATAGGTCCTCATACCATCCATGAACTTTTTTATGTCATATAGGGAAATTTTCAATACAACATTTTATTAGGATGTCCATGGATTTGTGTGATGTGATGTATCCCCTCAACCATCCATCAGTGCCTTAAGTTTGAACATGAGGGCCATGTCTACACTATCCCTACCAATCCTTTTCCCTTCAGATCATGTAACTTTACTATTTGACCAAATGATGTCATAATACCCCCATTTGATGTAACTCCGTCTTTGTCTTCTAATCAAGTTTCAACCAACATGACTATCCCTAATTCAAAATTACTATCTTAGGAATCCATTGATTCCATGATGTAGCATCTTTCAATGGGGGAATATCAGTTATTAACCCTTAACACATTACCCACTCCTAGAGAATATGTTCATCTTGACAAACAACCCATGTATTCACCCAACCTATGTGAGTTCATCCCATTTGGACCACCTTTTCTATGCACTCACTTAATATATGGTGGAATCGATCAAACTACTCCATGACCTGATAATGACACTTATGTTAAACCAATTACATCTAATTTCTCATTTCTCAACAAACCCTAGTTTGCACAAACCTACCTTCATCATTGTGCCTAGAAGGGCTTTAGCATGGGTAGATATGAGTAGGGTCCCCACAACATTGCATTAGGATATTTTAGAAAACCAAATGAAAATCATGGCTTAGGCTTTGAAAAGGCTTCTAAATCTTCTCCCAAGCCCATTCCTCTACCATCCTTGGAAGAAAAATCACAATCTTCATCATCTAATACATCTTTCTTGACCAATGATATTGTATCCATCCCTTATAACTTATTTTTTTGGTAAATATGATCTCTTTAGAACCCCTCATCTTCCATTGTAATATCAAAATCTATACCATCCCTTTGACATATCCTAACTTAATAGGACCTGATATGCCAATCATTCCTATTTTTTAATATTAGGATGATGAGTCAATATTGACTCATTTAGAAGTTAAAAACTCTTATCTATGCAATTATCTTCCATCTAAAACATCTAGCTTGTTAAACAAATCCATTACTAATATTAATATTGGGTCTCAAGAAGCTTTGAGGATTATTAAAGTTAGAAAAGCCTTAGATCCCTAAGAAAACTAGGATTTTACCATTTTTCTATCAAACTATAACAAATCCTTTTCTTGTTCTTATAGTGATATGCCTAGTATTGACCCTATAATTATTTTCCATAATATTATCACCTTTCTTGATGCGAAGTTGATAAAGCAAAAGTTCCATAAAATGCATCCCTGCATCACACTCCTAGTAAAATAGGAATTGTAGTGCCTTTTATCTACTAATTTTATTCAATCCATTGATTATCCTCAGTGGATGTCCAACATTGTTCTAGTCACTAAGCCTAAAGGGGTACTTTGCATCTATACTAACTTTTGTGACTTAAATCTTGCTTATTCAAAAGATGATTTCCCATTCCCTAACATTGACCAATTAATGGATCTAATGGTTGGTCATGAAATGTTATCCCTTATAGATGGTTTTTCTAAGTACAATAAAATACTTATTACACCAGAAGATCAACATAAGATTGCATTTATTACTCTTTGGGGGACCTTATGCTACCATGTTATGCCCTTTGGCCTAAATAATGTAGGAGCCACCTATCAACGAGCCATGACTTATATATTTCATGACATAATCCAAAAAATCATCAAATACTATGTAGATGACCTCCTTGGGAAGTCAAAACTTTGTAAAGATCACCTATCTGTGCTTAATATTATCTTTGATCATCTACTCCAGTATCATGTACGTCTAAATCTAAAAAAGTGCATTTTTGGGGTCTTAATGGGTAAACTCCTAGGCTATATTATTTATATTCAAGGAATAGAAGTGTATCCCACTAAAATCAAGGTTATTCTATAAATTCATCCTCTATCCAACCTTAAAAAACTTCACAGTTTACAAGGCAAGCTCTAGTCTATTCATCATTTTATTTCTTAGCTCTCCGACCGGTGTCAACCTTCCACCATTTATTAAAAAAGGATAGTCGCTTTGTATGGGATTCTAATTGTGAAAAATCCTTTAATGCTCTCAAAGAATATCTTCTATCACCTCTTATCCTCACTCTACCTAAGGAGGGGCAACCTTTATTCCTTTATATCTTGGCTACCAATCATGATCTAGGTGTTATGCTTACCCATCAAGATGAGCATCACAAAGATCAAGTTGTTTATTATATAAGTTGTACTCTCATAGAATACAAAACACATTATTCACATACCAAAAAATTGTGCCTAACATTGGTCCTTGTAGCCTCTAAGCTTCATCATTACTTAACCATAAGACGTATGTAATTATGACTACCGATCCTCTTAAGTTCATGAATTCTAAGCCCTATCAAAATCAATGAATGGACAGATGGATTATGCTTCTAGTTGAGTTTGATCTAGAATTTCTCCATCAAAAGTCTATTAAAGGATAGATTATTATTGATCAATTAGCTAAAGTACCCCTTAGTGATAACCAACCAATCAATTGTGAATTCCCTGATGATTCTATTGCATCTACTTCACAATTAGTCCCAAAATATCAAATGACTCTATTCTTTAATGGTTTTAAATGTGCATATAGAGGTGATACAAGAATTATATTAATATCTCCTCAAGGTATTCCCATGTCTTTATCCTTTAAATTAGACTTTGACTGCACCAATAACATGGCTGAATATGAAGCATTGATCATAGGCCTCCAAACTACCCTTGTAGTAGAAATCAGATCACTTAATATCTATGGTGATTCTCAGTTAGTGGTTAATTATATCAATGTTGTATATCAATGTAAGAATGATATCCTTCAAATATATAAGACCTTAGCTGATTATCTCTTATCCACATTATAACGTTATGCCATCCAAACTAATCCTAGATCAACAAATAATTTCATTGATACTGTGGCATCTCTTACCTCTTTTATCCCATCCTCAGCCCAGGAGTCTAAGTTATTTTTTCTTATTCATCACATTAACTAGCCTTCCTACACAAGGATTGATCTTCCATCTATCAATGATATCGAGGAAAACCCAGAGGAACTATGGTATGCACAACTATTTAATTATTTGTCTACATGACTATCTCTTCCCCACCTATCCAAAGGTGTCAGGTGCATATTCCAACAAAAAGATTCCTGATATATCGTATTGGGGGTGTTATTTATAAACATGGTTTTGATGGTATTCTTCTCCATTATCTCCAAAAACTTGAAGCTACCCTAGTCATCTAGGAAGTCTATGATGGGTCATGCGGTGGACACTTTAGTGGCCATACAATCACTAAGAAAATCTTTCGTCTAGGCTACTATTGGCCCACTTTGAATCAATATTATTGTGCATACGTTAAGAGGTGTGTAAAATGTCATCAGCATACAAAATTATCCCATGTCCCTAGTAAATATTTGTAGGTAACAAGAGAATTTTGGCCATTATATTAGTGGGATCTCAATCTCATAGGGCAAATCAACCCTAAATCCTCCCAACATCATGGCTTTATTATCACTACTATAGAATACTTCACCAAGTGGGTGGAAGTTGTACCATTTATCTCAACTAAGGTATAAAATATTATTGAGTTTATCCACCATCACATTATCTATCATTTTAGAGTTCCATATAAAATAATAATAGATAATGGAAAATCTTTCAAGAATAGGAAAGTTTAGGCACTATGTGACTCATTTAAAATCAAATAAAGTTTTTCCTTGCCTTACTATCCTCAAGCCAATGGTCAAGCAGAATCATCTAATAAAAGCCTAGTCAAAATCCTAACCAAAGTCATTAATGAAGCTAGCAAGGATTGGAATCTTCATATCCATTTCACCTTATGGGCATATCAAACTAGTATTCAAACTTTTATAGGTGATAATCCATTTTCTTTAGTCTATGGGACAAAATTTGTACTTCTTTTAGAGGTCCAAATTACCTCTCTTCATGTCTCCCTTAAAGACATCATTTTTGATGAGGATTTTTGTCAGGAATGTTTATCTCAACTTAAACTCTTAGATGAAAATCATGTAACAACCCTTGATCACCTTCGTATATATTTAAAATGACTAAAATGAGCATATAATCAACATGTAAGAGAATGAGAATTTAACATTGGAGACCTTGTAATTAAATAAAATCAACATGTCACTAATATGGAATGAATTAAAATGGATAAGTTTGCTCCTAATTGGCTTGGACCATACATCATAACCCATAAATATGGAGCTGGGGTATATCGTTTGGCCTTTCTTGATGGTAAACCAAAATGAGGACCTCTTAATGTACTACATTTGTGACCTTTCTATAGTTAATATATCTTGTCTCATCTTGGTTAACTTATCTTAGATATTGTCATATCCCCTTATCCTAAAATACCAAATAATGATATGAGAATTATGTGGTTATTTGATAGTCATTATACCCTAACCTTGAATATGAATACCCCAACTTTATTTATAACATTCTCTCATGGATACGTTTCACCTATAATAAGAGAAACCCCAAATCATTATTTCCCTTATTCTTTCAAAGTTCATTAATTATCTAGATAACACAATCATCTCATGTCTTGGATTCATGGAAACTATCCTAAGGTATCTATTATGCTAAATCTTGCATTATTTGGGATCCAAAATCAAGTAAGCAATGAAAATCAAAAATATTAAAATGGGCTAAAAAAGTAGACTGATCCCTTGAGGGATAGCTATAATCAATATATAAAGGCAAATAACAAACTAATCCCTTAAAGGATAGTTGTGAAAAAATGTCAAAAAGTAGACTACTCCCTTGAAGGATAATTACCAATTAGAAAAATTCCTGCATTGATCAGTTTTCAAAATTATGCCACTTAAAATCCCTAAAAAAAATCATCAAAACAATAAAATAAATTTTCAAAAGCAATATCCCAAGAAAGCTTCCTGCATCAATTTGTTTTCTAATTATAGGCTTCTCGTATTGATCAGTTTACCCATTGGAATAAAATTTATCCCTAAAGATAAATCCATATTTCAAAATATGGTGTGAATAATTTTATCCTTTAAACAATCCATCCCCCATACCATCAACAAGCATCTTATATGTTAGTTGTGGAGCCTGATCTTATTGGTTAACTCTCATAGCGATGGGAGTTGCAAGGGGGGATTCACCCCCCTTGCAGGGTCTAGGGGGATGCCACCCTCAGTGGGGGGTTTGAGGGTTGCATGCCTCGATAGGGGTTTAGGGGAAGCACCCCCAAAACCCACATTTTATATGTATTTATGCATTGTCAAATCTGGACCATTCATTATCAGGTCACATATATAATGGTATAGTTAGAGTAGTTTTCTTTGTATCTCAAAAATTTGTGAGGCGTGGCTCATTATAATAATGATTTATTAGACTAAAGAATAAGGATTGGTTGTTTTTGGTGAACGTATCCCACATTGGGTGAACCACATTAAATCTTATGTTTCCTTCAATTGTTTGCATTTTTCTTCTTCTGTGTTTATTCTACATTAATTTATTTGCTCAAATTAATATTTTATGTCTGGATATCTAAAACTACCTAACATAATCCTAATAAAAAACCCAAGATTAAAGATATAACTAACTAAGGTTGTGTCAATATCTCTTATCATCTACCTAAAGATACATATGCCATGTGTATGAGAGGTTCTCTTTTGGTTATGGTCCAAGTCAATATCAAGCAAGTTTATAATCACTAAAAGTCCATAAATACATAATAATAAAGAATTAAAATCTTAGTAAGCATAAATCCATAATCCACATTTAATCATCTAAAAAATCATAAGTATCCACAAGGTTAATAATAATCTATAGCCAAAACATAACATAATCCATTAGTAAAAACCCATCTCATGATATAATATACAAAATCAAAATAACATGTAAAAACTATCCATAAATCATCCATGACATATATGATAGCGATGATCAAAAATTTAAATATATTATATCTAAGTCTATAATCCATCACAATAATCCATAAAAGGCACTACATATCCATAACCACCAATACTCCATCCATAAACATAGAATGTATGTATATATACATCAAGTGTATGTATTAATGTCATAATATGAATTAAGTGGGGCTCTCGTCCCATACAATATAATCTATTGTGTAAAATCAATCCTAATAAGGTGAATAATATCACCTCCCTCATCATCCCCTCTTTAGCTTTCTATGTTCCCTATGCTAGCATTGCCCCAGGAATCCTCCATGATATATTATGGCTAGCCACATATGATGCAAATTGAGGAACATTTGGTAGCCTCCTCTATATAATCTTGCCATAATAAGACATATCAATAAGTAAATCTCTATAATATTAGAGTGATACTATCTCTGATAGAGTAGTACTAGGACCTATAGTATCTTAGGTTGGCCTCTCTACTTCAGTAGATCTCAACTGCTCAAGCTCTATCCTATAACCATCTCTCTCCTAAAAAGCCTGATCTTACTATTGTTGTATACTATAAATATCACTCTAAAGCATGATAACCAATCCCTATAACCTATGTAGCTTAGCCCTCAATGTCTCCTACTAATATTTTTCTAAGGCATCCTATGCAGGTGTCTCCTCCATATGTACATTTAAAACACCCTGTTTTATCTCTCATCCATCCTTCCTAATCTCCTTGATAATCACATCTTGAAGAGGTCTAGCTCATCTATCCTACCATCTAGTCACCTCTCCCAAAAACCAAGTAGCATACTCATTAGTATAACCAACATCATCTAAATCTATCACTATTGGCTCCTCAAGTGCTCCCATTTAGATAACTATCATGTCTAGTGCAGGCCAATCTAGCTATGTATCATCTTGCCTATACGAGCATGGGGTCAATGAAACATCCTGTAGTAAACCAAATTAACGACATACCTATCAAAATAAAATAGCTCCATATAGTCCATATTCTATCCATAAAACCATCTCTCCTAGGTGATATTCTCTAACTCTGCATCTATACCAAGCCATGTAGGGAAATGTAAATAAGGCCTCCATATGATGTCCACAATCTACAAACTCTCAAAAACCTAGCTGTAATATGTTAGATCATGCACCACCCTATCCGTATATGGAATCACTAGGCCTTCCTTCCACCGAAGGAAGCCTACATTGTATGCCATCTCACCAAAACCAACCCATGGGGCCCTAAGAGGGAAAATCACATGAATGTTCTCATATGCCCAATAGTGTAGTACAAAAGTGATATCTAATCATAGGTGGTGCTCAGTACACTAGCTTCATAATGCCCTATAAATCTACCCCAATAATGTGGATGCCCAAGCAAACATTGTCTTATACTCAACCATATCTACTATAACTCTAGTAAAACTCCATGGTAATCATCCTCCTCTAGAATCAGGCAATGCATAACAAGTCAGCACCAACATTAGCATGGTAAGCACTAGTCTATCTACCAGTACCTACTGATACAAAGGCTAGAATGAAAAACCTCTAGCAATGAATTTGATATATGTAGAATCCTTGCCATAAATTCTTGCTAATGATGTTGATCATCCATCCTCATTTATAGTATATACCGGGGCTCCCAAGATCGGTAATCTCAAAATCTGATGGATGTCCTCAATGGTGATGGTGATCTCACTAGTCAAAAATTAGAAAGTGTTGGTGGTATAATCCCACCACTCTAGCAAAGCCACTATCATATCAATGTCTTGATGGACATGATGATAGTGATAGATCCATCTAAATCCCATTGCCTCCAAATGTGCCATATCCTCATCACCCATCTCCTCTCATAATTCCTCTAACAGTGGAGGGACCCTATCCCTCATGGTTAGTATCTCACATGCCTATCAAAAACATCTCTTTGATTAATCAAAAGCCTAAGTTTTTTGTTTTCTATTAATCCTCTAAGGATCGATGCTAATTTTTACCAATTGATAATGACCCTTCAAAATTATGGTCGATCTACATTGGATCAATGTCGATCCCCATCCCTCACAAATTTTTCCCCCTTGGGCCTAGTGTTTTTAACTTACCCTTCCCCCCACAAATTAACAAATTTCATAAATGTAAAAATTTTAAAAAATCAATAAAATAATAAATTTCACCAAAAATACATAGCACTTACCTCATAGTGTAGTCATCATCACCATCATTGCTCTTGCTCACCTCCATCATCCCTTATGTATATTTGAAAGGTAGAGACCCATCAATTTTTTTTGTCAAACTCTTATTCTGTCGATAGCCAAATGACCCTTCTTATTTTTTGGCTAGTTATTTATAGCCATTTTCATGGTCGATGTTGATTTCCCTAATCGATGTCAATTTACGTGAATCGATGTCATTTCTTGAGGATTGATGTTGATTTTCCTAGCTTGTTAAATGTTTGCATTTTGGATCATTTTCCATGATCTCAGTCTAGTTCCAAAGCCTCATCTTGTTTCCTATGATACAATTATCCCATTTTATGTCATACTACCTTTGATATTTGTGTATTTTTAACCCCTTGTTAGTTCCCCAATCTCTTTAAAAGGCATACCCCTTTTTTTTGGTATCTTACCCCTTATAAGATCTTGAGGGTATCTTTTTTATCTTGAGAACATTTGTCCATAGGTAACACATACACCATATGCACACTAAATGATTGGTTCACTATTTCTATCTTTTATTCTCTTGTTAGCCTTTATTTATGCCCACCTATTTTAGTTGTGGCATTTTGTTACTTGATTCAGTCTTTGGGTCATTACTTTTTATTCCATTAAGTGCAAACTTGGACTTTCATTATCATCATTCATATTTTTTTATTGTCTTTTGTTATATTTCATTTGTCCCAATCACCTCATCCACATTTGTTATCCATTCCTCTTGTTCAAACTTCATCTATTATATTTCACTTCTTGATGCTCAGTTTGAGTGGGGATACCTCCTCACAATAAACTTTGGGCATTAAACACCTTATAATTTTTATCTTATGGCACACTATTGCATACCACTCCATAAAAGGGGGCAAATGTAGATGCTCATTTTATACACCCTTATGTATTAACTTGGTGTGTCATCACATTATTATGTTATTTATAACATAATGGCCCCCCATTCATAATTATTTAAATAATTACATTTACCTTCCCCATTACCTTTAATCATATAGGTTAAATAGTTAATTACTATTGTTACTATTGTTAAATGGTAATTAACCCCTTTTTACCATCCATAACCATAAAATATTAAAATGAAATAAAAAACAAAAGTCTACCTAACCTCCTAACAAATGTATCCTATGGTTAAAATAACCTAACATCCTTAAAAATCATTTACCCCATAGCCAACCCATTAGAGAGGCATTTGATTCAACTTCACCCATTTTTGGTAAATTGACATTGATTCTTCAGAATTGACATTGATCGATTAGAATTGATGTCGATCTATAAATATATATCAAACTACCATTACTTAAGAGGATGGTGACTATGTTTTTGGACTGCATAACTCTACCAAAATTCCATTGTGATGTGCATATAAATTACATCAACTATCTGCCATCTTGTGGAACCTTTGCTTAAGATATTTTCAAAGTATTCTTGAAGGTTTTAACTCATCTTGTCCAAATCTATTTTTAGATATTTAAAGGTAAGTTTTTGTATTTCAATTCACTCGCATTTTGAATCTATAGTCTATTGTGTTCATCTGTCACTGCTCTGCATTCAAGGTTTACTATTCTATCAATTTTCTAGGATGTCATTATAGTATATTTTATAGTTCAACATTTTTACATAGAATCAACATCAATTCATCTGAATCGACACCGATCCTATAGGATTGGCATTGATCCATATTAAACTATAAAAATAGCCTTAACAATCTATTTTTCCATCTTTAATACCTATTAAATCTACATTCTAGTTTGCTAAAAATCCATCTTTTCATGTAGATGAACCTACCTAGATTAGTACATGATTCTATTAGCATCTTTGATCTTCCCATAGTCCCTCAACCTCTATTTGCCGATCAGAGTAACATTGCATTTGAGATAGGATTTTGCCTTGTGGCTTTTATACGTAATTTTGAATACATTGATGAATAATTAGATATAATCCAAAAGGATTTTGATGTAGTTGAAGAATTTTAGGATTCTTACTTTAATTGCATAAATCCTGTGATTGATTAATTATCTTTGGCATTGTCTATTTATATCTCATCCATATATATCTTTATAATTTCATGTTTATTTATAAACTTGAGTGTTAAATATGGGCTAACATCCATCTAAGAAAGTTTATTGCTTCTTTGGAATGGTTTCTTACTAGGCAACCCACTCATTTTTCTATTAATCCATTTTTTATTAAGTGTGGTGTATTACAGGTCATTCTTCCCTTACCAAAGAGGAGTTCTCACAATCGAGCTTGATCAACGATGTGCAACCAACCTTTATCTCTAGGTAATCTTAAAAACCTTGCATATTACTTTGTTTTTAGTATCTAATTAGATCACATCAAAAAAGTGAAAAAAAAATTTGAAACACATATATATCCATGCATATTATGTAACCTATATGTTATGCATCCCACTCATGTAAACTATGAAAAATGTTTGTGGAAAATAGATATGTAATCTACCATGTATATGATAAATAAAAATTCAATCACGTAAATAGGAAAGCATGTCATGTCTAGGTCTTGATTTTTTTTTTTAATATATATATATATATATATATATATATATATATATATATATATACATATACATATACATGTGTGTGTGTGTGTGTGTGTGTGTGTGTGTGTGTGTGTGTGTACATATATGTATATGTATATGTATGTGTGTGTGTGAGTATATATATATATATATTATGTTTCTTATTTTTTTAATGTAACTTATGTGAAACTCATAGTCCTAAGATGACATATAAGGGATGCACAAATGAATAATCTAATGATAAAATACTAAACTCTAAAATATGATCTCATCAAATTCCCAAATGTCATTATCATTATCATCAATATATCTATGTACATCGATCAACTTCATCTTTCCTTTTGATCTTTCTTATATGTTATGCACACACATTGCATTTTATTGAACTAAATATTAGAAATCATGCTATGTCAATTCTATTTGACTTGTCCTATTTCAGTTAATTTTCACTCATTTCTTAATTTTGAATGTAAATAATGAAACTAGTAATAGAGTGTGTAAGAATACTTGGTAAAGTGTATGCGTGAATCTAGACAATGATAAGAACTCCTATTTGGATAGGAAGGAATAACTTGTAGATAAAAAAAGACACTAAAAAATGGTGTTATTATCAAATAGATGAGTGGACTGCCTAGCATGAGCTAGATCTAAGAAGTCTATTGCTTGCTAGGAGGTCATCAATCCATTATTATAACAATTAATTTGGAAATGATAAAGTAAAGATGTACTTGTATAAGATAAATGAAGTGCAATTCAATGAAAGTAGAATACTAGTTAATATAAAAATAACCAAAATTAGCAAAGTCAATCAATACTTATGCTAAAATGGTTGAGGTCTAGCATAGAAAATCAAAAAAGGTATTGTAATTAGGAAGAAATAGAGAAAGTTAGGTTGGACTAGGGTTATGAGGCTAAAAATAGCTTGTTATAATTTTATACCATAATAGCTATTGGTGGTCAAGTGAACTGTCAATAGTTTAGGCTGACTCTCAGAGGTTGGGTAATCGTCAACGATTGAAGTGACCATTGACAGATATGCTAACCATCAGTGGTTACCTATATAATTCTAGAAATGATCAAAAAAGAAAGTGTAGATTGGGTGTTTGGGCAAATAGAGGTCTATTCTAAGGCTGAGGGGTGAAAAATAATATAATGATGGGTCTGATAGGGCAAGAAGGTTAGAAATAAGATAAATCAATGAAAATAAGTGAAAGAAACCTAAAACTTGAGTTTGGAAAGTTGAATTAATTTGGCCAAAGTGATAGTACTTTGGATTTCAAAAGTGATTATGATAGAGCTTTGGGTCCAGTGATGTTGCTTGTTTGTAGAAGGATTCTATATACTTATATTCAAGAAATCTTGGATGCAAGATTATTGATTGTAGATCCATTTCACTTCCTCTGCTTCTCCTTTTATAGGATGAAGTTACTAATTGGGATGGAAGAAGTTACTAATTTGATAGGGGATAGAGTTTTCAATATACAATGTTTTAAATCTATTTTTTTTTAAAGTTATTCTTTATGGAGATACTTATCTTGCACAAATCTATCAATGCTTTAAAACTTTAAAGCAAGCTTAGATACCTTACTATCAATGATCAGGTCAACCATTGATGGTTAGGATAACCATTGATGGTCCAAGGGCTAGAAGAAAATGTTTTAAATCAAATTAAAAGGGTTGAATTAAATGGTTTAGTCAAATGTGTTTAGTTAGGGGTTTGATAGGGTCAATTTGGTAAACGAGTCTAATTGACTAGGTAGTCCACTAAACATGAGGTCAAATGAGGGTCAAAAGCTAGTTTAACATCAAAAGCTATCATTTGAAGTTTTTAAGTGTCTACATTTTCCCCATTTTTATTATGTGGTTTTGATCTAACAAGCTACAAAACAAAAATAGATTGTTGGTCAAGGTCTAGTTGTCTTAAGTATGGGAGGAAGTGTTCCCCCTCAAAATAGGAGTTGATGAGGTGAAAGTAAAATCAGGTCAGGGATTGATAAATGGTAAATGGGTAGGCATAAGGTGGGTGACATAAAAATTTTGGGCATTAGAGACATAAACATGTGCACAAAATATGACTATGGGTGATAGTCAAGATCGTGTGAAGACTAAAGTTACCAATGTTGGTAAAAATAAGCATTATTCTAGAGAGACATATGACAAGGGTAATCAGTCTATAGCATTGGTCATAATTGATCGGTTCAAGCCTATCAATCCATATATATAGGGTTAGCATTGGTCGTAAGTATCTAGGGTAGGAAGTGATACCATGAATCAATATAATTAGTCAAGTTGTGCACAAGATCGTATAAAGTTCAAAAGGTCAACATGTCAAGGTTGGTCAGTATGATTAAGTTGTCTCAAAATAAGTGAATTTTCTAGGTCATAAATGATCAACATCAATGTGGATGTGGTGTAATGGTTAGGTATGGGTGGGTTGTAAATGGTCGAGTTGACTCCATATGCAATAGGTAAGTAGATGTTGCCTACATAGTTTTATGGATAAAATATCCAAAAATAACTTCAGGCCAAATGTAATTCTCCAAAAAGGTTAGTAGTGTGGTGGGGTTATTTTGAAAGAGGGAAAAAAAGTGGGACCCTAACTATTGACAGTTAGGGGTTTCCCCAGGGTTGACAGTCGATGGTTGCCTTAACCATTGATGGTTAGGAAAACCCTAAAAAACTAAGATAAAAGTAAAAATATGAAGTCATTTTTACCATTTGACTTATTTTTCATTTGTTTTTTGGGTAATTTGTGTGATTTATCACTTGTCTGGTGAGATTTGTAAGGTGAAGTGTGTGGATTGGTTGATAGTGTGTTCAATTCATGATTAAGTGGGGATTCGATGGATGGTGGATAAGGATGCAATTGGGTAGTGGCACAAGGACTCTAACCATGCCAACAATCATGGAACAAGGTAGGTTATGCCTTAAATTTGATAGTATAGTTAAATGTGTTGGTATAAAGGTACATTTGGGGAGGTTGAATTAGTCGGGTAGGGTTTTGAAAATTAGCTTGGGCCATGATGCCCTAAGTTTAGGTTTTTATTTTTGTAGGAAAATTAGTGGGGGAAATTAAGATTTTAAGGATTGGGTAGGAGTGTAATTTAGGTGGGAATAGGTATAGGTAGAGATATTTTTTGTTTTAAGTGATTTGGTAGAGGTTGTGGTAGGTCAAAGGTTTAAGTTACGCTACTAGCAGTCATACACAGTGACCATAGATGATTTAACCTGACCATCATTGGTCAAAATAAGGGGTAAAAAGGTCCCTAAGGGACCATCGATGGTTCAAGGAACTATCAACAATCAAAGAATTTTTTGGAAAGGCTTGGTAAAAGGTGGAAAATAAGTGAAAAGAAGTTAAAGTTATGTGGAAAATTTGTAGAAGTGTGTTAAAGTAGGGATTTGGTTTTAATAATTGTATTTTAGTTTTAGAAATAATGAAAAAAAGAGGTTTAAATACTAAAGTGGTTTAATTGATAGTGGTTAAAATTGGTAAATGGGTGTAAATTGGTCAAAATTGATTGAAAAAGTGAAAAATTGGATGAAGTTGTTGAAAGTGTTGAAGGTTGGAAAAGTTGTGCCAAATATGCAAATGGTGGTAAAGGGGTGACATGCATGAAGGGGTATTTATAGTGGTATGAAAAATAAAGGGTGGATAAGAGGAGTGGAATTTACCTAATATAAATGTGTTAGGTGTTCAAAATGATGTTCAAAATTATGAGAGGTAAAATAGGATATGTAATAAGTGAGGGTGAAATAGATTTAAAAAGATAGGTGTAGATTTTTAGAGGGACATAAAAAATTAAGTAGGCATGCTAATATTATTGTTTGTTTATTTATGGGCCCATGAATAGATTCAGATGAGGTATCAGGTCCCTAAGATCTTCATTGAGGTTTATGATGTGATGACCTTAAAGGAGTGGAGGCACATGGAGATGGTTGCCTAGGGGCTATGATTTACTATCAGCACCTACCATGGGATGCAGACATGATCATCACACTTATCAAGAGATGGGACCTAATGATGAACACCTTCATGTTGCCTATTAGAGAGATAACCATCATATTGGAGGATATGATGAGGATCACATGGATACCCATGCAAGGGGCTCCCATCTATCATATTGAGAGTGAGGAGCAGGACTACCACAAGGATATTTTATATGGAGAAGACCAAGTTCATACTAGGTAGCCTGCAAGTGGGTTTGGGATTAGACCATTATACTAGAGGTCCTTAGAGGATAGATGCCTCTTGATGATGATGATGGCACTAACTAGTTTTGCATTACTAGATTTAAGCCATGGATAATTTCCATACCTATTATTAGGGGTATTGGTGGAGATGATGCTGGGGAGGATGATGTTTGGATGGGCCCCAATGCTACTAGTCTAGATCTACAAGGAGCTTTAGGCCTTTTGAACACATAGATGGTATGGGATTAGCATTAGTTTCATGTTCCACTACTGGGTATATGATCACATTCGAATTGTGAGACCATTAGGGCTACCATGGCATGGTTTTACCTAGGTAGCCTTTCTAATCAACTTTATGTGATGGAGGTATATTGATGCTTTGATAGGGGCAGGTGGAGGATCCAAAGACATAGACTGGTTATGGGATGAATTAGAGCATTTAGTAGTAGGAGATGTGATATGGAGGCCATATATGGGTTGGCCTAATTGGCTTGGGCACCAACAACACACATTATCCTTACAAATATAGTGCTAGATTTATGGGAGGAGAGATGGGGAGATTAAGTTGATCCCCTTCGATTGAGTATGGTGGAAATGTGGATCTGTATAGGGGATCCCACTAGATTTCCCTTGATATAGGAGGGAGGATGTAAAGTTTTTACTCCTAGAGTCGTAACCATAAGATATCATTTTAGACTAGGAGGAGTTTCCAACTAGGGCTGTCATTGATGATGTTGGAGTTGTAAATGGATATGCAACTTGATACTAGGCTAGATATGTAATGGTTGACTTCAAATGGGGTGATAGGGGGTAGTAGCCTATGGATGTGGACCCTACAAGGGCATTAGCATAGGAAGGTTAAGTGGAAGTAGCACTAGCAGTATCACAAGCCTAGATTACCAGGTAATAAAGATAGGTGGCCACTTTATAGGCATAGATTATCACCTTACAAGGGTAGGTTGCTACAGTGATGGGTGAGCATGATCAAATGAGGACCTCTCTTGGGTTAGTGACTCAAGAGAGAGATTAGTTGAGACAAAGGGTAGGGGTGGCTATAGCAGTACCAAGAGGACCACCTAATATAGTTTTGAGGACACGGTACCTAACCACCATTGAAGAGCTAAGATATTATGAGGTGATAGTGCTAGCATAGTTACCTTTAGAGATGAGATACAGAGAGTATAAGGCCAACCTAGAAAGTGGTCCATCTATAGCTACTTCAAGATAGCGGTCTTCAATAATAGGGTAGGTAGGGATTTTAGGGGGACCACCACCAGATGGTAGTGTAGGTGCAGATGGAGCTAGTGGTAGTGGAATAGGTGGGCCCATCGATAGTGGTGCCCTAGGGGTCTGATATATTATATGTTTTTTATTTTGATACCGACCTGTGTGCTAATGATGTGAGATGTATATGAGTAAGAGAGACATAGATACATTATTTCATGTATTTCTTTATTGATGTATATGATGATTATATATTGATTATGATATTGTTGACAGTTGATTATATTGATGGCATGTTAAAATATGACATAATGATGATGTTTTGATGTTGATGATGTTTAGCTAATTATGTATTTATGTAATATGATGATGATGATTGTATAGATGTAGATTAGGATCATGATGTGCTTATGTTTATGGATTATTGATGAAATATATGATGCTTTAGGTGTAGGTTTATTGTTGACTCTTTAGTTTAGGTATGTGATAATGGCTATGATGGATGATAAGGACTATTTGTTTATATGATGATGTGGTTGACAACCTATTTTTGAGTAAGATTTTTGTTGTTATTTAGTTTAGTTTGTACATGATCATGAATAGTTGATAGATAGATTTTGATGATGTTGTTTATAAGATGATTATGATAATGTGGTTAATAGGTAGGATGAGGATGTAATATTCATAGATAGGGTGATATTTTGGTTTATTTTAGGATGACATTTGATGAGGATAATATGTTTTTATGATGTTATAATGGTATGTTGTGATTATGGTTGTTGTTTTTTTGGTAGGATATGGTTTATATTTATTTTATTCATGGTTCATAATGTTATGATTGTGTTGATGAGAATAATGGTTGCATGTTTGAAAAGGATATGTGATATGAATAAAGAATAAAAACACATAAAGTAGGTGTAGGTAACAAACTAAATGTGAGAAAGAGATAAGAGTTATGAGACATACGTCCATATGAACTAGGGAAAATAAAAGGCATGATGTTTTAGGTTGGTGAGGACCTAACAATAAAAAAACATAATTGGATTGAATTAGTAAACACAAGCTTGTTGAATACTTCACATGAGCATGCTTTGATTGAAAAAGGGGTATCTTAATCACTTTGTGTCAAGTAAGCTCATAGTCCCTTGATTTTGGAGAGGGATTGAAGGGAAGGGAGGTGATAGGTATATGGTTGAATGTTAAATGTGGGAAAAGGTAACCTGATGTGGGTTAGCTTGCCCCTTCTATAGGTGACCAAAGAACCGTAATAGATAATTCCATGCCTTAATATGATATGTAGATTGATTAATGCAGTAATTATACAAATGCCATTTATAGGAGTTGATTGTGTCATATTGGGATAATGTGTAAATTTATCAATGTGAGAAGTCTACAAATGGCACTTATAGGAGCTGATTGTGGCTTACTTTTATCTTGACATAAGGTTGTTTGTTTCTTTTGTTATTTTGATAATTTGTTGAAGCTGACTGATGCAGGAAGCTTCAGATGATTATTTCTTAGCCATACTTCAAGGGAGTGGTTTATAATTGTATTTTTATAGTTGTCCTTCAAGGAATAAATCTATTTTTAAACAACTTTCAGGTGTTGGGCAGCTATCCTTCAAGGGAGAAATCCACAATACTAGAGATATGGATACAAGTGATATGTTGGTATCTCAATTTTTAAATTTTGAATGGTAGGCTAGACATGGATAAGTCTTTTTAAGCTTAAATTTTTACCTTTATGGAGGCAAAATTTTAGCACAAAAGGTTAATGATAGATAGAGAAAGTGGTTTGAAAGACAAGTAATCATGGGATTCCATCTGATTAGAGATGTAAAAGTATCCATGAGAACCATGCTATGGGTAAATCTATGGTACCCATATTTAGGATTAGGCTTATAAATATGATGAACAATCACATGGTCCTATGTTGTAAGAAATTGTCCCCAAGAGGATTAGGGATAGGTAGGTGAAAGGAGGTTAAAATATTGTAAACCAAGGGATGAGATTAAGTTAGACATGAAGGTGAGTTTGATCCTTATTTCAATAATAGAGAGGATGAAAATGTGAAGCATTGAGAGTCTCAAGTTTTGGTTTACCTTCAAGAGAGGATAAATGATAAGAACTTGATCCATACTTAAGGGTTATGATATAGGGTCCAAGCCAATTGAAAGCAAACTTGCCTTTTTTGCTTTTCTCCATATTAGTTACATGCTAGTTTTCTTTAAGGATGAGGTTTCTGATGTTAAACTCTTACTCTATTAGGTGTTTATTTTATGTACGCTTAATTTGTTCTTGATAGACATGAAGATGATTAAGCGATATGAGGTGATGTTCATCAAGAAGTTAAAGACGTGCGAGACATTCTTGATGATAATCACTCTCAGAAAAGATTTCATGCAAGGATATGTGAAGAGAGGGAATTTGGACTTTGAGAGGTAAGACAACCTCTGCTCCAAATATGGGAGAGAAGGGGGTAGCACTTGTAAAGGTTTGAATGCTAGTTTGATAGGCCCATAAAGTAAAAGGAAAGTGCAAGTGCAAATCTTGACCTAAAGCACTGACTACTTTGGTTAAGATTTTGATGAGAATTTTATTAGAGGATTTTACCTATCTATTGGCTTGTGGATGATAACATGATGAAAATCTTAACTTGATGCCAAAAGCATCTCAGAGACCTTGGACTTTCTAGTTTTTAAAAGATTTACCATTATCGATGATGATATTATGAGGAACACCGAAGTGATAGATGATATGGTGATTGATGAAGTCAATAATTTTTTTGGCTTTATTTGAGATAAGAGGGATGGACTTCACCCATTTGGTGAAATATTTGGTGGTGGTAATGATATATTGGTGTCGTTATGAAGAATGGGGTTTGATTTCCCTAATAAGGTCAAGACGCCATTACAAAAAGGGCCAATAATTTGTAGATACTTGAAGGCTATGGGAAGGTGCATGATGTAAGTTAGCATATTGTTAACATTTGACACACTTATTTACATAGTCACAACAATATTGATTGAGGGTGGGCCAATAATAGCGAAGGTGAAGAATATGCTTAGTGATGGCTAGGCCACTAAAGTGTCCCCCACATATTCCAACATGCATTTTCTTGATAGCGTGGGAAGTTTCATGGCTATGCAGACAATGGAGAGGGATTCTATCGAAGCCCAATTTTTAAAGGATTCCCCCTAGTATAGTGTAATGAGAGGCACCTTGAATAAAAGCTCTTTGGGCATTCTTTAAAAGGTTGGGAGGAATAATGCCAAGGTTAAGGTAATTAAAATTTTGGTCATACCAAATGTCAAAAGGGGATGTTTCCACACTAAAAATGGTAGAAAGATCAAAACTAAGATACGAGGGTGTGATAAAATGATGGATGGTGAAAAACAGTTTGTATTTGACATGTTGAGATGGAATTTGGGAGGCAAGGGATGCCATTGTATTTACAAATTTGTTAATACATCAAGGAAATGATTGAATAAGGTGATGGTCTAACAATGCTAAGAGTACATCCATGAGCTATTTTTATTTTAGGAGGACATCATTTTCACATTGATAAGATCCATTGACCTAGTTGATGACTAGTTGGGATTCACTAAAGACATTGATTGTTTTTACTCCCAAGGCTAGAGCAATTTGGAGACCTATGACTAGGGCTTCATATTTAGCTATGTTGTTAGTGCATTCAAAGTCAAGTTTAGAATAAAAGGGAAGAGGTTCACCATTAAGGGTAATGATAACCACTCCAACACCCCCACCATGTTGGGATTTAGAGCCATTGAAAAACATGGTCATTAGTAGGTGGGTTCCTCCTAAGAAAGAGTTGTGATAGATTCATCTATAAAGGTAAGAGGAAGAAGTTGATTGTCTGGTAGAGGAGCCTCAACCAATTGATTAGCAATGACTTATACTTTAATGGGCTTTTTTAGAAAGAACTCAAGATCAAACTCAACTAGGAGCATGAGCCACTTAGCCATATTTTGGTTTTGGTATGGCTTAGGGTACATGTACTTAAAGGGGTCAATGTTGGTGATGACATATGTTTTATGATTAAGAAGATAATGATGGAGTTTGGAGGTCATGAAAACTAAGGCGAGGTAGAGTTTTTTAGGATGGGTATACTGAGTTTCATATTCAATAAGGGTGTGGCTAATGTAATAAATGGCTTGCTCTTTGTTATGTTCATCATGATGTGTGAGAATTAACCATAGGGAATGGTCTATGGTAGATATATATAGGTAAAATGGATGTTCTTCCTTAGGATGGATAAGGACAGGTGGAGAGAGATGATACTCCTTGATTGATTTAAAGGATTGTTGACATTCCTTGGTCCACTTAAAAGAGGTGTCCTTCTTTAGGATGTGGTAGAAGGGTTGACATTTATTTGATAACTAGGAGATGAAGCGATGGATGGATTAAAGTTTTCCCTATAGGCTAAGGAGTTATGTAAGGTTGGTAGGAAGAGGCATCTCCAAGATTTCTCTAACTTTGGTGGGGTTGATTTTGATTCCATGGATAGAGATAATGAAACCAAGAAGCTTTCCTAATAAGACCCCAAAAATGCACTTCTTAGGATTTATCCTGACATGATAATGGATTAGTCGATCGAAGATGATGGTGAGAATAGCTAGGTGATCCTTATGATGTTTTAATTTCCCAAAGAGATCATCCACATAGTCCTCTATGATTTTATGGATGAGATCATGAAAGATATAGGTCATGGCCTACTGATAGGTTATTCTAGTGCTCTTTAGTCCAAAGGGTATGACCTTGTAGTAGAAGGTTCCCTATGGGGTAATAAAGGAAGTTTTATGTTTATCTTTGGGGGAAATCAATATCTAATTATATCCCAAGAAACTATCCATGAGAAAAAACATTTCATGGATGGCTATAAGATCAACAAGTTGGTTAATGTTTGGCAAAGGAAAGTCATCCTTTGGGAAAGAGAGATTGAGGTCATGAAAATTGATGTAGAGGTGAAGTCCCCCTATGGGTTTGGTGATGGGAATGATGTTGGAAACCCATTGAGGATAGTCAATGGGTTGAATGAAGTCAACAGATAAGAGATGTTAAAGCTCTTCTTTGACAAGAAGGGCTATGCGAGGATGTATCCTATGAAGCTCTTGTTGAACTTATTTACCCTTAAGACATGTAAAAATGTTATGAAGGGCAATATAAGGGTCAATTATGGCTATATCCTGATAGGACCAAGCAAATTCTATGTTTTGGTCTCGAAGGAAATAAGGGTAATCTTGTTGCTTCATAGAATTTAAAGATTAGCCAATTTTGATGATACGGAAGTTATCTTGAGTACCCAAGTTGACATCAATAGTGGATTCATTTAGCATAATTTGATTCTCAAGAGGAATGGATTTATGAATAGAGCAATCCCCCACATTGAGGTAGGTTAGAATGGACTCATCATCTTGACGTTGGATGGTGTTGATGGTAAGAGAATCATGTTTAATCGTTTCAGGATGGGTGAGAGGAAGGGTTTTATTTTGGCCACCCTTTTGATAGGTCAGGGGGGCTAAACTAATGGTATTGATAAAAAAAATTAGATGGGATGATATCAGAGTCCTTAGGTTTGGAGGGAGATGGGGTTGGTGAGCATGAAATTTATTTATCGATGGTGGAAATGGGTTTTGGTGATGTGGGTCCTTCTGGTAGTACAAACCCAAGGCCAAACAACTCATAAGGTTTTTGAGTTTTTATTATGGGTAACTTGTGAGGTCTTTATTCATAGAGGCCAAGACCAAACACCTTCCAATTGAACTGATAAAGATAAACATTGGTAAAGGATAGTTTGTCTAGATAAAAAAAAGTGATGGTGAATGGTCAGATGAATGGGGTAGTGGCAGGAGCGAGAAGTGGATGATCAAGTCCCCCATAGAATTTTATTATTATTATTATTAGGGAGCCTAAAATGGATGATGGTTTCAATTTTAGGATCATAGGAAGGGTCATATTTGAGGTTTCCATATTCTTGTGGATTAGGGAAAGCATCTAAAGCTAAAAGACAATATTCCCCAAGAGAGTCGTTGAAATGTGGATTGCAAGGGGTTCTTAATCAAAATTTGGGATGAAGGGATGGTTGAGCTAGTTGATGCTTCATCATTGTTATGAGTAAGAGTGTTAATGGTTTTGGTTGATGGGGTGGTTTTGTTATAAGTTGGTTGCAAGGTAGATGAGGGAGGAATAAGAACGTCATTAGGTCAGTATGTCATATTTCAAGAGGAAAAGGGACTAAGATAATATTTGATAGTAATAACTTGTCCCTCATTCTCAAATTTGACATATCAATATAAGGTGGAAGGGATGCAATTCATAACACAAATCCAAGGGCCTTTGAGTAAAACATTGTATTGGAACTCTCTCTCTCTCTCTCTATAATGTAAAATAGTTTAGGAATGGTATGATGACCCAACTAGATATGGAGGAAAACAGTCCCTAAGGTAGTGACCATGGTATCATTAAAAGAGAAAATGACCACTATACTTTCTGACATGATGTTCTTGGGCATATGAAGTTGGTCATATGCATTGGAGGAGATAATGTTGATGTTATCTCCTCCATCAATCATAACCCTCTTGATGTAGGTTTGATTGATATATGTTGTGATGAAGAGGGAGGGATCAGAATCCTTCAGATGAGTGGGAGGTGTTTTAGAATCCTAAAAGGTGATGAGGGCAGAAAGTTGGAGGGATCCAATAAAGAGTGAAAGAGGTTGAGGATCATTGAGTTGAACCTTTATAGATTTTAGATCCTCGATCAGTGCTTGACGATGGTGGGGTGAGGTGTTTACTAGTTCATAAAGGCTCATTTTCGTCAGTGTCTGGTGAAATTGTTTCAACATGATACACCAAATGGATTCAGATGGGTTGGAGGGAGAGGGTCCCAAAATGGATACTTTGGTCTTTGGTGGTGGCATGGGTGAAGGTGTAGGTGTTTGGTTTTGGTTGTTGGATTGAGGGTTTGAAGGGTATGTCCATAAGATGGATGCTTTGGATTTTCCCTTATATTTCTATTGGTCTTGGGATCTTGTAACCACATGGATAGTGTGGATAAGGGGGTTTTCTAGGTATGATACTTGATTCAGTTCCTCCTTCTCATCCTTAGGTAGGAGTGGGAGAGTAGGTAAAGGGTGGGTAGGTTGGGTTGATGGTAATATTGGTAATAGGGGTATGAAGGGTTCATCTAATAATAAATCATCCTTGTCATATAGGCTATGAACAAGTGCTTGGAGAGCTTTGTAGTTCTTCATGTCATGTCCTGGTGCCCTATGATATGCATAGATCAAGTTATCATTGAACCAGGAGGGTTTGATATCAGAAGGGTAGAATGGTTTGATAAGGGATAAGCTAATGGAAGAAGTTTACAATAACCTTTATAAGATGGTTGATTAGGATTCACTCAAAGGTTTTGGAGGTGAAGGGTTTATAGTTTTAGGGAGGGGAGATTTTTTAGAAGTAGCTTTCTCCTTAGAAGTTGTAGGTGGAAAAATGGTTTTGGTTGGTGGTTGGGATTGCTTAGTTATGGTTTATTTAGGGGTAAATGATTGGAAAATTGGAGACTTAGATAATGAGGTTTTAGATATAGGTGGGAAAGTATAGGTAGATAGGTTAGTCAAAAATGATGGAGAACTAGAGAATTCGATGGGTGTAGGTGGAGAAAGGGGAATGGTTTCTTAGAGGAAGAATAGGTAATTGGTATGGTATAAGGATGGGGTCCTAAGATGGAAGGTAAGTGGGAAGGAGGTGGTATGGGTCTAGTTAGAGGTGGAGGTTTGGGTAACTCTACCTTATTAATTGGTTTGGTTGAGGGCTTATTTAGTGGACTAGATGGTGTTAAATCTAACTTCAAAAAGGGGTGAGTGTAGCTAGGTGTGGGAAGGATTCCCATATTCTTTTTGGTTTGGTAAGAGAGGCATAAGGTGATTTTACAATGTTAAAAGGAGGTTATTGAGATGATTTAGTTATGGTTTTAGAAGAGGTATTTGGTGAATAGATAATAATGGGTTGAAGGGTGGATTCAAAGGAGGTTGAAGATTTAGATTTTTTATGGTAAGGGAATCTAAGATGATGCCAAAAGGTGGCTCTATCAAAGTTAGGTTGAGAAGTGAACTCTAAAATTTGGACTAGCCTAGAAAAAGGCTTATAGATGGGTTTAGTTCATATTAGTGCAGGTATTTATTTTTCTAGATTTATTTATTTGGGAATTTTATATTTTCTCACATAGAGTTTTCCTACATTGGGGGGATATGCTTGCTTAAGTGGAGATAGTGTGTCATAAGTTTGATCGAAAGACTAGGATGTAACTCCCTTGACCAGCTATTCTAGGTATGGAAGTTACTCTTCTATTCTGGGCACCTATGACCACCTTTTGTGGAGGAGTTACATTTATATTCTAGGAGTGCTTTGACCACCATTTGAGAAGTTACTTTCTCTCCTATATTTATGCTCTACTTGAGCCTTATTCTCTTAATGAATGATCAGTTTTCTCCACTTTTCTTTGTCTCTTGAAATATTCTTATTTCATGTGATTTCTTCTTACTTCAACAACATAGTGGTGTGCACAAGCTTCATCACGTGTGATCTTTCCATTTTTCTTTCATGTTATCCAGACCTAGTGACATCTCTAATATGGTATCAGAGCCTACCCATGGTAAATTTTAGTCTATTTTTATTTGTTGTTAAGCTTTCATTCAAAATCATAAGTTATTTATCAGATTATTTGGAGTGTGTGTTATTTTATCTTCTGATTTCATAGATTGGTTATACTAAATCTATTTGAAGGTCAAATACAAAGGTTTCATGATCATCTACATCAAGATTTTTGTATGGTTCTGATTTTTGGCTCCATGTTCTTGAATATTTGTAGGAAGACGTTGATTTTCATGGCTAGTTTTCTATCTGACTGTTATTTTGCAAAATGTGCTCCAATCGTAAATAATCATGTTGAACATTTTGTGGGTTTGGTGCACCTTTCTCTTAGCTTTCTGAATCATTTTTAAAAATTTAAATTTGTTAATAAATGCAAAATTTATGGTGTTTTTAGTAACTGATACTTAAAACAAAATCAAATCTGGAGATTGTTGCTAAAAATTTATTATTATTTTTTTTTAACAATATATTGAGGAGGGATTGTAAAAGACTTGTAATTTGCTTGAGATACTTCTGCATTTAATTTCAATTATATTGATTGGTTGGAAGGCCATGTTCATTGCATTTAATTTGTACATCTAAAATTTTAGTGCAATTTTTTTTTAAAATGCCATTAATGATTGAAAATGTAATGTGTTATAACTTTTGATTGGAAACTCAGAATTGAGTGCCATCTTTTTCAAAAGTGCATATTTTTTAACCCCTATTTCCATTGGTCTAATTTATTTTGTAAATACACTAAATTTATAAAGTGCCATTTTTGGGGGGTTCTCTACTTGACCCTCTTTATGCACTTGTACACTCTTGGATGCATTATCAATTGAAACCGACGTCCTCACCTAGTTTGCATAAATTTATCTTTCTGACACATGCACTGATTTCTCTAGATGCACTTTTGACTAAGTCTAACATATTTTGAGCATGCATTTGCAACATTTGGGTGAAGCTTCACTATTTCATAGTTGAAGGGGGTGTACTTTTTCTATGTCACTCTTTCATTTCTACTTGCACTTTCATTTCTACAACAACTACAACTTGCACTACTACTACAACTCATTTTTGCACTAATGAATTCAAGTTCAATCAACCCACTAACTCCTTTCAACTATCATGAATGGAAAATCAAGATGACAATTATTTTGAGGAGTAAATATTTATATAGGATAACCATGGGTGATAAAACTAAACCTAACATAGATGCAGAGAAATTCAAGTGGTATAACTATAGTGATGAAGCCTATGGGCTATTATGTCTTTTTGTAGCACCTAATCTTCTATTTCACTTATAGCCTACCAAATCACCTCATGATGTATGGACCATTATAGGTAAACTATTTGGAGAGCAAGATGTGATGAGAGGTCATGAGCTTGAGAATGAACTCATTATCCTAAGTCCTTCCAACTTTGACACCCTTCAGGATTTCTTCACTAAGTTTAAGTCCTTGAGATTGCAGTTGAAAGAATGTGGGATAAATAAATAAAATGACCAACTTGTTCTTTCTATACTCTCTAAGTTAGGTCCTAAGTATTCAGTCTTTGTCTCTACTTTTCATGCCACTAAAAGTGCATTGGGCACTTTGATCTAAGAATTTGACTCAAGAGAGGATGGTTAGTATGGTGTTAGTTCTAAAATGAAAACAAGATGAAATAAACACACTAATATCATAACATTTCTAGGCCTAGACACTAGGGAGAGTTTAGTTAACAATCATGAATGAAAACACAACTAAAATGCAAAAGAAAACTCTTTTACCTTCCTTGGATGCTCCAAAATGCTTGTTGTGGTGGCTTGCTTGGCTTTTGCTCATGAAATCCTTGGCAATGGAATCTTGGCTACCTCCATCTCTCCTTGGCACCTTTGGCTTGTGGCTTGGCTTAGCTTGGAATCAATTTGGCATGGTAACACTAGTTGCTTGAAGCGTTTGGGACCAATCCTATATTATAACTTTGCACTAATTAAGCTTGAAAATGATGTTGAGAGGCCTCCTATTTATAGATTTTTAGATTTGATCATAATCAACCTGAACCATCCATCTCAAGATTGAGTTGTGTGGTTGAGGATTAATTCAATTTTTATAATTAAGTTTGTAATTATCCCCATCATGACATTGGAAGAAGGGGCAATTAAGAGGCATGAAAGGCATCATGGAAGGCATTGATGAGACATGGGAGGCATGAATCTTGATATTTATGGCATTTATAGCCTAGGGATGTCTTCCCAGAAAAAGAGGTCACTTGATGATGAAAATATTCAATATTCATTTCTAAAAACAAGAATTCAACAAGTTTCCATGGAATTCTTAATTATGCCTTCATTTGGGTTAATTAGCTCTCAAACATGATTTAGCACTTTATGCACAAATTACCCAAATTGATCAAAATGTCTTGTTATTGGTCCAAAATTTGTCTTAATTAGAATTAAAAGGCAATGTCAAATGTGTTGGAACCTTATTCTCATTTAGGTTGTTACCAACAATAAAGGCACATGTATTTTGTATAATATTTGATAGGGAAGCACAATCCAGAGCACCTAGGTGCAAATTTAACATTTTGACTCAAAATGAATTGATCAAAATTAGCTAGTCCATAAATTGCATTACTATTTAGTGATACCCTAGCCAAAATTGGCACTTTAATATGTTAGTTTCACATCATTTAGCATATTTTAGTGTTTTTAGACCAAATTGTGCATTTTAGGTAGTAATTGGTCAAAAGCTTGGTTGGAGGTTATTGACAGCCAGTTTAGGTGTCTATAGTTTTCCCCTGTTTGGGAAGATGTTGCAAATCATAGGCAAAGTAATGTCTTCTCAAAGAATAATAAATGTCATGTATGCCAAAAATAAGATAGTGATTAGAGAACAAAGTTCTAAACAGTTTTTGGGAAGCCTCTGATGATGCCCCCTCGAAGGATTGGATGTCACATTTGTTGATGGATAGTCCCTCAAAAAGAAACAAGAAGAAAGGTGAAATTAACCTGTGGTGTAGATTAATTCAAATGAGAAAATGCTTGCATGCATTGATGTAAAAAGGATACTAATTTGCCTAAAGGTGGTTATAATCAGGAATAAAAGTCAAAATAATGATTTACCCATAGGTGGTTATAATCATGAAGATGACCTAGATTGGTTAAAAATGATTTTGCCCTAATTAGGGCTGATTAGCAAGCATAACTCAAGGATATAACCTGGAATATAGATTAAAGATAAGTGGGTGAAAAGTGATGAAATAGATAAATAGAAGAATGAGATGGATCAATATAATGATTTAGTTGTACCTACCAATGAGGAGATGCTCATCTTGATTAATAATGATATAACTAGAATGTTCATTGAGTTGATTTGATCAATGATGAGATGGAAGGATTTTTCCAAGGTACCAAGGAGAAACTTTTGTAGCTCCATTGATTGTAGACCTTTGTGAAGCTAATTTTTGTTGTAACATGTGATGGTAGGCTTCATGATAAAACACCATGAAGACTTGGCCGAAATATGTGTAAGGACTGGCTCTCGATACCCAATCAACACTAAAAAATAATGCATCAATGATAAACCCCATGATGACAATGTTGATGTATGAATATGGATGGACTCAAGAAAAATATGCTCGAGGAATCACCCAATGAACGTATATATACTGAGTCAAGGCAATAGTGTTGAAAGTAAACAAACAAGTAAGCAAATAAACAAACAAACAAATATAAAAACAAATAAACAAACAAAAAGCCTAAAAACAAAAGTAAAAAAAAGCATCCTAACAATAACAATGCCCCAGTAAGGTGGATCGAGGATAACTAACTAGGCTTAGATAGGACAAATATTTTTTTGGTATTTTTGAAATATTATGAATGTTTTTGGAATTTTGAGGTATCTTATCTCATTAGAGAATGAAAAGATACTTGCTCACAAAATGGTGAGAGCATTTGGCTTGGGTTGTTGTTTCTCTAAATTTTCACTAATTGCATTTAAATGAGGAAGAAACTAAGGTTAAGAAGTTATGTGTTTGATGTTACCTAGATTTAGTGTGCACCGTATCCAAGCCTTGTGGGAGCTCCTCTTTGGCTGTGGAGGAAACAACTATAGTAAGAATGAATCTTAAACAAGAAAGATGTTATAAGATAAAATGGTGGACTGCCAAGCTACCCGCTCGGTCTTGGAGGCGTGAAGCTCCTTAAGGGATGACAGTCCATTGTTTAAAGATAAAATTATTGTAAAGGAAGAAATGATAAATGACTAAAGAAATAGAAAAGTAGATGGTGTGTACCTGTTCCCTATAGTTTGTGTATCTTAGAATGCTATAGAAGGCTAGCTAAAGGTTCTGCCTGGTCTAGATGGGTTGTTTGGATGGCTTTTTGATTTGCTAGTTCAGAACACAGTCATCGACGTCGATGGGTCTATCGAGGTTGATCAGGTAAATAGTGCCGACATCAGTTAGGTTGCTGATGTTGATCAAGGTTATCAGCCTTGGATGGCTTTTAGAATATTTCTAGGATAGACAGAGGAGTTTTTGAAGTTTGGAGCTTGGTGCAGGGTTGCAAGAATGTGAATGAGGTCTCAAAAAGGGTATAGGTAGAGGATTGGTGTGAAAAGAGGGTGAAAACAAGGGGAAGGCCTTTCAGCTCCTCCATAGAAGAAGTTGGGCCTCTCGACAGTATTTAGAAATATCAATGAAAACTAATTGACAAGATATTCTAAAACACTGAAATGAAAACTAGAGTACTTAGCTTTATAAGGTGAAGAACCAGAGATGTTAGAATAGTGATTCCTATTATGGCTGATGTGACCGGTGTTGTGAGCCAATGAAGCGAACACAGATTGCTTCAATTTAGTAGCTCGAGTTCCTCGTACAATCTTTCAATCCAGTCTCTAGAATGATTTGTGTAGAGCTTCGGTAGCCAGGAGAATGATAGTCGAGTTCTGGTGCTTGAAATCTCAGAGTGTGCATGTGAATGTGAGAAAAGGTGAGGGGGTAGCTCAATGTTAGAGCTTGGATTATGTAATCGACATCGGCGATCCCGCTAGCATTGGCATAGAATTGATAACATTGGCTGAGGCTTGATCGATGTCGGTGGAGAAAGAATAGGTAAAAGGGCTATTTTTAGCTCTTTGCCTGTTTCTCCACCTGCCAAGTGCCTTTTTCATTAGAGAACAGTCAAAATAAGGGCTTATGAGGCATGGGAGTTGGTTAGGGAGTTAAGATGGAGTGAGAATAAGTCATGGGTAGTTAGGATTTGGAGGACCTAGTCTCAGGCTAACTCATAGGCTAAGAAACGGTCTTAGGGTGAGGTGTCTAGGTGAGGTGTTTTGGAGGACCTAGTCTCATGCTGACTCATAGGCTAAGAAATGATCTTAGGGTGAGGTGTCTAGGTGAGGTTTCCAAGGTGAGGTAATTAATTTAAAATAAGTAGTTTCTAAATTAATAAAGTATGCAAGTGTGGGTTAGGAGTGTTAACATTTAGAAGGGGACCAAGGGGGGTTGACACGATATTGGTGTCTACAGTTGCTCAAAAAATGGTGAGAGCATATGGAAAGGGGGACTAAGGTGACCTCAAAATGAATTGAGCATGACCCACATAGTCCTAAAATAACCTCAAGTCATAGTAATTCCATCCACACAAAAGGTGGGGAAAAACCAACTAGGTCCCAACAAGTTCTCAAATCTAATAAATGGCTAGTCAAATGAAAACAATAATGGCAAGGTGATGCGGTAATGCATGGTAAATAAGTGTTTCCCCTAGTTTTCCCATAGATAGTTATAACTACGATAAAAAGGTATAGTTCAATGATACTAATTTGCCCATAGGTAGTTATAATTAGTATCAAGACTGGTGAGACATTGATTTACCCATAGGCATTTATAATCAAGCTCACATAAACAAACATGGATATAGGATGAAAGATATCTTGCCAAATCAACTGTCACACTGCTTTCAAGACAGTCATTATAAACATGGATTAGATTGATTATTGAAACCTCATCAGAGTCCCCCAAAAAAGGTGTGAGAAGAATCAAAAGAACTAAGATCAAAATAGGATTGGGTAGGATGACTAAAAATAAGCTTTGGTTTAGATAGGGATGGAATGATAGGATGGTATGGTCTTGCTAAGGATAATGATGGTTTTTTGGATAGATTAGATAAAATGGTAGGAGGTTTACCCCCAAGTGATGGGAATGAATGGAAAGATCTATGATAATGGTAAATAGGCATATAATGGCAATGGTAGTGTGAAATGGTATGGTACATGTTTTTACCATGGGTATGGTTTTTGATTTTGTTGTTCTTGCTGATGGGGATATGTAAGTCCTAATCAACAAATGATACAAACAAAATACTTGATTATATTAATTTCCAGCTTACACCTCATTTTAAAAGCTACTTTGTCAATAACTTGCTACAAATTTGGTTGCCAAGAATGCTTTTGTGATCTTTATTGGTCATTGATTCTGATTCCTTCAAACGTTGAGACATGGTATCTTTATAGACTCTACAAAGGAAAATGTGGCTGTGGATGGTAAATAGGGACAAATAATGGATGGTAGGTTTGATTATGAAATGGAATGGCAAATGATAATGGAATGTGGAATGTTCAGGGAACAAATGAAGATTAGGACTTTCAGTCACACATAATGTTGTTGATGTCAGATTTGACATAATTTTGGTTATGGCAGGGATGAAGACTTTTTATCTCAATAGGACCACCATATTTTTCTATTGTTTGATCTTAAGAGTAGATAACATTTGATTAGGTTATAGATAGGAAGTTATTCTGATTTGATCTTTGATTTTATCTTCATCCAACAGTGAAGAACTTTTGTGCTTAGATATTAGTGCCTCAAAAAGGTTTTCACCAATGAAGTTGTCTTGATTGTCCTATAGTGCCTTCGAAAAGGTTTCACTAATGAACATTAGATTTTGAATTTGATTGTCTTCTAGTGCTTCCAAAAAATTTTTACTATAAGATGTTGAGTTGTGACTTTGATTATCCCTTAGCACCTCCAAAAAGGTTTCACTAGGAGAGTGTTCTACTACATGAATATTGTTTTGGCCTCCTTTCTCTTCTTCAACTACTATGTCACCATGGATATAGTTTAATAAAGTGTGATTCTATCAGTCCTAATTAACACTTATGGGAGATGGAATGTCAATAATATGACTATCTTGGTTGATGGTAATGGCCTACATAATGGTAATGGAAAGAGGAGAGGTTGCACAATCCTTATAGAAGATACTAGGATAACTTATGTCAAAGTTGAAGTACTCATCCTCAAAAAATATATAAGTATCAAAAATTTATTCAAATTGATCTACAAGGCATGCACAACCAATGTTTTAATAGTCATGGACATATTCTTCTTATGAATCTGATTCTAACTCAAGGGACTCTGAATCTGATGTCACAACTGATGTTGATTCTAATTTTGATGCTAAATCTGATGTCAGTTCAAGAATAAAACTTGACTCTAACTTTGATTCTTTATCTGATGGGTACTCTATTACAATGATTTCTTGTTGAATGTTTGATTTTGGACAATAATAGCCTGTGACAGCATAATAGGCTCCACAAAGATTGGTTTGTCAAAGTAAGACTCCTCTAGCATGGGAAATAGGTCAAGATATAAATCCTTCGAGACTAGCTTGTCAATAAGAGGCTCTTAAAAAATAGGCACATGGTCAAGGTAATGATTTTCCCAAAGGTGGCTATAATCATTAAGAAGTGACTTAGCAAAGACTAGCTCATCAGTGTGAGACTCCTAAACAACTAGTATAATATTAATAGGTAATTTATCATAGGTTGAATTATCATAAATAGTTGATTCAATAGAAACATCTTGAATTGGTTGGTTCTCTTGGTCTTGGTTTTGAATGAGTTGGAAAATACTAGTTTTGAACATAGCCTGGTCTTTAAAGGATTGGATCAGTTGAGGTTTGGATGAAATTGATACTGGATGAGGAATGACTTGCAGTTGGATAATGGTAGGGCATTGGGGAGCCTGTTTGCTCACATGAGCTAAAGGACAAAGTCCTGAGATGGTAACTATAGGGCAGTGTGGAGCATGAATGCTCACATAATCCAAAAGATTAGGTCTTGGAATGATGAAGGGGCATTATGGATCTTAATTTCTTGTACAAACTAGAGTAATAGGTCCTAGTATAGAAATGGTTGGACATTGTGGAGCTTGGTTGCTCACACAAGCCAAAGGACTAGGTCCTGGTATAGAAATGGTTGTGCATTATGGAGCTTGGTTGATCGCACAAACCAAAGGATGAGGTCTAAGAATGGTGATGGTATTCTTTGGATATTGCAGAGCTTGATGGCTCATATAATCCAAAGGAGGGTTAGGGGTAGTATATTATGGGATAGAAAAAGGACATCATAAAACTTGATTTCTTGCATAAGCAAAAGCATCCAAGTCTTCCTCATAAACTATATCATCCCAATCATAAGTTGGATCATAAGCTAGTTTTTTACTGTGTTCCATGTACTAATTATTGTAAAGAGCATATGGATTTGTATCCCAAACAATAGTATCTATAGTTGGGTATTCAAAGTCCTCCTCACAAGCCTCTTCATACCAATCAAGGCATTGAGTTAGATCGTAAGTTACTTCATGAGTTTGTTCTCATGAATGATTAATATGAGGTAGATAAAAATATATCTCACAAACCATATTAGAATCATTGGGGTCTTGATAAAAGCCATAAAAGTCATTTTGTGCAGCCATTATACCATAAGTTAGATTCCAAGTGACTCCATCATAAGTGTAGTGAGACATATCCATGTAAATGATGAAAGATTTGAAAACAAAAAGACTTAGAGTTCTACAAACTCTAAAAAACTATGTCCAAAAGAAAAATGGTTCAAACTTGGTATAACTTGGTCGAAGGGGCGGAGCCGTATCTCCAATATGGTATGTGATAAGACTTGTCATAAAATAGCCTAACATCAAATGTCTAATGTCAAATGTCATACACAAAAAAGGTCAAGTGTCTAAATAAAAATCGGCATGTCAAAGGTCTAGGTCAAAGTGTTCCAAACAAGGTCTAAACTAGGAAAGGAAAAAGTTGAGTTGCTAGGTGTTTTATCCAAATGTGGAGTCAAAATCTAGGCTCAAACAAATAGGCATGCTAAGATTTTTGGCCAAACAGTGTCAAAATCTAGACTTGAAACAAAGGCTAATGTGATTTTATTTAATCTAACAAGTTTGGAAACAACTTTAATATAGACTTGACACATGAAATCAAACATAAACATGATTAATTGGCATAAGGCATAAGACAAAAGGCTCTTTGAAAAAGGTTGTGTTCTCCTAAATAAAGGCACAAATAATGATGAGGATTAGAATTAAGCAAACAAACCACTAATAGTTTTCAATTTTGGGTAATCAATTAACTAAAGTTATGTAACCCAAAAGAGAAAGATCTATGCATCAACCCCATTAATTGAGGATTAAACAGAAATCAATCAATGTTTAGATCCATATTTAACAAGGCTAATTGAAAACTCAACGTTGAAAACTAAGATTTGACATAAATGGGCTAGACAAGATTGGACAGCATGATGGCACAAGACAAAGGTCCAAATAGTATACATAAAGTGATTTGAAACAAATGGTTTTGATACAATGGTAAACAAGTCTTGAAACAAATTGAGTAGCCTAATGGTATAAGCATACTCAAATGATGTGATCAATGCTATGTTTCAAAAGACATCAAAGGCTCAAAATGTTTTGACATGATTTGGACAGCATAACACTACCCTTCACAACTCAAATGCATTGTTTTAACATGGCTTATGAACAAATAAAAAAGTTTTAGCCTCAAAACTTACCAAGCACAAATGACCAAAATACACTAAGTATAATCATCCAAATCCTAGCAAGGGTATGGCAAAATGGGATTTACTAAACTAGCAAGGTTTTGATCATTCTAGGGGAATCAATTGCATAATGACTTTCACGTCAAACAATGCAAAAGATAAGCATAGAAATTGGGTGATCGTGGCATTGGCTAGTTGTAAAAAGGTCTAGTCCTTTTTATAACCACTACATCATGTTGTTCACTCAGTGTAGTGCGATGTCCAAATGCAGATACATACTGTGTGCAACTCCAAAGGAGTAAGGAAAGTCAATGTCAGGAGGTGAAACCCTAGGTCAAAACTTCCCTAAAGAACTCATGGGAGGTAATGGCATCCCCCTCGCAAGCTAAGATGCATAAAAATAAAGAAAACATGAAAGTAGAAAGACTTTAGGGTCATTTTCAAGATCACCCAAACTTTGATGAGTTTTTGAGGAGTGATTTAGGTGACTTTATTTCTAAGCCTTGGACTAGGCTACTTGTACTAGGAATGATGATTTTCATTCCAAGGGTTCACTATAGGGGACAAATAGAAGAGCATACACACAACATTCCTTTTTTTTCCAAACAAAACCTAAGTAAATAACTATTGCGATCAAAAATTGACAAGTGTGTTCAATTTAAAACCCAAATAAAATGTTTGGTGGTGTTCATGTTGACCCCTTGGTCTTAGTTGCAAACTTTTGATTTGAAAAAAATTCATCAAAAACATCTAAAATTCTTAATTAAACATCCAAAATAAGGTTCTTAATCAATTTTTAAGCATGAAAAAGTGATTGAACCATGTTTTAAGCAAACATCCCACTTGGTCCTATAGCAAAATTGTTAGCATGTCCTTTAGCTTTGAATCCCTTTTGTGTTTGAAACAACAAACTTTGGAAAAGTAGGTCTTAGGTCTATGTTTTTTGAAAAACATAGTGACCGATGTCAGTTACTTAGCTATCGAGATCTGGTCAATATCATTTCTGCTAACTGATGTTGGCTGATTAGTGATCAATGTCGATATTTCTTGCTAACATCGATTAATGTGTAAAATCCATGACAACTAAAAATGGAAAAATAAAGTTAAAAAATCAATTTTCAAGAGTTTTAAAGGCTTAAATGAATATTTTAAAGTTGAAAAAGGGTCTTCTTCATGTGTAGGATGCATCTAGTCCCACCAGGCATGCCATAATGTGATCTAGGAATTTGACTCAAGAGAGGATGGTTAGTATGGTGTTAGTTCCAAAATAAAAACAAGATGAAATAAACACACTATTAGCATAACATCTCTAAGCCTAGACACTAGGGAGATCTTAGTTAACAATCATGAATGAAACACACAACTAAAATGCAAAAGATAACTCTTTTACCTTCCTTGGATGCTCCAAAATGCTTATGTGGTGGCTTGCTTGACTTGTGGTCATGAAGTCATTGGCAATGGAAGCTTGGATACCTCCATCTCTCCTTGGCACCTTTGGCTTGTGTCTTGGCTTGGCTTGGAATCAATTTAGCATGGTAACACTAGTTGCTTGAAGCTTTTGGCACCAATCCTGCTGTTTCTATAAGTTTTTCACTTTTTCACATTCAAAAGAAATTAAAAAACTAGAGTATTGGTCAAGGGTTAGATGATACCCGGATGAGGTCTGTGCACCATTATCCAGACGTTGTAGGGACTCCTCTTTGGCTGTGGAGGACGACACCTGTAGAGAGAAAGACTTAAACAAAGAGATTGTTAGATAGATGGATGGTGGACTACCGAGTAAAGCTCGATCCCAGAAGTGCAGAGACTTCCTTGAGGGATGACAGTCTGCTTTTGATAAAGAGAATGTTTCTAGAAACAAATAATGAAAGACTAAACAAAATAAATAAAAGTGATGCGTACCTGTATTCTGTTGTCTACCTCTCACAGTCACTGACACCAGTTAGTCTGTCATCATCAGTTGTCAAAGTCTGTCGACGTCGGTTAGTCTGTCATCGTCAATTTGTCAAAGTGTGCCGATGTCAGTTAGTCTTCCATCATTGGTGGGGGCAATGGTCAATGTCGGTCAGGGAAATGGCCTTAGATGGGTTTTGGACGATGTCTCTAGTCGATGGAATGGTCTGTGGTAGTCTGAGAGTCTGTGTAGGGTGGTAAGATAGTAGTCAGAGTCTTTAGGAGGGATAGAGGTAGGGGATATGTTGTTAGAAAAGGGGTAAGGGTAGGATAAAGGCATCTCAGCCTCTCTGGGAAGAAGTTTAGTCAGGTCTGGTCTAGATAATATGGCTTAGAAGCAATAAATAGAAAATTGATTACAAATACATTCTAAGCTACTGAAATGACATAAAAGGAGAATATTTAGCTCTTGTTTGCTGAAGAACCAGAGGAGTGAATGCTTGTTACTGATGTATAAGACTCCCTACAAAGAGGTAGAGTGACTGATGTAGAGTCCCTATGCACTGTGATGATTGGTGTGCATTTGGGAGAGAGAGAGGTCAAAGTCCAGGTGCAAGAGGATTTTTGCATTCAGGTCTGTGATTGATTGATTCAGCATCTAGGGGGTGAAGACAATTTGCCTTTGGGTTGCTTTAAGCGACTGACATTGGTGATCCCATCGGCGTCGGCCGACTAGTAACCGACGTTGGCAGCTAGAAGATGGGGAAAAGGGCTAAAATTAGCCTTTTACCCATTCTTCCAACTGCTAGGTCTAATTGTCATTGGAAAATGGTCAAAGGTGGATTAAATAAGGGTGAGAGGGTTGAAATAGGTCATAAATTGGTCATAGGGTGATGGAAGGCATCCAAGGGAAGGTATCCAAGGCGGGGTGAGGTGTCATGGGTGATGTGTCAAGGGTGTGTTATTAATTTAAAATAAGTTATTATTTTAAATTAATAAGTGTGTGGGTTAGGAATGTGTTAGAAGTGGACCAAGGGGACCAAGGGGGGAGTCGACCAAGGAGTAGACATGATTTCGGTATCTACATTTGCCCCTTTTTGTCTTGTTGGTTGTTTTGGATGAACTACAAAACAAAAATAGGAGTAAATTTCCCCAGGTATGGGATGAGGTGGAGGTTGCCCCAATTATGATGATGAGGTATCCCCCCTAAAAGTGGGATTCGAGGGAAGGAAACCTAAAATCAGGTGTTGATTTGATAGAGAGTGGATGGGTATGGTGAAGTTTGAGTGAGAATGTTGCAATAGTTGAGATTGTGCGCATACCACTTCATGTGATGGTTAGGTCAAATTGTCGCAGGTCAAGGTCGAGGAGTGCCAAAATCAAAATAATCAGGCCCCATCATTTAGTCGTAGCTAATTGGGTTATTCGATCCAAGTTTTAGCTCCAATGGTCGTCGTGTTCCAATTATCTTGGGCTCAGAAAGTGCTCCTAAAAAACACGAAAATGTCACAAGTAGTGGGGGTCAACTTGCTCACGATCCAATACTTGTGAGGGTCGTAATGCGGGTTGCAGATAATTTGGCTAACTATTCATGAAGTAGCCTTCATGTAATCAAAACAACTAAGGTAAAGTTATCTCAAAAGTGGTCATGGTTAGAGGAGATAGTTGTGATCTCCATGGTCATTGGTCGAGTCAGGTCGAGATAGAAGTGATCTCAAATGGTTGTTTGATGTGGTCAAGGAGATGTGTGCGATTGCCAATGTGCCCCATGAGAAGTCAAAGGTAACTTATGCAATGTCAGGGCTGGTTGTTTGGTCATGATTGTGGACTAGGTTAAGTCATGATGAAATATAAAATGGTTTTTCCATAAGGTAGATGAAAAAATGGATATGACCGAGCTAACCCCATAAGACATCATGTCATCTGAGTGCTGCCTACATAGCCCCTGTTAGAAGGGCCTCAGGTTGATGTAGTTCTCCCCAAAGGGGAGGGAGGGTCAAAGTGGTCAATAGTTGGTTTTGGTCAGGTTAGGTCATGGTAAAAGGGTAATATGGTTTGTCCATCAAGTAGATGAACAAACAGATGTGGCTGAGCTAACCCCAGAAGATGCCATGTCATCTGAGTGCTACCTACATAGCCCCTGTTTTGAGGGCCTTAGACCAATGTAGTTCAGATGAAGGGTCAAAGTGGTCAACAGGTGGTTTGGTCATGATGATGGTTGAGCACTTCCCATATGTTTGAAAGTACATGCTTGAAATGATGAGGGTAAGAGGATGTTACAGCCTTTTCCATGTTGGGTGATGGTGTATTCTGTAACATTGGTTGGGGTTTTTCATCCCTAGCAAGTTTCCATATTGGCAATGGTGTATGCTAAAAATGAAATGAGTTTATTTATGCTTCAGCAAGTAATGGTTTATGCTTGACATAAATTGTGTCTGGTTGATAGTTTCCATGTGTATTGTTTTCCATAGAAACTATGTGAAATGGACTATGTCATGTCAGTGGTCTGAAAATGTTTGGTTTGATTTGGTTGAGTTTTGGTTTTGGTTTTGATTTGGTTGAATTGTTTGTGACCAAGATGTATAAGAAGTGAAAGGCGCATTGCTCTTTCATTGACAAGGACCATAATGATGGCATAGATAAGGGTTTTTGCAAACAAAAGCCCCGTTCATGCATTACGTCGTTGACCATTGATTGTGTTAAAGGAGTACTCGAATCACTTGACGTTAAGTGAGCTTGAAATCCCTTAAGTATGTTGGGGTGATAGGTGTGATTATGTGAGTTGTGAGGGTAGGGTAACCCTTTTAGCAGGGATAACTTTGCCCCTTTTATAGGTGACCCTAAGAATGATTATAGACAAGTCCATGACTTTATAGTTTTGTCAGTCATTTTTTTTTTGGGGGCAGACTGATCGATGCGGTAAGTCTACGTGGGGATGTCATTTTGCTTTGTGGTCATGTTGTGAAGCTGATCAATGCGGGAAGCTTCTGAGATAGTGTTGTTTGTAGCAAGATTTAGGCATAGCCATCCTTCGAGGGAGTGGTCTATATTTTGATTTGTATATTTAAAAGTCTTTGAATAGCTGTCCTTCAAGGGAGTAGTCTATCAATTACAGCAATTATGCAGCTGTCCTTCGAGGGAGCAGTCTACATTTATAGTTTTATGACCTTAGAATAATCATCCCAGTTTTTTATATATATATTTTTTGTTGACTGAAATTTTAGTCATGGACTTGACTATAGAGGTTTAGAGGGTTTCCCTTTTATTAGGACAAAGCATTCATGCTTGACAAAAGGGTTGACTAATGTTTGTAGGGTTGAAGGTTGAGAGGAATAGGAATGATGATGTTGGGAGGTTGCTCAAGGGATGAGCTCAAGCTAAACGTCAAGTGAATAATTAATTGACTAATAGTAGACTAGTTGAAGACGCAAGGCATTAAAGGGGCTCAGGTTTTGATAAGTCCCTGACCCATGCTTGTGTTATGATGTAAGGTTTGAATCAATTAGGAGCAAACTTGCCCCATTTGCTTCATTCCAAATTGGTCACATGTTGGTCGATGATTAAGAAGTTGGTTGATGCTTGGTTGGTTGATGTTTGGTCGAGGCTTAGTTGAGGTCGATGTTTGGTCGAGGCTTGGTCGGGGTCGATGTTTGGTTGGTTAATGTTTGGTCAAAGCTTGGTCAAGGCTTGGTTAAGGCTTGGATGTTTGGTCAATGCTTGGTTGAGACTTCGTCGATGTTTGGTCGATGCTAGGTTGAGGCTTAGTCGAGGCTTGGATGTTTGGTCGATGCTTGGTCGAGACTTGGTCGATGCTAGGTTGAGGCTTGGTCGATGCTTGGTCAAGGCTTGGTTGAGGCTTGGTTGAGGTCGATGTTTGGTCAAGGCTTGGTTTGTGGTCAATGATTGGTCGAGGCTTGGTCAAGGCTTGGATGTTTGGTTGATGCTTGGTTGAGACTTGGTCGATGCTAGGTTGAGGCTTGGTCAAGGCTTGGTCGAGGCTTGGATGTTTGGTCGATGCTTGGTCGAGAATTGGTCGATGTTAAGTTGAGGCTTGGTCGAGGCTTGGTCGATGCTTGGTCGAGGCTTGGTCAAGGCTTAGTTAAGGTTGATGTTTGGTTGAGGCTTGGTTGAGGTTGATGTTTGGTCAAGGCTTGGTTGATTGATGTTTGGTTGGTTGATGTTTTATTGGCATGTTTTGGTCGATGTTGGATGTGAAGTTGGTCAGGATGTTGTTGGCATTGGATAAGGAGGCCATCGAGACCTCATTTGTAAAGAAGTCCCCCTAGCATGGTGTAGCGAGCAGTGTTCTTGATAAAAGCTCACCATTTATTACTAAATAGTTTGGGAGGGATGATAGAATATGTCAAGTAGTCCACGAGTTGCTTATACCAAGCGTCATGTGGACTAGTGAGGTTAGGAGGAATTTCCCCCAGAGATGATGGTCGAGACGAGCCCAAGATAGAAATATTGGGTTGTGTTGGTTGAGAGGTCTTGACGAATAATGGATATGTCAAAGGTGTAGATGTCTGGTCTATTCCTTTATCCTTCACAGTTTGGGGCCTGGTGGCCACACTAACAGTGTTGATTTTGAATAAAGGTTGAGGAGGTGGTTGAGGGACCATAGTCTTATGTTGGGATCCCAATTTAGGTGAAGAGATTCGAGAGGTATGAGATGGTGTTGGTAGTTGGTCAAAAATGTGGTCAAAAGAGGCCTCAATGTGAGGGGTGTCCTTTGCCAGATGTTGACGGATGACAGCCTTAAGGGTGCAACAATGCTCAGTGTCATGCCCCAGTGTATGATGATACCAGCATATTTTAGCGTCATCGAACCAAGGTGGTTTTGGTTTGAGAGGTTGGTAAGGCTTGATAGGCAAGAGGATGATGCTAGATGACTGAAACAATCAACATAACATCGAAGCATAAGAACCCTTTAATGGGTATGTGCCCTTTGTTGCAGTAGAGGTTGACAATTTCTATTTAGGAGATGTTTGGAGGGTTTGCCGTGTCATCTTTTTAGTTGGTGGTATGGCCACATGTGGAGATGGCACGTTCTTGTTGAGAGGTGTTGGATGTGGGAGCAATCCTGCTAAAGTAGACGGATGTGGAACCAAGATGGATGGTAATAGCGAAGGTGGGGGAGGAGTTCTCCAATGGGGTTTAGTAGCCTTCTTTGGTTTAGTGTGAAGACTACTATTGTGTGAGGCAAGGTTCAAGTCTACCATCACTTGTGGGTGAGTGAGGTTGGATGTAGGGTGCACACCGAGGGATTTAACCTGTTTTGGCATGGTAGATGATTGTAAGGTTTTGGATGAGGTTGCATGAGGTTTTATAGTTGGTCGTTTAAAAGATTTAAGTGATTGTGAGGGAATTATCACCAGATTTTCTTTGGTTGAAGTTGGTGAAGTGATAAGTTCCTCTCTCAGTGGAGAAGGAATTGGATAATGTGGATATTTAGTTGGATAGAGCGTAGGGATGATAATGGCTTCCTCATGTGGTCGAGGAGCAGAAAAAGTATGATCCCCCATTGATGATAAGAAGGATGAGGGTGAGGCAGTCAGTGTTGGTGTCGTCAAGGCATCCTCCAATATGTGAGAGGTCAAAGTAGATTCTCCCACATGTGAAAGAGGTGTGGATGGAGGATTATGCTCCATTGGTGGAGGCAAAATAGGAGAGGAAGGCTCCTCTACCTGTGGTTGGCAAGTAGGTTGATTAACCTCTTCAGACTGTGAGAGAGGTTGCTTAAGCATAAGAGGAAAGACCGTGTTGACTGTGCATATGTTACGCTCGTGAAGGTCATCAGCCATGGTCTGGACATGATTTTGACTTGGGGGATGGTTAGGGAAAGGTTGTCTAAAGATGTCCAAGTTTTGGTTGGGTGGCACGTTTGGATTATCCAAGACAAGATCCCCCTTGTCTAGCATGTCTTGGACAATGTTTTTAAAGGTTGTGCAGTTATTTATGTCATGGCCATGGACACGGTGATAATTGTAAAAGTCATTTTCCCTGTACCATGCAAGGATAGGTGTTGAGAGGTCAAATTGAGGTGGTCAAATTTGAGGGAGATTGAGGACCCCCTTCTTGATGAGTTTATCCAAAATGGTAGCGTATGATTCTCCAATTGGAGTGTACTGACATTGTATATACCATTGTTGGAATTATTTGGTGATACTTTATGATGTGAAAGGTTGAGATTGGTTATTTTTTGTTGATGATGGTGATCTAAAGACCACAGCATTTGCCACTCCCTTGGGTTTGGAGTGGGAAGAAGTAGGCTTGGAGGAAGAAGGGTCATTGGATTTTGTGTTGGTATTTCACAATTTGACTTTGTCCTCTTCAACAATGCAGAGTTCAAGTTTTCAAGCCATCGTGAAAGCTTCGTCAAATGTGTGGAATGTCTGAACCCACAAAGTAGGTGAGATGTGCTTGGCACATGCTCTAGAAAAGAGCTCAATGAGCTCAGTTTGAGGGAAGGAGAAGGAGAGTTGGTTAATCAAACCTCTCCAATGGGCGACAAAGTCAGCTATCGATTCATCGTTGAATTGTTTGATAGAGTATAGGTCTGTAATGGAGACCTTTTTGGTGATATTGATCAAAAAGTGGTCAAGGAAAAGTTGAGCTAGCTGGGTGAATGTGAAAAGAGAGTGACTGGTGAGAGAGTTGTACCAATCGAGGGCAGGGCCAAAAAGTGACATGGGGAATGTACGCAGTAATAACTCATCATCATGAGCTATAAGATAACAAGTGTATCTAAACGCTCGTAGATGTTGTTGTGGGTCCTCCTTACTCTAGAAGCAAGTAAACTTGGGAAGCTCCCACTGACTTGGATATGGTCAGATTGGGACTGAAGGATGAATGGGTTCATTGAAAATTTGCTCATATGAGAGAGCATTGCTTGAACCAGAAATAGATGTCTCAAGATTAGACATTTTATCCATCAACATTTTGATTAGATCAGTTGATGGATTTTCAAGTGGGGCACCCTGTTTCTATATGAGATTCGCTTTTCACATTCAAGAAAGGAAAATGAGAAACTAAAAAGAATAGACGAGGGTTTGTATGTACCCAGATTGTGGACTTGCACACCAGATTTAGACGATAGCAGGAACTCCTCTTTGGTTGTGAAGGATGACACCTAAAAGAGAAAAAGACTAAAACACAAAAAATGTTAGATGACAAGAAAGTGGACTGCCAAGTGAAAGCTTGGTCCTAGAAGCGCAAAAGACTTCTTGGAGGATGATAGTCCACTATTAAAAATAGAATATTGACAGAAATAGAGATGATAAAAGACTAAATGAAGGAAATAAAAAGCAAATGTGTACCTGATATGCAGCAATCTGCTTTGCACAGTCGTCGACATCGGTGGTTCTGCTGGCGTCGATCAAGGAAGGTCATCGACGATTAGGCTGCCAACGTCGGTAGGGGAAATGACTGGCATCAGTCAAGGCAGTAGTCTTTGGATGAGGTCTGGTCAGCTCTGTGGTCTTTAGACAAGCTCTGGTCAGGTCTGGATAGATTTTAGGGCTACAAAATGGTCTAAAAGAGTCTAGGTCTGTATAATGGTTTGTGCAGGGGTCTGGGCAGAGTTGCAGGGACAATGGACAGACTGTATGTTTGGATATGGGAAGGCCTCTCAGCATTTTTGGGAGGAAGTCAAGTCTGGTCTGTGGTTTGATAGTCTAAATCTGAGTGGTGATATCACTTAAAAGTAATAACCAGAAAATAAATGAAAGCATAGAAGAAATACTTACCTGTTGCCTGCTGAAGAGAGAGTAGGAGACTTGGTTGCAGATTGATTGCTGATGGTGTGTTGCAAATTGGTTGCAGATGTTCGATGTAGAAGACTTCTAGCAAGGTGACTGAAGTAGAGTACCTGTGCCTGAGAGAGAGAGAGAGAGAAAGATTTTTTTAGTGGATTGGCTGAGTGAAGATTGGCTAATTATTGAAAGTCGAAAGGCGGATCCGAGAACGTCTTGAAATAAGGTTGGATAACGGATTGGAAAACTGATTGGGAAATGGATAACAGATAACAGTTTGGGAAATGGATAATGGATCCTACATTTGGGTCAAGAACGTAGTTTTAAGGGTAATCGACGCCAGCAGAACTACTGACATCGACCGAATAGTGACCGATGTCAGCGGCTATAAAATGGGGATAGAGGCTAATTTTAGCCTTCTGCCCATTCTTACACGCTGCCAAGGTCAAGGTTCATGGGAAAATGGTCGAGAGGAGCTAAATAGGCATGGGAGAATAAAATGGGGGTCATAAATGGGTCATAGGGTGAGAGAGAGAAGAATTATTAATGTAAAATAAGTGATTGTTTTAAATTAATAAGACATAGGTTAGGTGTGTCGAAGTGGATGAAGGGGACCAAGGGGGAGAGAATGGGGAGAGGATGACCAAGGGAGTAGACACAATTTTGGTGTCTACATTTTCCCCCTTTTTTCTTTTTGGTTGTTCTGGACGAACTGTAAGACAAAAACAAGAGTTGGTTGCCCCATGTGGGATGAGGTATTCCCCCTCAAAGCAAGAGTCGAGGGAAGGGAACTTGGAATCAGGTGTTGATTTGATAGAGAGTGGATGAAAAATAGTGAGTGTGAATGCTACAATAGTTGTGATTGCACGCATACCACTTCACGAGATGGTCAGGTCAAATTGTTGCAGGTCAAGGGTCGAGGAGTGGCAAAATTAAAGTAACCGGGCCCCAGCATTTGGTCATAGCTGATCGGGTTATTCAATCTAAGTTGTAGCTCCAATGGTCATCATGTTCCAGGTATCTCGGGCTTAGGAAGTGCTCCTAGAAAACACAAAAATATCAAAAGTAGTGGGGATCAACGTGCTAGCGATCCTATACTTGTGAGGGTCAAAAATAGTCTGTGCATAAGTTTGTTAACCAGTCGTGAGGTAGCATACATGCAAAAACAACCAAGGCGAAGTCATCTTGGAAGTGGTCAGGGTCAGAGGAGATAGGCATGATCCCCAAAGTGGTTGGTTGAGATGAGGCTGAGATAGATAATTGTTTGAATGAATGGGCGGATGAAAGAATGTGGCTGAGCTAACCTCAGAACACTGAGCGCTGCCTACATAGCCCCTGTGGTTAGGGCCTCAGGCCAATGTAGTTCTCCCTAAAAGGGAGGAAGAGGGTCAAAGGTATGGATTGGTCTTGGTCGAGGTCAAGTCATGGTCAATAGGAGAAAAGAAGGTTTGTCCATCAGGTAGATGAATAAATGATGGTGGTCAAGCTAACCCCAGAGGACGTCGTGTCAACTGAGTGCTACCTACATAGCCTCAGTCTTAGGGCCTCAGACCAATGTAGTTCAGAAGAAGAGACAAAATGGGTGATGATTGGTGTGGTCATGTGTTGAAATGATGAGGATAAGATGATGCTACAGCCTTTTCCAAATGGTGTGATGGTGTATTCTATAACATTGGTTGAGGGGTCTTTCATCCCTAGTAATTTTCCATAGTCATGATGGATGTATGCAAAAAATAAATTGAGGTCTATGTATGCTTCAGCAAGTAATGGTTTATGCTTAACATAAATTGAGTGGTCGATAGTTTCCATGTGTATTGGTGTCCATAGAAACTATGTGAAATGGACTATGTCATGTTGGTAGTCTGAAAATGTTTGGGTTGGTTTGGTTGAATGTGACCAAAGTGTAAAAAGGAGTGAAAGGCATATTGCTCTTTCATTGACAAGGACCAAAATGATGGCATGGATAGGGGTTGTTAGAACAAAATCCCCATTCATGCATTACGTCGTTGACCATTGATTGTGTTAGAGAGGTAATCGAATCACTTTGATATTTAAAATGAGCTCAAAATCCCTTAAGTAGGTGATGTGATATGTGAGAAGAGGGCAACCCATTTTAGAGCAGAGATAACGTTGCCCCTTTTTATAGGAGACCCTGAGACAATGACAAGCCAAGTCTAAGACCCATTTTTTTTTTTTTTTGGTGCAGACTGATCAATGCGGGAAGTCTACATAGAGATGTCATTTTTCTTTGTGGTCATTTGTGAATCTGATCGATGCAGGAAGCTTCTAAGAAAAGTGTTGTGTGTAGCAAGATTTAGTCATAGCCATCCTTCGAGGGAGTGGTCTATATTTTTGCTTTATATACATATGAGGGCTTGGAATAGCTATCCTTCAAGGGAGCAGTCTATTAGTTACAACAATGATAGTACAGCTGTCCTTCGAGGGAGCAGTCTGCCTTTAGAGTTTATGACCTTTGATATTTTGACATCAATTTTTTTTTTTTTTGACAGAATTGTGAGTCATGGACAAGACTATAAAAGTTCAAGGTCTCCCTTTTATTAGGACAAAGCATTCATACTTTATAAAAGGATTACATAGGGCTTGCTTAAGGGGAATAGGGTTGAAAGGAATGAGGATGAAAAGGACAGGGATTTCTCAAGGGATGAGCTCAAGTTAAATGTCAAGTGAGCAAGTACTCGACTAACAGTAGAATGGTCACAGATGCAAGGCATTAAGAGGCTCAGGTTCTGGTCGGCCTTCAAGAGAAGACAGATGATAAGTCCCTGATCCATACTTGTGCATGATGATGTAAGGTCCAAGCCAATTGGGAGCAAATTTTCCTCATTTACTCCATTCCATATTGGTCACATGTTGGTTCTCTTTGATGACGAGGTCTCTAATGTTGAAATCTCATTCTCTCAGATTTTTGTTATAGGCTCATTTGATGCGATTTTGATAGACATGGAGATGGTTGAGGGAATCAAGACAACGTTCATCGAGTAACTCAAGTTGAGCTAATTGATATTGATGAAATTCATCATTATAAAGAATGTCATGTAGAGAGATGCGAAGAGACAGGATCTATACTTCGAGAGGTAGGACAGCCTCTATTCCGTACACTAGAGAGAAAGGGGTGGCACCTGTGGCATTTTAGATGCTAGTGCGGTAGGCCCACAAAGCGAAGGGAATGTGAATATGCCAATCCCTTCTAGTATTGTTGACCACCTTCATGAGAATTTTAGTCAAGATTTTGTTGGAAGCCTTGACCTGCCCATTTGCTTGTGGGTAGTGTAGACACCGAAATCGTGTCGACTCCCCTGGTCATTCCCTGTCTTATTCTTCTTCGCCTATTTAACCCTTGTCGATCACTTTTTCCATTAGCCTTGACCCTGGCAGCATGTAAAAATGAGCACAGAGCTAAAGCCAGACTCTATCCCCATTGTGCATCTACCGACGACGGTCGTTACCCGGCCGATGTCACCGACGTCGGTCACTTATCAGCCGATGTCAGCAATCCTATCGACGTCGGTCACCTTACCGTTATCTGTTATCAGTTATCATTCAGTTCCTAATCGGTTTCCCAAACGGTTATCGAACCGTCTCTCGAACCATCCCTTGCCTTCATCAGCGTCTGCCAACCATTCGAGAGGCTAATCAATCAATCAACTAATCGATCAATCAATCAATCGACCTCCAAACTCAGACATTCACAGACCCTTACAATCAACACTCTTGCGATCAACCAACTCCAGCATCAACCAATCTGCATTCGCTTCAATCTGGCACTACACAGACAACTTCAACAACATCAATCATGTCTTCGCACTGTGACAGGTAAGTATCCTCATCTGTTTATTTTTATTTTTGGTTATTGCTTGCTTGTTATTTCCATACTCTATATTATATCTAGACTCGACCTTCTGCAAATCCCCAGAGCCTGTTTAGACTCGACCTTATCCTGACTAGAACCTGTCCAAAACCCTGCCCAGAACTTGTCCAAAACCTTGCCTAGACTCTACCCTGACTTTGTCTCGACTCCATCAGACCCTGTCCCGACCCTATCAATACCCTGTCCCGACTCTCCCAGACCTTCTGCAACTCGCGTAGACTCTATCCAGAACTTGCCCCGACCGATGCCGGTCACTACCCAACCGACGCCGACAGTTTGACCGACGCCGGCACCTTCCCTGACCAACGCCGGCACCACAGAGACCGACGCCGGCGACTGTGCAGAACAGTGCTGCATATCAGGTACGCACTTTATTTTTTGTCATTTATTTCTGTCATTTTATCTTTTATTATCTACTTTCATCCAATATTTTGCTTTTTTATCATTGGGTTGATATCCTTCTAGGAAGTCTTTGTACTTTCAGGATCGGGCGTTTGCCTGACAGCCCACCATATCTTTGACTAACGTTTTTCCGTGTTTCAATCTCTTTTCTTCTCAGGTTTCATTCCTCCACAGCCAAAGAGGAGAATCTTCCAACGTCTGATTTCGGTGCACACGACTTTATCAGGTATCTTCTAGCCTTGACCATTTCTTTTAGTTTCTTATTTCTTCTTTGAATGTAGAAAGCAATTTTGCATAGAAACAGGTAGTAAGGCGAAGAGAAGCTAAGTTTGATGCCAAATGAGTCACAAAGCTTTTGGATGGTCTTATTTTTAAAGGACTTGCCGTTATCGGTGATGATTTTGTGAGGGACACCAAAATGATAGATGATGTGGGTACTGATGAAGTCAAAAATCTTGTCGGGTTTTGTGGAGACGAGAGGAATGGCTTCCACCCATTTAGTGAAATACTCGGTGGTGGTGATAATGGACTGATGACAAAGAGATGAATGAGGGTTAATCTCACCGATGAGATCTAAGCCCCACTGAGAAAAAGGCCATAAATCTTGAGCAACTTGTAAGGCGTGGCTAGGAAGATGAAGCAAGTTAGAGTGCTGCTGACACTTGATGCAATGCCGAACATAGTCGCTACAGTCTTGATGAAGGGTGGGCCAATAATGGCCCAGGCAAAGGATGCATTTGGCAATCGAATTACCACTGAAGTGTCCACCACAAATCCCATCATGGACTTGTGTAATAACATGAGATGCTTCAGTGGAGGTTAGACAGCGAAGAAGGAGGCTGTCGAAGCCTCGCTTATAGAGAAGACCCCCTAGCATGGTATAGCGAGTTGTGCACTTGATGAAAGCTCATTGCACATTGCTAAAGAGATTGGGAGGAATGACAAAAAGAGATAAGTAGTCCACAAGTTGCTTATACCAGTCATCTTGTGGGCTAGAATCTATGGTGTTGACATGGTTGATATTAGAAGAAAGGTATGAAGGCAATGGCAGATGATGCACCATGATGAAAATTTTAGATGACGATGATGAAGATGGAATATGCGAGGCAAGAGAAGCCATGGTGTCAGCAAACTTATTCATGGATCAAGGAACAGTCTGCAAGAGGTAATGGTTGAAAGAGGCCAGAAGAATGTCAGCACAATTTTTGTACCTTTACAAAATTTCATTTTTACAGAGGTATGAATCGTTGACCTGATTGATGACAAGCTGCGAGTCGCCGAAGATGTTGATGGACTTGATGTTGAGAGAAAGGGCAGTTTGAAGTCCCAAAATTAAGGCTTCGTATTCAGCCATATTATTGGTACAATCAAAGTCGAGCTTGAAAGATAAAGGCATGGGCTCCCCTTCGAGTGGGATGAGAATAACTCCCGCACCCCCATCGAGTTGACATTTGGAGCCGTCGAAGAACATGGTCATATGGTAGACGGTGTCAGTGGTGGAAATTGTGGTGATAGACTCATCAAAGAACTCGTACTATGAAGGTTGATTGTTAGGAAGAGGGGCATCTGCTAGTTGGTCAGCGATGGTTTGCTCCTTGATATATTTTTGCTAGATGAATTTGAGGTCAAACTCAGCAAGCAGCATGAGCCACCGAGCCATACGTTGATTTTGATATGGCTTGGAGTGCATATACTTAAGAGGGTCAGAGTGAGTGATGACAAAGGTTTTGTGGTTGAGAAGATAGTGGCAGAGCTTGGTAGCAGTAAAGACTAATGCCAAACAGAGTTTCTCGATATGAGTATATCGAGTTTCATAGTCGACTAGTGTTTGGCTAATACAGTAGACCGCTTGCTCACGGTGATGCTCATCTCAGTGCGCGATCATGGCACCTAATGAATGGTTGGTGGCAGAGATGTAAAGGTAGAAGGGTTGATCGTCTTTAAGTGGAATGAGGACTGGTGGAGAGACCAAATAGCATTTGAGGGCTTCAAAAGCCTCTTGACAGTTCTTATCCCATTTAAAGGAGACGTCTTTCTTAAAGAGATGATGAAAAGGTTGGCAGCAGTCAAAAAGCTGTGAGATGAAATGGAAAATGGACTGGAGTTTCCCTTGTAGACTGCAAAGTTTCTTGAGATTAGTCAGAGGTAGCATCTCGAGGATAGCACGGATCTTGGCGGGATCTATCTCGATGCCACGAAAAGAAATGATAAAGCCTAAGAGCTTGTTGGAGATGACCCCAAAGACGCATTTCTTAGGGTTAAGGTGAAGATTGTATTGAAGAAGGCGAGAGAAGATGATTTTGAGAATGGTCAGATGGTCATGGTGAAGCTTGAACTTGCTGAGCAGGTCATCCACATAGTCCTCCATGATTTTGTGGAGGAGATCATGGAAAATATAGGTCATGGCATGTTGATATGTGGCACCTGCATTCTTAAAGCCAAAAGGCATGACCCGATAGCATAAACCAGGGGTGATAAAGGTAGTCGTGTGCTGATGTTTTGGTGCAATTAGGATCTGATTGTATCCTAAAAACCTGTCCATGAGAGATAACATCTCATGGCCGATCGTGAGATCAACAAGCTAGTCAATGTTGGGAAGAGGAAAGTCATCTTTGGGACAAGCTAGGTTAAGGTCACGATAGTCTGTGCAAATCCAGATCCCCCCAATCGCTTTGGTGACAGGGATGATGTTAGAGACCCACTGTGGGTAATCAATGGGCTGGATGAAAGAGACAGAAAGGAGGCACTAAAGCTCCTCTTTGACAAGGAGTGCAATGCGAGGATGCATCTTTCAAATATTTTGCCTAACAGGCTTAGCCTCTGGTTTGGTGACTATGTTATGGGTAGCAATGGTGGGGTCGATACTAGGCATGTCATGTAGGTCCAGGCAAAGGCCTTGCTATGGTCTGAGAGGAACTGAGTGTAGTCTAGCTGCTCTTAAACATCTAAATATTGGCCAATCTTCAAGACGTGAGGAACATCAAAAGAGGGAAGGTTGATGTCAATGGTTGATTCATTTAACATAACTTGGGTCTCAGAAGGGAGGGAGCGCTGGATGAAAGACTTGTCAATGCCCATGTAGGAAAGGATGGCGTCATCGTCAACACAGTAGATAGTTTGAATGGTCACCGACTCATCCTCTATCATGTTGGGAAAAATGAGAGGGAGAGACCTGGACACCCCATTTAGCTGATAGGTTAGGGGTTCCAAGCGGATGGTGTTTATACAAAAAAAAAACTAGGAGGGATGGAAACCATCGACTCCGTAGGTGAAGGGGGAGAAATGGGTGAGCTTGGAGGAGATTGATCATTGGTGGGCTCGGGACAGAGATCTGCAAAGGCTTGAGTAGGGTCATGGTATCCCAGGCCATATCATTTCTTGGCATCGTCATCGTTGAGAGGCTCGATGGGCTGATGGGACCCTTGCTCATAGCATCCGAAACCAAAACCCTTCCATGCACACCTGTAAAGGTAAGTGTGTGCAAAGGTGGGGTTGCCAAGAAATGAGAAGTCTGATGTGAATGGTTGCAATGAAAAGAGAGGATTGCCATCAGTAGGAGCTTGATTGAACCCCCCATAGACAAGGTTGGTTCAGAGGTGAGGAGGACCATAAGGCACGACCATCCTAATATGGTGATCGTAACTGGGGCAGTGGTGAAGGCGTCCATACTCTTTCAGAGTTTGGAACATGTATAAAGCCAACAAGCGATATTCTCTAAGTGAAAGTCATTGGAAGATGTCTTCCATGGGGTCTTTGGTTACCACTTGAAGAGGAGGGGTGAGGGCGACCGCCGGTTGCAAACTGGTCGAAGCTTCCACGGATGGAGGCAGTGCTGAGGTTGATGGCTTGATAGGAATGAGGATGTCGTTTGGCTGATAGGTTGTGTTACAAGTTTTGAAAGGTGATGGGTCAGTGGGAATGATGTGGACTTGCCCATCGTGCTCAAATTTCACACAACAATGCAGGGTAGAGGGAACACAAGCCATGGCACAGATCCAGGGTTGGCCCAGCAACATGTTATATTAAAACTCTCCTTCGATGATATAGAAGAGCTTCGAGACTGTGCGTGGGCCAACGCAAATGTGAAGGATGACTGTGCCAATGGTTGTGGCAGTGGTGTCATTGAAGGATCGCAAGATTTCATTAGTTTTGGATATGCAATTCTTGGGGAGGGTCAATTGATCAAAGGCATGGGTGGAGATATTGTTGATGCTGACACCTCTGTCAATCATAACGCACTTGATGTGGGTTTGATCAACATAGGCAGTGATGAAGAGAGCAGTGTCCTGATCTTCCATGTTAGATGTAGGAATCTCAGAATCATTGAAAGTGATGGAGGCGATAGGGGATAAAGAGTGAACTAGGGCAGCGAGTGATTGGGGGTCCTCGGGTTGGACCTCCACTACTTGTAAGGCTTGGATGAGGGCCTGACGACGCTGGGGCAAGGTTTGGATGAGGTCATAAAGGGACATCTTCATGGGCGTCTGGTGAAGTTGTTTTAACATGGAGTCATGAATCGCCCCTGAAGAGGAAGAAGAAGAGGGTTGAGATGCACCAAGGATAGAAATCTTAGGTTTTAGAAGTTGAGGTGGCTTGACAAAAGGATAGGTCCAAGGAATGGCGGCTTTTTCTTTTGCCTTGTCCTTTTGTGACCTAGTGGTTATGTGAATGGAATTAATTTTGAAGATAGGGGTGAAGGAGATGAAGGAGTCATGGCCTGCTGATGAGATATTGATGTGGTTGAAGAGGTTAGAGGAATGTGGGAAGGTGTCGGGGGTCGATCGATGGTGTCCTCAAGAAGAAGAGTGTACTTCTCCATGTAGCGACGAATGATAGCCTTGAGGGCACAGCAAGTCTCGGTATCATGTCCTGGCATATGATGATATAGGCAAATCTTCGTATCATTGAACTAGGAGGGCTTAGACCCGAGAGGTTGGAAGGGCCTGATGGGCGGAAGGGTTATGCTAGAAGTCTGCAAAAGTCAGTGTAATATCAAGAGTATGAGCCTACTAAAGGGTTCATGCTAGTTGATGTGTGAGATGCTGGTGACTTTTGCTTGAGCAGTGTTGGAGGAGGCTTTCGTACCATCTTCTGGGTTGATGGTGCGGCAGCAAGGGAAGACAACACTTTCTTCATGAGAGGTGCCAAAAATTTTGGAGAGGATAGTCTGGAGGTAGGCAAAGGAAGCAGTGGAGGCAACTGGTTTTGATTAGAGGTTGGAGTGGGGAGGATTTTGATCAAGGTCGAAGGATGAGGGCCCAAAATAGAGGGCAATGGTGATGGGGGAGGAGGAGTTTACCTCTGTGGTTTGGCAGTCTTCTTTGATCTGGTTTAAAGACTACTATTGGTCGGGGTTTGGTCTAAGTCCACCTTCACTTTTGGATGAGTGAGGTTAGAGACAGGGTGAACACCGAGTGACTTGATAGGTTTTGATGGGATAGATGAGGGTTTCGGTCTTGATGTGGTTGGTTGAGGTTTAGACGATCTAGAAGTGGAAGTTTGGTTTTTGTTTAGAGTCTCGAGAGATTCTGCCATGGGAGGATTGGTAGCATGAGATGAGAGGGCACGGGCATGTTGAAGAGCTTTGAGATGCTCCCACAATACCTGATGCTCCACTTTCCTTGAAGGGAAAAATCTAATTTTCTTCACTAATCGAGAAGATGTTGGATGAGGCTTGGGTCCTTGAGAAGATGTTGACGGTTGTGGGGCCGAAGATAAGACTGGTGTAGCAGTCTCAGACCTGAGGCATGATGAAGTCATGACAGGTTTGTCTTTGGTTGGAGAATGAGGAGATATAGGTTCTTCCCTGGGTGGAGAAGAAACCGAAGAATGAGGCTTCTCAAGAGGGTAAAGGGTAGGGATGATTGCGCCCTCCACTTGTGATTGAGGAGTAGGAAGGGTCAGGTCCTCCATAGGTAGCAAGAAGAAGGATGGTGAGACCGGTGGTGCTGGTATGGTCGAGTCATCCTCCAATATAAGAGAGGTTGACGGAGAACTGATCAGAGAAGGGGGTTCGTCCACATGTGATGGACTGATGGGTGGACTAACCTCTTGAGTTTGTGAAAGAGGTTGGTCGGGGATGAAGGGCGAGACCGTATTGAATGTTCGTACATTATGTTCGTGAGTGTCGTCAGTCATGGTCTGGACATTGTTTTGGGTCAGAGGATGATTGGGGAATGGTTGCTTGAAGATGTCAATGCCCTAATTAGGTGGCACATTGGGATTGTCAAGGATGAGGTCACCCTTTTCTAGCATGTCTTGGATGATGTTTTTAAGGGTCTTGCAGTTGCCCGTGTCATGGCCTTTAACATGGTGGTAGTTATAGAAGTCATTTTCCCTGTACCACACAGGGATGGCACATGAGGGATCAAATTGTGGAGGTGGTCAAATTTGGGGGAGATTGAGAACCTCCTGTTTGACAAGTTTTTCTAGCACATACGCGTATGACTCTCCAAGTGGAGTATACTATCACTGCACGTATCTCTGCTAGAATTGGTGGGTGATGCTTTGGGACATGGATGGCTCAGGTTGGTTAGTTGAAGGTGAAGAGGATGAAGGTCTAATGACTACAACATTTGTTGATGCCTTAGACTTAGCATTAGATGAAGAAGGTTTAGAAGAAGAGGATTCATTGGTCTTGGAGTTGGGATTCTTACTCTGCAACTTGACTTTGTTCTCCTCGATGGCACGTAATTCAAGCTTGCGGGCCATCATGAAGGCTTTGTCAAAGGTGCGGAAGGTCTGAACCTGCAAGGTAGAAGAAATATGCTTGGCATAGGCTTGAGAGAAAAGTTTGATAAGTTTAGGTTGGGGTAAGGAAAATGAGAGCTGATTGATGAGGCCTCTCCAGTGAGCAACGAAATTGGCTATGGATTCATCCTCGAACTGCCGAATAGAATAAAGGTCTGTGATTGAGACCTTTTTGGTGATGTTGATGGAGAAATGATCAAGGAAGAGTTGTGCCAGCTAGGTGAATGTGAAGAGAGAATGGATGGCAAGGGAGATGTACCAGTCAAGAGCAGCATCAGAGAGTGACATAGGAAACATGCATAAAAGTAATGCATCATCGTGTGCAATGAAATAATAGGCATGTCTGAATGCCCGTAGGTGCTGTTACAGGTCTTCCTTGCTCTGGAAATGAGAAAATTTAGGAAGTTCCCACTGACTAGGATACAGCCTGATTGGGACAGAGGGATGAATGGGTTCATTGCAAATTTTCTCATATGAGAGGGCATTACGTGAACCAAAAATAGAGGTCTCTAGGCTAGACATCTTGTCCATCAGCATTTTGATGATGTCTACTGACGGATTGGTGGGTGGAGTACCCCCTAAGTTTTAGGGTGCTTGAAAGAGGCTAGAGGAGGCATACGACGTAGTCAGTTGCACTTGTAAGGGCGCAACGTACTGATAACTAGTCATTGGGATGGAAGTGGAGGCTAAGGGTGGTTGGGTAGAAAGCATGGCTAGGCTCGATGTTGCCACGGGAGGTTGGATAGTGGTAACATGGGCCAATGGATAGGTAGCCACCCTAGTGTTGATAGGGGTGAGGGTAGGCAGAATAGAGACAACCAGATTCTGGAAAGGGGTAGAGATTGGTTGAATAGGCTGTGGTTGATAGGGGGCCGAAACCCTAGTGGAAGTGGGCCCAGAGATGGAGGGAGAGGCCACACTTAGAAGGTTGGTCAAGGGCTGGTCATTGGTTGAGGCGATAGCCTGGGTGCCTACAAGTTGAACTACAGATGCTATTGATACGGCTGCAGTCTCGACTAAAGAGGTCGGCATCCCATAAATTGGGTTACCCAAGGAGTCTCATGTTCAGCTTCACGTGAGATAATGTTGCAAGGCTTTGACATTGAGGTCCAAGAATATTTTGAAATCTTGGTCTCCTTCAGGGATGATGGGAGTCTAGGTCGGGGTCAGTCGAGTAGGAGTTCTTTCAGTCTCCGAGTGGAACTCCATTATGGGACTGGTTATGGATGGGGAAGACAGAAGCGGTTGATGTCTCACGTGGTCGACAAGAGCCTTGGTTTGACTGAGTTAGAACCATTCAAGGCAAGAAATAACGTCCTCATAAGCTCAAACAAGTAGATAAGAATAGAAAATATGAAGAACACAAGCAGACCCTAAACGTTAAATCCCTAGGAATAAATTATTAGGATCGTGGTGGCTTATGCCTTAGAATGTGTGTAGGAAGATTGGATTTTGAGACGGGTCCTAAAAGAAGTAGTCTATGGATGGTTTCAGGTTTGTTTCGGTGCTCAAAAGTCTGTGTTAGGTTTCGTACTTGGCCTAGTGCTAAGGAGCAAGCTCTCCTCAGTTCACGAACCCAGTGATGAGTTGGGCCCGCTTAGCCAGTATATACTTCCCCTAGAGATTATCCTCTGCCAGAGAATAGAGTGGGCTTTCCCCTTGGTGATGAAATCCAAGTAGGATTGCCAGGATGGGTAAGGTATCCGCTGGGTGATGAAATCCCAGTCGGGCCTTGTCTCAGGTGAGTTTTGATGTTTGATTTGTGCAAGTGATTTGGTTGTGTAACATAAAGTGGACTATGATTAATTCATGATGCGGTTATTAATTACTAGGTGTGGACTAAGTATGCAATCAAGAAAAAAATGAAATGCAGTGTGTTTTAAGCCCAAGTCAAAATTTTAGTTTGTATGAAGACAAATGGAGAAAGGGTTGAAGAGTATGACTTTTGACTAGTCTATGATGCAAGAAAAGAAAGAAGAGTTCTTTTTAATCCTGCTTATGATGTCTTTTGGAAGAGATAGAAGGAAGAGGTGAAAAGGAGAAACCTAATGCACCCTATATGAACAGAAAGAAAAGAACCCAAGGAAGACCCTAGGGTCCCACTGGGCGTGCCAGAATGTTTCTATACGAGATTCGCTTTTCACATTCAAGAAAGGAAAATGAGAAACTAAAAAGAATAGACGAGGGTTTGTACATACCCAAATTGTGGACTTGCGCACCAGATTTAGATGATAGTAGGAACTCCTCTTTGGTTGTGGAGGATGACACCTGAAAGAGAAAAAGACTAAAACATGAAAAATGTTAGATGACAAGAAAGTGGACTGCCAAGCGAAAGCTTGGTCCTAGAAGCGCAAAAGACTTCTTGGAGGATGACAGTCCACTATTAAAAATAGAATATTGACAGAAACAGAGATGATAAAAGACTAAATGAAGGAAATAAAAAGCAAATGTGTACCTGATATGCAGTAATCTGCTTTGCATAGTCACCGACATTGGTGGTTCTACCGGCGTCGGTCAAGGAAGGTCACCGACGTCAATTAGGCTACCGACGTCGATAGGGGAAATGACCAGCATCGATCGGGGCAGTAGTCTTTAGATGAGGTCTGGTCAGCTCTGTGGTCTTTGGACGAGCTCTGGTCAGGTCTGGATAGGTTTCAAGGCTACAAAATGGTCTAAAAGAGTCTAGGTCTATTTAATGGTCTGTGTAGGGGTCTAGGCAGAGTTGCAGGGATAATGGACAGACTGTATGTTCGGATATGGGAAGGCCTCTCAATGTTTTTGGGAGGAATTCAAGTCTAGTCTATGGTCTGATAGTCTAAATCTGAGTGGTGATATCACTTAAAAGCAATAACTAGAAAACAAATGAAAGCATAGAAGAAATGCTTACCTGTTGCCTGCTGAAGAGAGAGTAGGAGACTTAGTTGCAGATTGATTGTTGATGGTGTGTTGCAGATTAGTTATATATGTTCGATGTAGAAGACTTCTAGCAAGGTGACTGAAGTAGAGTACCTATGCCTGAGAGAGAGAGAGAGAGAGATTTTTAGTGGATTGGCTGAGTGAAGATTGGCTGATTGTTGAAAGTCGAAAGGCGGATCTGAGAACGTCTTGAAAGAAGGTCAGATAATAGATTGGAAAACTGATTTGGAAATGGATAACAGATAACGGATTGGGAAATGGATAATGGATCCTGTGTTTGGGTTGAGAATGCAGTTTTAAGGGTAACCGATGCCGGCAAAACCATCGACGTCGGCTGAACAGTGACCGACATCGGTGGCTACAGAATGGGGACAGAGGCTATTTTGGCCTTCTGCCCATTCTTACATGCTACCAGGGTCAAGGTTCATGGGAAAATGGTCGAGAAGGGCTAAATAGGCATGGGAGAATAAAATGGGGGTCATAAATGGGTCATAGGGTGAGAGAGAGAAGAATTATTAATGTAAAATAAGTGATTATTTTAAATTAATAAGACATAGGTTAGGTGTGTCGAAGTGGATGAAGGGGACCAAGGGGGAGAGAATGGGGAGAGGATGACCAAGGGAGTAGACACGATTTCGGTGTCTACACACCCCCTAGGTTGTATGGTACTTGGAGGGTGTTAGGAAGGGCATATGATGTACTTGGTTGCACTTGTATAAGCACAAAATACTGGTAGTTCATCATAAGGACTGAGGTGGAGGTCAAGGGTGCTTGTGTCATGAAGTTAGAAGGCACAAGTTGACTAGATACCGCCAAAGGTGGGTGAATGGTGGCATTGGCAAAAGGGTAGGTAGACACTCCTGCATTTATAGGCGTAAGAGTGTGTGGAGTCGAGACAATCAAGTTTTGGTATGATGTAGAACTTGGTTGAATTACGTGTGGTTGAGGGGGTAATGAAACCCCGATGGAGGTTAGTCCAAAAATAGATGGGGAGGCCAAACATTGCGTATTGGCCATGGTTGGGTTAATGGTTGAGGCAATAGTATGAGTCATAAAAGGCTGGGTAGCGGACGGTGTTGATGTCATCACCACTTCACCTGAAAGGTCTCACGTTTGGTTTCTTGCGAGATAGTGTTGGAGAGCCTTGATGTTGTGGTCAAGGAGTCTCTCAAAGTTTTGATCCCCTTTGGGAACAATTGAATGTTGAGTTGGAGTTGATCGGATAGGAATAGTCTCAGTGTCTAAATGATACCCCATTAGAGGACTTGTTATGAAAGGCGATGGTAGAAGTGGTTGTTGCCTTGCGTGGTCAACAAGAGTCTTGGTTTGACTACGTGTCAAAACCATTCAAGGCAAGATAGTACATCCTTACTAGCTCAAACAACCAAATAAGAATAGAAAAGAAGATGAAGATAAGTAGACCCTAAATGTTAAATTCTTAAGAATCAATTTTTAGAGTCGTGTTGGCTTATGCCTTAGAGTGTGTTTGGGAAGTTGGCTTTTAGAACAAGTCCTAGAAGAAGTAGTCTAAGGTTGGTTTCAGGTTAGTTTTGGTGCTCAAGGTCTATGTTAGGTTCCGTACGTGGCCTAGTGCTAAGGAGCAAGCCCCCCTCACTTCATGAGCCCAGAGATAAGCTGGGTCGCTTAGCCAGTATATACTTTCCCTAGAGTTTATACTCTACCAGAGAACAGAGTGGGCTTTCCCCTTGGTAGTGAAGTCCAAGTAGGATTGCTAGGAAGGGTAAGGTATCCACTAGGTGATGAAATCCTAGTCGGGCCTTGTCTCAGGTATGTTTAGATGTTTAGTTGTGAAAGTAGTTTGGATGTGTAACATAAGTGGACTACACTTTATTCATAATGTGTTTTAAGTTACTAGGTGTGAGAGCTAAGTATGCATTCAGGCAAAAATGAAATGCAATAGATTTTTAAGCCCAAATTGAAATGTGTGTTCGGATGCAGACAAGTTGAGAAAGGGTTAAGAGTATGAACTTCACTACTCTAGATGCAGGAAAGAAAGAAAAAGAAGGATTCTTTTTAACTTTGCTAATGATGTCATTTCGAAAGAGATGGAGGAAAAGGTTGCAAGAAGAGACCTAATGCATCTATATGAAAAGTTTGTTTTTAGAAGAAAAAGTATGAACCCAAAGAAAATTCCTAGGGTCCCACCGGGCGTGCCAGAATGTTTCTATAAGTTTTTTCTTTTTCACATTCAAAAGAAATTAAGCAACTAGAGTATTGGTCAAGGGTTAGATGATACCCGGATGAGGTCTACGCACCGTTATCCAGACGTTGTAGGGACTCCTCTTTGGCTATGGAGGATGACACCTGTAAAGAGAAAGACTTAAACAAAGAGATTGTTAGATAGATGGATGGTGGACTACCGAGCAAAGCTCGATCCCAGAAGTGCAGAGACTTCCTTGAGGGATGACAGTCCACTTTTGATAAAAGAGAATGTTGCTAGAAATAAATAATGAAAGACTAAACAAAAGAAATAAAGGTGATGCATACCTATATTCTACTATCTGCCTCTCACAGTCGGCGACACTAGTTAGTCTACCGTCATTGGTTTTAAAAGTCTGCCGACATCGATTAGTCTGCTGTCATCGGTTTGTCAAAGTGTGCCGATGTCGGTTAGTCTGCCATCGTCGGTGGGGGAAATGGTCGATGTCGGTTAGGGAAATGGCCTTGGACAGGTTCTGGATGATGTCTCTAGTCGATGGAATGGTCTGTGGTAGTCTAAGAGTTTATTTAGGGTGGTAAGACAGTAGTCAAAGTCTTTAAGAGGGACAGAGGTAGGGGATATGTTATCAAAAAAGGGGTAAGGGTAGGAGAAAGGCCTCTCAGCCTCTCTGGGAAGAGGTTTAGTCAGGTCTGGTCTAGATAATATGGCTTAGAAGCAATAAATAGAAAACTGATTACAAATACATTTTAAGCTACTAAAATGACATAAAAGGAGAATAATTAGCTCTTGTTTGCTGAAGAACCAGAGGAGTGAATGCTTGTTGCTGATGTAGAAGACTCCCTGCAAAGAGGTAGAGTGACTGATGCAGAGTCCCTGTGCACTGTGATGATTGGTGTGCATCTGGGAGAGAGAGAGAGAGAGGTCAAAGTCTAGGTGCAAGAGGATTTTTGCATTCGGGTCTGTGATTGATTGATTTAGCATCCAGGGGGTGAAGACAATTCGCCTTCGAGTTGCTTTAAGCGACCGACGTCGGCGGCTAGAACATGGGAAAAAGGGCTAAAATTAGCCTTTTGCCCATTCTTCTAACTGCTAGGTCTAATTGTCATTGGAAAATAGTTGAAGGTGGATTAAATAAGGGAGAGAGGGTTGAAATAGGTCATAAATTGGTCATAGGGTGATGGGAGGCATCCAAGGGAAGGTATCCAAGGTGGGGTGAGGTGTCATGGGTGATGTGTCAAGGGTGTGTTATTAATTTAGAATAGGTTATTATTTTAAATTAATAAGTGTGTGGGTTAGGAATGTGTTAGAAGTGGACCAAGGGGGGAGTCGACTAAAGAGTAGACATGATTTCGGTGTCTACACTTGCATTATAAGTTTACACTAATTAATCTTGGAAATGATGTTGAAATGCCTCCTATTTATAGATTTTTGGATTTGATCAGAATTAACCTAAATTATCCATCTCAAAATTGAGTTGTGTGGTTGAAGATTAATTTAATTTTTGGAATTAAGTTATTAATTATCCTCGTCATGACATTGGAATAAGAGGAAATTAAGAGGCATGGAAGGCATCATGGAAGGCATTGATGAGGCATGAGAGGCATGAATCTTGATATTTATGGAATTTATGGCCTAGAGATGTCTTCCCAGAAAATGAGGTCACTTGATGATGCAGATATTATATATTCATTTCAAAAAACAAGTATTCCATAAGTTTCCATGGAATTCTTAATTAAGCCTTGATATGGGTTAATTAGCCCTTAAGCATGATTAAGCATTTTATGCACAAATTACCCAAATTGATCAAAATGTCTTGTTATTAGTCCAAAATTTGTCTGAATTAGAATTGAAAGGTCATGTCAAATGTGTTAAAACCTTATTCTCATTTAGTATATTACCAACAATAAAGGCACATTTCTTGTGTAGAAGATTTGATAGGGAAGCACAATCTAGAGCACCCAGGTGCAAATTTGACATTTTGACTCAAAATAAATTGATCAAAGTTAGCTGGCCCATAAATTGCATTACCCCATTTAGTGATACCTTGGCCAAAATTGGCACTTGAATATGTTAGTTTCACATCATTTAGCATATTTTAATTTTTTAAGGCTAAATTATGCATTTTAGATGGAAATTGGTCAAAAGCCTAGTTGGAGGTTATTAGCGGCTAGTTTTAGGTGTCTATAGTTTTCCCCTATTTGGGAAGATGTTGCAAACCATAGGCAAATCAATGTCTTCTCAAAGAATTAAAAATGGCCTATATGCCAAAAAGAAGATGATGATTGGAGAACAAAGCTCTAAATGGTTTTTGGGAAGCCTATGATGATGCCCCCTCGAGGGAATGGCTGTCACATTTGTTGATGGATGATCCCTCGAAAAAAAACAAGAAGAAAGGTGGAATTAACATGTGGTTGAGATTAATCCAAACAAAAAAATGCTTACATGAATTGATGTAAAAAGGATACTGATTTGTTCAAAGGTGGTTATAATCAAGAATAAAAGTCAAAAATGTGATTTGTCCATAGGTGGTTATAATCATGAAGATGACTTGGATTGGCTAAAAATGATTGTGCCCCAGTTAGGGCTAATTAGCAAGCATAACTCAAGGATATAACATGGAATACAAATTAAATATGAGTGGGTGCAAAGTGATGAAATAGATGAATAGAAGAATGAGATGGATCAATAGAATGATTCAGGTGTACCTACCAATGAGGAAATGCTTGTCTTGATTAACAATGATACAACTAGAATGTTCATTGAGTTGATTTGATCAAGGGTGAGATTGAAGGATTTTGCTAAGATGCCAAAGAGAAATTTCTACAGCTCCATTGATTATAGACTTTCATGAAGCTAATTTTTGTTGTAGCATGTGATGGTAGGCTTCATGATAGAACACCATGAAAACTTGGCCAAAATATGCGTAAGGATTGATTCCCATTACCCAATAAACACTCAAAAATAATTCACTAATGATAAAAATCATGATGACAATGTTGATGTACGAATATGAATGGACTCAAAAATAATGTGCTCAAGGAATCACCCAACAAACGCATATAGACTAATTCAAGGCAACAGTGTTGAAAGTAAACAAATAGGCAAGAAAATAAACAAACAAATAGATATTAAAAAAAAAAAAAACAACCCAAAATAAACAAACAAACAGAAAGCCTAAAAATAAAAGCAAAAGAAAGCATCCTAACAATGACAATGCCCCAGTAAGGCGGATCAAAGATAACTGACTAGGCTTAGATAAGCCAAATATTTTTTTGGTATTTTTGAAATATTATAAATGTTTTTAGAATTTTTAGGTATCATAACTTGTTAGAGAATGATAAGATACCTGTTCACAAAATGATGAGAGTGTTTGGCTTAGGTTGCTCACAAAATGATGAGAGCGTATGGAAAGGGTGACTAAGTTGACCTCAATATATTTTGAGCATGACCCACATAGTTCTAAAATGACCTCAAGTCATATTAATATCATCCACACAAAAGGTGGATAAAAACCAACTAGGTCCCAACAAGTTCTCAAATCTGACAAATGGTCAATCAAATGAAAATAGTGATGGCAAGGTGATGCAGCAATGCATGGTAAACAAGTGTTGCCCCTAGTTTTCCCATAGGTGGTTATAACTAAGATACAACGATATAGGTAAATGATACTAATTTTCCCATAGGTAGTTATAATTAGTAGCAAGACTGGTGAGAAATTGATTTGCCCATAGGTGGTTATAATCAAGCTCACATAAATAAAAATAGATATAGGATGAAAAATATGTTGCCAAATCAACTGTCACACTAATTTCATAGACTATCATTATAAACATGGATTGGATTTATTATTGAAACTTCATCAAAATCCCCCCACAAAATGTGTGAGAAGAATCAAAAGAACCAAGATCAAAATAGGATTGGGTAGGATGACTAAAAATAGGCTTTGGTTTATATAGGAATGGAATGATAAGATGGTATGGTCTTGCTAAGGATAATGATGGTTTTTTAATAGATTAGATAAAATGGTAGGAGGGTTACCCCCAAGTGACAGGGGTGAATGGTAATATTTGTGATAATGGTAAATAGGCATAAAATGGCAATGGTAATGGTAGTGTGAAATGGTATGGTACATGTTTTTGGCCTGGGTATGGTTTTTGATTCTGTTGTTCTTACTGATGGGGAGATGCACATCCTAATCAAAAAATGATATAAATAGAACACTTGATTATGTCAATTTCTAGCCTACACCTCATCTAAAAATATACTCTATCAAGAACTGGCTACAGATTTGATTGCCAAGAATGCTTTCATGATCTTCATTGGTCATTGATTATGATTCCTTCAAATGTCGAGACAAGGTATCTATGTAGCCTCTGCAAAGGAAAATGTGGTTGTGGATGGTAAATAGGGACAAATGATGAATGGTAGGTTTGATTGTAAAATGGAATGGCAAATGATAATATAATGTGGAATGGTGGGGGAACAAATGAAGATTAGGACTTTTAGTTATACGTAATGTTGTTGATGTCAGATTTGACATAATTTTGGTTGTGGTGGGGCTAAAGACTTTTTCTCACAATAGGACCACCAAATTTTTTTGTTATTGGATGTTGAGAGTAGATACCATCTGATTAGGCTATAGATAGGAAGCTATTTTGATTTTATCTTCATCCAATAGTGAAGAAATTTTATGCTCAGCTATTAGTGCCTCATAAAGGTTTTCACCAATGAAGTTGTCTTGATTATCTTGTAGCGCCTTCAAAAAGGTTTCACTAATGAACATTAGATTTTGATTTTGATTGTCTTCTAGTGCTTCCAAAAAAGTTTTACTAGAATATGTTGAGTTGTGACTTTGATTGTGTTAGAAATATTGTCATTGATGTCAAAGGTCTAGCATTATTAGTGTTAAAGGCCCCATTGAATTTAATGATGTTTTTAATAGTCATATCTTGGCTAATGTGTGTTAATATTTATTTAATATTAATTAATATATTTTTGGTTGCATATAAGTCAAAATAGGGCCCATGGATAATTCAAAGAGTAATGGGGTAAAGACAAAAGAAGAATGGGATGCATTTTCCTATGAAGAGTCATCTTGAGGAATTTCAAGAGTCACCAAGTGAAGACAAAATAAGAAGGGTGCGATTTCTCATGAAGGGACACTTTGAGGAATATGAAAAGTCACCAATATAAAGACAAAAGAGGAAAGGATGCTTTTGCTTATGAAGGGTCACCATATGACTTTTCAAATGCAAGGATATGAAAGGTCATGCAAGTTTGGGGGCATTTTCCATGAGGATTGAAGGGTCACAAAGGGTGAATGCCAAAGGTCATTTGAAAAGATATAAATAAAGGGTTGAGAAGCCATTGGTAATATGGAAGAAAGAGTATGATTTGTAATTTTTATATCTAGCTTAGAAGAGCAAAGGAGAGAAAAGAAAGAGATATTGTAATGTGTTATCATTTGTTGAGAAAGCAACATTGAGAGATAGTTGTGTGGTATACACAAAAGGGGTTGGTGCTCCTGTGGGTTGGTGCTCAGCAAAGGGGTTGGTGATCCTACAAGTTGGTGCTTGTAAATATTATAGTTTAAGTTGGTGATCATTCATATAATTGAGATTTTTCTCCATGGTTTTTCCTACATTGGGTTTCCATGTTAAATCTTGTGTCTCTTTCTATCTTGTGTGGTCTTTATTATTTTAGTTTTATTGCATATCTTGAATGTATGGTTAAGTGGAATTTAATTAAGTGAAATTTTATAAAATTTATGATATACTGATTCACCCCCCCTCTCAGTATATCCCGTGCTTAACAGATTGTCCCCTAGCACCTCTGAAAAGGTTTCACTAGGAGAGTGTTCTTCTATGACATGAATGTTGTCTTGGCATCCTTGCTCTTCTTCAAATTCTATGTATTCATGGATACAGTTCAACAAAGTGTGATTATATTGATCCTAATCAACACTTATGGGAGATGGAATGTCAATAATATGGATATCTTGGTTGACGGTAATGGCCTATGGAATGGTAATGGAATGAGGAGAGGCTGCACAATCCTTGTAAAAGATACTAAGATAACTTGTGTCAAAGCTGAAGTACTCATACTCAAAAATTGGTGAAGGATCACAAATTTATTCAAATTAATCTACAAGGAATGCATAACCAATGTTGTAACAGTCATGGACATATTCTTCTTTTAAATCTAATTCTAACTCAAGGGACTTTGAATCCGATGTCATAAATGATGTTGATTCTGATTCTAATGCTAAATATGATGTCAGTTTAAGAATAGAACCTAACTCTAACTCTAATTCTTCATCTAATAGGTACTATGTTATAATGATGTCTTGTTGAATGTTTAGTTTTGGACAAGTAACAGCCTGTGATGGCATAATGGGTTCCATAAAGACTGGTTTGTCAAAGAAAGACTCCTCTAGAATGGGAAATAAGTCAAGAGACAACTCCTCAGAGATTGGCTTGTCAATAAGATGCTCTTAAAAAATAGGCACATGGTCGAGGTAATGATTTGTCTAAAGGTGGTTATAATCATTAAGAAGTGACTCAATGAAGACTAGCTCATTAGTCTGAGACTCCTTGACAATTGGTATAGGATTAATAGGTAATTTATCATAAGTTGAATTATCACAAATGGTTAATTCAATAGAAACATCTCAGATTGGTTGGTTCTCTTGGTCTTGGTTTCCAATGAGTTGAAAAATACCAATTTTGAACATAGCTTGGTCTTTAAAAGATTTAATCGGTTGAGGTTTGGATGGGATTGGTACTAGATGAGGAATGACTTGAAGTTGGATAATGGTAGGGCATTAGGGAGCCTGTTTGCTTACATGAGCTAAAGGACAAAGTCTTGAGATGGCAATGATAGGGCAGTGTGGAGCATGATTTCTTACACAAGCCAAATGATGAGGTCTGGGAATGATGAAGGGGTGTTGTGGAGCTTAATTAATCACACAAACTAGAGGACTAGGTCTTGGTATAGAAATGGTTGGGTGTTTTGGAGCTTGGTTGCTCACACAAGCCAAAGGACTAGGTCTTGGTATAGAAATGGTTGGGCATTTTAGAGCTTGGTTCCTCACACAAACCAAAGGATGAGCTCCAAGAATGTTAATGGTATTCCTTAGATATTACGGAGCTTGATGTCTCATCATGAAATTTGATTAGGGGTAGGGGTAGTTGATGATCAGATAGTAAAAGGACATCATAAAATTTGATTGCTTACATAAGCAAAAGCATCCAAGTCTTCTTCATAAACCATATCATCCCAGTCATGAGTTGGATCATAAGCTAGTTCTTGGTTGTGTACAATGTACTAATTATTGTAAAAAAGGTATGGATTTATATCCCAAACAATATTATTTGTAGTTGGGTTTTTAAAGTCCTCCTAACAAGCATCTTCATACCAATCAAGGTCTTGAGTTGGATTGTAAGTTACTTCATGACTTTGTTCCCATGAATGATTAATATGAGGTAGATAAAAATATATCTCACAAACCATATTAACATCATTAGGGTCTTGATAAAATCCATAAAAGTCATTTTGTGCAGCCATTCTATCATAAGTCAAATTGTAAGTGACACCACCATAAGTGTAGCGAGACATATCCACATAAATGATGAAATCTTGGAAAAAAAAAGACTTAGAGTTCTACAAACTCTAAAAAATCATATCCAAAGGACAAATGATTCAAACTTTGTCTAACTTGGTCAAAGGGGCAGAGCCGTATCTCCAATATGGTCTGTGTTAAGACCTGGCATAAAATAGCCTAACATTAAATGTCTAATGTCAAATTTCCTACACACAAAAGGTCAAGTGTCTAAATAAAAATTGACATGTCAAAGGTCTAGGTCAAAGTGTTCCAAACAAGGTCTAAACTAGGAAAGGGAAAAGTTGAGTTGCTAGGTCTTTTGTCTAAACGTGGAGTCAAAATCTAGGCTCAAACAAATAGGATTGCTAGGTTTTTGGCCAAACGATGTCAAAATCTAGACTTGAAATAAAGGCTAATGTGATTTAATCTAACAAGTTTGGAAACAACTTTAACATAGACCCAGCACATAGAATCAAACATAAACATAATCAATTGGCATAAGGCATAAGACAAAAGGCTATTTGAAAAAGGTTGTGTTCTCCCACATAAAGTCAAAAATAATGATGAGGATTGACATTAAACAAACAAACCACCAATAGTTTTCAATTTTGGGTAATCGATTAATCAAAGTTATGCAACCTAAAAGAGAAAGATCTATGTATCAACCCCACAAATTGAGGCTTAAAAAAAAATCAATCAATGTTTGGATCCAAGATTAACAAGTCTAATTGAAAAGTTAATGTTGAAAACTAGGATTTGACTTAAATAGGCTAGAAAAGATTGGAAAACATGACAACACAAGACAAAGGTCCAAATGGTATACATAATATGATTTGAAACAAATGGTTTTGATACAATGGTAAACAAGTCTTGAAACAAATTGATCAGCCTTGTTGTTCCCAAAATCTGTCAGTCATTTTGGGACAACATATGAACTATTTTGGTCCTGCAAGCGAAAATTATTTCTTCCCTTCTCAAAAATTGTTTTGAACATTCAAATTCTTCATTATTCAAGATTTTTTAGTTAATGGATTAGCAGGTTCAATGGATTCAATAGGCGAGTTCTCACAAAGGAGCAAGTTTCCAACACTTAGGCATTTTCAAGACTAGTTCAACACCTCGGTTCAACCAAAAATGTTCATCAGCAAGCTTCAAAGAAAGGATTGAACCATTGAACCATTGAACCTTGAACCAAAATGGTTCAAGGGTTCAACAGGTTCAACGGGTTCAATGACATTAGCAAGCTTAAAGAGTTAAACGCTTCAACAAGGTTCAACAAGTTTAACCACTTCAAGATTCAACGGATTTAAAACACTTAGTGAAATAAAGGAAGATTGAATCGTTGAACCTTGAACCAAAAAGGCTCAACAGTTCAAAGGTTTAACGCAAATGGTTCAATGAGATTGGTTCAAGCAGTCAAAAGACTTAGCCAAAAGAAGGCTTCAAATGCAAGATTGAACCATTGAACCGTTGAACCAAAGTTGGTTCAATCAGTTGGTTCAAAGGACTACCCCAAAGCCAAAGAAACAAGTGCCCCTACGGAGGGCAATGAACTAAAGGTAGGTGCCCTTGTGGAGGGCAGGGAACATTGATTCAAAGATCAAAGAGAAGGCCGAAAGGGTAAGATTTTCTTTAGAAAAGTGAACAAGGCAGAAAAGTCAGAATTCCTTCAGATTTATTTAAGGAACCAAAAGAATTCCTTCAAAAATATTTTTCGTGGAAGAATTTCACTAAGGAAAATCCTTCAGACAAATTGTCTGAAGGAATTCCTTCAGACATTTTTCCTGAAGGAAAGATCAAAAACCTGGGGAAAAAAGCATTCAAGGTGAGGGAAGATTTCCTTCAGAGAAAAAGTCTAAAGGAATTCCTTCAGAATTTTGCCTGAAGGAAAGTAGATGAAGCCAAGAAAATATTTCCTTTAGACAATTTGTCTGAAAGAATTAACCTGAAGACCATCCAAAGGCCGCCTGAAGGGTAGGTACCCTTGCGGGGGGCTCTCAGCACCAACAAAAAGGACCTTTCTCAAATCTCAAAGGGACACCTTCCCTTCAGGGCATTCCAAGGACATAAAGTTGTAAGAATTTTAAGGCTTCAAGGGACTTAGAAAAATAAAGAAAGAAATGGAACAAAGGATGAACCAATGAACTGATTGAACCTTAAACTGAAAGAGTTTAAAGTTTAATGGTTCAAAGGAAGCTCTAGACAAAGGAAGGAAGTAGCAAACAGATGATTCTAGAGACCAGTTCAAAGGGATGGTTAAACTAAAGAGCAAGGAAGGGATTAAACCAGGAACTGATAAAGACTGCCTAAATCGTTGAACTATTGAACCAATAAACTTTCAAAGGTTCATGGTTTAATATGGTTCAAATAGCCAGCAACCATTGACAGCCTCGCGGACATCAAATTTAAGGAAATGGAATATCCATTAAAATTCAAATATAACACAAAATTTGAAAGATGAACCAAGTAACCAGCTGAAGAGATAGCCAGAGACTTCAAATTGCTACAGGGAAGAGAGAACAATACCAAAAGATCAAAAATATCTACAAGGGATTTATTACTAGTAGGTGAAAAGTCCACCAAAGTAGACTTCTAAGCACATCAAAATCAAGGACGTGGCCTATTTTTCTTCCATGAAGTAAAGGAAAAAGTGGATAGCTACGCAAATAAGAAGGAAAAGACCAGGTGGTCTATACTTTGGAGGAGACATATAAGATAAATTAGCATGCCATAGTTAAGGTGGATGCATTGTTCCAAGCATGGCCCCTTGATAGGGTTGAAAATGCATTCAATGCATTAACCACAGCATGGGTTGTTTTATAGATCAAAGTGCCAAGCCTTTCTTGGTGTTATACATTGTAAACTCTTGTTTTATGCAAGGGAGATCTTTCCATTATAGAAGCAAAACTCTGCCCAAATTAAAAGGTGATTACTGAGACTTTGAGCTCAGATTGTTGATCATATTTATTTATCTAAATGAGAAAGCAAGTTACTTTTAGACTTTGTGCTATTATAACTTGTGTTATTTTAGGAAATTTTTCTTATGTCTATTTCCTAGGAGCTTTCTTGTTTATTTAATTTAACAAGCAGAACTAATGGAAGTAATCAGGAAGGTATCTTGAGGCCAATTGTGGAAAGACTTTGTGCTATCACAATTGTCTTCAGTGTGTGTTTTTAATTTCTTTCTATGTGAAGGATCTTGGGATGAATTTGTACCACCATTATCCTTTGTTTTTCACTCTCTAGGCAGTTAAGGTGTAGACTTTGTGTTACACTTCATTCTACTGGTTACTACGCCCATTGTTACATGTTGGTTACTTGTCACTTCCTGAAAGAACTCCTGTTGTTTCCTGCAAGATCACTTCTAAAAGAAGAGAAGTGCCTTTAGTGTTTTCATCAAGATTTTCTCTTTTGTTTGTCAACATCATCTCTAAAAAAATAGAGATGGATGGTGTAATCCTACCCCTAAGTGTTATTTTCTACTTATATATATAGTATATAGCTCCTCATATTTATAGGGAACCTCCCCTTGATGAGAGGAGAGATTTTTCCACCTCTGATGTGGTAAACCTGCACATTTGGCTGACCAATCTCCCTTATGGTTGAAGAGACCTATTTTTCTCATCAATTAGTTGGTGACAAAATATTCACCCAACAATTTTTTGGTGACTCCACTGGGGATATTATGTGCAGTTTGAAGCCTCAAGTTTTATATTGAAGTAGTTCCTACCCTCATCCATTATATACTCTAGTGACTTTGATATGTGTCTTACCCATTATCATTATAGCTTTACCATTTTCTTCCCAACTTTGTGCAATAATTTTTTGGTGATTTTGTTGTGGAAGAGTGCACAGTTTGAAGCCTTAAACTTCAAGCTGAAGCAAGTCCAGCTCTTTTCCATTTTTGTTCTACAATCTAGCAACTCCATGCTTTAATAGAAGCCAAAGAGCCCAAGGTGTTGTTGACCCTATTTTTGAGTTGGTGCAGTAGGGAAATTTCAATTTGTTCCCTCCTCAACTTCAAGTTCAATGATCCAAGAGTGTTCCTCCTACCCATACCAGGTCACCAACATGAGGCAGAGCTTCTTTATCTGCTATTAGCAGAGCTTTGCCTATACATACTCCACCCAAATTTGTTATCCCCCCTTTCCATTATCCAATCATGGAAATTCAAGGCCCCTGGGATAACTCTTTTGGCCCACTCAATTTGACTCCACCTCTACATGAGCTACCACATAGTTCAAGAAAGAATTTCCCTAAATTCTTTGGAAATGGGAGAGTTCATCCTGATGAACACATTGCAGCTTTCAGCATAGCATGTGGTGTGATAAGCATGGAGTATGATGATGTAGCAGTCAGGCTATTTGTGGATACATTGTAAGGTGTTACTACATAAAAGTTCTACCATCTACAGGCCCAGACTATGACTGACTGGAACACCCTCAAAGCTAAGTTCAAAGAAAGCTTCAAGCTTGCAAAAGATGCACATGCCTTGTTGGCTCAGCTCACATAGATGAAGAAGGATTCTCATGAACCTATGAGGGACATCATTGCCAAGTTTAACAAGTTGAGGAACCGGATTCCTATAATTGCTCAACCAACACCTGAGAACCTCAAATGCTTCTTCATCAATTCACAACTACCTGAAGTGAGTTTTCTACTAAGATAGGCTGGTCACATAGACCTTACTACTACTCAGGATTTAGCTACTGAGGTAGAAGATGACCTTATCTTGGCAGGAAAGATAAGGAGAGATCCTAACAGAGGTAAATCCTCTTCATCTTCTAAATACTCACCTACAGTCACCACTGATCTAATGGTGTAAAAGCTAGCAAATGAATAATTAGATCTTAAAAAGCAAATGGTGCAAGGGATGTCATCTGATCCTTCATACAGAGATATACCAAGGAAGACATTCCCCAATCAGTCATACCAAGGCCATGCTACTAGGAATCAAGGGCAGCCAAATCATCTTCCTCCCCCTTAGAGGAAATTGGCCATTAAAGCACCTCCAACCAATTCAACAGTCTGATATCTTGAAGCAGAATCAGATTTATCCTTCTATCTTGAGTTAATTCCAAAAGATGACACTAATATATTCATAGAAAAAGAAGAATAATTAGCTGGCAACTCCAACATTAGTTTCTTAAATTACTAGGATGAACCCAAAAGTGAAGGTGGAGCAGTTGAGGGAATGTACGCTGTATTCACCCAGTCTAAGAACCAGTCATCCCAGCAAGATGATAAAGAAAAAATAGAGGAATGAACTTAGCCTATAATTTCAATTGCTAAGTGGGGAACCACTCTACCCTTCCAGCCAAAGGACTCAGTGACTGCTAAAAAGGTAAATACATCAAACATCCCTACACCTTCTACTTCAAATTTGTGGAATAGTCTTCCTCCTCCTAAAAAATAAAAGGATGAATTCCCATCCTCTGTTCCTAGTTCATTTCAAACATTTGACATAATTGATCATATAAAGAAAACTAAAATTCAAATGTCTAAATTTGAGTTCTTGCAATCCAACCCTGATCAGTTGGATAAGTTGGTTCAATGTGTAAAGGACCAATCCATCCCTGTAGGATAAGTAATTTTGAAGGTAACTCGTGATCCTCCCAAGAAAAAATCCACTAGGAATAACATTGTCACTGCTCCTCTTGCTACTCTTGAGAGGACTGAACCATTTTATGTCTCCCTGCTGATAAATGGACACCAACTGAATAATTACATCATTGATTCTAGAGCTTCAGACAATGTCATGCCTGCCAAAGTGGTAGAATCTCTTGGTCTCACACTAACCAAGACATTTAGGAGATGCTTCTCCATGGAGAACAAATCAAAGACACCCAATTTGCATTTATAGCATTCATAGACAAGAGAATCAAGATGATTGTCTTGGTGGCTGACGTCCCAGCATCATATAGCATACTTCTTGGGAAAATTTTCTGAAAGGATGTTGGTGGAGAGTTGAGCATGGACTTATTCGAGGTGAGGATCCTAGTCAAAGGCATGATGTAAATATTGCTCTCTGAGAAGGAAGAAAAATATGTGGTCACTCAAACATCAGTGCCTGAAGCTTAAATTATGTTTGAGTCTTCAGGCATGGGTAATTACTTCTTGTCCATAGAGGAAGTTCATGAGGTGTCTGATGAAGCTCCTGAAGGTGACAACCTAAAAATTATTTCAGATAGAATAGTAGAAAGGATGGTAGAATGCAGTGCAAGTGCAAAAGACTCCTCCCCTCCAAGCGAAGAAGAATCTAAGGAGAAATCAATGTCTAATGAGGTATAGATTCTAAAATTCGATGGTAGCTACTCCTCTACCAGTTTAAGAGCTAGAATTGTGTTGATATCTCTTTAAGGAGATATCTTTCCTTCTTTATACAAGTTGTAGTTCAGCAACACCAACAACACAACTGAGTACGAATCTCTATTGCTTGGATTGAAGGCAGCTCGAGACAAAGGCATCAAACTCCTTCATGCCAAAGGGGATGCTGAATTGATAGTTTGTCAAATAAGGAACCTATATCAAACCAAGAATGAGAGATTATACCACTATTACAATCTAGTCTGAGATCAAATTGAAAGATTTGATGCTTTCAGCATCTCTGCCATACTCAGGGAATTCAATGATAGAGCTGATGCATTGGCTATTTTAGTAACTCTTCTAGTTTCTCACCCAGACTTTAAGGGAGATAGGTACACTATTAAACTGGTCTTTTGACCAAGTGTGCCTGACAATGCCAATCATTGGCAAGTCTTTAATGGTGATAACCAGATCATTTCCTTCTTGAAGCAAAAAGATAGCTTTGCACAGCTACATTTCAAAGGCAGTGAACCTCAAAAACTTGAACCAGTCCCTAAATCAAGTGTAGATGCAGGTGAAGAATTCTTGTAACTTAAAGGAAATAAAATCCAAAAAGGTCTAATTTCCCTTGAGAATCTATTTGATAAACATGATAGGTTCATTAAACAGTAGCAAATAGATTCAAGCTCCTCTCAGGAGTTTTATCAAATAAATTTGGGTACCAAGGAAGATCCCAAGATGGTGAATATTGGGAAATGATGCACTCCTGAGGAGATATTCAAGTTCACTGCTTTGCTCTGCCAGCATATGGATGTCCTAACATACTCTTATGATGATCTAAAGTCACTCAGGCCTGAAGAAATTTGCCATGACATTCCTCTCAAAAGTGATTCAGTGATTTACAAGCAAAAATCTAGACTATACAATCCAAAAATATCAAGTACTATTTTGTCTGAAATATAGAAAATGCTAAATGTTAGGATAATCTTCCCAATCCATCATTCCACATGGATTGCAAACATAGTCCCTGTGAGGAAGAAGAATGGTAAAATTCACCTTTGTGTGGATTTCAAGAACTTGAATCAATCATCCTTAAAGGATAACTATCCTCTACCCATCATGGATCATGTTCTTCAGACAGTGACTGGTTCAGAGACATTATCAATTCTAGATGGCTTCTCAGGATACAATCAAGTTGAAGTTGGTGAAGCAAACCAGCACAAGACTGTCTTCACCACGCCTTAGGGCACCTTTGCATACCAGAGAATGCCATTTGGCCTGATAAATGTTGGTGCCACTTTTCATAGAGCAATGGACCTTGCTTTCAAAGATGAAATGGGTAAGTTCATTATAGTATACCTTGATGACTTGACCATCTTTTCTAAGCATTGCCCTGATTATGTGCACCATTTGCATCAAGTGCTAGAATGATGCCACCAGAATGGTATTTCTCTAAATCCCAAGAAGTCTATTTTTAGGGTAACAAAAAGGAAACTTATCGAACACATTGTGTCTCAAGAAGGCATAAGGATTGACTCAGACAGAGTCAAGTCCATCTAGGAGCTTACCCTACCTACAATTAAGACTGTAGTTCACTCTTTCTTCAGAAAGGTGAATTTTTTATGAAGGTTCATCCCCAAGTTTGTTGAGAAGACTCTCCATATTATAAACATGATGAAAGGAAATGCCACCTTCAGCTGGACTGAAGAAGGCAAATTAGTGTTTCAAGATATCAAGACTATTATTGCCCACACCCCAATTCTGGTTTGTCTAGATTATACCAAAGATTTCACAATGTATAGTTATGCTTCTAAGCACACACTATCAGCCATTCTGGTTCTATAGAACCAAGAAGGTGTGGAATCTCCCATTTGTTTCATGAGATGTCCTCTCAAAGCTCATGATCTAAAGTACTCAAACATGGAGAAGCATGCTTATGCAGTGGTAAAGGTAGTGAAGCATTTTTGCTTTGACATCCTGAATTCACATGTTACTGCCTTGGTTCCTGATACCACAGTTAAATCCATATTAACTTAGCAGGAGTTTGGAACTAAAAGAGGGAATTGGATTTCCAAAATCTAGGAGTTTGATCTAGTCATCAAACCAATGAAGTTGGTGTGGGGAAGGGGTCTATGCCAATTGATTGTTGAAAATAGACCAGAAGAAACAGAGCATGGAGAAGAAGAAATTGAAGACACGCCAACAGTCCTCTTTGTCTCCACCACAAATGAGTGGTATTCAAATATTTCTCAATTCCTTACTTATGGTGAGTATCCTACTCACCTGTCTCATAAAAAAAGGAGGACTGTCAAGTTAAAAGCCACCAATTTTGTCCTTTAGGACAACGGCCTATATAAGAGGAGCCTTGATGGAGTGTTCCTTCACTGCATGGATAAAGAGCAGCAGAACCTACTTTTGAAGTCCTTCCATAATCTGGCCTATGGAGGACATTTTTCTACTCTTGTAACTGTCCATAATATTATGTGAGCCATGTATTATTGGCCTACTTTGTTTCAAGATACATACAAATGGGTACAAAAGTGTGAACTATGCCAACAGTTTATTGGAAGACCTAAGTTAGTTTTTCTACCTCTCAAACTAGTGGTGATAGAAGAGCCATTTGTAGCAATGGGGAATCAATTTCATTGGTTTTGTAAACCCATATTCAAGTGCTAGACATGATTACGTCCTCACAGCTACATATTACCTCACCAAGTGGGTGGAAATAATTCCAACCAAGCATGTTATTTTAGAAGTAGTGTGTGATTTCCTCAAGGAGAACATCATTTCTAGGTTTGGGGTCCCAACCAAAATTGTCACAGATAATGTAGCTTGTTTCTCTTCCCAAGATATCACTCAGTTCTATTTTTACTATGGGATTACCCTCTCCCACTCTTCTGATTATTTTCCATAAGGGAATGGCCAAGCTGAGTCAAGAAATAAGAACCTGGTGACTATCATCAAAAAGCTGGTAGATGACAATCAAAGAACATGGCATAAAACATTAGTTGATTATTTATGGGTAGATAGAATTACACCAAGGAGGGAAATTGGTATGTCACCTTTCCAACTTCTTTATGGTCTCAATGTTGAGATACCAATCACCCTGGAACTGCTAACATTGAAATTGGTTAAGGCAGTTGAATATCAGACATTTAAAATCTCCATCAATAAGAGGATCATGTGCTTGACTGATCTGGATGAGCAGCAAACTATGGTGGTGGACTAAATTACATAGCATAAAATTCTGTTCAAGAAGCTCTTTGACTAAAAAGCAAAAAACTATGATTTCCAGATTGGAGATCAAGTCCTGTTGTGGGACAAGAGAAGAGAACCAAAGGGAATGCATGGGAAATTTGATTTTCAGAGAGGCCCATTTACTATCCATCAACTCAATGGTGAAAATAGTTTCCTATTGAAGTATCAAGATGGCACACCCTTTTCTCTACCTCACAATGGGTAGCATCTGAAGCATTTCAACTCTTGAAGTATCAAATTAGATCACCTGTATATATGTATATTTTTATAGTCTTTAGTTCTATTTTATGTTTTTCATTTTTAATTTTGGTGCCTTTCTTTTTTGGATAGCATGACTCCGTAGCCCAATGGCACACTTCAAGGCATTAAAGATTCTGGTTTCTACTCCCCTCAGCTGTTCCAAGTTTTCAACTGAAGAAAGTTCCCCAACTGGAGCCAGCTATTGTTCCCAAAATTTGTCACTCATTTTGGGACAACATATGAACTATTTTGGTCTTGTAGGCCAAAATTATCTCTTCCCTTCTCAAAAATTGTTCTAAACATTCAAATTCTTCATCATTTAAGCTTTTTCAATTAAGGGATTGGCATTTTCAACAAGTTCAATGGATTCAACATGTGAGTTCTCACAAAGGAGCAAGTTTCCAACACTTAGGCATTTTCAAGGCTAGTTCAATGCCTTGGTTCAACTAAAAATGTTCATCAGCAAGCTTCAAAGAAAGGATTGAACCATTGAACCTTAAACCAAAATGGTTCAAGGGTTCAATGGGTTCAATGGGTTTAACAATGTCAGTAAGCTTAAAGAGTTAAGTGCTTCAACAAGGTCAACAAGTTTAACCACTTCAAGGTTCAATGAATTCAAAACACTTAGCGAAATAAAGGAAGATTGAACCATTGAACCTTGAACCAAAAAAGTTCAACGGTTCAAAGGTTCAACACAGATGTTCAATGATATTGGTTCAAGTGGTCAAAAGACTTAGCCAAAAGAAGGATTCAAACACAAGATTGAACCATTGAACCAAAGTTGGTTCAATCAATCAGTTTAATCGATTGGTTCAAAAGACTACCCCAAAGCTGAAGGAACAAGTGCCCCTGCATAGGGAAATGAACTAAAGGTAGGTGCCCTTGTAGAGGGTAGGGAACATTGATTCAAAGATCAAAGAGAAGGCCGAAAGGGTAAGAATTTCTTTGGAAACGTGAACAAGACAGAAAATTTGAAATTCCTTTGAATTTGTTTAAGGAACCAAAAGAATTCCTTCGAAAATATTTTCCATGGAAGAATTTCACTAAGGCAAATCCTTTGGACAAATTGTTTGAAGGAATTCCTTAGGACATTTTGCCCGAAGGAAAGATCAAAAACCTGATGGAAAATGCATTCAAGGTGAGGGAAGATTTCCTTCAGACAAAAAGTTTGAAGGAATTCCTTTGGACTTTTGTCAGAAGGAAAAGCCCAAAAGGAAAAGCCAGAAAGGAAAAGCCTGAAGGAAAACAGACAAAGCCAAGAAAAGATTTCCTTTACACATTTGTTTGAAGGAATTCCTTCAAACATTTTGTCTAAAGGAATTAACTCGAAGACCATCCAAAGGCCACCTAAAGGACCCTGAAGGGTAGATACCCTTGTGGGAGGCTCTCGACACCAACAAAAAGTACCTTTCTCAAAGCCTGAAGGGACACCTTCCCTTCGGAGCACTCCAAGGATATAAAGCCGTAGGAATTTCAAGGCTTCAAGGGAATTCAAAAAATAAAGAAAGAAATGGAACAAAGGATGAACCAATGAACTGATTAAACCTTGAACCGAAAGAGTTCAAAGTTTAATGGTTCACAGGTTCAACGGTTTAAAGGAAGCAACAAACGAATGATTCTAGAGACCAGTTCAAAGGGATGGTTCAACCAAAGAGCAAGGAAGGGATTGAACCAGGAACTGATAAAGACCACTTGAATCAATGAACTTTTAAAGGTTTAAAGGTTCATGATTTAATATGGTTCAAATAGCCAGCAACCATTGACGGCCTTATAGACGTCAAATTTAAGGTAATAGAATATCCATTATAATTCAAATATAGTGCAGAATTTGAAAGATGAACCAAGTGACCAGCTGAAGAGATATCTTGAGAGCTCAAATTGCTACATGGAAGAGAGAACAACACAAAAATATCAAAAATATCTATAAGGGAGTTATTACCAGTAGGTGAAATAGTCTACCAAAGTAGACTTCTAAGCACACCAAAATCAAGGACATGGCTTGTTTTTATTCCATGAATTAAAGGCAAAAGTGGACAGATGTGCAAATAAGAAGGAAAGGACCAGGTGGTCTATACTTTGGAGGAGACATATAAGATAAATTAGCATGCCACAGTTAAGGTAGATGCACTATTCTAAGCATGGCCCCTTGACAAGATTGAAAATGCATTCAAGGCATTGACCACAGCATGGGCCATTTCATAGAACAAAGTGCCAAGCCTTTCTTGGTGTTATATATTTTAAACTCTTATTTTATGTAAGAGAGATCTTTTCATTATAGAAGCAAAACTCTGCCCAATTTGAAAGGCAATTACTGAGACTTTGAGCTCAGATTGTTGATCATATTTCTTCTTTATTTGAATGAGGAAGCAAGTTACTTTCAGACTTTGTGCTATTATAACTTGTGTTATTCTAGGAAATTGTTCTTATGTCTATTTCCTAGGAGCTTTCTTGTTTATTTAATTTAACAAGTAGAACTAGTGGAAGTAACCAAGAAGGTATTCTGAGGCCAATTGTGGAAAGACTTTGTGCTGTCACAATTGTCTTCAGTGTGTGTTTTTAATTTCTTTCTATGTGAAGGATCTTGGGATGACTTTGTGCCCCCATTATCCTTTATTTTTCACTCTCGGGACAGTTAAGGTCTAGACTTTGTGTTACACTTCATTCTTCTGGTTACTATGCCCTTTGTTACCTGTTGGTTACTTGTCACTACCTGAAAGAACTCCTACTATTTCCTGCAAGATCACTTCTAAAAGAAGAGAAGTGCCTTCAATGTTTTCATCAAGATTTTCTCCTTTGTTTGTGAACATCATCTCTAAAAAAAGAGAGATGGATGGTGTAATCCTACCCCTGAGTGTTATTTTCTACTTATATATATAGTATATAGCTCCTCATATTTATAGGGAACCTCCCCTTGATGAGAGGAGAGATTTGTCCACCTCTGATGTGATAAACCTGCACATTTGGCTGACTAATCTCCCTTGTTGTGGTTGAAGAGACCTATTTTGCTCATTAGTTAGCTGGTGACAAAATATTCACCCAACAAGCCTAATAGTGTAAGCATTCTCAAATGATGAAATCAATGCTATGTTTCAAAATACTTAAAAGGCTTAAAATGTTTTGACATGATTTGGGCAGCATAACACTACCCGTCACAACTTAAATGCATTGTTTTGACATGGCTTATGAACAAAAAAACAAGTTTTAGCCTCAAAACATACCAAGCACAAATGACCAAAATACACTAAGTATAATCATCCAAATCCTAGCAAGGGTATGGAAAAATGGGGTTTACTAAACTAGCAAGGTTTCAATCATTCTAAGGGAATCAATTGTATAATTAATTTCACATCAAATAATGCAAAAGACAAGCATAGAAATTGGGTGACCGTGGCATTGGCTAGTTGTGAAAAGGTCTAGTCTTTTTTACAACCACCACATCATGTTGTTTGCTCAGTGTAGTGTGATGTCCAAATGTAGATATGTCCCATGTACAACTCCAAAGGAGTAAAGGAAGTCAATGTTAGGAGGTGAAACCCCAGGCCAGAGCTTCCCTAAAGAACTTTTGGGAGGTAATGGCATCCTCCTCACAAGCTAAGATGCATAAAAATTAAAAAAACATGAAAGTAGAAAGACTTTAGGGTCATTTTCAAGATCACCCAAACTTTGAAGAGTTTTTGGGGAATGATTTATGTGACTTTATTTCTAAGCCTTAGACTAGGCTACTTGCAATAGGAATCGTGCTTTTGATTCCAAGGGTTCCCTATAGGGGACAAATGGAAGAACATACATGCAGCATTCTTATTTTTTCCAAATAAAACCTAAGTAAACAACTATTGAAAGAAAAAATTGATAAGTGTGTTTAATTTTAAACCCAAATAAAATGTTTGGTGGTGTTCATGTTGACCCCTTGGTCTTAGTTTCAAAATTTTGAAAAACATTCACCAAAAACATCTAAAAATTCTTTGTTAAAAATCCAAAATAAGGTTTCTAATCAATTTTTAAGCATGCAAAAGTGATTTAACCATGTTTTAAGCAAACATCCCACTTGGGCCTACAACAAATTATTAGCATGTCCTTTAACTTTGAAGCCCTTTTGAGTTTGAAACAAAAAACTTTGGAAAAGTAGGCCTCAGGTCTATGTTTTTTGAAAAACATAGTGACTGACATCAGTTAATACCATTGATGTCAATTACTTGGCTACTAAGATCTGGTCGATGTCAGTTCTAATGACTGATGTTGGTTGATCAATGATTGATGTCAGTATTTCTTACTGATGTCAGTTACTGTGTAAAAATTGTGGCAACTAAAAATGGCAAAATAAAGTTAGAAAATTTATTTACAAGAGTTTTAAAGGCTCAAATGAATATTTTAAAATTGTAAAATGGTTTTCTTCATGTATAAGATGCATCTAGTCCCACCAAGTGTTCCATAATGTGATCTAGGAATTTGACTCAAGAGAGTATGGTTAGTATGGTGTTAGTTACAAAATGAAAACAAGATGAAATAAACACACTAATAGCATAACATATCTAGGCCTAAACACTAGGGAGAGCTTAGTTAACAATCATGAATGAAACACACAACTAAAATGCAAAATAAAACTCTTTTACCTTCCTTGGATGCTCCAAAATGCTTGTTGTGGTGGCTTGATCGGCTTGTGCTCATGAAGTCCTTATCAATGGAAGCTTGGCTACCTCCATCTCTCCTTGGCACCTTTGGCTTATGGATTGGCTTGGCTTGGCTTGAAATCAATTTGGCATCGTAACACTAGTTGCTTAAATATTTTGGCACCAATCTTGCATTATAACTTTGCAATAATTAAGCTTGGAAATGATGTTGAAAGGCCTCTTATTTATAGATTTTTGGATTTGATCAGAATCAACCTGAATCATCCATCTCAAGATTGAGATGTGTGGTTGAATATTAATTCAATTTTTGGAATTAAGTTTGTAATTATCCTCATCATGAAATTTGAAGAAGGTGAAATTAAGAGGTATGGAGGGCATCATGGAAGGCATTGATGAGGCATGGGAGGCATGAATCCTGATATTTGTGGTATTTATCGCCTAGGGATGTCTTCCCAAGAAATGAGGTCACTTGATGATGTAGATATTCAATATTTATTTCTAAAAATAATTATTCAATAATTTTCCATGGAATTCTTAATTAGGTCTTGATTTGGGTTAATTAGCTCTTAAGCATGATTAAGCACTTTATGCACAAATTACCCAAATTGATCAAAATGTCTTGTTATTGGTCTAAAATTTGATGGGATTGGAATTGAAAGGTGATGTCAGATGAATTAGAACTATATTCCCATTTAGGATGTTACCAAAAACAAATAACAAAGGCACACATCTTGTGTAGAATATTTGATAGGGAAGTGCAATCTAGAGCACCCAGGTGCAAATTTGACATTTTGACTCGAAATGAACTGATCAAAGTTAGTTGGCCCATAAATTACATTACCCCATTTAGTGATACCCTGGCTAAAATTTGCACTTAAATATGTCATTTTCACATCATTTAGTATATTTTAGTGTTTTTAGGCCAAATTGTGCATTTTAGGTGAAAATTGGTCAAAAGCCTAGTTAGAGGTTATCAGTGGCTAGTTTTACGCGTCTACAGGCACTACATGGAAAATGCCCTCTTTAGATGCTTTCATTTCCAACTTAACCACAAAGAAAGACAAGTTGATTCAGATGGGTACATTGAAGTTGACAAGACCTCAAGCCCTAATTTCTAGAAATGGAAAAGAAAAGACTTCAAACAAAGAGAAGAAGAAAAATAATAAGGATCAAGAGACGAAGAAAGAATCAACCTCTACCAAAACCAACACTAAATCTTCTTCTTCCAATAAAAAACTTAAAAAAGAGAAGATTAAGTGTTCCTATTGTAATAAAAATAGGCATGATGAACACAAATGCATTAAGAAGCAAATAGATCACCTAACTCATCTCCTAGAGAAGAACAACATAGGTGTTCTAAGGTACATCAAGCAAAATTCATCTACCCAATATTCTACTAAGGTAAAGGGCAAAGGGAAAGAGAAAGAAAAGGCAACTAAAGTCTTTGGCTAGTTTTATGATTCAGTCTAAGTCCTTAGCACCTTAGTATTAGGTTGAAGCCATTAATTGTGCTTATTATATTCAAAATAGGGTTCCTCACAAAGCTTTGAAGGTGTAACACCTTTTAAATCTTGGCATGGAAGGAAACCTGATGTTGAGATTTTAGGGTTTTTAGATCTCTAGCTATGACACATATACCATCTTCTACATCCAACCACACATGAGTTGTTCATAGAGAGAAGTGTTCACTTTCAGGAGAGTCCCAAAGACTCAGCACTTGACACTCTTTTTTCATTAGATTCACTTAGAATTGATGATTCTTCTTTTGATTCAGATCATCTAGAGTAGGTTCTTGAGCTAGGGTATTCTTCTTTCAGTTATGATAGAAAGGACAGTGATGAGGAGTCTTCTACATCCACTTCTAGACATGTTTTAGATGATGAGGATTTAGCACCTGACTCACCCACATCTGGGCCCCTTTGGTTAGGTAGACACTTTAGAGTATAGGCACTTGGGTAGGGGATCCACTAGATGATAGACATACTTGGGTAGATTATCAAAGTGGTCCACATAACTTTTTTACTTCAGTTTCAGATCCATAAACATTTCAAGAGGCTTCAGGCATACCTGAGTGGGATAGTGTTATGTAGGAAGAATATTCTTCCTTCATCAAAAATCACACTTAGGATTTGACTTCACTTTGTAAGGGAAGGAAGATGGTTTGATGTAGGTGGATATATCAGAACAAGTTTACAGTAGATGGGTTAGTTGACAAGTATAAGGCACGATTGGTTGCCAAGGGTTTTTCATAGGTAGCTACCATTAATTACTCAAAGACCTTTGAACTTGTTACAAAGATGACTTTAATTTGACTCACACTAGCTTTACCCATAATACATGGTTAGGATGTACATCAAATGGATGTGAAGAGTGCATTTCTTCACAAAGACCTTCAAGAGTAGATCTACATGGAGTAGTCACTTGGGTTTGTTTAGGATTCATCCTTAGTTTGTAGACTTAGGAAATCTATCTATGACCTCAAACATGCCCCTTGGGCTTGGTACTCCAAGATAGATTCCTTCCTCCTTACTTCTAGTTTCACTAGGTGTTATTCAGACCCCAATGTATACTTTTTGTGGTAGGATGATTCTTTACTGATACTAGTCCTTTATGTTGTTGATCTTTTTATCACTAGGAGTTCCTCATCATCTATTATGGTGGTGAAGACATCTCTATAGGATAGATTTGACATGACAAACTTGGGTCTTTTGAATTACTTCCTTGGCATTGAGATTTCATAATCCAATTCAAGGATTTCACTTCCAGAACCCAAGTATTCTCTCAATCCTTTGGCTTAGTTTCACATGGCTAATTATAAGCCATCTTCAACTCTCTTTCTATCAAGAGTCAAACTTGAGGCTGACTGTTCTACACATTTGGTTGATGCCACTCAGTATCGATAACTTGTTGGTAGCCTCATTTATCTGACTCATATCAGGCCTACCATTTCATATGCGATTGGGATTGTTTCATGATTCATGTAAGAGCCCCATAAGTTATACTGGAAAGTAGCTAAGAGGATCTTTCACTACATTTAGGGCTCTCATAGATTCAAGATTCAATATAGATTTGGTATAGAGGTTTTTTTGGTTAGATTTTTATATTTAGATTGGGTTGGCAATACTTAGAATCATAAGTCCACTTCAGGTTATAGTTTTTCCTTGGGTTCTAGCCCTATCAGTTGGTCTATTAAGAAGTAAAATCTTATTGATTTATCATCCATAGAGGCAAATTATAGGGAAGTTATTCGTGCAGCTACTGAGAATATTTGGATTTAGGGGATTCTATTTTAGTTTGGCATTCCTATCGAGTAGCCCACTATCATATATTGTAATAACCAAAGTACTATATAGATATGCAAGAATCCAATTTAGCACCAACAGACCAAACACATTGAGATTCACATGCATTTTATTTGAGATCTTATTCATGGTCAAGTCATCAACTTGAGATTTTGCCAGTCTTCAGAGCAAGTTACAGATATCTTTACCAAGCCTTTCACTATCAAGTTCATTCATCTATGAGATTTTCTTGGGGTATGGTCTACATCAGAAGCAACATCATCTTTAGGGGGGATTATAACCATTTCACTTATTTTATGTCTCTCTTTTGGGGGGAGTTTTTTTATACAATTTTTTTCCTTTTCTTTGCTTTATGAGAGATTGTTTTGTACATGGGTACTCGATCATGCCTAGTTGCTAGGACCCATTTTCATTTCACACTACCTACCTAAGTTATGCTTATTGGGGGTGTTAGTGTAGGTATTTATTTTCTTAGATTTATTTATTTGGTAATATTATATTTTCTCACATGGAGTTTTCCTACATTTGGGAGATATGCTTGCTTAGGTAGAGATAGTGTGTCATAAGTTTGATCAAAAGATTGGGATGTAACTCCCTTGACTGGTTGTTCTAAGTATGGGAGCTACTCTTCTATTTTGGGCACTTGTGACCACATTTTGTGGAGGAGTTACATTACTCTTCTATTTTAGGCACCTGTGACCACCTTTTGTGGAGGAGTTACATTTATATTCTAGGGGTGCTTTGACCACTATTTGAGGAGGAGGTACTTTCTCTCCTATATGTATGCTCTACTTGAGCCTTATTCTCTTAATGAATGATCAATTTTCTCTAATTTGATTTGTCTCTTGTAACATTCTCATTTCATGTGATTTATTCTTGCTTCAATAACATAGTGGTGTGCACAAGCTTCATCTCATGTGATCTTTCTAGCTTGCTTTCATGTTATCTAGACCTAGTGACATCTCTAATAGTTCCTTGGTCATTAGTTTCAAATCTTAAGCCCTTAGGTGGAGAAGAAGGAATGGTTTCTCTATCCTTATTTTTGATGGATGGTTTGAAAATTGGTGGTTGGGTAGATGAGATAATCTCCTCTTGTGGAATGTTTTCCAAAGAGGAAATGGATGGTTTTATGATAAGGGAGGTAGGTATGGTGTCCTCAAGTGAAGGAACAGATAGAGTTGCTTCCTTTGTTTGGGTTTTTAAAGGATTGGAGGGCAGTTATTCCACCTGAATGGATGAAGTGGAAGAAGAAGAAATGGTTATAACAGAGGTTGTCTATTTTGGTGTTTCCATCAAAGTAAAGGTAGATAAAGCTAAGGTCTCATCAAGTGAAGAGAAAGGGGTGGTTAATCCCTACGTTTGAGTATATAAAAGACTAGGGGTGAGTTTAATACTTCTATTTGGGTGATTGAGGTAATGATTTCTTCAACAATGAGCTCATTATTAATAACATTTATTGTATGTGCCTCATGAGAGTAAGATGATTCAGGTTAGTTATCATGGTGTTGGGTAGAAGGAGCATGATTGGGAAAAATCTTATGTAAAATGTCAAGGGACTAATTAGAAGTTGTATTGGGATTATCAAATGCAAGTTCTCCACTATAAATCAAGTTTTGGATAAGACTTTTGAAGGTATTGCATCTATTAATGTCATGTCCTATGACTTGATGAAAGGTACGATGGTCGTTCTTGTTATACCAACATGTCACGAGGTGAGAAGCATCAAATTATTGGGGTGGTTTAATTGGTGGGAGTTGGATGAGGTTGGATTTGAGCAATTTATCCAAAATTGATGCATAATATTATCCAATGGGAGTATATTATTTTGGAGGAGCTTGGTTTTAGTTTTAATTTTTTTGATAGGGAGGGTTGGAAGAATTTGTTCAAGGTGGTTGGTTGACAGTTAGAGGTGGAGTGATTTTTAGAACAACTAAGTTTGTGAATACTTTTGATTTGGTATTGCATTGGTTAATGGTTTTAGTGGAGGAAGGGTCATTATATTTAAAGCTATAATTCTTGTTCTATAATTTTGATTTCCCTTTATCAATGGCTCAGTTTTCTAGTTTACTTGCTATGGTGAATGTTACATCAAAAGTTTTAGAGGTTTGAACTTGAAGAGTGGGAGAAATATGTTTGGCATAACCCCGAGAGAGTATTTCAATCAATTTGGGTTGGGGTAAGGAGAAGGAAATTTGGTTGATGAGACCTGTCCCTCTAACCACAAAATCAACAATTGATTCATCATCAAATTGTTTAATGGAATAGAGGTCTATAAGAGAAACCTTTTTAGATATATTTACCAAAAATTCTATAAAAATATTTGGGTCAGTTGGGAGAAATAAAATATGGAGTGTGTAGGAAGAGCACTATACCAATCAAGGGAAGGTTATAATAAGGACATGGGGAAGGTTCAAAAAAAGAGAGCATCATCATATGTGATTAAATAACAAAAATGATAGAATGCTCTCAAATGTTGTTAGGGCTCCTCCTTGCCTTGGAATTTGGAAAACTTGGGCAGTTCCCATTGAGGAGGATATGAATGGATGGGTATGGATGAATGGATGGGCTAATTACAAATTTGATAGTAGGATAAAAGGTTATGAGATCTAGAGATAGATGACTCCAAGTTAATCATTTTTTCCATTAAGACCATGATCAAATCTAGTTGGGGTTGGGAAGCTACATAATTAAGGTGTAAATTTTGTTGAGGTTGGCTAGTAGCTATGTAGGGATATGTGGTAGAAGGTGGTAAAGAAGCCAAAGATTGGTAAGTGGTCATAACTAGTTGAGATGGTGCCACATAAGTGTTTATTGGGATAAATAGTTGGGTGGAAGGTGATATATATCCCTATAGATTAGGTACATATTAATAGGTTGTCATGGGTACTTATTGAAGGATGGATGTGGGTTGACTTAAAGGTAGGGTTGAGGTAGTGGGTTGAGGTTGAGTAATTTGAGGTTGGGTGGTGACATAAGTGTTAATGGTTGGAAGTATTTGAGGGATAAAGAGCACCAAGTTCTGAAATGGGGTAGAAGTTAGTGGAATGGTTGTAATAAAGGGAAGGGTATAAGTAGGGGCAGAAGATAACCCCATGGTAGGTGGGGTATAGGTAACTAGAGGTAAAGTTGAACCTATATATGAAGTGTGGGGTGTGGTATGAGGTGTTTGGTTAGAGTTTAGAATGTTATATTGGGTTTGGGTAGTGGTATTAGATGGGATGTTGGAAGAAGAAGAGGCTTGGGTCAGCAAGGTTTGGGTTGAGATAGTACCCACCATTAGATGGGGAGGTATACCATAAGGAGGGTCCATAAGAGGAACTAAAGAAATAGAGGTATAATGAGGTAAGTTATTAAGATAATGTTGAAGGACCATAGTATTATTGTTAAGGAAGGTAGTAAAGTCCATATCACCCTTAGAAATAACTAGGATTCTGGTAGGAGGGGAGAAAAATGAGGTGAACCCTCCTCATTAGAATTATATTCCATGGAGGAAGAAGAAGAAGGTGGTGGTTGATTGGTTTGGTTTCTCAGCTAATGTCTAGCAAAGACCATGTGAGAAAATAGGAAATAATATGATGAAACTCAAACATTAGATAAAGAGCAATCAAAAGAAAAGAATTCAAGGCAAATAATTCATACGTTAAAACCTAGGATTCTTTTTAGATCACTTTTGGCTTATGCCCTAGAAAGTGTGAAGAGGGAATTTAGATTTTAGATTGGGTAATAAAGAGGAAATATATGGTTGGTTTTGGGTTGTTTAGGTGCTCAAGATAAATCTATGTTAAACTTTAGTATATGGTTTGGTATTGGGGCCTACCCCCTCACTTCATGAACCTACAAGGGTAAGAGTGTCGAGTGCTTAAGGAAAATATATCAAGTTTAGAGTTTATACTCAACCAGAGAGCTAAGTTGGTTCTCCCCTTGGTGGTGAAATCCAAGTAAAATAGCTGGGAAGGGGTAAGGTTACCATTAGGTGATGAAATCCTAGTCGGGCCTTGTCTTAGATATGTTTTGATGTGTTAATTGTTTTGTGATTTTGATTAAGTATGTGATAACAAGTGTGAAAGTTACCATTAATTACTTTGCCTCCTAATTTACTAGATTAACTAAGACAAACATGCAATCAATGTATTCAAGAGGTTTATTTAAAGCCCAAAAAGAAATTTTTAGAATTCATTCGGTGAGAAAACAATAAAGGAAGAAAAAGGGAACTGGGTCCCACCAGGCATGCCAAAATGTTTCAGTTAATTTTCACTCATTTCTTAATTTTAAAATTAAATATTGAAAATAGTAATAGGGTGTTGGAAATATTGTCATTGATGTCAAAGGTCTAGCATTATTGGTGACAAAGGCCTGTAGCATTAAAGGTGTTTTTAATGTTGATATCTTGGCTAATGTCTGTTAATATTTATTTAATATTAACGAATATATTATTTGTTGCATAAAGACAAAAGAGGGCCCATGAGGAAGTAAAAGAGTCATGAGATAAAGACAAAAGAGGGAAATGACACATTTTCCCATGAAGGGTCACCTTGAGGAATTGAAAGAGTCATCACACGAAGACAAAAGAGGGAAAGGATGCATTTTCCCATGAAGGGTCATTTTGAGGAATTCAAAGAGTCACCAAATGAAGACAAAAGGGGTAAGAATGAGTTTTCTAATGAAGGGTCACCATGTGAATTTTTGAATGGAAGAATATGAAGGGTCATGCAAGTTTGGTGCCATTTTTCATGAAGATTGAAGGGTCACAAAGGGTGAATGCCAAAGGTCATTTGGTAAGCTATAAAAGGAGGCTTGGTAAGACATTTGTAATAAGTGTGAGAGTGCATGGTTTTTAATTATTATATCTAGATTAGGAGAGCATAGGAGAGAAAAGAAATAGATATAGTAATGTGATATCATATGTTGAGAAAGCAACATTGAGAGATAGTTGTGTGGTACACACAATAGGGGTCGGTGCTCTTGTAGGTTGGTTTTCACGAATAGTTGTTATGTTAGTGCTCAAAAAAGGGGTTGGTGCTCCTACATGTTGGTTCTTGAAAAAAATTTAGTTTGAGTTGGTGTTCATTCATATACTTGAGATTATTCTTTCTGGTTTTTCCCACATTCGGTTTCCATGTTAAAATCTGGTGTCTCTCTCTTGTGTGGTGTTTATTGTTTCAATTTTATTGAATATCTTGAATGAATGGTTAAGTGGAATTTTATTTAATTAAAATTTATAATATATATGATATACTGATTCACCCCCCCTTATTATATTTTGTCCTTAACAATTGGTATCAGAGCTAGTTCTTTTAGAAAGAGTTTAACAGCTTGAAGGTAGATTAGGGAAAGCACGATGGCTAGATCAATTGAAGGTTTTTATACAAATAAGGAACCTTTGTTTGATGGGACAAATTATGATTTTTGGAGCATAAGGATGAGGACTTACTTGATGGCCCTTGGATTTGATATTTGGTAAGCAATGATGGACGAATACGAAGAGCCACAGATACTTGTAACTACTCCTACAGAAAAGAAGGCAAGTCAAAATAATGCTAAGGCTTTAAATGCTATTTTATGTGGTTTATGTGAATCATAAATTTTTTAAAGTTATGTAATGCAAATCTACTCATGAGACATGGGTAAAATTTGAGAATATTTACAAAGGTGATGGAAAGGTTCAGCAAGCTAAGCTCTAGACTTTAGAAGATAGTTTGAAAGTTTGAAGATGGATGAGGAAGAAAATATATCAAGTTATCTTTTGCGGGTTGATCAAATAGTTAATAAAATTCAAGGCCTTGGAGAAAGTTTAGAAGAGTCAATGGTGGTACAAAAAGTTTTGAGATCTCTACCATTGAGATATGATGCAAAGGTATCAGCAATTGAGGAGATGAAGGATCTATTCAAGCTAAATATGGATGAACTACATGGTATTCTTATGGCATATGAGATGTAGACCGAACAAGAAAAACCCTCAAAAAGGGAAGTTGCTTTCAAGACATCAAATAAAGACAAGGCTAAAATTCAAGAATCAAGTGACAGCTCTAGCAATGAGGAAGATGACAATGAAGCTCTATTCATCTATAAACCTAAAAGGGGCACATTTAAATATCAAAGAAAGTTGTCGTTTAAATGTTTTAAATGTGGTAAGATTGGATATTTTGTAGATAAGTGCCCAAATAAGAATATTGGTGACATTGAATAAGGAAATCCTATATAAGAAAAACTTCAAAGGCAAATATAAGAAAAGATTTGAGAAGAAGAGTTTATGTTATAAAGATATTAGCTTAGTCAAAGACAGTGGAGTCAGTGACTCAGATGAAAAAGAGAATCTATTCATGACCATACATAAAGATGCCTCTGTAAGAAAAAGTACAGATGATCAAAAAGAACATGATGAAAGTGAGGATGAAGCTGAGGTGCATCTAGAAGGAGAATTCATTTGTGCCTTAGAATAATTAAAAACTCTTGAGAAGAAGAATCAAAAATTGAAGCTCTAGATTGATAAAAATGAAAAGGAGTCAAAGGAAACAATTGAAGATCTACAAGCACATTTTGAAGAAACCAAAAAGACTAAAAAATATCTAACAGCTCAATTTCAAAAAGTAAGTGAAGAAAGTGAAAGGTATGTTGTTGAAATTGCCTCTTTAAAAGAAGATATAAAGAAAATCAATAAAGCAGTTAATGATGGAGCAGCAGATGACTCAAAATTTGAAGATAACACTAACATGTTGAATAAAATATTAGAAAGTCAAAAATCAATATCATATAAGATAGGTATCAAATTTGAAAAGAAAAAGAGATATGTTGAAGTTCTTACAAAACAGGAAATAAAAAGGGAAGAAGTTAAGAATGCAGAAGACAGCTCAGATAAAGAAGACTGAAAGGAACAAAGCTAAAAAGACAACCAGGTTAAAGATACATGAATCAAAATAGGTTAAATTTTCATGATTATTATTTTTATTATAATGGTTATGAACATAATAAAATATGCTATCAAAAATGAGCTAAAAATTTTAGAAATAAGGACATGGAAACTCATGCAGAGACAAGCATAAGCTACAATTATTTTTGCTCATCTATCAGGGTTTGATGAAGAGGCCATAATATATTACAAGTGAAATAATTTCAAACACATAGCCTGACATTATAGAAGCATGTTCAATTCAATCAATAAATACCAAATTTTTAGATCTCCATTCATTAAAAAGAAAGTTCAGATAGGTTCATGGCAAAAGAAACAACCTGAAGAGTCCTTGCTAGTTCAGACAACTTTACATGTAAGAAATGAAAACCAACCATGGTTCATCAATAGTAGATGTTCAAGGCATATGATAGGATACAAGAGAAAGTTCATAACTCTAAATAATATCAATGGTGGCACAGTGAAATTTAAATACAATACTACTACCAGAATAGCTAGAAAAGGTACTTTAAGTTTGGATAATGGTAGAACTAAGATTGAAAATGTTTTATATGTAGAAGGATTTAAGCATAATCTATTGAGTGTAAGTCAAATATTTGATTAGGGATACTCATTAAATTTTATGCATAAGATTTTTATATTAGAATAAAAGATTCAGATGTGTTGATTACAGATGCCTAGAGGATAGGCAACAATTTATATATGTTAGCAAATATTTTTACAAAGGCACTACCAAAGGACACAAAGTATCTACGAGAGAAGTTGGGAGTAATTTCTATTACTTCATGTAATTGAGGATCAACATTGGTTGAGGGGGAGATAAGTGTTAGCTCCAAGATAGACCCATTTTTATTGATGTCAAAGGGGGATAAGTGCAAAAACAAGTACATGAATAGGTACAAGAATAGGTACAAGATGCAACAGTAAGGGGGAGTTACTATATGTGGCAGAACAAGTGCATTATAGGTTTCAAGATGTGATAGTTTTAGTTTGAATTTGTTGTCAATGACAAATGGAGAGATTGTTGGAAATATTGTCATTGATGTCAAAGGTCTAGCATTGTTGGTGATAAAGGCCCCATAACATTAAAGGTGTTTTTAATGTTGATATCTTGGCTAATGTGTGTTAATATTTATTTAATATTAATGAATATATTATTTGTTTCATAAAGATAAAATAACACCCATGAGGAATTCAAAGAGTCACGAGATAAAGACAAAAGAGGTAAATGATGCATTTTCCCATGAAGGGTCACCTTGAGTAATTCGAAGAGTCATCACATGAAGACAAAAGAGGGAAAGGATGTATTTTCCCATGAAGGGTCATTTTAAGGAATTTGAAGAGTCACAAAATGAAGACAAAAGGGGTAAGGATGAATTTTATAATGAATGGTCACCATGTGACTTTTCTAATGGAAGAATATGAAGGTTCATGCAAGTTTGGTGCCATTTTTCATGAGGATTGAAGGGTCACAAAGGGTGAATGCCAAAGGTCATTTGGTAAGCTATAAAAGGAGGCTTGGTAAGCCATTTGTAATAAGTGTGAGAGTGCATGGTTTGTAATTTTTATATCTATCTTAGAAGAGTAGAGGAGAGAAAAGAAAGACATATAGTAATGTGTTATCATATGTTGAGAAAGCAACATTGAGAAATAGTTGTGTGGTACACACAACAGGGGTTGGTGCTCACAAATAGTTGATGTGTTGGTGCTTAGCAAAGGGGTTGGTGCTCCTGAAAGTTGGTGCTTGTGAATTTTATAGTTTGAGTTGGTTTTCATTCATATACTTGAGATTTTTATTCATGGTTTTTCCCACATTGGGTTTCCACATTAAATTCAGGTGTCTCTCTTGTGTGGTGTTTATTGTTTCAATTTTATTGCATATCTTGAATGAATGGTGAAGTGGATTTTTATTTAAGTAATATTTATAAGATATATGATATACTGATTCACCCCCCCTCTCAGTATATTCCATGCTTAACATAGGGTGTGTAGAATAATAATTGGTAAAGTGTGCATGTGAATCTAGACATTGATGGGAACTCTTCTTTGGCTAGGAAGGAATAACCTATAGATAAGAAAGACACTAGAAAATGGCATTGTTATTAAATAGATGAGTGGATTACCTAGAGTGAGCTATATCCAAGAAGTGAATTACTTTCTAGGAGGTCATCAATCCACTATTATAACAATTAAGTTGGAAATGATAAAGTAAATATATACTTGTATAAGATAAATGAAGTGAAATTCAAATAAAGTAGAATGATAGTTAAAAAAAAAGTAACCAAAAGTATAAAATTTGGTCTATAATTATGCTAAAATGGTTGGGATCTAGCCAAAAAAATTAGAAAAGGTATTATAATCATGCAAAAATAGAGAAAGTTGGGTTGAACTGGGGTTCTAGAGCTAAAAATAGCTTGTTGTATTTTTATGCCACAATGACCATTAGTGGTCAAGTGAACCATCAGGCGGTTAGGTGAACTATCACTAGTTTAGGTTGACTATTGGTGATTGGGTAACCATCGATAGTTGAAGTGGCCATCGGCAATTGTGCTAACCATCAGTGGTTACCTATATAATTATGGAAATGATCAAAAAAGAAGGTGCAGATTGGGTGTTTGGGGAAATAGAGGTCTGTTATGGGGTTGAGGGGTGTAAAATAATATATTGATGGGTTTGATAGGGAAGAAAGGTTAGAAATAAGATAAATCAATGAAAATAAGTGAAAGATATCTAAAACTTGAGGGTAGAAGGTTGAAGTAAATTGGCCATAGTGACAGTACTTTCAAAAGTGATTTTGATAGAGCTTCGAGTCTCTGGTGATGTTGCTTGCTTATGGAAGGATGTTGGATACCTGTATATAAGAAATATTGGATGTAAGATGATGGATTGTGGATCCATTTCACTTCTTCCTCTTCTCCTTTTATAGGATGAATTTGCTAATTGGGATGGAGGAAGTTACTAATTTGATAGGGGAATAAAGTTGCTAATTCATGACATTTTAAAGCTAGTTTTAAAAGTAAGTTATCATTTATGGAGATACTTATCTCACATTGAGTTTTCAATGCTTTAAAACTTTAAATTAGGCTTAGAGACTTGACCATCGATGGTTAGGTCAACTGTCGATGGATAGGCTGACCATTGGTGGTCGAGGGGCCAGAAGAAAATAGGTTAAAATAAATTAAAAGGGGTAAATTAAATGGTTTGGTCAAATGTGTTTAGTAGGGGTTTGATAGGGTTAAGTTGGTAAACAAGTCTAATTGACTAGGTGGTCCACTAGATGTGAGGTCAGATGAGGGTCAAAAGGTAGTTTGACATCAAAAGTTATTGTGTGCAATTTTTGAGTCTCTATATGTCCTTGAGTCTTTAACATTTTGGTGTTGGTTTATTTTATCACATCAAATATTGATTGTATTACCTTTAAACATGAATGTAATACACTTATTTGGAATATCAATTGTAGCTTGCATCTTTCCCATCCATTGTTGTCCAAGTGTGGCCTATAATTACTCACTAATATGCATCACAAATATCATTGTATGCACAACATTAGGCCCATAAGTAATCGATAATGGAATATGTCCTATCAATCAATCACAATGTATAAAGTGTTACAATTCATCTATCATGTGATACAACTATTGTAAAAATGGAATGTTGTGCATTTTCCCCCTTTCTCATCAATTTAAATCTCTTACCGATAATTTTCCTTAATGTATAATTTAATATTCAATGGGTCCTTTCATGGATGCTTGTACTCTCTATGTAATTTGTTCTTATATTAATTATATTTAGAAACCATTATTGGTTGATTTTGTTGTACCTTTATCACCATGATGATACCTTCATACTTCAATTTTAGAATCATTTATTGTAATGTTTCACAAACGTCACTTCCTAGCTTGATGTGATAAGCACCCCACAATTCTATGTCGAGTGGAAGGTAGAGTAATCAAATTATTGTCAAGTAACTTTTGTAATATAATGTTTTATTTATGTTATACACTAGCTACTTACAATTTTATAGAATATTATGTATCCATGAATTCTACATTATTTATATAATTATGCATAAACATTGTACATTCACCTTTAATACATTGTGCAATGTGTTGTGCCACTTGTAGTCTAGTCATATTAGATCCAATGAAGTATTGTATCAATGTAACACTTATTTTTGAAGTATCCTATCATGAAATGATATTGCAATAAGCATTTCCATGTGTATCCTCATGAGTGCTTGGAAGGGGTGTCTTCTTTTTATCCAATTTATGAGTTCCCACCATGTTTGAATAATATCAATACTCTCCAAAACCAACATCTGTCAAATTTATATAAGATATATACTCATTTATGTTCATTGGAAATTCATTCTCATCATCATCACTATCCTCTTATATAAATATCAAATCTAGATCTTATAAATTAATTAATAAATGAAGATGTAGTATCTTCTCTTTTTATGTGTTAGAACCATTATATGATTCTTTTATTGTTTAACTTAATGATATACTTGGAGTTGGCTCTTTTTCATTAGCTTTTCCTGACTCCCCAACTTCATATGTATGTGTTATTTCTACTAGTATGACCTGTGATAGGGGTATTATAGATAAATGAATAATTTTAGATTATAGAACAAATCCCTCATTAGGTTCTACTAATTTGAAATATTTTAAAGTTGATTATTCATTAGACATGTATGCAAACATCCCTTATGGAAATAATTTAGGCATATATGTAGGGTAGATAGTATAACTTTCATCACATGAATCTATGGTCTGACTAAAATTAGATTATAATGTAAATGATTTAATATCATGTGAAACATAGTACTTAACATTTTAGGACCTACTATCACATCTAAAGACATTCTTATCCAATTGATAAATAAAGTCCTTATTAATACCCAATTTTTGTATAAATGTGATGTTAAAAATATTCAATCCTAATCCATTATCGACTAGAACATGCTTGACTATCTTATTTAAGATTCACACTTGAATAAATTGAGGGAGATTTTGATTTTTAGTTTGTTGAGTAGCCAAATCTTATTTCTCAAAATAAATCATGTCTTCACTACTCTTCAATGTAATGAAAATGGATGTAAATTAAGTAGGTTAAACATCATTTGATAAGGTTTAATCACATGATGTTATGTACATAATGTCCTTGTAAATAGTGGACCTCTTGAGAAATTATATTATGGAAATATTAGCTATAGTCTTTTAATTTGAGCAATGATATCATACTCTTTTATTCCACTAGCTGGAACTCTAGGAGGTGGAAAGGGATTAGGAGGGACATTTTGACTACTTATATTATGTCATGTAGGATAGAGCACCCCACCTCTTTGTGTTTTGATAACATGGACTAAAAAATCCAATATAAGCCTAGGGAAAATAATGTGGGAAAAATGTTGGATATAAATACCTTGAGGTGTAGGGGGAGGAGGAATAGGAGTCATACATTCCCTTTTATGTCAAGTGGTAACTATAAATATATCAGATTGGATATATAGACAATATGTGTTACTAAGGAGAGATAAGGATTATTCATTATTAATTTCAACCTTAGTTTTATTACACATAAATTTGACCCATTTCATTACATGATTTTTAAACATATTATATATTTCAGGAAAGCAACATGTAATTATGATAATCATGTCTTGAATAAAAAATATAGATTATGTATATCCCTTATATCCAAGATTTATTTATGTTAATAAGGGGACATAAGAAATAAAATATGAAACCCTAACAAATATATTTGAAAACATAAGAAGGAAAGAAGAAACCTTAAGGGATCTAAAGACCTAGGGATTGTCTACTCAAGATAAATATTGGCTTCACCAGAATATTCTAACTTTTTTTAGATTTAGTGATCTAAACAAGTCTAAAACTATTGAAATTAAGACTGTGTAAAATATATCAATAATGATGCAAATCTTAATGTAACAAAGAGATGGATTGCACTTACTAAATATATAAATGACTAAGGAGTAAGGCACTTAGGTTATATATTATATCATTTTGATCAATGCTTATGTATAATCTTATGAAACAACTTGAAATGGCTTTGTGATTGCTCAGCTCAGGAAAAAATTTGACAAAACATGTTAGGATGATTCCATCAAATGCTTAGACACCCACAACAACTAGATCTATCCACTATCTATCAAAATTATCCCTATGTAATTTACCAACCTATTATGCCATAGATCTCTACACTTTCATGTCAAGATGATTTATGATCCTCAAACCTATACATAGATTCTAATTTTATCTTTAGTTACCTTGAAACCCTATCTCCACTTTCAACACTTTGTTGACCTAGAAAAAAGGGTTGGAAAGATGGGTTGGCCAACCCAAACCACACCTTTTTTAGTGGTTTATTGTTGCATACATTTTAATACTTTGAAGAGAGTTCAACCACATGTAATTCTCCCATTTATGTGTATGTGTGCTTAATAGTGTTATACTAGAATGCAATGCATAGATTTGACTTTCAAAATTTGGAAACATCCTACTTTAATCTTTTGATAATGTTTAGATTTTGCTTTTGGATTGTTCCTTTAAGAGATTTTTAGATTTAGATTCTTTTGGATAGTGCTTCAAGGATGTACTAATGTATTTCTCCAATATACAAATAAATTAAAGATGCTTTATAGATAGAAATGGCCTTATATTTTGTGTATATATAGATGACCCTTTTATTAATTTTCCACCATAACCGACATGCAAAATATGTACATTGACATAAGGAAGGGATTTTAATTTTAAAGTTAGACATTTGAGGAACCTTAAACACTGGTAACCAAGGCAGATGCTTCCGATAATTATAAGCATTTGACTATTTTTAGCATTATATAGTAAGGGTAAAATAATTATCTATAAGATGGTGACAACCTACTTAGGATAATAAAGAATTAAGGCACAAACTTGTGATCTAAGAATTTGACTCAAGAAAGGATGGTTAGTATTGTGTTAGTTCCAAAATTAAAACAAGATGAAATAAACACACTAATAGCATAACATCTCTATGCCTAGACACTAGGGAGATAGTTAACAAAATCAAATGAGAAACACAATAAAAAAGCAAGGAATCAAACACAAGAATTCCTTCACCTTCCTTGGATGCTCTAAATGCCTTTGTAGTAGTGGCTTGCTCAGCTTGTGCTTCAAGAGGTCTTCTTCAATAGAGTGTGGCTACCTTCATCTCCTCTTGCAACCTTTGGCTTGTGGCTTGGCTTGGCTTGGAATAAATTTGGCATGGTAACACTAGTTTCTTGAAACTTTTGGAACCAATCATGCATTATAACTTTGCACTAATTAAGCTTTGAAATGATGTTGTGAGGCCTCCTATTTATAGATTTTTGGATTTGATCAGAATCAACCTCAACCATCCATCTCAAAATTGAGATGTGTGGTGGAGGATTAATTTAATTTTTGGAATTAAGTTTGTAATTATCCTCATCATGGCATTGGAATAAGGGGCAATTAAGAGGCATCAAGGGCATCATGGAAGGCATTGATGAGGTATAGAAGGCATGAATCTTGATATTTGTGGTATTTATCACCTAGGGATGTCTTCATAAGAAATGAGGTCACTTGATGATGCAGATATTCAATATTCATTTCTAAAAACAAGTATTCAATAAGTTTCCATGGAATTATTGATTAGGCCTTGATTTGGGTTAATTATCTCTTAAGCATGATTAAGCACTTTGTGCACAAATTACCCAAACTGATCAGAATGCCTTGTTATTAGTCCTAAATTTGACTAGATTTGAATTGGAAGTCCACGTTAGATGTGTTGGATGTGTATTCCCATTTATAATGTTACCAACAATAAATAACAAAGGCACAAGTCTTGTGCAAAATATTTGATAGGAAAGAGCAGTCTAGAGCATGTGGGTACAAATTTGGCATTTTGACTTGAAATGAACTGATCAAAGTTAGTCAGTCCATAAATTACATTACCCTATTTAGGGATACCCTGGACAAAATCAGCACTTGAATATGTCAATTTCACATCATTTAGCATGTTTTAGTTTTTTTAAGCCAAATTGTGCATTTTAGATGAAAACTAGCCAAAAGCCTGATTGGAGGTTATCGATGTCCAAATTTAGTTGTCTACATTTTGCCCCTATTTGGGAAGTAATTTCAAGCTATAAGCATAGTAACATCTTCTCAAAGAATTAAAAGGTCATGTACGCCTACAACTACAATGATGATAAACTAATTGTATGATACCCCCTCGAGGGAACGGTTAGCACAAGTGGATCGGTAAACGGTCCCTCGAAAAGAAAGAAGTGAAATAAGGGGACCAAAGAAAGGAAATATGATGGGGTGAAAACATAATGATAGTGAAAAGTAGTCAAAATCATTAATAATTCAAGTGGTATGGTGTACAATGGTTTGCACAAAGTGGTTATAAGCATTGTATCCTGATAGTGGCAAGGTGGTATGATAACACAATGATTTGCCCAAAGGCAGTTATAATCATTGAGAAGATGGAGCTTCCCTAGGTAGGATAGACAAACAAGATAATAACATGCCCTTGTATAGGTATAAAAATTAAATTTGTGACAATACAATAATTTACCCAAAGGTGGTTATAATCATTGAGAAATGTAGGTGTGATGGTATGTAATGATTTGCCCATAGGTGGTTATAATCATTGGACCCTGATTATGGAAAAAATGATAAACTTGGCTGAGGATGATGATAACTTAACATAGAGGGTAATGATGAATTGGAACAACCTACTAGTATGGAGATGCTCATCCAAACTAATAAAGGTTGAAATTCTTTCATGGTTAATTACTCTATTTGGGATATAATTAGGAGTGAATCAGGATGTCAATGTTGAAGAGATGCCACCATTGTTGAATAGACTCCTTGAATCTAAGGTTTTTTTTAGCATGTGATGGTAGGCTTTATGATAGAACACCATAAAGAATTGACCAAAATGTGCATAAGGACTGACTCTTATAAGCCAGTACTCAATAGAAAACAATGCACCAATGATAGAAACCATGATGATAATATAAACATATGAATATGGATGGATTCAAGTGTAAGTGTGGATAAGGAATCACATAAACTGAATCAAGTCAACAGTGTTTAAAGTAAACACATACGTAGACAAACAAATAAAATAAGCAAAAACAAACAAACAAATAATGCAATAAAAATCCTATGAATATTACCCCTAGAAAATAGGTGACAACTTAACAAATGAACTAAATGGAGGAATAGAATAAAAGGAAGGGGGTGGCTGAGTTGTCTCCATATGCAATAGGCAAGTGGATGTTGCCTACATAGTTTCATGGATGTAACATCTAATAAAAAACTTTAGGCTAAATGTAGTTCTCCCAAGGAATGGGAAGAATGTGTTAACTAATGAAATCAAACAAAATGGATGTGATAGAAGAATAGGAATGGTCTTGCAAAATGTCAAGTGTGCGAGAGAAAAAGGCCAAAAAGGATGGGGAAACTAAATGACAAGTGGTTTGCCTGTAACTTAGTAAGGGTTCCCATAATCTGAAAGGTAAAGAAGTGGTCGATGTTTTTGTTCTTTTCTAATGATTTTTTGAAATGTTTTTTGGAAGTGTTTTTGAGTGTCGCAACTCAATCAAGAATGATGAGACACTAAATGATTCAAGCTCAAAAAATGGCAAGAGAATTCATACTTAGGTTACTCACAAAATGGTAAGAGTCTGACTTAGGCTACTTATAAAACTGTGAGAGCATTCGTACTTAGGTTGCTCACAAAATGGTGAGAGCGTTCATACTTAGGTTGCTCACAAAATGATGAGAGCATTCAAACTTAGATTGCTCACAAAATGACAAGAGTATTAGAAAAAGAGTGATGAGATGACCTCAATAATTATTGATCACTACCTACATAGTCCCAGAATAGGACCTCAAGTCACTATAGTTATTCCCTTATAGCGAAATAATTCAACTAGTGCAGCAGCCAATTCAAACAAAATAGGCATAGTTGGTAAAAAGACACAATATGGCATAGGAAGTGGCAAGTTGGTATGTCAAGGCTTAGTATTTCCCCTAATTTTCCCATAGGTGGTTATAACTAGGACACAATGGTGTAGATCAATGGTACTAATTTTCTCAAAGGTGGTTATAATTAGTAGCAAGACTGGTGGTAATAAAGGACTAAAAAATGAAGGATATAACTACCAAAATTTATGTCACACTATCCCAAGATATGTTCCCTGTCTAAAATAATTAAACCAATTGATGAACTAATCAGATACCTTAATCCTTAAATTATGTAATAAGTGGGTCAAATAGGCTAGGCTTCAGAATATGCTGGCTTGATAGGTCAGAAATGGAAAGTGGATATGGAAGAGAGGATGGATAAGGGCGGTATGTGTATAAAGAAGAATAGTGATAAAAATGGTATGACTAAAATAGTCCTTACAGACAATACACCTTAGCATTCAAGCATAATACCACTTGAGATGAATAATATTCATTGGCTCTAGAAGTTCATCACCATCTGGTGTGGCAAGCCTATGTGCTCCCGATCTATAATTTACAATGATGATGAAAGGCCCTATCTAGTTTGGTTTAAATTTCCCTTCATGTTTCTTCTCACTTATAGTATTATTTTGGTTTTCTTTAAGAATAAGATGACCAAGTTCAAATTTTCTATACTTCACACACTGATTATAGTGACCTTTGAGTTAATTCTGATATACTTGAAGATTATTGAGCATGGTTGTGCATTTTTCATCAAGTATATCCAACTCTTGCAAGCAAGCTACTCGATAGTCATGATCATCTAGGACATGCTTAAAAGAGATACATAGTGAAATCAATTCAACCTCAATGGGAAGGATGGCTTCAATACCATAAACAAGTGAATATGGGGTGGCTCCTGTGGGGGTATGATGATTGGTATGGTATGTCTAAAGGGTAGGGAATATCTGGAGGTGCCAGTCATGACTAGCATCATTGATAATCTTTTTGAGAATATTGACAATGGTTTTATTGGATGCCTTAGCCTAGCCATTACCTTGAGGGTAATATTTTATAGAAAAGTGTTGTGTGATGTTGTATTCAGTACATAACTGGTCTACATCTTTTTTCTTGAATGATACTCCATTATTAGATATAATGTCAGAGGGGATACCATAGCGACATATGAGGTGATTGAAGATGAATTTGGAAATTTGCTTTCTAGTCATTTAAGTGAGGGGCATAGCTTCAATACACTTAGTGAAATATTCAATGGTGGTAAGGATATGTTTATGGTTATCAGATGAAGTGGGGTTAATCTTCCCAATGAGGTCAAGTCCCCATGTAAAAAATGGCCATGGTTTCAACATTAGTTTCAATGTTTTTGATGGGGCATGAATCAAATTAGCATGTCATTGACATTTATCACATTTATTTACATATGCAGTGGCATCTGTGTCCATTTTGGGCCAATAATAACTACTATGCAAGATTTTTTTTTTATAGGACTACCCTGCTAGAATGGGCTCCACATACTCCTTCATGAACTTCTCTTAACACTAATGTAGACTCTATAAAAGTTAAAAAATGAAGTAGAGTTCCATCAAAACTATGATGTTAAAGAGTGGATCCAATTAAACTATAATGAGTGGAATGATGAATGAAGGCTTTGGTTTGTTTTTGAGATAGGTTAGGTAGTAAAACTTGGTCATGAAGGTGGTTGTAAAGGTTTGATTACTAGATAGAATTAGGACCAACAATATCATAAATCATGGCAATGATTAAAGGTTCATGAGCTGGTGCTGACAAATTCTTGATGAGGAAATGATACTCTTTAACTTTATCTATTTGTTGAATTAGAGAGCCAATAGTAGCCATGGCATCTGTAGTTCTATCACTAGCCCTCGGTACATGCTAAAACTGAATGTTGGCAATTTTTTTTTTAAGAGTGTCAACCATGGCTTTATATGGAAACAACTTGTCATCTTTGGTCTGAAAATGATTTGCCTAAAGTTACATCAAACACGCATTTCTTTGGATTTAGTCTAAATTTGTACTCTCATAGTCTTTCAAATATATTACACAACACTACTAGATGGTTGGCTCTAGTCTTGGATTTTCTTAATATGTCATCAATAGAGTCTTCAATAATATCATGCATCATATCATGGATTATGACAGTCATGGCTCTTTGATATTTATTTCCCACATTCTTAAAGCCAAATGGCATCACTTGATAACAAAATGTTCCCCATGGAGTGGTGAATGTTGTTTTATGTTGATCTGCGGGTGTTATTCTGATCTGATTGTATCTTGAAAAGCCATCCATGAGTGAAAGCATTTCATAAACTACCATGGAGTTAAAAATCATGTTGATATTAGGCAAGGGAAAATAATATTCAGGATAAGATTTATTGATGTCCTAAAAATAAGTACAAATTCCTATTGCTTTAGGCTTTTTTCTAACAAGTACAATATTAGAGATACATTCAAAGTAGTCAATGGATTAGATAGATCCTACTTCTAAGAGTCTTTCTAACTCTTTATTTACTAATATATCAATGTGAGGATGCATATTATGAAGCTTTTATTTTACCAATTTAGCATCAGGATTAACGCCAAGGTGGTGCACAACCAAGGCAAGGTCTAATCCTGGCATGTCAAAATAGGCCCATGCAAATATTTCCATAAACTCTTTCAATAGAGCTATAAAGATGTCACATTCCTCCTTAGTGAGAGATGCTCCTAATTTTATTCCTTTTAGGTCTGATGGAGTCCTGATATTTACCTCTATTGTATCTTCAACTAAAAGGGTTGAACTATCTTCTAGGATAGTAGGCAATGACTTGAACTATTGGACTATGTCAAGGTCCTCTGTTAGGACTTACTCTTTAACCTCTCATAGGCATGATGCATCTAAGTCTCCTAATGGGAGATTTGGCCATGTAACAAAAATAGTTATAAATTCTTGGATAATTTGATCAAATACTTGTTGTTGCTCAAAACTAAACTGAGATCCGTAGGGAAGTTCATCATTGGTGGTCTCCTAGTCTAAATTTGAAGAAGAATGAACACCCCCATCTAATGGTACCTGAAACATGGTTTCACCACTAGACTGGCCTTTATCTTTACTTTTTTCCTAGTTAGAAAGTGCCTTAAGGAGGTTTTCACTTTGGGACCTCAATTTTTTACTTATTTGTTTTTGGCTAAGGGTATTCACTCGCTCTCCAAAATAGGCTTCAGGATCCAATGTGATTGAGAATCTTGATTTGTGATCTCCCAATGAAAAATTATCTCTAAGGCGTAAGAAGTCATAGAATGATTCATCATTCTAGAACTCATCAATTGGCAGATTGGATTCGTGTTGGTCGTAATCTATCAGTTGGGGATAATATAATGGCAATGGATTGTGATGAACAGCTTGGGTAAGGGTACAAATTGAATTGTTATCAAATAGGATAGTTTTAGCTAGGTTATCAAAGGTAAGCCTATGATCAGACTCTACTTCACTCTCATCATCATCATCACTAGTCACTAGTGATGGAGTTTGAATAAAATATGTGGGTCACCCCCAGGAAGTTTAAATCCAAGTCCATAAGGTTTTTCATACTTAGTCATAGAAATCAACTCGATGGTTCCTTGCTGATTTGATTCGAGGCCTCTTCCTTCATAATTGTGATGCTTCATGATCCTATTGGGAATAGGATACTTTTCATCTTTATAACAATAATCTTGGTTTTCATTGTATAACCATGATTCATTCCCTTCAAGAGGGTTAGGTTTGAGGCCAAATGTTGGTACAAATGTGACAGGTCCCTTGTCTTTGTTCTTGAATTTCCAATGCATATGTGGAATGAATTTAAGTCTCCCAAAGGTTTTCAAATTCTAAGGAAGATTGGTGATATGAAACATATCATGGGTCACATATTCTCCCAGTCCATTATCTAAAATGGTGAAATGATTGGAAGCTTCAAGAGGTGGCATGTGGGAAAGGTAATTCAAGGTATTAGGATCTATACAATTATCTACTGAAGGATCAATAAATATAGCTTTTCCTTTATCTTGCTTGAAACTGGGATTCATACCATACTAATAATTATAGCTTTAAAATTCAGCCTCAAGATGCTTTCAGTGTTCATATGGATGCAAATCTCCTAGAATACTCACCTCCATCCTTGAGTGGGAAAACTTGATACATTGATGCAGTGTCAATGGGACTACATGAATCTCATGTAACCAAGGCCTGCCTAGAAGGATGTTGTATGATAACTCAAGATCTAACACATGGCAAAGTGTATCATGGGTCAAAGGCCCAATAATAAATAGAAAATTAATGGTTCCCTATGACTCTCTTTCCTGATAATCATAGGCTTTAATAGTTATTATTTCTAGTTGGAGATATGTCATTGTGTACCCAAGAAGCTTGATGAGCTTGAGAGACATTATGTTGAGGCCAAATCCATTGTCGATAAGGACATGTTTCACTTTATGCCATCTAATACAAACTTATATGTACAATGAGTTATTATGGATTGGGCCAAGGGAAGACATATCACTTTGGTTAAATGTCACTTGTTGGGTTGGAGCTCGGTGTCCAACCAAAGCTTGAAAGTTATTAGGGATATGTCACTAGCAACAATGGATTGGGTCAAAAAATCATTCAAGATGTTTTTATGGATTATTGACATCCAAAAAAATTTTAAAATATAAATTTGTGTTGGTGTCTTCTATAATTGTTCCACAATATCAAACTTCTTATCTTGGTCAATAGTGAATGGTTTTTTTTTAGGCTGAATGGTTGGTTAGATGATAGGCAAAGTGGTAGATGGTTATGGGTAGGATAGTAATATTTGACCTTCGAGTTGTGATTTCAATATCAAGATTAAATATTAGACCATTATTGCTAACTAATGTTGGAAATGGTGTGGAACCAGATAGGACAAGTCTCGATTGCTAGTGCACTTGCATGTGGTCATGTGGTAAGAATGAGTTGTCACTATAAGATCCAAAAGTAGAAGTCCTAGTTTTTTGGTTTACATGTATGCACTCACAGGTTGAAGAAGGATTATCCATGTGATTTAGCTAAATATTATTGTTTAGTAATGGTCTAGGATGATTAGTACTTGGTCAAGGATTAATGGAGATGGTATTAATGCTACCCCCTATAATATGACCTACAACCTAATTTTAGTCATGTGCAAGTGCATGGTAGGTTTGTTGTTTGTTATTATTATAACCTTCGTTTTGTCTATTGTTTTATCATTGTGGATTCTAATGCTAATTTTATTGATTCTACTAGTTTGGCCTTTGATTTTAATACTATTGATTTTATTATTGCACTGGCCATTATTGTTGTTGTTGATTGTTCCTGTTGTTACTGATTGTTATGTTAGGGAAAGGGGTTTTAATAGATCTCAAGAGTTTGATTGGAAGTGGAATCACCATTATCCAATTTTATCTCCCCATTCTCCAGCATATTCTCAATTAAATGCTTGATTTGGACACATATTCATAGGTTATGCCTGTTGACCCGATGATAGTCACAAAATTTATTTTCATGGTACTAATTAGGATAAGGAATGCATTGTGGATAATTCTTTGGTATAGGCCAACTAATCAGATTAATGGTACCACACAATAAGAAGACTATAAAAAGAGAAGTGGCATAGTACCACACAATAAGAAGAAATGGTTATGAGAGTACTCAACTTTAGTGGGTTGAAATCATCAAATTAGAAGAGGGTATGATAACTCTAAAATCTAAAGTGTAATATATCAAAACAAACATTGGTTTAAAGATACGTCAATATCATAAAATATAGGTACAATTTTGATGAGTTACAACTATAAAATTATAATAAAGTCTTTCTGATGAGAAAAGTAACAATGCAAACTAAGAAGCTCAAAACATGAAAACACACAATAACTCCTAAGTATAAAACTAAAACCAAATGGGTAGTACAATGTTGCCACATGGTAACTAAAAATTAGAATGGTTCTAGAACTTAGAGCATGAGTGATATGTAAGATAACCTAAGTTCACAATGATAAAATGATGATGAGTCTATATAGCGGTGTTTAACCCAAATAGGAAATCATACCCAAGTTAACTGAAACCAAGTGTAAATGGAAAATTGATTAACACCTTAGCTTAGAACTTAGAAAGGTGAGATTCTAAATTTGAATTAAAAATGAAGGACTTAGAGATTTTTGCAAAATGGTCTAGACTCAAATAAAAACCATAACAATGATGTTTTAATAAATACAAACATAATATTTTAAATGAAGATTTGAACAAGGCAAAAGGTGATTTTGATTTGGTCAGCGTAACGCCTCCTTATTCAAATAAAATTATGGATAACAAGGTGTTTGGTTGAAATGTTTTGGTTTTCAAAAAAAATTAGACTCAATAAGACCAAGCAAGTAAAGGAAAAGTGAAAAAATACAACTAAGTATAATGTCCAAAGTCCTAAAACTGACAAGGTTGCATCGTACCATTGAATTCCATCTATATATGTGCTCTTAGGAGGATTTTAAGGGTTAATCCAAAAATAAAAGTGCATGAATTAGTAGGGTTTTTACACCCCACCTTATCCCAAGAGATTATATGGTGACATGGAACTTTGGGCTACTCGCCCTACATCAATAATATGTCCACGGCAAGTGGGATTGTTTTAAAACTAAATTTTTGAATGTATAGATGGTCTCAAGTGTGTTTAACACTAGAGATGGATAATGTTAATTGATTTTATATCAGATAACTTACTATGCAATGGTATATTATTTTACATAGTGATTCCATCCATGTACTTCTTAGTGGAATCCCCTAGTTAGCCAAACCTGACTCAAGTTTTTTTTTTATGATTAGAAAGGCTATCCACTCATCCCCTGGTAATCATAGTATATATACCCTAATTTATATACCCCATTATGTATTATGGTTGGTATGATGCTATGATATGAAACCCCAGGTCAACATACCCCTAGAGAACTCATGAGGAGGCTATGAACTCCCACTCACAAGCCAAGTTGCATAAAAATGAAAGATAAAGTAAAAAGAATTTAAAGGTTGTGTTTAGATCACCAAAACCATAAAAATTTTGGGAGAGCCTTAACAACATTCTTTTCATGCTTTTGGACAAGGCACAATTGCAAAGAAAGAGCATTTTTGGTCACCTAAGTTCCCTAAAGGGGATGGAGGAGAATATATGTGCATCCTTCATTTTTCCAAAAATAAATAAGTATAAAATATATAGCATAAAACAAATAATTGTTTACTTTAATGCACTAAATGGAAGTGTTTTTGAAATTTTTGGCCCCTTGGCCTTAGTTTAAAACTTTCACAAAACAATCAAGCATAAAAACCTCTAAATGCTTTTTAAGCACCAAATGAGAAGTTCAAGACTTAAACAATTTCAAACTTGTGCTTTTATCCAGCATGTGACCTAAAAATTGAAGAGGTTTTATGTCTACCTTGAAGCACAAATATCAATGTGAAAACAATATTTGAAAACTTGCTCTTAGGTTTCTCTATTTTCTTGACCTAAAGATCGGCATTGGTCCATAAGGATCGATGTTGATTACAATAAAATTGATGTTGGTTAGGATAAAACCAATGTTAGTTGACTAGAATTGATGTTGATACCTATAAAACCATAGGCAAAACATAATGACTTTCAAAAAAATGTTGTTATCCAAAATAAGCATGAAAATAAAATAAGTTTCTAGATCCTGCAAGAAAAGAACCAAACGAAGACTTTGCAAATTTTAAAATCAAGAATAACAACCTACAACTTTCAAAAAAACTCAAAAACCAAGTTTTTCTACCATGTTATTCCCTACACACAGGTATCGATACTAGTTAGATAGGACTAATGTCAGTTAGGGTAAACTGATGTTGGTCACTACGTAAATTGTGTGTCTTCAAAAGAACAAAAACATGGAAAAATAATGATATAATTTTTAGGAACTTTTAAGCATTTTTTAAAATATATAAGAGTGCCAAATTTATCTCCTTGCTTATATGGGATGCGTGGACCCACTGGGTGTGCCAAGATGTAGAGATGGAATCCAAAGTGAGTTAGATCAAGCATTAATCAAGAAAAATCAAAAAATGCATGAAGAACATAACTAACTAAGCCAAATCCCTCAATGGGGTTTGAAAGATGAAATCTAAAAGCTAATGAAATAAGGAATATACCAAAAAACCTTCCCAAGAGCATCCCTCCTCTAAATACGGCTCAAAACATGATTTTCCCCTTGATTTGGTGCTCAAGTCTTTGTCAATGATGAGTGTCTTGCTCCTCCATCATTTCTCAATGCACCAATGAAACTAGTATCATGATATTTGATCAAATGTATGCCAATAGTGAATTTATCCTATTATAAATTAAGCATAATAACACTACATAAAAAGAGTTGATGAGGAGAATTCTACATAATAAGTTTACACCAAAGAAGCTTTAAAATGGTGGTTTTTGCCCTCCTATTTATATATTTTTGGAAATAATCATAATAAACCATGATCATCCATCTTTAGATAAATATGTGTGGCCATGAATCAATTCAATTTTAGAGGCTCAATCCATAAATATCTCTATTAACATTTAGAAGAATGGGGCATTAATGAGGCATGGGAGGGCTTAAACCTGATATTTATTCCATGTGTCTTATGGATCACACCCCATAGATGATGTCATATAATTATGCAAATATTAGGAATGAATTTATAATTAATAAATCTTCAATAACTTCCATGTATTTTCCACTTAAGCCTCTTGATTTGGATTAATTAGCTTAAGTGAGAATTAATTAATTATGTGTGATTCTTTGGAAATTGGTTGTCCACTTAATCAAATGGTCGAATTATCAAGTTACTGTGTCATAATTTGATTGGATTACAATTATAATAAGGTTTTAGTTATGTATGGACCAATATCCTATTTAGGACATTGTTGACATGAAATAACACATGCACATGTTGTGTACTTCTAAATTAGAAGAATTCAATGGTTTAGAGCATTGAATTGTGTTTTTACCTTTTTAACTCAAAATGATTTGAGAAAAGTCAACAATCACATAAAATGAATTTTCCCATTCAGGGATACATTAACTTAAATCGTCACTTATATATGACAAGCTCAAACCATTTAGATCATTTAAGTGATTTTGGCCCAAATTATGTATTTAAGTGAATTTTGAGTAAAATTGATAATTTCAACATAATTGTGTTAGGAATTGGATGTATATAGATATGTGTTCAACAAAAAAAGGTAGTATCTAGATAAGAAACCACATGGACCCAATAACCATAGTAGGAACTATAGGGGAAAAAAACAAAAGTAAAGGTCTAATATTAGATCCAAACAAGATAGTTGTGAAGTAATGGCAAAAGGTGGCAATAGATGGCATCAAGCATCACAACACATTTAAACTTAAAGGTGGGCATAATGACATAATAAATTCAAGGTAGTTACATCTATTGTCTGGAAAATGCTCCAAAGAATCCATAAGAAATCGATGCCAAAAAGAAGAAATGGCTAGCTGGCTAGCAGGTTTATCACAAGAGGTTGGTTAGAAGCTGTAAAGCAAAAGGGGTTAAAAGGCTAAGTAAAAGGCTGGATAATTAACCATACATTATAGACTCCCTCATTTTATAAATGTAGACTAAATTTTGTATTATTATCTTAGGCTAGAATTAGGACTAAGTCTAAGAGCAGTATTGGAACCGTTGAAGTGCCTTGTAAAGTATAACCAATGTTGTAACATTAAGAAGCTAGCTAATAAAGCCATATGATTATTTACATGATGAAAGCTTAAGTCTTGAATAGTGTTGCTGCTTTATTAGAATAGTATATTTACCTGGTCATGATTTATTAATAATCAATGAAGTGATGCCAAAAGAGTATTTCTAGACTAATACTTAAGTGAAACAAGCAAGAAACACAAATATGTAAAAGAGCCTTCAATCTACATCCCAACCCACTCACCATTACACACAACTAAACCCAACCTACCCCAATTCCCCTCTCTCTATGCTTCAAGTGAGCGTGAAAGTCATCCTTGCATGATATATTGGTGCATGAGATGTTTTGATGTATGACAAGGAGCATGGGTGACTTGATGCACTCATGACTCATAGACTAGACTTTAGCATAACATTTTGGTTTTGTTGATGGAACCAGTCAAATTTTGTTACTACAATAGTAGATAGTGGAGTAGATAATGTGTTGATGTGGATTGCTAACTCTTCATGCATATGAATTATGTAAAGGGTAGAAGGTGAAACGGGCAAAGATCTTAAAAGGTAGAAGAGGATAAATATTTTATCATGGTAAAACCAGATGAGCTCGAGCTCAAGTGGCACAGTAGTAATGAGGTTTAGAAAACAATAATGGTCGAATATGACCCTAAGCAGAGGAAAGAGTATAAATATGTAAGTGTTGTGAGGACCCATGAAATATGGGGGTGGCATGAGGGAGACTCTTGTATAGAGGATGTGTGCTTCGTTGATGCAAAAATATGCATCAATGAGTAACAACAAGTTCTATAATCTAAATTTAAAGCACCTAAGATGAAGTATAATCAAAAAGAGACTACTAGAGGAATGATTATTTTCCTTTCTACTTAAATCATGTGTTCATGTGTGCAGGTGCATGTAATAAGGCACTTATGCAAGTTTTAATAAGGCTCTTATGCCAATTTTTTATGTGTTTCCTATTTTATAGGTTAGACTAGTATAGGGTTGCTTTTGGGTGCAATAGTTGTGTGCCTTCATTATAAAAATATGCATGCAACCTCGCAAGACTACTCAAGCAATTTGATTGAGGGATTTATTCCATAAGCCTTATGCCAAATGTCTAAGTTTCTTAGTTATGGTTGCTATCAAATTTTTGTAACCTCTCTCAAACTAAGAAGAAAAGGCAAGGCACAAGATGGGAATAAATTAGAGGTTATCTAAGGATATAAAAATAATTTAGTGTGGGGTAATGTTTAACCCATGCATGCCCAAGATGCACATAAGATAAAGGTAGCAGGGTACACACAAGATATTTGACCCTACACATGTGCAAGATGTGCATGAGAAAAAGGCAACATGGCATACACAATATAGTTTATCCTAGATGCATGCAAGATGTGCATGAGACAAAGGAAATAAGGTACATGCAAGGTAAATTATTTCATTATTTCAGGCACAATTCAAAATAGTAACCATGTTTACATGTGAAAAATGACAAATCTATAATGCCAAGACACATCATAACCTACATACCCAAAAGCTTCCATGGAAATTATGTAAGTTAATAGTGGAGTTATGGTTGATGGATTGATTTTGACAGATAGATGAGAAGTGGTGGAAGATTTTGGTAGTTAACCTTGAGTAATGAGCTGAATTAATTTTTAAATGGGTGTGAAAAATTAACCATGGGTTGGTGTTAGCTGATTTCATAGTGACACACAAGGTTGTTTGGATTCCTAGAAAAGGCAAAGGCATGGGAAGAGAAGATCCACTCTCTGGAGGCTTGTAAAGTTATAACAAAGTGTTTTAGAATTTATAGAGAAATTTGATAGGTTACGATTGATTCTAGTGCCTTTGAACACGTTTAAATTCATGTAATTTTGAGTTAATAAGTAATGGAATGATGTTGATATCTCTATTATGACTATAAAATGTTTTAATATATCACCCCCTTGGTTTGATGATGTAATTATATTTAATGATGTGTATGTGTTAAGCTCATATAAGTGAATTATTTCTACCATGTTTTGATAGGTAAATATAGTGTACATTCTAAGTCCTAGTGCACGCATCAAGCCCTTCATCACTACTACACACAACTACCCCTGACCTACCCTGATAACCTTATCTCTATGCCTTAGGTGAGTAGAAAAGGTTCCCCCCTTGTGTGATATGTTAGTGTAGGATCTTAATTGATACATGTCAAGGATTGTGGGTCATCTAATTCATTTGAGACTTATAGTCTAATCTACAAGTCTTGTCTAGTCTAGTCTAGAAGAAAGGGTTGGTTGGCTATCAGGTTTATCACAAGAGGTTAGTTAAAAGATGTTAAGAATAAATAGTTTGAATGTTAAATATAAGGTTGGATAATTAACTATACATTGTAGACTGCCTCAGTATTTAAAAATAGACTAAGTGTTATTACATTAGCTTAGGTTATAATTAAGATTGAGACTAAGAACAATAGTATTGGAAACATTGAAGCACCTTATAATGTATGACCAGCATTATAACATTAATACGATAACTAATAAATCCATATGATTATTTGAATGATAAAGGCCTAAGTCTTGAATAATTGTGTTGCTTTATTACGATAGTATCTTTACTTGGTCATAGTTTATTGATAATCAAAAAGTGATATCATAAGAGTATTTATAGGCAATTACTTAAGTGCAATGACCAAGCAATTTGAATATGGAAAAGAGCCTTCAGGTTACATCCCAACCCAATCATCATTTCATGCAACTAACCCTGACATACCCTAGATCCCCTATCTTTGCACCTTAGGTGAGTGTGTAAGGCCTCCTTATGTGATATGCCAACGAAAGAGTTGTTTTGATGCATGATGAGGAGTATTAGTGGAATGATGCACTCAAAAATCATAGATTAGTCTTCAACAAAAAATTTTGGTTTCATTATCGAGATGGGTCATATTTTGTTATTATGATGGTGAGTATAATTGATAGGAGGAGATGGATATCTAATTCCTCACACATAATTAGATGGTTTGATGTGTAAATGGCATGAAATTTGGGAGGTAGCAAAGAAAATTTAAGCATGGAGGGACCATGTAATTGTGAGCTCAAAAGGTAGAGGTATGTTCAAAATCAAAAAATGGTATGGCATATATAGATCCTAACGAAAGGAAGGAATTTGAATCAGGGTATGTTGTGAGGACCCATATAGAATAGGAATGGCATGAGGAGGCTCTTACGTAGTGGAGTTACAGTCTAGTGATGAATAAATGAATAAGAATGAGCAAGAATGAGACTTAGAGGAAGATGATGGAAAATCTTAAGATGAGGATCACTATGAAGAAATTACCATGGGAAAACTTGAATCCCCTCTACTTGATGCACATGCTTAAGTGTTTCTTTCTAAATCAGAGGAAGAGTATTGCAAAAAAATGGAGGTGGGAAACATAGGAGCATTCATTGAGTGGGTACAATAAGAGGCTCCAATGGAGTAGTTAGTCCTGTATCCACCACTTGACCCACTAGATAAGTCAATATGTCAAGTGGATGGCATGAAATATGGTATGCCATCCTTGGGATGGGATGAAGTCCCTCAAACTAGTGGCTCAACACATATTAGAGCAGTAGGTCTTAGAGGAAAAATGGTGGCCAAACAAGCACTCCAAGTGGCTAGGTGAGCCATTATGTATCCACTTATCGTCACTGGTATATCCATAGCACTAGCTAAAATAATTTAGGTTCTAAGCGCACCTTCAAGAAAGACATCGGTGTTCCAAATTCCATAGGCACTAGTTATGTTTGTCCCTATTCCTCATATCTACTATGATATGACCCTATTTTTACTTGTGTATCTTTGGGTTGAGCATGTTGTTGGGCATGTTTACAAGTGTGATCTCATTTTTTAAGTGACGGGGATCACCTTACCTAAGAAGAAGGCAAGCCAATTTCCCACCACTTTATTATATTGTCCACACATTTGGTATAAGAAGTTAGACCCTCGCTAGACCATTTTTAACTTTGATTTCCTAAAGGATGCATTATTTAAGTAATTTGACATCCTAGAGTTTGAGCATTAGAACATTTTTGTGCTAAAATAGATTAAGCAATAATTAAGAGAGATCATCTACACTTATGATGTTAGGTTTAACACCCTGGTGTTTAAGCTCTCATATGTGTTTCACCTTGTGCAACATGATCAATGGTTTGTGGGTATATTATTACTTGATTCAATGTTTCTTCTCTATGTGGACATTATTTGAACTTTTATAGGCACTAACAGATAAAATAAGATGTAATGATATTAGCACAATGGACCAAAATTTATCATGGCCATAAAGGCATAGGTCGACACAATGGAATCAATGATGTAATATATTTTAGGTAATTAGGCACATAACACACACCTTGGTTTTTGGTGCATTAATTTTAAGGTGGAGGGGCACAATAAAGAAAAATACCGTAAGTGTAGTGTGTGTCCCTTGAAAATATCTTGTGAAGTCTACCACGAGGGACATGAAACTCATTATGACCCTCTTTTACAATGTGTGACTGAGACTAAGGTATCTATATATTTTAAGATTTGTGACACTTTCACCCATAATACTGATGATTATCAGGTGATTTATGAATTCCATGAGGCATAAGAATGATCTACACAACAAGTTATTACAAGATCTTCAAGGTATGGGCCAGAGAACCTTAGCTATTGATACCACAAATAATATCATGGAAACCAAGGTCATGTTAGAGGATGAGATGGGGGTAGGTTTTCATAATTATTGTCATAAGTGTGGTTCATTAGACCATTTTCAATGTGATTATCCCCATCATCCATTTTGTGTGTATTGTCATTTCGCACACAAGGTTGAGGACTACCTAGATCTATATGCAAGGATAACGCAAGAGGGAAATATTGAGAAAGGGGTTGGGATGATCTGATGTGCACATAAGTTGTAGGGACATAAAAAGGAGAAAAATAAGACTAATGGAGCTATGTTCTAATCACTTACAAGTATTGGCATGATTGACTTGAAAGTGAAGGCTCCCAAGAAGGTAGGCAGGCCAAGGTGTGAGCCTGAGAGATGAGAAGCTAGAGTAGCATGCCCCAAACCTATATTATCAACTACCTAGGATGAGTTATAACAGACAAAAGTTTTGATCAGGGTCATGCATGTGATCCACTCCTTGTAAGAAGAACTTCAGCTCACTTAGAGCTAGAGGAGATATATCAGATAGATCTCAAGGCCCATATGATTTGGTGATCTTTTTTACTTGAATCTTATATGGTGTAAAGGAATGATTCTCACTAGACATCGAAATTGTGTCTAACACTTTTCATCCTCCCCTTAACCCCCATTTTATTCTCCCATGCCTATTTAACCCCTGTCGACCATTTTCCCACGAGCCTTGCCCCTGGCAGCATGTAAAAATGAGCAGAAAGCTAAAATTAGCCTCTATCCCCATTCTGCATCTGCCAACGTCGGTCACTACTCGGCCGACGTCACCGACGTTGGTCACTACTCGGCCGACGTTGGTGGTCCTGTCGGCGTTAGTTGTCCTTAACACTACATTCTCAACCCAAATGCAAGATCCGTTATCCATTATCTATTATCTATTATTCGTTATTTGGTTGCCAATCAGTTTCTCAATCAATTATCGGACCTTATTTCAAAACATTCTTTCATTCGACCTTCAAAACGATTAGCCAATTTTTTTTGGATTCAATCAATCTGCAGTCAAATCTCTCGTATTCTCTCTCTCTGGTATAGGTATTCTACTTCAGTCATCTCACTGGAGGTCTGCTACATCAAACTTCTGCAACACACTGACAACATCAATTATGTCTCCTACTCTATCTTCAGCATGTAACAGGTAAGCGTTTATTCTGTGCTTTTATTTTGTTCTCTGGTTATTGTTTTTAATTGATATCACCACCCTGATTTAGATTCAGATTACAAACCCAACTTGACTTCCTCCCGTATCACCTCTATCCACCCTTTCCAGAATATATAGTCTGTAACTCTGCCCATATTTCTACACAAACCCCTAAACAATCCCCTTGACTCCCAAACTGGCTTCCTAACCCTCAGACAAAAACTTCAGACCATTCTGCAATCCTAAAACCCTGTCCAGACCTGACCAGACCCCGTCCAAAAATTGTTGCCCCGATTGACACCGGTCATTACCCCTATCGACACCTACACTTTAACCAACGTTGGCACCCCTCCTGGACCAATGCCAGCATAGAGACCGACACCAGTGACTGTGAAGAACAATTTGCTACATATCAGGTACACATTTTGCTTTTTGTCTTTTATTCATTTCATTCTATCTTTCACTATTTTTGTTTCTATTAAATATTTTGTTTTTAATCAGTGGGTTGATATCCCTCAAGGAATTCTTCATACTTCAGGGATCAAGCTTTTGCTTGACAGCCCACCATCTCCTCATCTAACATTTTTCATGTTTTAGTCTCTTCTTCTTTGCAGGTGTCATTCCTCCACAACCAAAGAGGAGTACCTTCCAACATCTGATTTTGGTGTGCACAACTTCATCTGGGTATCTTCTAACCCTAGACCATATCTTAGTTTCTCATTTCTCTCTTTGAATGTGAAAGCAAAATAGTGTAGAAACATTCTGGCACGCCCGGTGGGACACTAGGGCCTTCCTTGGGTTCTTTCTTTCTTTCTTTTCATATAGGTGCATTAGGTTTCTCCCTTTTCACCTCTTTCGTCTCTTCTAAATGACACCATCAGCAAGACTAAAAAGAACTTTTCTTTCTTTTCTTGCACTTCTAGACTAGTCAACGATCATATTCTTCAACCCTTTCTCAACTTGTTTTCATTCCAACTTCACATTTCAACTTGGGCTTAAAACACATTGCACTTTCATTTCTGCTTGCTTGCATTTCTTAGTCCACACCTAGTAATTAATAATCACATATTGAATTAATCTAGTCCACTTTATGTTACACGACCAAACCACTTTCACAAAACAAACATCTTAACTTATCTGAGACAAGGCCCGAATGGGATTTCATCACCCAGCAGATTCCTTACCCATCCCGACGATCTTACTTAGATTTCATCACCAAGGGGAAAGCCCACTCTGTTCTCTGGCAGAGTCTAAGCTCTAGGGGAAGTATATTTTGGCTAAGCGAGACCAGCTTATCACTAGACTTGTGAAGTGAGGGGAGCTTGCTCCTTAGCACTAGGCCAAGTATGAAACCTAGCACAGACTTTTGAGCACCATAACTAACCCGAAACCATCCATAGACTACTTCTTCTAGGACCCGACTCAAAAGCCAATCTTCCTCTACACATATTCTAAGGCATAAGCCACTATAACCCTAATAATTTACTCCTAGGTTTTTTTTAAGATCTGCTTGTGTTCTTCATCTTTTCTATTCTTATCTGCTTGTTTGAGCTTGTGAGGACGTTCCTTCTTGCCTTGAATGGTTCTAACTCGTAGCCAAGCCAAGGCTCTAGTCTATCACACGAGGCATCACGCGCTTCCATCTACCCCATCCATAACCAGTCCTATAATGGAGTTCCACTCAGAGACTAAAAGAAATCCTACTAGACCATCCCTGACCCAAACTCCTGTTGTCCTAGAAGGGGACCAATATTTTGCATGATTCTTGGACCTCAACGTCAAATCCTTGTAGCACTATCTTGCAAATAGCCAAACGTGAGACTCCTTGGGCAATCCAATTTATGAAATGCCGACCTCTCTTCTCGAGACTGCGACCATATCAACAGCGTCTGTAGTTCAACCTTTAGACACCCAGGCTATTGCCTCAACCAATGACCAGCCTTTGACCAACCATCCAAGTGTGGCCTCTCCCTCCATCTTTGGGTCCACTTCCACCGGGGTTTCCGTCCCCTATCAACCTCAGCCCACTCAACCACTCTCTACCCCCTTTCAGAATCTGGTCATCTCTATTCCACCTACCCTTGCTCCTATCAATACTAGGGTGGCTACCTATCCATTCGCCCATGTTACCACTAACCAACCTCCCGTGGCAACATCGAGCGTATCCATGCCTTCTACCCAACCATCCTTAGTCTCCTCTTCTATCCATATGACTAGTCATCTGTATGTTGCACCCTTACTGGTACAACTGACTACATCGTATGCCTCTTCTAGCCTCTTTCAAGTGCCTTATAATCTAGGGGGCACTCCATCTACCAATCCGTCAGTAGATATCATCAAAATGCTGATGGACAAGATGTCTAGCCTAGACACCTCCATTTCTAGCTCATGCAATACTCTCTCATATGAACAAATTTGCAATGAGCCCATTCATCCTTCTATCCCGATCAGGCCATATCCCAACCAGTGGGAACTTCCTAAGTTTTCTCATTTTCAAAGCAAGGAAGACCCACAACAGCACTTACGGGCATTCAGACATGCCTATTACCTTATTGCCCACGATGATGCATTGCTTTTACGCACGTTTCCTATGTCTCTCTCAGGTGCTGCGCTTGACTGGTATAGCTCCCTTTCCAGCCATTCCCTTTTCATGTTCACTCAGCTGGCCTAGCTCTTCCTTGATCATTTCTCTATCAACATCACCAAGAAGGTCTCAATCACAAAGCTCTATTTTATCCTCCAATTCGAGGATGAATCCATTGTTGATTTCATCACTTGATGGAGGGGCCTCATCAATCAACTCTCCTTTTCTTTACCCCAACCTGAACTTATTGAATTTTTCTCCCAAGCCTGTGCCAAACATATTTCTTCCACCTTAAGGGTTCAGACCTTCCACACTTTTGATGAAGCCTTCACAATGGCCCGCAAACTTGAGTTACGTGCCATCAAGGAGAATAAAGTCAAGTTTCGGAGCAAGAATCCCAAATACAAGACCAATGACCCCTCTTCTAAGCCTTCCTCATCCAATCCTAAATCTAAAGCTTCAGCAAATGTTGTGGTTTTTAGATCTTCCTCCTCTTCCCCTTCAACTAACTAGCCTGAACCATCCACGTCCCAAAGCATCACCTACCAATTCCAGTAGAGATACGTACAATGATAGTATACTCCACTCAGAGAATTATACGCATTTTTGCTGGAAAAACTCATCAAACAGGGGGTCCTCAATCTCCCCCAGATCTGACCACCTCCATAATTTGATCCCTCATGCGCCATCCCTGCGTGGTATAGGGAAAATGACTTCTGCAACTACCACCATGTTAAAGGCCATAACACGGGCAACTGTAATACCCTTAAAAACATCATCCAAGACATGCTAGAAAAGGGTGACCTTGTCCTCAACAATCCCAATGCACCACCTAATCAGGGCATCAACATCTTCAAGCAACCATTCCCCAATCATCTGCCAGCCCAAAATAATGTCCAAACCATGACTGACAACATTCATGAACATAATATATGAACAGTCAATACAGTCTCACCCTTCATCCCTGACCAGACTCTTTCACAACCTCAAGAAGTCAGTCCACCCCTCAGTCCATCGCATGTGGACGAAACTCCATCTCCGGTTAGTTCTCCATCAATTTCTCTTATATTAGAGGATGCCTCAACCTTATCAGCACCACCGGTCTCACCATCCTCCTTCATGCTGCCTATGGAGGACCCAACCCTTCTTACTCCTCGACCACAAGTGGAGGGCACCATCATCCCTACCCTTTACCCGCTTGAGGAGCCTCATTCTCCAGTTTCTTCTCCACCCAGGGAAGAACCTACCTCTCCTTCATCTCCAACCAAGGATGAACCTGTCACGACTTCATCATGCCTTGGGACCGAGACTACCACACCTTCGGTCCCACAACCATCAACATCTTCTCAAGAACCCAAACCTCATCCAACATCTTCTCAGCCATTTTCTTGATTAGTGGAGAAACTCAAACTTCTCCCTTCAAGGGAAGTGGAGCTCAGGTATTGTGAGAGCGTCTCATAGCTCTTCAACATGGCTATGCCCTCTCATCTCATGCTGCTAATCCTCCCATGGCAGAATCTCCCAAGACTCTCAATAATAACCAGACTTCCACTTCTAGACTGTCTACACCTCAACCAACCGCATCAAGACTGAAACCCTCATCTACCCCATTTAAACCTATCAAGTCACTTGACATTCACCCTGTCTCCAACCTCACTCATCCACAAGTGAAGGTGGACTTAGACCAGACCTCAACCAATAGTAGTCTTCCAACCAAGTCAAAGAAGACTGCCAAACCACAGAGGCAAACTCCTCCTCCCCCGTCACCATTGCCCTCCATTTTGGGCCCTCATCCTTCGACCTTGACCAAAGTCCTCCCCACTCATACCTCTAATCAAAACCAGTTGCCTCCTCTACTTCTTTTGCCTACCACTAGCCTACCCTCTCCCAAAAAGGTGGTACCTCTCATAAAGAATGTACCGTCTCCACCTGTTGCCACACCATCAACCCAAAAGATGGTATGAAAGTCTCTTCCAACTCCGCCCAAGAAAAAGTCACTAGCATCGCACACATCGACGAGCACAGACCCTTTAGTGGGATCATACTCTTTGATCTTGCACTGACTTTTGTAGACTTCCAACATAACTCTTCCACCCATCAGGTCTTTCCAACCCCTTGGGTCTAAGCCCTCCTAGTTTAATGACATGAAGATTTGCTTATACCATCATATGCTAGGACATAATACTGATACTTGCTGTGCCCTCAAGGCCATCATTCACTGCTATCTGGAGAAAGACACTCTTCTCTTTGAGGACACTCTAGACCAACCCCTGACTCCTTCTCATAACCCTCTAACCTCTTCAAACCCATCAACATCTCATCAACAGGTTACAACCCCTTTATCTCCTTCACCTCCTATCTTTGAAATCAATGCCATTCACATAACCACTAGGTCACAAAAGGACAAGGCAAAAGAAAAAGTTGCCATTCCTTAGACCTACCCTTTCGTCAATCCACCTCAACTACCCAAGCCTAAGATTTTTATCCTTTGCATGCCTCAACCCTCTTCTTCTTCCTCTTCAGGGGTAATCCATGACTCTATGTTAAAACAACTCCACCAGACACCCGTGAAGATGTCCCTTTATGACCTCATCCAAACCTCGCCTCAACATTGTCAGGCCCTCATTCGAGCCCTGCAAGCAGTGGAGGTCTAACCCGAAGACCCCCAACCACTCGTTGCCCTTGTCCACTCTTTAGCCCCTCTTGCCTCCATCACATTCAGCGATTCTAAGATTCCCACATCCAACACAGAAGATCAAGATGCCACCCTCTTCATCACTACCTATGTTGATCGAACATGCATTAAATGCATTATGATTGACAGAAGTGCCAGCATCAACATTATCTCCACCCATGCCTTTGATCAGTTGGCTCTTCCCGAGAATTATGTCTCCAAAATTGACACAATCTTGCATTCCTTTAATGACACCACTGCCACAACCATTGGCACAGTCATCCTTCACATCCACGTTGGTCCACACACAGTCCCAGAGCTCTTCTATATCATCGAAGGAGAGTTTCAATACAACATGTTACTGGGTCGACCCTAGATCTGTGCCATGGCCTGTGTCCCCTCCACCCTGCACCGTTGTGTGAAATTTGAGTACGATGGGCAAGTCCACACCATTCCCACTAACCCTTCACCCTTTAAAACTTGTAGCACCACCTACCATCCAAATGACATCGTCATTACTATCAAGCCATCAATCTTGGCATTGCCTCCATCCGCAGAAGCTTCAACCAGTTCACAACAGGCGGTTGCCCTCACACCTCCCCTTCAAGCGACAACCACAGACCCCATGGAAGACATCTTCCAGCAACTTTCACTTGGGGAATATCACTTGCTAACCTTAGACATGTTCCAAACTCCACAAGAGTATGGACACCTTCACCACAGCCCTAGTTATGACCATCAGATCGGGATAGTCGTGCCATATGGTCCTCCTCACCTCTAAACCAATCTTGTCTATGGGGGACTCAATCAAGCTCCTACTGATGGCAACCCTCTCTCTTCACCCCAACCATTCACATTAGACTTCTCATTTCTTGGCAACCCCGCCTTTGCATACACTTACCTTTACAGGTGTTCATGAAAGGGTTTTGGTTTTGGATGCTATGAGCAGGGCTCCCATCAGCCTATTGAGCTGCTCAATGATGACGATGCCAAGAAATGATATGGATTGGGATATCACGACCCCACTCAGGCCTCTGTAGACCTTTGCCTTGAGCTAACCACTGACCAATCTCCTCCAGGCTCACCCATTCCTCCTCCACCTATGGAGTCGGTGGTTTCCATCCCTCCTATTTTTTTTTGGCATAAACACCATCTGCCTGGAACCCCTAACCTATCAGCTAAATGGGGTGTCCAGGTCTCTCCCTCTCATTTTTCCAAACATGATAGAATATGAGTTGGTGACCATTCACACTATCCACTGCGTTGACAACAATGCCATTCTTTCTTACATGGGCACTGATGACTCTTTCATCTAGCGCTCCCTCCCTTCTGAAACCCAGGTTATGTTAAATGAATCAACCATTGACATCAACCTTCCTTCTTCCAATGTTCCTTATGTCTTAAATATTGGCCAATCTTTAGATGCTCAGGAGCAGCTAGACTACACCTAATTCCTCTCAAACCATAGCAAGGCCTTTGCCTGGACCTACCGTGACATGCCTGACATCGACCCCACCATTGCTACCCATAACATAGTCAGCAAACCAGAGGCTAAGCCTATTAGGAAAAAGCTTCGAAAGATGCATCCTTGTGTTATGCTCCTTGTCCAAGAGGAGCTTCAACGCCTTCTCTCTATCTCTTTCATCCAACCCATTGATTATCTGCAGTGGGTCTCTAACATCATCCCAGTCACCAAGGTGACTGGGGGGATCTAGATCTGCATGGACTATCGTGACCTTAACCTAGCCTATCCCAAAGATGACTTTCCTCTTCCCAACATTGACAAGCTTGTTGATCTTATGGCTAGCCATGAGATGCTATCTCTCATAGATGGGTTTTCAGGATATAATCAAATCCTGATTACTCCAGAAGATCAGCACAAGACCACTTTCATTACCCCATGGGTGACTTTCTGCTATCGAGTCATGCCTTTCAGCTTGAAGAACGTAGGTGCCACTTATCAGCATGCCATGACCTATATTTTTCATGATCTCCTCCATAAAATCATGGAGGACTATGTGGATGACCTGCTCGGCAAGTCCAAGCTTCACCGTGACCATTTGACCATTCTCAAAATCATCTTCTCTCACCTTCTCCAATATAATGTTCACCTTAACCCCAAGAAATGTGTCTTTGGGGTCCTCTCTAGTAAGCTTCTTGGCTTCATCGTTTCTTTTTATGGCATCGAGATAGATCTCGCCAAGATTCGTGCTATCCTTGAAATGCTCACCCCTGACCAATCTCAAGCAACTTCACAGTTTACAAGGGAAGCTCCAGTCCATTCACCATTTCATCTTGCACAGCTTTCTAACTGTTGCCAACCTTTTCATCATCTCCTTAAGAAGGATGTCTCCTTTATATGGGAGAAGGACTGTCAAGAGGCTTTTGAAGCCCTCAAATGCTATCTGGTCTCTCCACCAGTCCTCATTCCACCTAAAGACGATCAACCCTTCTACCTTTACATCTCTATCACCAACCATTCATTAGGTGCCATGATCGCGCACTGATTCGAGCATCATCGTGAGCAAGCAAGTATACTATATCAGTCAAACACTGGTCGATTATGAAACTTGGTATACTCATATCAAAAAACTCTGTTTGACGTTAGTCTTTGCCGCTACCAAGCTCCACCACTATCTTCTTAATCACAAAACCTTTGTCATCACTCACACCAACCCTCTTAATTTTATGCACTCTAAGACATATCAACATCAACGTATGGCTTGATGGCTCATGTTGCTTGTTAAGTTCGACCTCGAATTCATCCAGCAGAAATCCATCAAGGGGCAAACCATCGCTGATCAACTGGTAGATGCCCCTCTTCCCAACAATCAACCTTCACAGTGCGAGTTCCCTGACGAGTCTATCACCATGATTTCTAACGATGACATTGTCTACCAAATGACCATGTTCTTCGACGGCTCCAAATGTCAACTTGGTGGGGGTGCGGGAGTCATTCTCATCCCACTCGATGGTGAGCCCATGCCTCTGTCTTTCAAGCTCGATTTTAATTATATCAATAATATGGTTGAATACGAGGCCTTAATTTTGGGACTTCAGACCGCTCTCTCTCTCAACATCAAGTCCATCAACATCTTTGGCGACTCGCAGCTCATTGTCAATCAGGTCAACAGTTCATACCTCTATAAAAATGAAATTTTGCAAAGGTACAAAAACCGTACTAACATTCTCCTTGCATCTTTCGACCATTACCTCCTGCAGATTGTTCTTTGATCCATGAATAAGTTTGTTGACACCATGGCTTCTCTCGCTTCGCATATCCCATCTTCCTCATCTGCATCCAAACTTTTTGTCATGATGCATCATGTGTCATTGCCTTCCTATATATCTCCTAACATTAATCATGTCAACACTATAGACCCTAGCCCACGAGATGATTGGTACAAGCAACTTGTGGACTTCTTATCTTTTTCTATCATTCCTCCCAACCTCTCTAGCAATGCGCGACAAGCTTTTATCAAGCGTACCGCTCGCTATACCATGCTAGGGGGTCCTCTCTATAAGCGAGGCTTCGACAGCCTCCTTCTTCATTGTCTTACCTCCACTGAAGCATCTCAGGCCATTAATCAAGTCCATGACGGGATTTGTGGTGGACATTTTAGTGGGAATTCAGTTGCCAAGTGCATCCTTCATCTGGGCTATTATTGGCCCACCCTTCATCAAGACTGTAGTGACTATGTTCAGCATTGCATTAAGTGTCAGCAGCACTCTAACTTGCTTCATCTTCCTAGTCACACCTTATAAGTCGCTCAGGATTTCTGGCCTTTTTCTCAGTGGGGCTTAGATCTCATTGGTGAGATTAACCCTCATTTGTCTCTTCATCATCAATCCATCATCACCGCCACCGAGTATTTCACCAAGTGGGTGGAAGCCATTCCTCTCGTCTCCACAAAAGCTGACAAGATTGTTGACTTCATCAGAACCCACATCATCTGTCATTTTGGTGTCCCTCACAAAATCATCACCGATAATGGCAAGTCCTTCAAAAACAAGACCGTCCAAAAACTCTATGACTCATTTGGCATCAAACTCAGTTTCTCTTCGCCTTACTTCCCACAAGCAAATGGGCAGGCCGAGGCTTCCAACAAAATCTTGACTAAAATTCTCATGAAGGTGGTCAGTGACATAGGAAGGGACTGGCACATCCACATTCCTTTCGCTTTGTGGGCCTACCGCACTAGCATCCAAACCTCTACAGGTGCTACCCCTTTCTCTCTACGGAACAGAGGCTGTCCTACCTCTTGAAGTATAGATCCTGTCTCTCCGCATTTCTCTACATTACATCCTTTCCAATGATGGCTTTCATCAAGATAGCTTAGCTCAACTTGAGTTACTTGACGAGCACCGTCTTGCTGCCCTTAATCATCTCCATGTCTATCAAAATCGCATCAAGTGAGCCTATGACAAAAATCTGCGAGAACGAGATTTCAATATCGGAGACCTCATTCTCAAAGAGAATCAGCATGTGACTAATATGGAGCAAAGTAAACGAGGCAAGTTTGCCCCTAATTGGCTCGGACCTTTCATCATCACACACAAGTATGGATCAGGGACTTATCATCTGTCCTCTCTTGATGGACGACCAGAACCTAAACCTCTTAATGTGTTGCATCTGTGACCGTTCTACTGCTAGTTGAGTACTCGTTCACTTGACATTTAACTTGAGCTCATCCCTTGAGCAATCCCCATCCTCTTAGTCCTAATTCCTTTCATCCCTATTCCTCTTAACAATTCCTCTATAACCCTTTTATACAGTACGGATGCTTTGTCCTAATAAAAGGGGGCCTTTGAACTTCCATAGTCTTGTCCATGACTCAAATTTTTGTCAAAACAAATCAAGATGTCAAAATATCTAAGGTCACCAAATTAGAATCAAAAGGTAGACTGCTCCCTCAAAGGACAGTTGTACTATCATTGTTGTAGCTAATAGACTGCTCCCTCGAAGGACAGCTATTCAAAGCCCTTATATATAAAGCAAAATATAGACCACTCCCTCAAAGGATGGCTATGACTAACTCTTGCTACAAACAGCAATCTTTCTTAGAAGCTTCTTGCATTGATCAGCTTTGCAAATGACCACCAACCAAATGACATCTCTATGCAGACTTCCCGCATTGATCAATCTGCACAAAAAAAATCAAAAATCAAAAATCATGGACTTGGCTTGTAGTTGTCTCAGGGTCTCCTATAAAAAGGGGCAAAGTTATCTCTGCTCTAAAATGGGTTACCCTATCCTCCTCCTATCACTTGCTCAAGGGACTTTGAGTTCACTTTAATGTCAAAGTGATTTAATTACCTCTCTAACACAACATATGGTCAACGACGTCATGCATGAATGGGGCTTTTGGTTCTAGTAACCCCTATCTATGTTGTCATTCTGGTCCTTGTCAATGAAAGAGCAATATGCCTTTCACTTCTTCTACACTTTGGTCACATTCCACTTCATCACTTGTCAAACCTAATCAACTCAACTCAACTCTCTTTTCAGTCCACTCCCATAGCCTATTCACACTAGTTTCCTGGACACCAATACACATGGAAACTATCAACCAGATGCAATTTATGTTAAGCATAAACCAATACTTGTTGAAGCATAAATAGACCTCAATTCATCTTTAGCATACATCCATCACGAATATGGAAAATTGCTAGGGATGAAAGACCCCTCAACCAATGTTGCAGAATACACCATTTGGAAAAGGTTGTAACATCTTTCTCTCCTAATCATTTCGACACATGACCAAACCAATCATCGACCACTCTTCTCAACTAGTTTGAACTACATTGGTCTGAGGCCCTATGACTTGGGCTATGTAGGTAGCACTCAGATGATATGACATCATCTAGGGTTAGCTCGACCACCCTCATTTGTTCATCTCTCTGATGGACAAACCTTCTTTCCTCCTTTTGACCATGACCTTGCCCTCGACCAAGACCAATTCCATCCCTTTGACCCTTCCTCCCTTTTAGGGAGAACTACATTGGCCTAAGGCCCTTCACACAAGGGCTATGTAAGCAGCACTCAGATCACATAACGTCTTCTGAGGTTAGCTCGGCCACATCCTTTCGTCCATTCATCCACCTCGACCAATGACCATTGGAGATCATGCCTATCTCCTTTGACGACGACCACTTCCAAAGTGACTTTGCCTTGGTTGTTTTTGCATGTATGCTACCTCATGAATGGTTAGCAAAATTATGCACATATTTTTGACCCTCACAAGTATAGGATCGCAAGCCGGTTGATCCCCACTACTTGTGACTTTTTTGTGTTTTTGGGAGCACTTCCTGAGCCTGGGATACCTGGAACACGATGACCCATTGGAGCTACAGCTTCGATTAAATAACTCGATCAGCTATGACCACATGCTGGGGCCCGGTTACTTCATGTAGACACCTAAAAAGTGTCTAACCCTTGGTCTTCCTCTCTCCCCTTGGTCCCTTGCCACTTCAACTATCCCTAACCTACCTAGGTCTTATTAATTGAAAATAATCATCTATTTTTAATTAAATAAGTCCCTTTTTCCCTCTCCTTGCCACCTCGCCACCCTAGGATACCCTCCTTGGATCCCCTTCATTCCCCACATGGCCATTTAATGCCTTAGACTCCCATTCCAATCTCTTCACTCGCCCATTTAACCCCCATCGACCGTTTCATCCTCGCATTCATTTGACCTGGCGGCTGGGAAACGGATAGAAGGCTATTTTTAGCCTTTTTCTGGCCTTTTAGCTGTCGACGTCGGTCAACCGTCGACCGACGTCGGCGATATTTCCATCGTCGGCACCTTTCATAACAGCTTCTTCACCGTTCTTTCTTCCCCTTGCTCCTCTTGGCTTCTCTTCGCTTCTCTGCGTTTTCTCTTTGGCATCCTGACTCTTGAACCTTCGTATCAGACCCTTGTATCAGTCCTTCACTTGACCTCTCTGCCAATCAATCTGACTCTCTCCCTCAGGTACATAGCAAGCTTCTGCAAGTGAATAACAGGGAATCTTCATCAGCAACAGGTTTCACATCCGGCATCACCATGAGCAAGATCAACACTTTCTTCAGCAGGGCACAGTTCTGACTGTCACCCAGACCCGGATTCCTATCTCCCTGTTTGGCTTCCTCTATCTCTCTATCCCTTTCTACCCATTTGACTCTCCTGTATCTCTGCACAGACCCCCTGACTGCCTCAAATCAGACTCATACCCATCCACAGACCAAGCCTGGACCATCCACAGATCAAGACCCAGACCATCCACAGACCAGACCCTGACCAGACCCGTCTAGAGGCCATTGCCCCGACCGACGTCGGTCATTACCCTGACCGACGACGGCAACATAGCCAACGTCGGCAGACCCGACAACCGACGCCGGTAGAGACCACCGATGCCGGCGACTGCAACCAGGCCGACAGCTTCTTCCAGGTAAGCCTTTGCTTCCTTTTCTCTTTCAGTTTGCTATCATTTCAGTCTATTTTAGCATTCTGTCTTTTTATCAGTCCTTCATCTCTTATCAAAACAGTGGGTTGACCTCCCTTAAGGAAGTTCTCATACTTCTGGGAACAGGGTTTCGCTTGGCAACCCACCATCTACCTATCTAACGCCCTTTTGTCCAAGTTTTCTTCTTTGCAGGTGTCATTCCTCCACAGCCAAAGAGGGGTGCCCACAAGCGTCTAGATTTACGGTGCGCAGTCTATATCTAGGTACTTCCCATGCCTTGTCCATTTATCTCTTTAGTTTCTTCTTTCTCTTAAATCTGAAAAGCAATTAGCGATAGAAACATTTCTTGAATACCTCATCCTACTTCGGGGCAATCCACATCATCCTTCACCTGGGGCAACCACTCCCTGTTTTTGTCTTGCAGTTCGTCTCGAACAACCAACAAGACAAAAAGGGGCAAATGTAGACACCTAAAAAGTGTCTAACCCTTGGTCTTCCTCTCTCCCCTTGGTCCCTTGCCACTTCAACTATCCCTAACCTACCTAGGTCTTATTAATTGAAAATAATCATCTATTTTTAATTAAATAAGTCCCTTTTTCCCTCTCCTTGCCACCTCGCCACCCTAGGGTACCCTCCTTGGATCCCCTTCATTCCCCACATGGCCATTTAATGCCTTAGACTCCCATTCCAATCTCTTCACTCGCCCATTTAACCCCCGTCGACCGTTTCATCCTCGCATTCATTTGACCTGGCGGCTGGGAAACGGATAGAAGGCTATTTTTAGCCTTTTTCTGGCCTTTTAACAGCCGACGTCGGTCAACCGTCGACCGACGTTGGCGATATTGCCGGCGTCGGCACCTTTCATAATGGCTTCTTCACCGTTCTTTCTTCCCCTTGCTCCTCTTGGCTTCTCTTCGCTTCTCTGCATTTTCTCTTTGGCATCCCGACTCTTGAACCTTCGTATCAGACCCTTGTATCAGTCCTTCACTTGACCTCTCTGCCAATCAATCTGACTCTCTCCCTCAGGTACACAGTAACCTTCTGCAAGTGAACAACAGGGAATCTTCATCAACAACAGGTTTCACATCCGGCATCACCAGCAGCAAGATCAACACTTTCTTCAGCAGGGCACAGTTCTGACTGTCACCCAGACCCGGATTCCTATCTCCCTGTTTGGCTTCCTCTATCTCTCTGTCCCTTTCTACCCATTTGACTCTCCTGTATCTCTGCACAGACCCCCTGACTGCCTCAAATTAGACTCATACCCATCCACAGACCAAGCCCAGACCATCCACAGATCAAGACCCGGACCATCCACAGACCAGACCCTGACCAGACCCGTCTAGAGGCCATTGCCCCGACCGACGCCGGTCATTACCCCGACCGACGACAGCAACATAGCTGACGTCGGCAGACCCGACAACCGACGCCGGTAGAGACCACCGACGCCGGCGACTGCAACCAGGCCGACAGCTTCTTCCAGGTAAGCCTTTGCTTCCTTTTCTCTTTCAATTTGCTATCATTTCAGTCTATTTTAGCATTCTGTCTTTTTATCAGTCCTTCATCTCTTATCAAAACAGTGGGTTGACCTCCCTTAAGGAAGTTCTCATACTTCTGGGAACAGGCTTTCGCTTGGCAACCCACCATCTACCTATCTAACGCCCTTTTGTCCAAGTTTTCTTCTTTGCAGGTGTCATTCCTCCACAGCCAAAGAGGGGTGCCCACAAGCGTCTGGATTTACGGTGCGCAGTCTATATCCAGGTACTTCCCATGCCTTGTCCATTTATCTCTTTAGTTTCTTCTTTCTCTTAAATTTGAAAAGCGAATTAGCGATAGAAACATTTCTGGCACGCCCGGTGGGACCCTAGGTTCCTCCTGGGTTCCTTTTCTTCTTCATTCATTTAGGAGCATTAGGTTCTTACCTTTTCTCCCCCTTCTTTTCTTCTCAATGACACTATAAGCAGGACTAAAATGAATCTTTCTTCCTTGCATTTCTAGACTAGTCTAAACGTCATACTCTCAACCCTTTCTCAAACTTGTCTTCATAACAAACATCACATTTCGACTTGGGCTTAAAACGTATTGCACTTTCATTTCTGCTTGTGCTTGCATTAGTCCACATCTAGTAACTTAAATCTGCATATTGAATAAATCGTATACACTTGATGTTACACTACCGGACCACATGCACTAAAACACACATAAAACTTACCTGAGACAAGGCCCGACTGGGATTTCATCTCCAAGTAGATACCTTACCCGTCCCGGTGACCCTACTTGGATTTCATCACCAAGGGGGAAGCCCACTCTGTTCTCTGGCAGAGGATAAACTCTAGGCGAGGTATATCTTGGCTAAGCGAGACCAGCTAACCACTGGAATCATGAAGTGAGGGGAGCTTGCTCCTTATCACCAGGCCACGTACCAGACCTAACACAGACTTTGAGCACCTAAAACAAGACCCAAAACTAGCTCTAGACCGCCTTCTTCTAGGACCTTTCTTACAGCCAATCTCCCCAAACATTCATCTAAGGCATAAGCCGCAAATTCTAAGGTTAATTCCTAGGATTTATCGCTTAGGCTTGTCTGTCTCTCTCTGTTTTCCTCTTCTCATTTGTTTGTTTGAGTAAGTGAGGACGCTTTCTTCTTTATTTTTCCAAGAATCTTCAAATCTTTTGGTTCTCTGGAAGACACAGTCACCGGCATCAGTTCTGCCACCGACGTCAGCTTTCCCCTGTCACCGGCATCGGTTCTGTCACCGACGTCGGCTTTCTTACCGGCATCGGTTATCTGACCGATGTCGGCTATGTGCCTTACCGACATCGGTTTTTCAACCGACATCGGTCTCTGTCACTGTCCTTTTTTTTTCAAAACCAGCAGCCTAAAACCCATCCTTTCTCTGTCAAAGACCACATTCTGGTTTTCTGAGACTGCAAGAACACAGTTTCTGGAACCAGGACTCTCTTCTTAACCACTTTAGCCAACAGCCGCTTCCATCTACCTCGTCCCTAGCCCAGTCCTATCATGGAGTTCCACTCGGAGACTGAAAGGACTCCTACAGGACCGACCCCGACCCCGACCCTGACTCAAATTCCCATCATCCCTGAAGGGGACCAAGATTTCGAGAGATTCTTGGACCTCAATGCCGCAGCCCTCCAAAACTATCTCGCGAGAAACCCAACGCGAGACCTTTCGGGTGACATGGCGACGACATCCACACCATTCGCCACCCAACCCTTTATGACTCAGCCTTTTGCCTCAACTATTAACCCAACCATGGCCAATACGCAAAGTTTGGCCTCCCCGTCTATTTTTAGACCGACCTTCATCGGGGTTCCATTACCCCCTCAACCGCCTGCAATTCAACCAAGTTCTACATCATATCAGAACTTGATTGTCTCGACCCCTCATACTCTTGCGCCCACCAATGTAGGCGTGCCAACCTATCTTTCTACCAGTGCTGCCATTCAACCACCTTTGGCGGTGCCCAGTCAACCTATACCTTCGACCTTCATAACACAACCACCTCTAGCCTCCGCTTCTGCCCCTGCGACTAGTCATCCGTACATTGTACAACCGACTACGTCGCATATCTCTTCTAGCCTCTTTCAAGCGCCTTACAACCTAGGGGGGCGCTCCACCCGCCAATCCGTCAGCAAATCTTATCAAGATACTGATGGATAAAATGTCCAGTCTCGAAGCCTCTATTTCCGGTTCAAGCAATACTTTGTCATATGAGCAAATTTGCAATGAGCCCATCCATCCTTCCGTCCCTATTCGACCATACCCTAACCATTGGGAGCTTCCTAATTCACTCACTTTCAGAGTAAGGAAGACCCACAACAACATCTACGGGCATTTAGACATGCCTGTTATCTTATCTCCCACGACGATGCATTGCTTTTACGCACGTTCCCTATGTCGCTTTCTGGCCCTGCCCTTGACTGGTATAGCTCTCTTGCCAGACACTCTATCTTTTCATTCATCCAACTCGCCCAACTATTTCTTGACCATTTCTCAATCAACATCACCAAACAAGTCTCAATCACAGACCTTTACTCCATCAGGCAATTTGACGACGAATCTGTAGTCGATTTTGTCGCTCGTTGGAGAGGTCTGATCAACCAGCTCTCCTTCTCTTTGCCTCAACCTGAGCTCATCGAGCTCTTTTCTCGAGCATGTGCCAGACACATCTCTTCTACCTTGCGGATTCAGACATTCTGCACTTTTGATGAAGCTTTCATCATGGCTCGAAAGCTCGAACTCCGCACCCTTGAAGAAGATAAGGTCAAATTGCGTCATACCAACGCTAAAACCAATGGCCATTCTTCTTCCAGACCTTCTTCTTCTGCCAATTCTGAATCTAAAGGAGTGGCCAACACTGTGGTTGTTAGATCACCATCATCGACGTCAACTAATTACTCTCAACCTTCGACATCTCCAAGCATCACCAAACAATTCCAACAATGGTACATTCAGCGTTCTTACACTCCACTTGGAGAACCATACGCTTCCATTTTGGAAAAACTACTCAAGCAGGGGGTCCTCAATCTCCCTCTAATCCGACCACCTCAATTTGACCCTTCAAAAGCCATCCCTACATAGTATAGGGAGGCCGACTTCTGTCCCTTTCATTGCGTCCAAGGCCATGACATTGACAACTGCCGAACTTTCAAAAACATCGTCCAAGACATGATCGACAAGGGGGATCTTATTTTAGATAACCCGAACGCCCCACCTAACCAACATATCGACATTTTCAAACACCCTTTTCCGAATCATCCGCCTACTCAAAACAACGTCCAGACTTCGACCAATGACCCTCAAGACCATGACATTCACACGATTAGCACTATCTTGCCTCTTGTCCTTGACCAACCTCTTCCATTAAAGGATGAAGAGCCTTCTTCTCCTACTAGTCCTCCATCTACCTCTCTTGTATTGGAGGATGCTTTGACCACATCAACGCCATTAAGCCCACCTCCATCCGAAGACCCTACCTTGCCTACTCCTCAACTACAAGTAGAAGGCACGATCATCCATGCCCTCTGCCCACTTGAGGAGCCGCCCTCTCTTATTTCTTCTCCACCAAGAGAAGAACCCGTCTCTCCACCCATTTCAACCGAGGAAGACCCAGTCACGGTTTCCTCTTGCCCTTTGCGTGAGATTTCTACATCTCACTCACCTCCATCCACATCTTAACCCAAACCTACATCTAACCTCACCTCACAAAATAGTGGCCCTCGACCCAAACCAACGAAAACTACTAGACCTCATCGGAGGACTCCTCCCCCACCTTCGTCATTACCTTCAATCTTGGGCCCGCATCCGTCCACTTTAATAGGAGTGCTTCCCACTCCCATACTTCACCGAGGCACGTCGCCTCCATTACTCCCTCAACCCATCAGACATACATCTCATCCAAACCCTCGACCTATGCCTCTTTCACCTCCCGAACCAACGTCACCAACCCTCACTGCAATAAAACATCCCGGCCCATTAGCAGGTTCATATGCCTTCCTCTTACGGCAATTATTGCAATCCTCTCGTATCAACCTCCCACCTCTTAGACAATATCAATCTCTCGGACCTAAACCACCTTAGTTCGACCACACTTGCATTTGTGCGTATCATCGCACGCCTGGACACGACACGGAGCATTGTCATGCCCTCAAGGTTGCCATTCACCAATGTTTGGAGAATGACACCTCCCTTTTCAACCACGTCATCAACAACCCTTCGACACCACTCCGCTCATCAACTCTCGGATCAAGGCCATCTTGGTTTGACAACTCTACGTTCTACCATTATCATCACACTCCGGGACATGACACTGAGCGTTGTTGCGCTCTCAAAGCTATCATTCGTCAACACCGGAAAAAGGACACCCTTCTCACCAAGGATCCTCTTGACCACCTCTTCGACAAAACATCAACCCCGACTCATGCCTCTCCAACCTCATCACCTAAATCGGGATCTCCACGCTGGAATATGGTCCCTTTGCTGCCTTTGACCCCCTTATTCGACATTAATACCATCCATCTGACCACTCCTCAACTGACCTTAACCGATCTTTCAAACATTCTCCCTACCCGCTGGGGGAATTCATCCTTCATCCAAACCTCGACCAACTTTTCAACCCAGTCTCTACCACATATCAATCACTTATTTAATCTTACATCTCGACCAAGTGTCCATCGACCCAACCCCCGACCAATTATTCGACTAGTCTCAACCCAACTTCAACCAAATATCAACCAACCAGATCTCTCGACCAAACATTCAACCTTTTTCAACCAACCAGCGATAATGTCAACCAACTTCACATCCATCAATCAACACCTGACCAATCTGGAAAGAGGCAAATGGGGCAGGCTTGCTCCTAATTGACTCGGACCTCAACATACTAGCATGGCCCAGGGTCTTATTAGATCTTAAACCCCTTCTTATGTCTTGCATCTTCGACCTTTCTACTGTTAGTCGAGTGTTCGATCACTTGAAGTTTTACTTGAGCTCGTCCCTTGAGCAACCCTCGTCCTCTTAATCCTCATTCCTTTCAACCCTCTTCCCCTTTAACAAGTCCTCTACGACCCTTTTATGATGCATGGATGCTTTGTCCTAATAAAAGGGAGCCCTTGAACTTCTACAGTCTTGTCCATGACTCACATTTCTATCAAAAATAAAAATCAAGATGTTAAAACATATCCATGGTCACTATATCAATATCAATTCTAAAAGACAGACTGCTCCCTCGAAGGACAGTTGTACTATCATTGCTGTATTACTAGACTGATCCCTTGAAGGACAGCTAGGCCAACTTATCAAACATTATCAAGCAAAAATCTAGGCCACTCCCTCGAAGGATGGCTATGACTAATCTGGCAATAAACAGCACCTTTCTTAGAAGCTTCCCGTATCGATCAGCTTCGCAACATGACCACTACATCAAAAGACATCTCTATGCAGGCTTCCCGCATTGATCAATCTGCGCCAAAAAAAAAAAAAAAAAACGAGTCATGGACTTGGCTTGTAGTTGTCTCAGGGTCTCCTATAAAAAAGGGGCAAGGTTATTCCTACTCTTAAACTGGGTTACCCTATCCTCCTCCTATCACTTGCTCAAGGGACTTCGAGCTCACTTTAATGTCAAAGTGATTCGATTACCGTTCTAACACCACACTGGTCAATGACGTAATGCATGAACGGGGCTTTGGTTCTACTAACCCCCTATCTATGCTTCCTTTCTGGTCCTTGTCAATGAAAGAGCAATTTGCCTTTCATCTTTTCTCTACACTTTGGTCACATTTTTCAAACCAACCTCGACATTTTCAACATGACATCAGGCATCGCCTTGTCCTTTTCACATAGTTTCTATGGACACCAATACACATGGAAACTACAGACCAGACCCAATTTATGTTAAGCATAAACCAATACTTGCTGAAGCATAAATAAACCTCCATTCATTTTTAGCATACATCCATCACGACTATGGAAACTTGCTAGGGATGAAAGACTCTCGACCAATGTTACAGAATACACCATTTGGAAAAAGCTGTAACATCATCTTCCCCTCATCATTTCGACACTCGACCAACTCATCATCGACCATTTTGACCCTCGCAGTCCGAACTACATTGGTCTGAGGCCCTATGACCAGGGCTATGTAGGCAGCACTCAGATAATACATCCTCTGAGGTTAGCTCGACCACCCCCGTTTGTTCGTCTCTATGATGGACAAACCTTCTCTTCTTTGACTTTGATCACGCCCAACTCTGTCAACTTTGACCAAGACCTTTGACCAAGACCAATCATTTCCTTTGACCAAGACCAATCATTTCCTTTGACCAAGACCAATCATCGACTTTGACCAAGACCAATCATTTCCTTTGACTTAGACCAATCATTTTCTTTGACCATTCCTCCCTTTTAGGGAGAACTACATCGGCCTGAGGCCCTTCACACAAGGGCTATGTAGGCAGCACTCAGATCACCTGATATTTTTTGAGGTTAGCTCAGCCACGTCCTTTCATCCATTCGTCCATCCATCCCCTGGACCAATGACCATTGGAGATCATGCCTATCTCCTTCGACCTTCGACCACTTCCAAGACAGCGTTTGCCTTGGTTGTTTTTTGCCTTTATGCTACCTCACGGCTGGTTAGCAGAATTGTCCGCAGTCTATTTTTGACCCTTTGCAAGTACAAGATCGCGAGCTAGTTGATCCCTACTACTTGTGGCTTTTCGTGTCTCTGGGAGCACTTCCTGAGCCTGGGATACCTGGAACACGATGACCATTTGGAGCTTCAGCTTAGATTGAGTGACCCGATCAGCAGACGACTAAATGCTGGGGCCCGGTTACTTCAATTTTGGCACTCCTTGACCCTCGACATGCGATAATTTGACCCTACCTGTCTTGTGCAGTGGTATGCACGCAATCATGACTTTTGCAACATTTTCACTCACTTTTCATCTTTCTCATCCACCTTCTGTCAAATCAGCACCCGACATCAGGGTCCCTTCCCTCGACTCCCGCTTTGAGGGGGAATACCTCATCCTACTTCGGGGCAATCCACATCATCCTTCACCTAGGGCAACCACTCCCTGTTTTTGTCTTGCAGTTCGTCTCGAACAACCAACAAGACAAAAAGGGGCAAATGTAGACACCTAAAAAGTGTCTAACCCTTGGTCTTCCTCTCTCCCCTTGGTCCCTTGCCACTTCAACTATCCCTAACCTACCTAGGTCTTATTAATTGAAAATAATCATCTATTTTTAATTAAATAAGTCCCTTTTTCCCTCTCCTTGCCACCTCGCCACCCTAGGATACCCTCCTTGGATCCCCTTCATTCCCCACATGGCCATTTAATGCCTTAGACTCCCATTCCAATCTCTTCACTCGCCCATTTAACCCCCGTCGACCGTTTCGTCCTCGCATTCATTTGACCTGGCGGCTGGGAAATGGATAGAAGGCTATTTTTAGCCTTTTTCTGACCTTTTAGCCACCGACGTCAGTCAACCGTCGACCGACGTCGGTGATATTACCAGCGTCGGCACCTTTCATAACGGCTTCTTCACCGTTCTTTCTTCCCCTTGCTCCTCTTGGCTTCTCTTCGCTTCTCTGCGTTTTCTCTTTGGCATCCCGACTCTTGAACCTTCGTATCAGACCCTTGTATCAGTCCTTCACTTGACCTCTCTGCCAATCAATCTGACTCTCTCCCTCAGGTACACAGCAAGCTTCTGCAAGTGAATAATAGGGAATCTTCATCAGCAACAGGTTTCACATCCGGTATCACCAGCAGCAAGATCAACACTTTTTTTAGCAGGGCACAGTTCTGACTGTCACCCAGACCCGGATTCCTATCTCCCTGTTTGGCTTCCTCTATCTCTCTATCCCTTTCTGCCCATTTGACTCTCCTGTATCTCTGCATAGACCCCCTGACTGCCTCAAATTAGACTCATACCCGTCCACAGACCAAGCCTGGACCATCCACAGATCAAGACCCGGACCATCCACAGACCAGACCCTGACCAGACCCGTCTAGAGGCCATTGCCCCGACCGACGCCGGTCATTACCCCGACCGACGACGGTAACATAGCCGACGTCGGCAGACCCGACAACCGACGCCGGTAGAGACCATCGACGCCGGTGACTGCAACCAGGCCGACAGCTTCTTCCAGGTAAGCCTTTGCTTCCTTTTCTCTTTCAGTTTACTATCATTTTAGTCTATTTTAGCATTTTGTCTTTTTATCAGTCCTTCATCTCTTATCAAAACAGTGGGTTGACCTCCCTTAAGGAAGTTCTCATACTTCTGGGAAAAGGGTTTCGCTTGGCAACCCACCATCTACCTATCTAACGCCCTTTTGTCCAAGTTTTCTTCTTTGCAGGTTTCATTCCTCCACAGCCAAAGAGGGGTGCCCACAAGCGTCTGGATTTACGGTGCGCAATCTATATCCAGGTACTTCCCATGCCTTGTCCATTTATCTCTTTAGTTTCTTCTTTCTCTTAAATCTGAAAAGCAATTAGCGATAGAAACATTTCTTGAATACCTCATCCTACTTCGAGGCAATCCACATCATCCTTCACTTGGGGCAACCACTCCCTGTTTTTGTCTTGCAGTTCGTCTCAAACAACCAACAAGACAAAAAGGGGCAAATGTAGACGCCTAAAAAGTGTCTAACCCTTGGTCTTCCTCTCTCCCCTTGGTCCCTTGCCACTTCAACTATCCCTAACCTACCTAGGTCTTATTAATTGAAAATAATCATCTATTTTTAATTAAATAAGTCCCTTTTTCCCTCTCCTTGCCACCTCGCCACCCTAGGATACCCTCCTTGGATCCCCTTCATTCCCCACATGGCCATTTAATGCCTTAGACTCCCATTCCAATCTCTTCACTCGCCCATTTAACCCCCGTCGACCGTTTCGTCCTCGCATTCATTTGACCTGGCGGCTGGGAAACGGATAGAAGGCTATTTTTAGCCTTTTTTCGGCCTTTTAGCTGCCGACGTCGGTCAACCATCGACCAATGTCGGTGATATTGCCAGCATCGGCACCTTTCATAACGGCTTCTTCACCGTTCTTTCTTCCCCTTGCTCCTCTTGGCTTCTCTTCGCTTCTCTGCATTTTCTCTTTGGCATCCCGACTCTTGAACCTTCGTATCAGACCCTTGTATCAGTCCTTCACTTGACCTCTCTACCAATCAATCTGACTCTCTCCCTCAGGTACATAGTAAGCTTCTGCAAGTGAACAATAGGGAATCTTCATCAGCAACAGGTTTCACATCCGGCATCACCAGCAGCAAGATCAACACTTTCTTCAGCAGGGCACAGTTCTGACTGTCACCCAGACCTGGATTCCTATCTCCCTGTTTGGCTTCCTCTATCTCTCTGTCCCTTTCTGCCCATTTGACTCTCCTGTAGCTCTGCACAGACCCCCTGACTGCCTCAAATCAGACTCATACCCGTCCACAGACCAAGCCCGGACCATCCACAGATCAAGACCCGGACCATCCACAGACCAGACCCTGACCAGACCCGTCTAGAGGCCATTGCCCCGACCGATGCCGGTCATTACCCCGACCGATGACGGCAACATAGCCAACGTCGGCAGACCTGACAACCGACGCCGGTAGAGACCACCGACGCCAGCGACTGCAACCAGGCCGACAGCTTCTTCCAGGTAAGCCTTTGCTTCCTTTTCTCTTTCAGTTTGCTATCATTTCAGTCTATTTTAACATTCTGTCTTTTTATCAGTCCTTCATCTCTTATCAAAACAGTGGGTTGACCTCTCTTAAGGAAGTTCTCATACTTCTAGGAACAGGCTTTCGCTTGGCAACCCACCATCTACCTATCTAACGCCCTTTTGTCCAAGTTTTCTTCTTTGCAGGTGTCATTCCTCCACAGCCAAAGAGGGGTGCCCACAAGCGTCTGGATTTACGGTGCGCAGTCTATATCTAGGTACTTCCCATGCCTTGTCCATTTATCTCTTTAGTTTCTTCTTTCTCTTAAATCTGAAAAGCGAATTAGCGATAGAAACACTTCAATTTTGGCACTCCTCGACCCTTGACCTATGACAATTTGACCTGACCATCTCGTGCAGTGGTATACACATAATCACGACTTTTGTAGTGTTCACACTCTATCTTCACCATTTTTCATCCACTCTTTGTCAAATCAGCATCTGATTCCCAGTTCCCTTCCCTCAACTCCTACTTTTAGGGGGAATACCTCATCTCATCCAGTGTAATCCACCTCCTATTTTTGTCTTACAGTTCATTCAAACAATCAACAGGATGAAATTGACCTTATCCCACACCTAGGGCAACCAACTCCTATTTTTGTCTTGCAGTTTGTCAAGAACAACCAACAAGACAAAAAAGGGCAAATGTAGACACCAAAATTGTGTCTAACCCTTGTCGTCCTCCCCTTAACCCCCATTTTATTCTCCCACGCCTATTTAACCCCTGTCAACCATTTTCCCACGAGCCTTGCCCCTGGCAGCATGTAAAAATGAGCAAAAAGCTAAAATTAGCCTCTGTCCCCATTCTACATCTGCCGACGTCGGTCACTACTCGACTGACGTCATCACCGTCAGTCACTACTCGGCTGACGTCAACGGTCCTGCTAGCGTTGGTTATCCTTAATACTACGTTCTCAACCTGAATGTAGGATCCGTTATCTGTTATTTGTTATTCGGTTGCCAATCAATTTCACGATCAGTTATTGGACCTTCTTTCAAAACATTCTTTCATTCGACCTATCGAGGATAAGCCAACTTTTACATTCAATCAATCTACAATCAAATCTCTCGTATTCTCTCTCTCTAGTAAAGGTATTCTACTTCAGTCATCTCTCTAGAGGTCTGCTACATCAAACTTTTGCAACACACTGACAACATCAATTATGTCTCCTACTCTATCTTCAGCATGTAATAGGTAAGCATTTGTTCTGTGCTTTTATTTTGTTCTCTGGTTATTGTTTTTAATTGATATCACCACCCCGATTTAGATTTAGATTACAAATCTGACTTGAATTCCTCCCGTATCACCTCTATCCACCCTTTCCAAAATATACAGTCTGTAACTCTGCCCAAATTTCTGCACAAACCCCTAAACAATCCCGTTGACTCCCAAACTGGCTCCCTAGCCCTCAGACAAAACTTCAGACCATTCTGCAATCCTAAAACCTTGTCCAGACCCAACCAGACCCCGTCAAAAAATTGCTTCCCTGACTGATGCCGGTCATTAACCCTACCGACGCTGGCACTTTAACCGACGTCGGTGCCCTTCCTTGACTGACGCTGGCACAAAGACCGACACCGGTGACTGTGCAGAGCAATTTGCTACATATCAGGTATGCATTTTGATTTTTTGTCTTTTATTTCTTTCATTCTGTCTTTCACTATTTTTTTTCTATCAAATATTCTATTTTTAATCAGTGGGTTGATATCCCTCAAGGAAGTCTTCATACTTCAGGGATCAAGCTTTTGCTTGACAGCCCACCATCTCCTCATCTAACATTTTTCATGTTTTAGTCTCTTTTTCTTTATAGGTGTCATTCCTCCACAGCCAAAGAGGAGTACCTTCCAACATCTAATTTTGGTGCACACGACTTCATCCAGGTATCTTCTAACCCTAGACCATCTCTTCATTTCTCATTTCTCTCTGTCTCTTTCATCCAACCCATCGATTATCCGTAGTGGGTCTCTAACATCGTCCCAGTCACCAAAGCGACTGGGGGGATCCAGATCTTCATGGACTATCACGACCTTAACCTAGCCTGTCCCAAAGATGACTTTCCTCTTCCCAACATTGACTAGCTTGTTGATCTTATGGTCGGCCATGAGATGCTATCTCTCATGGATGGGTTTTCAAGATACAATCAAATCCTGATTGCTCTGGAAGATTAGCACAAGACCACTTTCATTACCCCATGGGGGACTTTCTGCTATCGAGTCATGCCTTTCAGCTTGAAGAATGCAGGTGCCACTTATCAGCGTGCCATGACCTACATTTTTCACGATCTCCTCCATAAAATCATGGAGGACTATGTGGATGACCTGTTCGGTAAGTCCAAGCTTCGTCGTGACCATTTGACCATTCTCAAAATCATCTTCTCTCGCCTTCTTCAATACAATGTTCGCCTTAACCCCAAGAAATGTGTCTTTGGGGTCCTCTTTGGTAAGCTTCTCGGCTTCATCATTTCTTTCCATGGCATCGAGATAGATCCCGCCAAGATTCATGCTATCCTTGAAATGCCACCCTCGACCAATCTCAAACAGCTTCACAGTTTGCAAGGGAAGCTCCAGTCCATTCATCGTTTCATCTCGTAGCTTTCTGACCGCTGCCAACCTTTTCATCATCTCCTTAAGAAGAACGTCTCCTTTAAATGGGATAAGGACTGTCAAGAGGCTTTTGAAGCTCATCCCACTCAATGGTGAGCCCATGCCTCTGTCTTTCAAGCTCGATTTTAATTGTACCAATAATATGGCTGAATACGAGGCCTTAATTTTAGAACTTCATACCGCCCTCTCTCTCAGCATCAAGTCCATCAACATCTTCAGTGACTCGCAGCTCATTGTCAATCAGGTCAACGGTTCATACCTCTGTAAAAATGAAATTTTGCAAAGGTACAAAAATCGTACTAACATTCTCCTTGCATCTTTCGACCATTACCTCCTGCAGACTGTTCATCGATCCACGAATAAGTTTGCTGACACCATGGCTTCTCTCGCTTCACATATCCCATCTTCCTCATCTACATCCAGACTTTTTGTCACTGTGCATCATGTGCCATTGCCTTCCTATATCTCTCTTAACATTAATCATGTCAACACTATAGACCCTAGCCCACGAGATGATTAGTATAAGCAACTTGTGGACTTCTTATCTTTTTCTGTCATTCCTCCCAACCTCTCTAGCAATGCGCAATGAGCTTTTATCAAGTGTACTACTCACTATACCATGTTAGGGGGTCTTCTCTATAAGCGAGGCTTCGACGGCCTCCTTCTTCGTTGTCTTACCTCCACTGAAGCATCTCAGGCCATTAATCAAGTCCACGATGAGATTTGTGGCGGACATTTCAGTGGGAATTCAGTTGCCAAGCGCATCTTTCATCTGGGCTATTATTGGCCCACCCTTCATCAAGACTATAGCGACTATGTTCAGCATTGCATTAAGTGTCAGCAGCACTCTAACTTGCTTCATCTTCCTAGTCATGCCTTACAAGTCGCTCAGGATTTTTGGCTTTTTTCTCAGTGGGGCTTAGATCTCATTGGTGAGATTAACCCTCATTCGTCTCTTCATCATCAATCCATCATCTCCGCCACCGAGTATTTCACCAAGTGGGTGGAAGCCATTCCTCTCATCTCCACAAAAGCTGACAAGATTGTTGACTTCATCAGCACCCACATCATCTGTCGTTTTGATGTCCCTCACAAAATCATCACCGATAATGGCAAGTCCTTCAAAAACAAGACCATCCAAAAACTCTGTGACTCATTTGGCATCAAACTCAGTTTCTCTTCGCCTTACTTCCCACAAGCAAATGGGCAGGCTGAGGCTTCCAACAAAATCTTGACTAAAATTCTCATGAAGGTGGTCAGCGATACAGGAAGGGACTGGCACATCCACATTCCTTTCACTTTGTGGGCCTACTGCACTAGCATCCGAACCTCTACGGGTGCTACCCCTTTCTCTCTCATGTACGAAACAGAGGATGTCCTACCTCTTGAAGTACAGATCCCATCTCTCTGCATTTCTCTACATGACATCCTTTCCAACGATGACTTTTGTCAAGATCGCTTAGCTCAACTTGAGTTACTTGACGAGCGCCATCTTGCTGCCCTTAATCATCTCCATGTCTATCAAAATCGCATCAAGTGAGCCTATGACAAAAATCTGTGAGAACGAGATTTCAATATCAGAGACCTCATTCTCAAAGAGAATCAGCATGTGACTAATATGGAGCAAAGTAAACGAGGCAAGTTTTCCCCTAATTGGCTCAGACCTTTCATCATCACACACAAGTATGGATCAGGGACTTATTGTCTGCCCTCTCTTGATGGACGACCAAAACCTAAGCCTCTTAATGCGTTGCATCTACGACCGTTCTACTGCTAGTCGAGTTCTCGTTCACTTGACATTTAACTTGAGCTCGTCCCTTGAGCAATCCCCATCCTCTTAGTCCTAATTCCTTTCATCCCTATTCCTCTTAACAATTCCTCTATAACCCTTTTATACAGTACAGATGCTTTATCCTAATAAAAGGGGGCCTTTGAACTTCCATAGTCTTGTCCATGACTCAAATTTTTGTCAAAACAAATCAAGATGTCAAAATATCTAAGGTCACCAAATTAGAATCAAAAGGCAAAATGCTCCCTCGAAGGGCAGCTGTACTATCATTGTTGTAGCTAATAGACTGCTCCCTCGAAGGACAGCTATTCAAAGCCCTTATATATAAAGCAAAATATAGACCACTCCCTCGAAGGATGGCTATGACTAACTCTTGCTACAAACAGCAATCTTTCTTAGAAGCTTCCCGCATTGATCAGCTTCGCGAATGACCACCAAGACAACATCCCATCACAGGCTTCCCGCATCGATCAGTCTACACCAAAAAAAAATCATGGACTTGGCTTGTAGTTGTCTCAAGGTCTCCTATAAAAAGGGGCAAAGTTATCTCTACTCTAAAACGAGTTACCCTGTCCTCCTCCTATTACTTGCTCAAGGGACTTCAAGCTCACTTTAATGTCAAAGTGATTCGATTACCTCTCTAACACAACATATGGTCAATGACGTCATGCATGAATGGGGCTCTTGGTTCTAATAACCCCTATCTATGCTGTCATTCTGGTCCTTGTCAATGAAAGAGCAATATGCCTTTCACTTCTTCTACACTTTGGTCACATTCCACTTCATCACTTGTCAAACCTAATCAACTCAACTCAACTCTCTTTTCAGGCCACTCCCATAGCCTATTCACACTAGTTTCTCTGGACACCAATACACATGGAAACTATTGACTAGACGCAATTTATGTTAAGCATAAACCAATACTTGCTGAAGCATAAATAGACCTCAATTCAACTTTAGCATATATCCATCACGAATATGGAAAATTGCTAGGGATGAAAGACCCCTCAACCAATGTTGCAGAATACACCATTTGGAAAAGGTTGTAACATCTTTCTCTCCTCATCATTTTGACACATGACCAAACCAATCATCGACCACTCTTCTCAACTAGTTCGAACTACATTGGTCTGAGGCCCTATGACCTGGGCTATGTAGGCAGCACTCAGATCACATAACATCTTTTGAGGTTCAACCACATCCTTTCATCCATTCATCCACCTCGACCAATGACCATTGGAGATCTCGCCTATCTCCTCCGACTTCAACCACTTCCAAGACAATGTTGCCTTGGTTGTTTTTTCCTGTATGCTACCTCATGACTGGTTAAGCCAAATTGTGCGTAGACTATATTTTGGACCCTCACAAGTATAGGATTGCAAGCCAGTTTATCCGCACTACTTGTGACTTTTTCGTGTTTCTAGGAACACTTCCTAAGCCTGGGATACGTGGAACACGATGACCCATTGGAGCTACAGCTTTGATTGAATAACCCGATTAGCTACAACTACATGATGGGGCCTGGTTACTTCAATTTTGACACTCCTCGACCCTTGACCTATGACAATTTGACTTGACCATCTCATGAAGTGGTATGCGCGTAATCATGAATTTTGTAGTGTTCACCCTCACCCATTTTTCATCTACTCTTTGTCAAATCAGCACCTGATTCCCGGTTCCCTTCCCTCAACTCCTGCTTTGAGGGGGGATACCTCATCCATAATCAGGGCAATCCACCTCCTATTTTTTTCTTGTTGTTCATTTGAACAACCAAAAAGACAGAATCGACCTTATCCCACACCTGGGGCAACCAACTCCTATTTTTGTCTTGCAGTTCGTCCAGAACAACCAACAAGACAAAAAGGGGCAAATGTAGACACCGAAATTGTGTCTAACCCTTATCGTCCTCCCCTTAACCCCCATTTTATTCTCCCATGCCTATTTAACCCCTGTCGACCATTTTCACATGAGCCTTGCCCCTGGCAGCATGTAAAAATGAGCAGAAAGCTAAAATTAGCCTCTATCCCCATTCTACATCTACCGACGTCGGTCACTACTCGGTCAACATTGCCGACGTCGGTCACTACTTGGCCGACATCACCGACGTCGATCACTACTCGGTCGACGTCGACAGTCCTGCTGGCATTGATTATCCTTAATACTACGTTCTCAACCCAAACACAGGATCCGTTATCTGTTATCCATTATTCATTATTCGGTTACCAATCAGTTTCACGATCGGTTATCGGACCTTCTTTCATTCGACCTACAGAGGATCAGCCAACTTTTTCATTCAATCAATCTACAATCAAATCTCTCATATTCTCTCTCTGGTATAGGTATTTTGCTTTATTCATCTCGCTGGAGATCTGCTACATCAAACTTCTGTAACACACTGACAACATCAATTATGTCTCCTACTCTATCTTCAGCATGTAACAGGTAAGCATTTTTTTTGTGCTTTTATTTTGTTCTCTGGTTATTGTTTTTAATTGATATCACCACCCTGATTTAGATTCAGATTACAAACTCGACTTGACTTCCTCCTGTATCACCTCTATCCACCCTTTCCAAAATATACAGTCTATAACTCTGCCTAGATTTCTGCACAAACCCCTAAACAATCCCCCTGACTCCCAAACTGGCTCCCTAGCCCTCAGACGAAACTTTGAACCACTCTACAATCCTAAAACCCTGTCTAGACCCGACCAAACACCGTCTAAAAATTTCTGCCCTGATCGACGCCGATTATTACCCCTACCGATGCCGGCACTTTAACTGATGTCGGCTCCCTTCCTTGATCGACGTCGGCACAGAGACCGACACCGGTGACTGTGCAAAGCAATTTGCTACATATCAGGTACGCATTTTGCTTTTTTGTCTTTTATTTCTTTCATTCTATCTTTCACTATTTCTATTTCTGTCAAATATTTTATTTTTAATCAGTGGGTTGATATCCCTCAAAGAAGTCTTCATACTTCAGGGATCAAGCTTTTGCTTGACAGCCCACCATCTCCTCATCTAACATTTTTCATGTTTTAGTCTCTTTTTCTTTGTAGGTGTCATTCCTCCATAGCCAAAGAGGAGTACCTTCCAACGTCTGATTTCGGTGTGCACGACTTCATCCGGGTATCTTCTAACCCTAGACTATCTCTTAGTTTCTCATTTCTCTCTTTGAATGTAAAAGCAAAATAGCGTAGAAACATTCTTTCGCTAAATGTGATGGAGGCAAGAGGGGTTAAAGAGTGGACAAGAGTAGCGAGTGGTTGGGGGTCTTCGGGTTGGACCTTCACTGCCTGCAAGGCTCGGATGAGGGCCTGACAATGCTGGGGTGAGGTTTGGATGAGGTCATAAAGGGACATCTTCACGGGCGTCTGGTGGAGTTATTTTAACATAGAGTCATGAATTGCCCCTGAAGAGGAAGAAGAAGAGGGTTGAGGCGTGCCAAGGATAGAAATCTTAGGCTTGGGCAGTTGAGGTGGATTGATGAAAGGGTAGGTCTAAGGAATGGCAGCTTTTTCTTTTGCCTTGTCCTTTTGTGACCTAGTGGTTATGTGAATGGCATTGATTTCAAAGATAGGAGGTGAAGGAGATAAAGGGGTTGTAACCTATTGATGAGATGTTGATGGGTTTGAAGAGGTTGGAGGGTTATGAGAAGGAGTCAGGGGTCGGTTGAGAGTGTCCTCAAAGAGAAGAGTGTCTTTCTCCATATAGCGGCGAATGACGGCCTTGAGGGCACAACAAGTCTCGGTATCATGTCCTGTCATACGATGGTATAAGAAAATCTTTTTTACTTGAATCTTATATGGTGTAAAGGAATGATTCTCATGCTGAAGAATCTCCTAGTAGAATGTAACAATGTGTAACTAGTAGATGTATTGATTTCAAACCTAGTTCAAGGATGTGAGATGGAGATCACCTAAAACACAAGTTATGATCAAGATTTTCTTATGGATGTTGAGATCAATGAATGGTCAATCTATGAGATCTTGATGGAAACTAAAACCAAAGTAAATGTTATTATAGGAGACACATGGTAGAAGAAGGGAAATATTGCTTTACAATTATCACCTCATGTCTTGATTATGGCCAACAAGACTAGAGTGTATCCTACAAGGGTTATACATGATGTTGACATTGAGATCATGGATGTCAAAATCAATGTTGAATTTGAGGTGATAGATCTTATCAAATAAGACAACTACCTTGAATTTTTTGGATGGTTGTGGTGTTATGCTAATAACATGGATTTGGGATTCAAACAATGTTATAAAAAATTTGAGAATGGAAGTGAGCACATGGTGATGTATTTGGCTATAGACCAAGGTTAGACATTTTTTGAACTCATGGAGTTTAATGATCCATTCAACACTATCTATAGCATCACCATGAATGTCCTTGGATGAGCTAGACTAAGTGATGAGAACACCTGAAAATGGGAAACTACAAAAGTTGAATCAAAGACTGTGAGCATTATTGATGATTGATGGGTGCAAGAGACATATGAGGTCACTAGAAGACATTATGGAGTGATAAAATTTAGTCCTATGTTTAATCCTAAGTGTGAGGTGACACACATCAAGATCACACCATCCTACCAAAGGGTTGGTTGGAGATGTAGGATGACATGGTCATACCCTCAATTCTAGTACATAAAGAAGGGAATTTGCTATAGTCTCTTCCCTTCCATTACATAACTCATTCTGAAGGTGCATGCCACACGAATATTAGAGCCCAAGGAATTCTCTATTACAATGGTTCAAATTTCATGCACTAAAAAATGAACTTGGAGACTTTGATAGATGAGACTACCTTCAACTAAAACCAAGGTCTATGTGTCACACACACCTAAAATTTTTAAAGAAAGGAATATGCCCCTAGTATGCAATCATAACCCTCTTTTATATACTAATGATGATGTTATAACCATATGCCCTAGGGACAAATGATATAGTTAGGTTATGAGACTATTAGGCTATGGATCATAGAATAGTAGTGGTGAGATACCATAAGGGTATTTTATCAATTTTCACATCTAACTAGCCGAGTAAAAAGGTGTTTTATGCCAAATTGTAATAAGGCTTTCAAATGCAATTTATTTCAGTACTTTACTTTGATATAGTAGAATAGTTCCTATGCACGGTGATTATGCATGAGGTAATAAGATGAGCTCACTTCTTAATATCCAATTAGGCAAGTTGAGTGAGGGCTTTGTTTTAAAGCTCATAATTACCAAACATCTAAGTATATTTGGTGAGGTTTGAATAATTTTAAAATGTGAACAGGTAGTTTTTTCCACCCATAAATATGCAAGTACATGTAGTGGGCACCAAGATAATAAAAATAAGCACTATGATAGAGGACCAAGTATAAGTTTTAGTGTGGGGTAGGTGGTGCCCCAGAAGGCAAAAAGATGATGTTTATGGAGAGGCATCAAGAATAACTAAGGAGTGTGTAAAAGGATATTAACGAAATAAAAACATGCACAAGAATGAGTAGTAAGAAGATGCATGAGGGAGAAATGAGGATAGCACATGGAAGGAAGTGGCCTTTAGATTAAGCCAAGAGTAAAATAAGATGTGATAGGTGTCAAACCCAAGGATATAAAACAATAGATTGAAAGTCATATATCTAGATGAAGTGATAATTGGCAGTGACTAGATAAAATTATAGGAAAGGATGGCATTTCTAAAGCCCAACCTAAATTAATTACTATCATAGCTAAGTAGTGTGAGAAGTGACTCAGCTAGAGAAGGACAAACATGGAGGGGATTGAGGTATGATGAAGGCCTGCTATTTATAACTATTTTTGAAGCTGAGGTATGACTTAGCTAAGATACCCTAGGTAAAAATGATGGGAGTAGTTGACATACTTGATGGATAAAAACATGTCAACTATTAGACCATATCAACTAGTGATCTCCTTTCTTCAGCTATAAATATAAGCACTTGGCCCATGACACAAACTGCTAAATGAATATCATGCTAGAGAAGGGTTATGTCAGAAAATGGGTAGTGTTAATGAAGATATTTGTTGGAAAGATAGTAGAGGGAGACAATAGGTTTTGAGTGTGAGGATAAGTCATAAGGCTAAGAGGATCGAGGAGGATGAAGGCCTAAGGGTCAAAATATATGTATTTTAAGACCTCTAAGAGAATACAGGCAAGAGGGCCCATGGTTATAGATAAAGCTAAGAAATACCTCTAATAGCTAAAAGTTTGAATTAATTAAATGGCCCACACATTCTATTTCCATTTTGTGGCTCATTTTGACAAAATAAGGCTATAAAGTTTCAACTCCCACTCCTTTGGGAGATTGACAACCTATAATAAAACTAAGGACCTATAGGTATTAGGGCGAAAAATAAAGAGACTATCGCTGAGTGGAGAAATCATGTGGATGATGACTTAGGGAGGAGTCACGGCCCTCCATAAAGTGAAAATAGATAGAGTGTGAGAAGAATAGGAAAATTCATGGAAAAGAAGACCTACACATGAAAATGACCTGAAGAGGAAGAGGAAGTGGCTAAAATATGGTGAGCATAGTTTTACACCAATAAAAACTAGTAACATCATAAGAAAATAAGACATGCACTATAGTTTTGAACTTGAAGTATGGATGGAATTCGAATAAAGGGTTTGATGGTGATGCAAGAAGAGGAAACACTAGGTTTCTACACTACCATGCTTGGCAATGTTTATATAGACTCACCAGGTGATGATAGTAAATTAAGAGGGGCAGCCGTGTATGGGTGAAGACATGGAGCCATCTTGCCTAGATGGTTAAGTCCATCTAAGAAGTTATCATCATTCCTCTAGGGTAATTTAGGTGTACACTATGAGAGAGTCACATGGGCAACAATAAATAACTAGGTTAATTTCTCCAACTTAGTTTGTAGTAGTGAAACTTATGATGGTCAAATTATGTCCTTTAGGGTGCATGCAAGGAGATAGGTCAAAAAAAAGACATGTAGAGGAGATATTAGGCTTTATCCCCCTTATAGGAGGATTCACAAAAGAAGGTTGAAAAGAGAGCAATTGAGAGAATATGGTGGTAGAGTGAAGTTCAAAAGACCCTTGTGGAATAACCGAGGTGACCATGAAAAATGCAAGGTTATATAGGAGAGTAGTTGACACCTCAATTCCAAGGAGATAATAACCTATATTTTGTGAATAAAATTTTTGGAATCTCTAGACACAACTATCATTGGGAAATAAGGTTTTGAGCTGATGAGGACAAAACTACAAGAGAGCTAGTGAATGAGAAAGAAGACAAGGAAGAGTGCATAAGTTTTCACTTACCACAAGGATGATGAAAATCATCTCATAAAGAGCCACACAAAAAAGGATTTCAAAAATGTGTAGATATATATGAATAAGTTTTTTTATGTTGCAACTTAGTAGATAAATAGATTGCACAGGGAAAGCAAGCAAGAGATGGACTAGCTATCTAGGGATGAATAACTAGTTTAGTGTGGGGTGATGTTGACCCATAAAATTGGTTAAGTCCCAAAAGATAAATGTATACAATTGAAAAGTAGGTAAAGGGGAAAAAACACCAATATCCAAGAAGTGGCATGCACAATCCAAACCAATAACCTACACACGTGCTTGAAGTAGGCTACCAACATAAAATGCATAAACCATTTGAAACAGTGCCAACATGTGCTAAATGAAAAAATGACAGGATCCAAATAAGAAACCACATGGACCTTGAAACTTTTATAAACAAATTTTTCACCCTATAAAAAGTTTTTTAGACCTCTCCAAATTTGGTTAAACATGGGATTACCCCTAGACCTGTGGATTGTCTATAATAGGAGTAAACCTCTAGATTGAAGGGCTAGTTCCCCTTAATGAATCAGTTAGGCTCACTTTCACTACTCTATCACTTCCTTGCTTGGAAAATTGAATAAAAATTTGAAATAAACCTAACTATAGTGATGATGCACCAAAATTTGTTGACCACTACCACACGTTGCATAATACACTAAGACATACAAGACAACATAAACATACACACATCTTAGAATAAATCTATTGCATCAATGTTTTGTAGAAGGGTAAGGTATTTTAGGGCTAAGAGGTAAGAATAATTCCACTTAAAAACTCATAAGAGACCCCTGATGACACAAACTACAACCTATAATGGATAAACAACCACATGAGGCAAGATAAATAGGACACAATAAGGTGACATACATCTACACTTGATGAGATCAACCATTTAAAGCTTTATCACTGCATGTAGTCATAGAATGAGGTAAAACATTAGTTGTTTTATTGATCAAATGTTAGGAATAGAGAACACAGATAAATATTAATAAATTAAAGATGGAAATAAAATGCATAAAACACAACACAATAGAGACACAGATTTAACGTGGTTCAACCAATATGAGCTACGTCCACATATAAATAACTAGTCCTTATTATTCAATCCAACAAATGAAGGGGAAAACCTATAATACAACCACTACAATATCCTCTTCACTCACATATAGTGTGCTGCCATCATTAAAATGCCCTCATATCAAAGGAGGGTTACATATTAGGCAAAAATGCACAAACATAATCTCTACCATTAGATCTGAAACCTAATAGTGAATGGTCTAAATTTACTATGAAATTACAATATTTTATAGTGCTTTTTTAACAAAAAAATTATTTGAGGGCACTTCCCCCAAACCCCAAAAATGGTCGCCACCCCCTTAAAACTCCATAGTGACCATAATGGGGGGGTGTTGTCCCCCCACACCCTATCAAGAATTGGGCATTAAAATAAGATCATGTTCCACTATCTAACAATCTCCCACTTGGAGACTGATTGTTGCTACTCCACCACTACAACTCTTCCTTAGAATTTTCTTTGAACTTTGGCCCTGGCTTGTTTTTCATCTTCTTTGTCATCCCTAAAGACCTATTGAAGCTGAACAACTCTCCAGCTTCTCCTTTGTGACTACTTTTATTAACATATCTACATGATTCTGACTTGTATGGATCTTTTTCAACTTTAATTTACCATCCTCCAAAATTTAACGAATGAAGTGATACCATAGTTGCATATGTTTGGTTCTTGAGTGGAATGTTGAGTTCTTTGCTAAATAAATCACACTCTAGCTATCATTCTACAACCTACAATCTTCCTACTTATGCTTCAACTCTTCCATGAACCATTAAATCCATATCATCTCCTTGTTAGCTTTTATAGCTACAACATACTTTGCCTCTATAGTTGACAAAGCAACTATCTTCTTCAAATTTAAAATCCAACTAACCATTGTGTCACCAATAGTAAATACATAACCTATGGTTCTATTCCTACCATCTAAATATCCATCCATGTCTGCATCAACATATCCTTGTAAGGTAACATTGGAACCTTCATAGCATAAACATCTATTAGTGGTCCCTCTCAAGTACCTAAGAATCCACTTGGCTGCATCCCAATGCTCCTTCCTAGATTATTCATAAACTTACTGATAACTCCCACTGCATGAGCAATATCTAGTCTTGTGTACACCATAGCATACATTAAACTTCTAACTATTGAAGCAATGAAACTTTAGACATGTAATTGATTTATTCCTACATTTTAGGACATTATTCCTTGCTTAATTTTAAGTGTCCTCCCAAGGGTGTACTCACTAGTTTTGCATCTTGCATATTGAACTTGACTAACACCTTCTTAATGTAATTTTTTTGAGACAATGTCAATTTTCTATTTCTCTTATCTCTTGTTATTCTCATACCAAGGATTTGCTTTGTAGTACCCAAATTATTCATTACAAAAGAATTTTATAATTTTCTTTTGACATCATTTATATCCTACATGTTAGACCCTGCAATAAACATGTCATCTACATACAATAACAAGATAATATAGATTCCATTAGCTAATCTCTTAAAATAGACACAGTGGTTAGAATGACATCTAATATAACCTTATTTTGCCATAAGCATGTCAAATTTCAAATACCACTACCTTGGAACTTGATTTAGACCATAAAAACTCTTCTTCAACCTGCACACCATTTTCTCCTTACTTGTTACTTCATATCCATGTGGTTGCTCGATATATATTTCCTCATCCAAATCACCATGAAGTAAAATAGTCTTTACATCTAACTATTCAAGATGTAAATCTTCTATTGCTACTAAACTTAAAACAATTCTTATGGAATTCATTTTTACAATTGAAGAAAATATTTCATCAAAATCAATACCTTTCTTTTGTGCAAACCCCTTTACAAAAAGTCTGTCCTTGTACCTCTTTTTGCCTCCATCTTCCCTCAACCTATAAACCCATTTATTCTACAATGCACTTTTACCTGTAGGCAACTAAACCAAATCCCAAGTTTGGTTATGTACCAAGGAGTCCATCTCCTCTTTCATGCCTTACTCTCACTTCTTTCTAGTTTCTACCTGCATTGCTTCTTCATAGCTTTCTGGCTCACCACCATCAGACAATAATAAATAATAAAGTGACAGAGAGTATCATTCATGGGGTTTACTTACTCTGGTAGATCTTCTAACTATACTTTCAAGAATTTTAGGTAATTTTTGTTGTTGTAGTTATTTCACATTCTAATTTTATAGCACTTTTGGAATTCTATTTCCTATGATTTCATCAAGTACTACATATTTTGTATTTGGATTTTCTTGTTTCTTTCCTTGTAGCTAATCTCTATACATGACCTTCTCATTATATATCACATCTATACTCTTTATGATTTTATGATTTTCAAAATCCCATAAACTATAACCAAAATCATTAACTCCATATCTAATGAAATTACATTTCTTGGATTTTACTTTAAGCTTGGTTCTATTTTCTTTATCAATATGGACAAATGCTTCACAACCAAAAGTCTTTAAGAAAGAGTAATCTACCTTTTTACATGTTCATGCTTCTTCTAGAATGCCACCATCCAAGGGACTTTAAGTCCCTTTATTTATTAAGTAAATAGTAGTATCCATAGCATCTACCCAAAATTGTAAGGGCAACCCTGCATGTAATCTCATACTCCTTGCATGCTCCATGATTATCATCTTAATCCTTTCTAACACACCATTTTGTTGTGGTGTTCTTGGAAGCATCTTCTCTCTATTAATCCCATGTGATGAACAATAAATATCAAATTCCTTACTACAATATTCACCTCTATTGTCTGATCTGACACACTTTAACTTATTTCCTATCTCATTCTCAACCAAAGCTTTTCATTTCTTAAAAGTATCAAAAACATCAATTTTTTTTCTTATGCAATAAAACCCAAGTTTTTCTAATTGCATCATCAATAAAAGTAACATAATAAGAAGAGCCACCAAGGTCCAATACCTGAGTTGGTCCCCATACATCTGCATGTACTAGTTCTAAATTTTCATCCTTCTTTGTCTTCCCAACTCTAAGAAATTTGACTCTCTTCTAGTTTCCATACACACATTGCTCACAGAATTCTAAATCCACCTTTTTCAAATCTATAAAAAAATTCTTTGAGTGGAGAACTTGCATCCCCTTCTCACTCATATGCCCAAGTCTGTGGTGCCATAATTTTGTATCCACTTCTATAGGAAGCTAAATCAATATAAGAGTCAACATTTCCTTTAGATAAATTCAATGTACCTACCTTCTCTCCTTTTGCTATTACCAATGATCCTTTAGTGACCTTCCATGAATTTTTTCAAATGTAAATGTGCAGCCCTCCCTTCCCAACTACCCTATTGAAATTAGATTTATTCTCAACTCAAGAACATGCCTTACCTCTTTCAGAAACTATTTGTTTCTATTCTATAATTTTATCTATATCTTACCATTTCTCATAATTTTATAGGTTTTACCATCACCTAAAGAAACCTATCCAAAATCACCTTGAACATAGTCTTGAAAATATTTCTTATGGGGTGTAGCATGAAATGAAGCTCCTAAATATAACACCCAAGAATCATTAATATTATATAAAGAAAGGATTAAAGCATATTGTAACACATCACTTGCTACATTTGCTTCTTGATTGTTATCTTGTTATCCATCTCCTTGTTCTCCTTTTCAAAACCAATAATCTTTCTTTAGGTGTCATTTCTTCCCTCAAATCTAGCACACCAATGTTCCTATGGATTTGGAACTACCCTTTTTAGACTTACCATGATTCCCTAGGCCCTTTTATCTATCCTTTTGTCTTCCTCTATTCTCCATAGTGAAAGCATTACCTCATATCTCACATGTGCTTTTTCACCACATTTCCTTGCTAAGAATAACACCAATATCATCATCAAACTTTAAAGTGTTTGAACTAGAGATAGAATTACTCATAGCCATTACCAAGCCATTCCAACTTTCTAGCAATGAACACAAAATCAAAAGAGCCCTAACCTCATCATCAAAATTTACTCCTATAGAGTTTAACTGATTTGTGACCATGTTAAATTCATTTAAATGATCAGTAACAAATCCACCTTCTAAAATTTCTAGATTAAATGTTTCATATTAAATACCTTGTTTAAGGCTGAGGGTTTTTCATATACTCTATCCATTGACTTTATCACATTCTTTGTTGTCTTTTCTTTTGAAATATTGAAGGCCATTGATGTTGCCAGGCACAGTCATATTGTTCCTAGTGCCTTTCTATTAAGAACCTCCCAATCTTCATCCTTCATAGTTGCTAGCTTCTTTTCTATTCCACCCAATCGTAGGAAAAGATCCTTCTGATATAGATAGTCTTCCATTTACATCTTTCATAACTGGTAGTTTTGGCTGTAAAATTTTTTGACCTTAAACTTGCCTTCCTCTACCATTGCTCCCACTCAAACTAGGAACCCTCTTTTCCTATGAGTTTATCTACCAAATAAACCTTTGTCTCTAATACCAATTGTTAGGAATATAGAACATAGAGCAATATTAATTAATTAAAGATGGAAATAAAATGCAAAAAACATAACACAATATAGACATAGATTTAACATGGTTCACCTAATATGGGCTACATCCACATAGAAATAACTAGTCCTTATTATTATTCAATCCAAAAAATGAAGGGAAAAACTTGCAACACAACCACTAAAATATTCTCTTCACTCAAATATAGTGTGCAGCCATCATTACAATGCCCTAATATCAAAATAGGGTTACATATTAGGACAAAAATGCATAAACATAATCTCTACTATTAGATATGCAACCTAATAGTGAATGGTCTAGATTTAATATGAAATTAAAATATTTTATAGTGCATTTTTAACAAAAAAATTCTTTGGGGGGGCTCCAAAAAGGGTCACCATCCCCCTGGACCCCCATGATGACCATTGTGGGGGGGTGTTGCCCCCCACACCCTCCTATCAGGAAATTAGCATTAAAATAAGACCAAGCTCCACCATATAACATCAAAGGTATAAAAAATGAGTAGGGATTCACCATACCAAGGTAGAGGATACATTGCAAACCTATAGTGGTTGCTTATAAAGAGAAAGTGAAGGAGAAGAGAAGTGTGTATGAGAGAGAGAGAGAGTAGACAAGTGTCAATATGAGTTAAAAACAAAAGAGGAGTTATGAAATTAACTTAATATGCCCTAGATGACATGTGTTTCTCCTCTTTAGATTCTTCAAGACTTTAAATGGCATGGGTGTTGAAATGGTTGCTTGACACCTTGACTAGCCCTTTGAAACTCCTCCTCTTCTTGACAGGTTGAAGGATAAGTGGCATTCTTGGTGATAAAATTATTTTATTTTAACTCTTTCCTCTACTTTTGACACATCTCAATTGAATCCAATAGGCTCTCTTTGACACATCACCTCTTTCTCTCGTAAGGTGTCTAGATCACTCTTCATCTCCTTAGGCCTATTTTACACACAAGTGTCAAAAATTGGTTTTAGTTACTTTAGCTAGTCCAAAATTCATGGATGGCCTATTGGACTCATATCAAACCTACAAAAATCCATTTTGAGGTCTCAAACTAGCCCCAACAATTCATTATCTACCAAAATCCTCAAATAGGCCTCATGCCTTTTAACCTTTTTTTGTGTAAAAATCCTTGTGTAGATAAATGTACATAGGATTATCAAAATATAAGGGCATATTCTAGTAATTTGTATGGCCTTATAGTTTTAGGCTTAATTTCACACTCTAAGAGGGAGTGGAAATATCCTTTTTGCTTTTTCTCTCTCCTTATTAGGCCTTAATTAGGCCTTCCTACCAAGAGAGTGAAAAATGGTTCTACATCTTTCTGACAAATGCTAAACCCAAAATAAGTAGGTGATTTACTTATACAATATCTTTCCCCTCCTCTATGACAAATTTAAGATCTGACAACTTGTATGGACTTACAAAATAATAAAAATTGGTCATTTTATGCCTATTTTGTATAATTTTGTACAAACCAATGACATGGGATGATGCTTAGGGGAGTCTTAAACATGTTCTATGTGGTTTATAAGTTTTTTTGATTCATCAAGAGGCATAAATCTTCATTTTTATCTCATTAGGTCCTTATGGCTCTTTTAGGCAGCCTGAAAGTGGTTTGGGTCCTTAGGTTTGGGTTCTTAAGGATGATTCATAAAGTTGGACATATGAATCCTCCAACCAGTTCCACAATCTTCAAGAACACTAGGATATTAAATTTTCTCTGAAATCTTAGGTTCCCATGCAACATGTGTGATCCATACCAAGCAATGCAATATGGACTATCGACTGCAAATAAGCATTCTGAGAGGTCTGGAAGAGAATTGAATTAGTAGGTGCATTTCCTCAATGGGATCTGATATATCCACCTCTACCTCTAAAAATGGTTCTCCAACCACCTTTCTTCATCAATTCCTTGCACATCTCAATGGTTTAAGTTTAGGGTTTATATTCCTAACTTACCCTAACTCATTATTTTCTCACATTTCTTCCTACTTTAAGGGGTTAAACACCTTATGTAAGTTTTTTGGATGTTTATCACCATCATATCAATGTTTTCCATGGTTTCATCTACTACAAACTCACTCCACTTCACCTCTTTAGGATTAGCTACCTTGTATAGGCCTATATGTGAATGGGACTACTTGAAGGTTTAGAACAGGGCATGTTTGTGTTATCTCATCACTTGAGTCTAAGGTCTTTATCGATTAATGTTCTCATCATCTCAGTCTCCTTTAATTACCTTGTTTTCCCTTGTATATCTCCTAGAAATTCATGTTCAAACACTCAACCTAGTCTATTATACAGAACATAGTCCAAGATTGAATGAAGATATGACTATTCTTGTGACTTGTACATAATGCTCAATTGATTAAAAGACCATTAATGGATTAATAATAGAATATAGGACCATGGATAACCCATCATACTAATTTACCACTTGGAAAACTCAAGAACATAGAAAAATGATAGTCATTTGTAGATAATGCACAAGAACCATTTTTCATGTCAAAATTACATTCAAACATGACACCATGATGAATGAAGTTACATGAGTAATCTATAAACATATTATAACACACATCATCAGATTTCAATCAGCCTTGAATTCATAGTTTTTTATGGAGTTTCTCTAAATATAGCATGTGGGGTTTTGAGTTATCAAAAACTAGTCTAGGCTCTTGGTGATTGTTCATAAAGCTAAGAGCACCAATCTAATGACCAATTCCAAAAATTAGAATCCCATATGGGTCTATAAAATTATCCAAAATCTTATCCCAAATTCTAGTTATATGGCTTGTATCATATGCTTGAAGCTGGCCTTCACTAGCTTGTGAAGGGAACGATGAGAGAGAGAAGGATATGTCTTCAAATATTGATATCCAAACATATTCCCAAGATTTCTCCTAACCTATATAATATTAAATTATGTCTTCAACTATTTTCACTTGCACATGACTTCCAAAAGTGCATACAACTTCTTCTAACTCCTTAAACTAGCATTGAAGTGCAAGATTATAGATTTTTATGATCCCTTTGATAAATGTGACAGTTAAGTAACTACTTCCAACTCCTTGAAATGTGTTTGGTATGAATGTTTCCTTTAAGGAACTTGGACACACAATAGAGTTAGCCAAAAAATCACTTTTTCATGTATTTTACCCCCTTCAAGCTATCAAATGAACTTCAAACTTTACAAAACTTCATAAAATGTTGTGAAAAGGTTTTGACACATGAAATTACTTTGATCAACCCCTAGTCACATGTGACATGTTTTTCAAGGCACCACAAATGACCCTTTTGACCCTTTTTTACTTAGGAAACCCAAATAGACCAAAACACATAAAAGAGACTTACCTTAATCTTTCCAAATTTATCTTAATAAATGTTAATAAGGTATATTAGACTCAAATAAGACCTCATAAATCACCTAAGGTTAAATAATTTTCATATAGCGGTCTTATTTTGATCTATGGATCAAAGTTTGATAACAAATTGGTGACTCATTAGGGTAGCATGCATGTTATGCTGACTCATTAGGGTAGCATGCTTGCTATGCTGACTAGACCAGTATCCTTATCCTTCCATTGGGCTATGGGGTCAATTTCACTCCTATACAAGAACAAACCTTGACACTTGACCAACAAGATAGCTTGATTACCTCAGCAACACACAAAATTAAGATACATACACAAAATCAAATAAAGGAAGACACACACATGTGTTAATTGTAGCTCCAAAAATCTGAATGGAACCACTAGTGTTTGGCAAGGGCATACACAGGGTACTTAAACAAACACCTCAAAGGTTGGAAGGCTTAGGGATTTTATGAGATACAAGAAAAATAAGAAGTTATATGGTTTTTTGGCTTGTACCAAGATATATAAAGACTCATAAAATAGGTTAGGGATAGCATGATCAAGTATGTAAATGATGCAGGTGTCTCTAATGGGTATAACCATAATAAATCTATAAGTTGAAACTATAAATCTACTTGCATACAAATTACAGAAATGACAATGTTGAATAAAGAGAACTATCAAATGATGTATAAACTTAGAAGAAAAGGCATTTTTAGGCCAGATGAAAGATGTTGTAGGAAGCAAAGATGTTTTCAATCAAGGGTGTAATAGAATGCCTAATCTAAGCCTAAGCAATTTTTCTATTCTAAACACTATTATTTCCTAATAATGCAACTTTCTAGTTTAACAAAATAGGAAATTGTTTATGCAAATACATAGATTGTTTTGAGCAATTAGGATTCTACTATGAAATGAAAAAAGTTTCTACAGTAAGCATGACATGTAATGGAAGATATTTTCAAGAAATTAAGGCTATTTTAAACCACATACAAATGCAAAAACTTCAAAAATTATACTAGATAATGCCTTAACAAGATAAATCACTAAAACTATCAAAACCTAGCATATACACTAATGCAAAAAAAAGAAATTTCACTTTTCATAAAAAATTTACCTCATATCAAACTCAAAGGTATTTTGAAAACTTTTTACCAACTTATTATCCAAGCTATGAGGTAATGAAGGAGGAGGATCAAGTTGTGTGTGAGATAGGTCTAAACCAGGAGCCAAAAGTAGTGAAGGAGGTGAAGGAGTAGTTGTCAACTATGAGAGAGACAATGTATCGATCACACGAACAAGTGAAATATAGTCTTAAGGAAGATAGTAGCAACCAATAAGCTTTATAAACACTGTAGATAGCAATGTGAATTAGGGTATCTCTTGTCATAATGAAAGCTAAGTATGCCAAAAATGAACCAGGTGAGATTTAAGAAGGCAACAAAAATTTAAGTGTGATGATAAAAAGAGAATATAAAATAAAAATACATGAGAGAGGGAGGAAAATGAATGATGAATTGTCATATAAGGTAACCCTAATCTGACAAAAGTCAAAAATTGCCCATTTCTAGTTGTTGGGACTAAATTTGACGCTTTTTTGCATGTTCTATCTAGGTTGTGACCTAGGTTATGTATTTTATGAAGGAAACATGTGGCCTAGGATATAGGTTTCCTCCCTAAGCCATTGCTTGGGTCAAAATTCCACCTTGGGTGGTCAATAGGCCTTTGAAAGGGCCCTAGGAGGCATTTGGAGGGACTATCAATGCGTAAAAGGGATAGTGAGATGCCATGGATGTCGAGGGGATGGATATATAACATGGAAAGGGTCCATTTAAGTTTCAAATGTCTTAAAGCAAGATAATTAGGGTCATTAGTCTACACATGAGCTGATGTGTAATCATATGGAGGAGTAGGGTCATAGGAAGTATGATTAAATATTCCCCCAAGATACAAACAATCAATGTTTGAATGAACAAAGAGTGTTGTACAGTACATGTAAGCCACACAAAATCAAAGGAAAGCAATAACTAAAAATATAAAATAGAACATTACCTACACTTACCAGATAAGGATGGTGGTGAAAGAAGTCGATGACGTGATCTATGGGTGAGAGTGAAAATGTTGCATAATCCAAATCCAACTCTAGTTCCATCTCCAGATCTTGAAAATAAGGGACATAAGTGATATCAAATCAAATCATACAATATAAAATGTCATTCACTAGGGCATCATCCCTAGTGTTCTCCCTACAAGGGATATGCATGACCTAGCCATCTTCAAAGGAGGAGATCAAATCATGTGTCACCTTGAAGAGGGGGAGAAACTCAAAGCTAAGGATAACATAGTCATCAGTGAGTTAAGACATGAATAAGAGTGAATTAGATAACAACTACACATATCACACACCTAACCCACAGGCATCAGTCAAGGTACCAATGATTGCATGATACTAGGAGATGTTATTCATCTCACTAGTAAGGAAGAAACTAGTTATAGCAAGCTCATGGCCCCAAATATCATTGATGACCTAATCCATAGTAGTGGGTCCTAGGTTACCCTAACTACCACCATCTTTGTGGATCACCATTGAGAGGGGTCAATAATACAGGACTAACAAACACAAAAGGATGATCTCAAAGTGAGGTGTGGTAAGTGAGTTGTATAGTGGAGTCAAATGATGAAACCAAGCTATAATCATAGTGATTGACCAATGCTAGTTGTAGAAAGAGGTGACAAGGAAAGGTGATATGAAGTCCATAAAAGATGAAGATCAGTTAGTGTAGACCAAATCAAGTCCTGAACCACCATAATCAACAACTAACACCACCTACAAGAACCATGGTGAAAGAGAGAAATGCGAGTTAGAATAGATCAAATGTAGAATTGCATAGAAATGACTAACTAAAAGAATCATAGTAAGCAACTTCTATCCCTAGGTGCCCACGACATGGAACATCATCCTAGGAGGTCAATGGGGACCCAAAATGGGTCTTGGGGAAAAGAAAGGGGAGAAAGTGGGCCCAAAGATGCCTTGAATTAAAAATGGAGGCTGCCATTACACTCAAATGGACCAAAACTCCTACGATAGAGGTTTTATGGTTTGAAATGCAATGGAGGGTGAAAAACCCAAAAAAGGGCCCACTAAAAGCAAAAAAGAGAGCTAAAAAGAGAAAAAAGGATGAAAAAGAAGTCATTTTCACACTCATTTTTACTCTAAGAGACTCTAAGGAGAAGAAAACCACCACCAAAGACCAAGCAGAGCATACGAGGATGTACGGAGCACACTACAAGTGCACCTGATGGTCCGGTAAGTCCTCTGATCATTTTTTTATCAATTGTTTTTTTATTTTTTGGGTTTGGGAAGTAAAAAGGTCATTTTTATTCAATCAAAATGATGAAATGGATGAATCAAGCATACCAACTATTTTAAATAATTGGGAGGCTAAGGGAAACCATCAATGTCTGACAAGAGACCAAACGGAGGCCCTAAGAGAGAGAAATGGGAAGCACTTGGGCTTCCCAAGGGGCCACACCCTAGGCCATGGTCTAGATGGGAAAACCATAGCCTAGGCCACTACTAGGACATGGGGGTCATGGCCTGGGCCACTATCAGGCTGCACCTTTATCCATAAATCCATGGCCTAGGCTAGAAAGGCCCTAAAATAGGCCCCAAGGAGCCCAAGAAGGCCTAAAATAGGTCAGAAGGAGGGGGAAAGAGACAAATAGCTTAAAACACTTATTTTTAACTTGATTTTCCTATTTCATGATTATTATAATTGATCCATTTACTTTTTCTCAATTTTTTAGACTAATAGAGGAGTTAGTGCACCAATAGAGGGAGAGTCATCACAGGTGGGTGAGCGGCCAGCATAGAGAGAGACCCTACAAGGTGATCAACTAAAAGGGAGTTCCATCATGGTTAGTTAAGGAGGCTAATTTTCTACCTATAGAGGACAAAGATCACCTATATAGTGTAGGGATATAAATACCATTACACGTGCCTTCACTACGTTACTCCAGGGATATAGTAAATGCATTGGTGACCACATGGGTACTTGAGAGACATGTATTCCATTTGGGACTGAGCTAGAGGTCATCCTGAGCATTAAGGACATATATTAGTTCTATGGGGTAAAGCCTATAGTGAGTGAGATATAGTTTCTATAGGTGAAAGACATAGTCATAGTCAAGCTCTATCTAATGGCACCCCACCCAAAGTGGAATAGCCATGGAGTACAAATCACATAACTATCACCAAGGGTTCCACCATTACAAATGATGATAGTGAGCACTATGATTATGAGGATATACATCAATTATAGTATGGGGAGGCTACCATTATCTTGGACAAGATTTTTCCAACATGCAGAGGGAGGATAGAGGTATTCTTGGGGCTAATATATCCTACAAGGACTATACCAATAGCTAGATCACATCCAGTGCATAGGTGTAGGAGGATTGACATAGCCTAGCTTACTTATATCATGGGATTATGAGAGACTCCCATTGACATGAATGAGGACACCATGGGGTAGTAAGGCATACCCTATACTAGAGGAGGGTACTGCATGGGATGTGTAGTTCATAGATAGGGTTGGGCCTGTGTGAACTAATTTGGATCAGGATGTAGTGGATAGCTACATTCAAGATGTATACATATCTATGGTATGGTTGAAGGATGTTGGAGTGGAGATTCATATCAGATAGGAGGAGTTCCAAGGTCCATAGGGGCCATATTAATATTCAAGGCGATATGCTCTAGTGGCATGAGAGAGATGGGCACAACCCAAGCCAAATAGGGTTAAGCACGGAGGGCAGTTAAGATAGAGTGAGGGAAATAGCTATGGAAAGAGGCATCCATAATGAGGGCCACTACTACTAGGAGGATCACATCCTATCAGAGGGCCACATAGGCTATTAGTGTGACTAGGTAAGAAAAGTGTATTTGCTAGATATCACTTATCTTTTGTACTCATCCTTGAGTGAGCCAATATATGACTAACATATTTAATCTATGTTTGTGTGTGTAAGAGACTAGCCTAGATGGATAGGGCTCTAGTTAGACCTAATACTAAGGGAGATATTACTTAATGTGGTAATGGTATCACTCACAAAGAGGGTGTCACATCTCTCAATGGGGGTAGAGCCACATACTCACTTCTAATGGGTAGGTACATGAGCATCACTTAAGCTAGTGAGAGCACAGCACTAGATACCATGTCTAGAGGTGGATTTATCATGACACAAGGTAGTCACAACATGACATGAGATAGCTATAGCATGGGCTAAAACATAGCTAGCCAAAGTAGAGGTTGAGATTGATCAGCTATGAGTTGAGCTAGCCTGAGAGCAAGCTAGAGCAACAGAGGCACCTGGAGAGAGGGTAGACTGAGTAGTTGCCTTAAAAGAAACCATGTCTCAATTGGTTGAGAGATAGAGATTGAGATATCCACCTAGAGTATGGCTACCATAGATAGAGATCAATCATAGGCTGACTGGGATGGTATCATATATATAGCCATGCATGTGTCAATTTTGGGGACTATGAGCCTAGGATTAGAGAAAGCCATGTGATGTACCTAGAGAAAACATGTATTTTTATGATATACATATTCATTTCTCATTATTATCACATGTGTATATGATTTTATGTGTGATATGTATGCTTCATCTGACATAAACTACTAGATACATGTTATTAGATAGTAGGAACTACTAATAAATAACCCATGTGAACACACATGTACAAGCAACATGGAGGTGAGTGGTGTGATAAGAGGGGAAATTTTCTCCTTACCACTAGAGGTAACTTTCCCTAAGGATCATGCAAGCCCTAAATGTAAAACATCTTGAGGTGGAACCCATTGATCGAGTGTCATAGGGACTCACCTTCAAGATTCAAGAGATGATATGCCTCATTCTATAATGAGGCAATGATAACGAAGGGTCCAAACCACTTGTGCATGATTTTATGCTTATTACAATGCTCCTTATCAAATAAAAGGACCATATCACCTACCTTGAATGGATGTGGGCATACCAATTTCTTGAATTAGTGGTATTGATGGCATTGGTAAGCATAGTTATGCTCAAGAGCATTAATGTGATGATCATCTAATTGCTCAAGTTTAGAGAGGTAAATAGCATGTTCTTCCTCATCAGAGAGGGATCCAAATGTCTTAACCTGTAATGAAATTATTGAGACCTCTAAAAGGAGAATATCCTTAGACTCATACATGAGCATTTATGCAGTTACTCCCATGTCCATCCAGAAGCTAGTCTGGTAGGTCCAAAGGCAAAGATAGAGTATGAGGTGCCAGTTGTGCTTGGACTAGGAAACAATGTAGAGAAGCATCTTCTTCAAATTATTTTTTAAAGATTCAAATTTCCCATTTCCTTAGGGTAATGGGTGGAAGAGAAATAGAATTTAAAGCTGAATCATTTAGCAAGATCATGCATGTTAAGGCTTTGGAAGCCTAAAACATTATAGGCCATGATTTTAGTGGGTACCCCAAACCTAAAAATGATCTATTTTAGGAAAAAATTGGCTATGGTCTTTCCACACATGCCACTAAGGTGAATGGCCTCAATCCACTTCATGAAATAGTTAGTGGTGGTGATGAACTACTGATTGTCATCAAAAGAGGTGGGTTTAAACTCACCAATGAAGTTGAGAGCCCAAATTGAGAAAGGCTAAGGGGCTGAAATAGAATGTAAATGGCTTGAGGGGTATTAATATCATCCCTAGTGACTTGACATATCTTGTATTTCTTGGTGTATTAGATGGCACCCTTAATAAAAGTGGGCTAATAATAACCCATCTTGATAATACATTGAGCAGTCACTTGCCCTCCTAGGTGGCCACCATAGACACTCATGTGAAACTCCTCTAATGTAAGGGGGGTGTCCTTAGGAGATAGGAATTGAATCAACATGCCATCAAAACCTCTCTTAAACAAGACACCACCTATGATGACATAGTGAGTGACAGGCTTGTAGATTTGATAGCATTCTTACGAAGTGTAATTGATGGGATAATATTGAGTTTTAAGGTAATAGACAATGTCTCAATACCAATCACACTCAGAGACCTTGATTCGATCAACTGAGTAGACTATCTCATCAAGGAAGGCATCATCAACTAATTTTATGCTAAGATTAGGTAGTGGACATTCATTGAGTTTCTCAAATATAGCTAAACCCTTGGTGGAGTTTTGGTTAATAATGCATAGGTCAAACTCTTATAGAAGCATGATCCCCCTTGTAGTTTGATTGGTAAAATGTGTCTTACTAAGCAAATAACAGAGCATATCAAATTTGATAATCACATTGGTGGTTTGGCCCAACATGTAACGTCACAACTTCTTCATGATAAAGATGAGGGAAAGGCATTACCTCTCGATAGTAGATTAGTTGAGCTCAGGGCTAACTAGCATGTGAGAAATTTAATAAATAGCTCTCTCTCTACTAATTTCATCCTTTTGACACAACATGCCCCTGATGGAAAGATCAGTGATAGAGGTGTACAAAATGAACTTGTGACCCTCAATAGGTGTCATTAGGATAGGAGGGTTATGAAACATGTGCTTCAATTCCTAAAAATCCACTTGGACTTTAAGAGACCACAAAAATGGGGTGTTCTTGCATAAGAGACATGTGAGGGGTATGGATTTATGTACATACTCCTCAATAAAACATCTAAGGAAGTTGATTCTTCTAAGGAATGACTGTAACTAAACAATATTGCATGGGGGAAGCATCTCAAGGATTGCTTTGATATTATCAAGCTCCACATTGATGTCTCATTACAAAATGAGGAAGCCAAGAAGCTTTCTAGCAGAGATGTTAAAAATACACTTTCTAGAGTTAAGGCTGATGTGATACTCACTGAGATGCACAAAGATGATCCTAAGGTCTCATATATTCTCATCCTACTTTCAAGATTTACATAAGAGGTTATTGACATAGCATTCCATAATCTTGTGGATGGGGTCATGAAAAATGCAAGTCATGGCACATTGATATGTGGCCCCAGCATTATTCAAACCAAAAGTCATGATGGCATAATAGATGGTACCCCATCGGGTAGTGAATGTCATCTTATGTTGGTTTTTGGGTGCATCTATATTTGGTTTTACCTCAAGAATCCATCCATGAGGGACATGATCTCAAAACTAGTTATGGAGTACACAATTTAGTCAATCAAAGGAGTGGGAAAATTATCCTTTAGATAAGCCAAATTGAGATCTTGAATGTCAATGCAGATGTGAATGTCTTTATCTTATTAATAATAAGGATGATGTTGGCAACCCATCATGGGTAGTTAATGATAGTGATGAAAACAACTTGGATGAGCTTTTCGATCTCAACCTTGACTAACTGTAAGACTTTGACCACTATTGGTCATTGATTTTGGTGAATGGGATGGGCCCCATCATCTCTAATGAGGTTATGTACAATGACATTAGGGTCCATGGCCTTCATATCAACATATTCCCAAGTGATTACATCCAAAAATTCTTGTAAAAAGGTAACCAAAACATCCTATTCCTCTAGACTAAGGATAGCATTGATCTTGATCATATTTATCCTTGTGAAGGTACCAAGGTTGACATCTATAGATCCTTCAACATCCATAACATTTCCTTCCTTGAAACACTCAAATACAAGAGGGAGTGATTGGTCTAACTATTTGGGCACAACTATCATGACATGTACTGTGAGGATATTAGGGGTTAGGCCATCATAGAGAAATATCCACACCTAACTGATCAAGGGGATAATGATACTTATGATAGGCTCTCATTATCTTGATGTATGCCTTTCTCTCCTTGAACAAGTTACGTGTCATAACATGAATGAAATAACACTCAACATCAGATTCAGTAGCTCTAGTGGCCTCTATGGGAAATGCATTAAGAGAGTCAATATTTTAATGGGAAGCATGATGCAAGGAGAAGCTCAATTTTTAGGGAAACATCTTAAAAGAGGTTTCAAGGAAGGAAAGAGTCAACTTGGCATCACAGAGCCAGAGAGTGATTCGAGCAACATGTGCCAAAATCCAAAGGAGTGAACACTAAACAATACTCAGTTGGATCATAATGTTCATCCTTGAGAAGATGAGACTCAAAATTAGGGGTGTGTGGGAGTCCACAGAGCCCTGTGAGGAGATAGCCAAAGCCTCACCTAAGGGCTTTGTATTTGTATAAAGCAATGCCCATGGATTTGGGTCATCCTCTATGGTATGAACCTCACCTTCATGCATAAATTGAACCATTAAAAACATGGCCAACATGACAGCTTGCATGGTAACGATATAAGGATGGCTAAGAATCATATTGTATGAAAAATGCAAGTCTAACACACAAAACTCAATCCTAACTATCTTGGGTCCAAACTTGACCTGGAGCTTCACATTTCCCACTAGTGCATCATGTCATTGTTAAAACCAACACAATTATGGTGAGAATTGGAGAGCTTCTTTCAACTAATCCTAGTATCATTAAACACATATAGGGGAATGATATTCAATACAACTCCTTCATCAATGATGCATGTCTTGACATGATAATCATCGATAGAGGTCTTAATATAGAGGGGGAAATGAGCCCTCTTTGCAATAACTAAAGCATCTAGTAATGAATTAGGGTTGAAAGATGACATGGGAGGATAAGAGTGATCAAAAATGTCAAATTTGAACAAAACTTTGACATCATCCCATAATGGGCCCTCATGAGAGAGTCCAAACTCATCAAATATGAGACCCCTTTGCTCAAGGCAAAGGAAAAGAAGGTCCCAAATAGAGATCTCAACTAAGAGGCCCTGTAATTCCTCTATGATGGAGTAAGGACATTGTCTATCCTAGGGAGGATGTTAAACCAAAATTCAAATCTAACTTTGGGGTTCCTTACCCCCATGGGCTAGGCAGGATGCCCAACACCACTAATATCTCTGATGAGGTTAGTGACCTAACCTGAGTACATGTTGATAAAGTACTCATACCTATTAGAGGCTACATCAATAAAAATAATGACCTTGCTACTCTCATGCTTGGATTTCCCTCTTAGGTTACCCTAAGAAGAGGAGTCAAAAGAGGTAAAAGAGCAATAAGGGGAACGATGGGCCTTAGCCCTGGACTTCTTTTTTTTTCTTATTCTTATCCTTGTTGTGGTTAGGTAGAGGCTCTTTGAACACATTCAATTTATAGTTGGGTTTCATAAGTGGAGAAATTTGAGGTAGAGGTGAGGCTTGTGCATTAAATTTTTGAGCAACACAATTAGCATCATCATGGCCCTTCATCCAATGGAAATTGAAAAACTTAGTGGGGTCATAAGGAAACATCATCTATGGTTTTGTTATGCTCAATTTGTAGGCCTTGTTTTCATTTGGCTTCTTACTCAGAGCATTTATCTCATAGTTATCCTTCTTGTCTTTCTTATCAGGAGGAGAATCAATGACACCATTAATGATTGCATTGCGGTTGTGATCATGCAAAAATGATGACTTTTAGGTTGGCACAGGGTGCATGTCTACATGCACCTTAAATAATTTGATCTTTAAACACTCGCTAATGGCTTCATCATACGAGGTGGGCTCATGATTAAGGACCTTAAGGTGTACCTCTTGTTGTAATGCTCATGTGAACATATCATAAAGCTGATCATCTGATATCCTTGTTCTATATGTATGGATGGTTGAGTGCCTCCTATGCACAAAATCAAAGTTTGACTCACCTTTGGCCTATACTATGGAAGTAAGTGATTTTATTTCAATGTTAAATGGTTTGGATATATCAAAGCACTAGATTAATTAATCTAAAAGGAATTGGAAACTAAAGAGAGAATCTAGAGGCAGATTCTAAAACCAAATGAAAACTTTGGCTCATAGGGAATGAGCAAAGAGCTTTAACCTCATGCCTTCATCATGTTCCCAATTCATACATGCCATCATAAATGTTGTGATATGATCTATGGGATTGGCATCTTGAGTCCCATTGAACTTAGGTAGTTCAAGGATAGGAGTAGGAAGGGGAACAACACATACCCAAGGGGCTTGAGGATTCCTATGGAGATCCTCATAGGTACAGTTGATTATAGCTTGGAAATGAGCTTCAGGAGAATGCTCATGGAGGTTATGATGTTACCTATGATAATAGGCCTCATCACAACCTTGATTATGAAAGGAATTATGTCAAGGTAGCTCCTGAGAGGGGAGACTCTCATGATGGAAATCATCCCTACCACAGGGTGGGGAATAGCCATGGGAAGGATACCATTCCTTATGGGGATGATGGAATGACATGAAATACTCATGTAAATGGTCATGGTTACCTAGGTCTCCATGATGATGACCATGTGCCATTAGACAAGGGTTAACTTGATGGCATTGGTGCTCAAGATAAACATCCCATGGATCTCTAGTCCATAGTTGATGATCAAAATTAGCACACTCATCTGAGACTCTAAAGGATGGACTAGGAGGATGGGAGGACTCCACGTGATGTGGATGCCTCATTGAGTTGGAGTGCTTGTGTCTCATAACATGGACATAAGGGGGTTCTTGATTCAAATTCCCCTACCAAGAAAGAGGTGGGAAACTCACATGAGAATTAGTTGAGGCATTCAAAATAGAGTGGGTGATATCTCTATCTCTAAAGGAAGCACACCACCTACTCCTAAGGGGTGAAGGGTGAACTTAATTCACCTAAAGGCATCTGTGACAATCATCAATGATCACATGTAGCTCATCAAGCCTTAGATACAAGGGGGTCCTCATCACCTCAAATGGGTGAATGAATCATTATATGAGGCCAAGAGAAAATATCCTCAAATGAATGGAACTCTGTTTAGTGAAAATGATATTGAGTTCATTGGTTATAGATCTACCAATCTTATTCCTTGTGTAACATAAGAGGGTCTAGGTCACTATGTTCGGTCGAGTGAACCTCTTAGGTCCTATGATGTCTATGCATTCCATTACAACCATAACATGCTCATGAGTGAGCTCAGGGATAATGCCTTGAATCCAATGGGATTGGCATCCTAAGGGTGGGAGGCTGACCATGGATGCAATGAAGTAAGATCAACATGGGAGACAAAAGAAAAGGAAAATAGATGGAGAACCAGTAGGGAGAATAACACAAAACCAAAGTAGGATAAAACAACCAAGGTTAGTATAGTGCTCTAGGAATATTGTGCTCTAGGAATTTGACTCAAGGGAGGATGGTTAGTATAGTGTTAGTTTCGAAATGAAAACAAAATGAAATAAACACACTAATAACATAACATCTCTAGGCCTAGACAAGAGGGAGAACTTAGTTAACAAAAACAAATGACAAACACAACTAAAAAATAAGGAATAAAAACACAAGAATTCCTTCACCTTCCTTGGATGCTCCAAATGCCTTTGTAGTGGTGGCTTGCTCAGCTTGTGCTCATGAAGTCCTTGGCAATGGAAGCTTGGCTACCTCCATCTCTTCTAGGCACCTTTGGCTTGTGGCTTGGCTTGGCTTGGAATCAATTTGGCATGGTAACAATAGTTTATTGAGGCTTTTATAACCAATTTAGCATTATAAATTTGCATCAAAATAGCTTAGAAATGATGTTCATGGCCTCTCTATTTATAGATTTTTTAGAATGTCTAGAATCAACCTGAACCATCCATCTCAAGATTGAGATGTGTGGTTGAGGATTAATCCAATTTTTTGGAATTAAGTTTTTAATTATCCTCATCATGGGATTGGAAGAAGGGGAAATTAAGAGGCATGGAGGGCATGAATCTTGATATTTGTGGCATTTATGGCCTAGGGATGTCTTCCTAAGAAATGAGGTCACTTGATGATGTAGATATTCAATATTCATTTCTAAAAACAAGTTTTGAACAAGTTTCCATGGAATTCTTGATTAGGTCTTAATTTGGGTTAATTAGCTCTTGAGCATGATTAAGCACTTTGTGCACAAATTACTCAAATTGATCAAAATGTCTTGTTATTAGTCCAAAATTTGACTGGATTAGAATTAGAAGGCAATGTCATATGTGTTGGAACCATATTCCCATTTAATATTTTACCAATAATAAATAACAAAGGCATGTGTCTTGTGCAAGAGACTTGACAAAAAAGAGCGATCCAGAGCACCCAGGTGCAAATTTAGTATTTTGACTCAAAATGATCTGATCAAAGTTAGCTAGCCCATGAATTACATTGCCCCATTTAGGGATACCCTAGCCAAATTTGGAATTTTAATATGTCAATTCACATCATTTAGCATGTTTTAGTGTTTTTAGGCCAAATTATGTATTTTGGGTGGAAATTGACCAAAACCCTATTTGGAGGTTATTGGTGGCCAGATTTAGGTGTCTAAAAATACTTGTAAACTAGGTTAGAGCTAGCATGATCAAGCACATAAAGGATGTAGTTATCTCTAATGGGTATAACCACAGTAAAGCGAGTAGCTGAAACTAGAAATAAACTTACATACAAATTATAGAAATGATAATGTTGAATAAATAGAACTATCAAATGATGCATAAACTTAGAAGAGATGGAACTTTTAGGCCAGATGAAAGATGTTTTAGGAATCAAATATGTTTTCAAGCAAGGGTGAAAGATAATTCCTAATCTAAGCCTAAGCTAATTCTTTATTCTCAACACTATTATTTTCTAATAATGCATCTTTATGGTTTAGCAAAAGAGGAGATTGTTTATGCAAATGCATAGACTATTTTGAGCAATTAGGATTATACTATACAATGAGAAAATTTTATAAATAAATCATGACATGTAATGGAATATATTTTCAAGTAATGAAGGCTATTCTTAACCACATACAAATGCAAAACCTTCAAAAACTATCTTAGATAATGATCTAAACAAGCTAAATCACTAAAATAATCAAAACCTATCATATACACTATTGAAAACACATATAAAATTGAATTTGAATATCAAAGTGACCTCATATAAAACTCAAAGGTATTGTGTAGACTTTCTACCAACTGATTATCCAAGCTAGGAAGCAATGAAGGAGGAAGATCAAGTTGTGGGTCAACTGAGTCCAAACTAGGAGCCAAAAGCAGTGGAGGTGGTGAAGAAGAAGATGTCAATTATGAGAGATCCAATGTATGGAGCAAAATAATAGGTGAAATTTAGTCTTGAATAATCTAGGAGAAACCAACAAGCTTTAGTAACACTTTAGAGAGTAATATGAATCACCAAAATGAACTGTAGAGTAGTACAGCATCACTTGTCACAATGAAAGCTAAGCATGCCAATAATAAACTAGGTGAGATTAAAGAAGGCATAAAGTTTTGAGAGTGATGATCAATCAAGAATAATAGAGCAAAAATTTAGGACAAAGGGAGGAAAATGAATGATGAACTATCATATAAGGCAACCCTAATCTGATAAAAGCCAAAAACTACTTGTTTTTAGCCATTGGGACCAAACTGACCCTTTTTTATGTGTTTTACCCAAGCTACAGCCTATACCATGGATTTTGTAAATGAAATGATAGCCTAGGCCATGGTTTTCCTACCTAAGCTGCATCTTAGGTCAAAATCCCACTGCAAGAGGTTAACAAGCCTTTAGAAGGGCCCTAGGAGGCATTTAGAGGACCTATCAGTACATAAAATGGGCAATGAGATGCCATGGATGTCTAAGGGATGGATATATGATGCAAAAATGGTCCATGTGAGTGTAAAATGTCTCAAAACAATATAACTAAGGTTGATAGTCTGCACGTGCACTGATGTGTAATCATAGGAAGGAGTAAGGTCACGAGAAGTATGATTGCACTAATTAAGCACTTAGGGAACACAATAAGAACATAAGAAAACTAGACTAAACATGAAGCAAACTTTATCCTCCTAGATCAAAATGGAAGCTTGCACAATCCTTTACTCCAATGAGATGGAGTGCATGAAGTAATTTACCTTTTTAGCTTTGGTTTTGATGTATTCAACTCCTTCATGTTTTCCACTCTCTTTGGCATGATCTTCAATACAACAATAGAAGCTATAAACATATCACCTATGAAGTTGAATTCCTCTTATTACTCAACCATATTCTCATGATACTATTTGTCTATAGCTTGATCTAATGATGCTTCATCCAAGCATGGTTCTTTGTCATTCATGGCATCTTGAATAACATCAGATTTCTTATCAGCTACAAGTTTGTCAAGCTCTTCAAAGATATTTGCATACTCCACCCCATCTTCATCATTTTCCTTAATGAAGACATATTGTTTGATCTTGTTATGCACATGACTTTCAACCTTGAAATGGACTTCAACATCTTGAAGAAGCTCACCATGCTACTACCAATCACCATTGTCTTCTTTCTCTTCAAGAATCACAACCTATTAAAACTCATCTTCTTGCTCATTGTGTACTTGATCAACTTCAACTTGCTTACTAGAAGAGTTTTCAACTTCAAGGTTAACTACCACTTCAACAATCTTGGTACTTTGGAAGCTATCATATCATAATTCAAAAGGCAATACATCTTCAATAATGTATGTACTTGAATATTAGGAGGTGTAGGCTTTGGAAGGGCCTCAAATTCACCACATACTTCATTGAATCTTTGACATAAGTCATCTTGTTTCATGGAGTCATCAAAAACTTTTTATTCTACTATATTTTTATATTCAATCTCTTAGTCATACACATGAGTCTCACCCAACTCTGCTGATGTGATGTCCTTTTCAAACACCTTATCTTTCATGTCTTAATCAAGTTTTTCATTAGCAACTGCAACTTGAGTTTGCTCTTCTTTTCCTTCACTCAAGAAGATGGATTTATGTTTATCTTCACCAAGGGGAGTCCCTATCATGAAATTTTCATCATATACACTTGAGTCATATTATTTATTGACTATAACTTTGGCTTGATATTCTTCACTTATCTCCCATATGATGGGTTCTCCTTCAAGAAGGGATGAGGTGGGAGGGTGGTGAACAAGTTCATGGGTTGTAGAGGGAGTATGAGGTGTGGTGGATAGTTCATGAATGGGATTGGGATGGAGAGAATACTTTTGAATTTTGGGGGCTTGGAAATAGGATACTCTTGAAAAACTTATTGAAGGTAAAACATGTCAAATTGGGCTATAGAAATTTCATTTTCTTCAATAATCACCTCACCTTTCTCATAGCCTTCTTGAGGTTCTTCAACAATTGTAACTTTATCTTCCATCTTTTCAACTAAGGCCTCTTTTTTACATTGAAAATATAATTGGATAGACCTCCAAGATGGACAAGTTATAGGTTCATGGGGAGAGGGTAATGAGGCTTGAACAATCACAAGGTCTCCTTTATTGACATTAACTTTTTGGTCCTCACTCTCTTCATCTTTCTTTCCCAAAGAATTCACTAATTAGTTCAAAGTTGGAACTTTGAAGCTAGTAGGCTCTTTTGAGGATTGGATTGGCTCTCCTAGAGGTTCCTCTTGAGGATAGTGATATTAGAGATGTCACTAGGTCTAGATAACATGAAAATAAGCTATAAATATTACACGAGATGAAGCTTTTGCACACCACTATGTTGTTGAAGAAAGAAGAAATCACATGAAATGAGACTATTGTAATAGACAAAGCAAATTGGAGAAAAACTAATCATCCATTAAGAGAATAAGGCTCAAGTAGAGAATACATATAAGAGATAAAGTAACTCCTCCTAAAATGGTGGTCAAAGCACCCCTAAAATAGAAATGTAACTCCTCCACAAAAAATGGTTACAAGTGCCCATAATAGAAGAGTAACTCCTCCACAAAAGGTGGTCACAGGTGCCTGGAATAGAAGAGTAACTCCATACCTAAAATATCTAGTCAATGGAGTTACATCCTATGACATATATGACACACTATCTCCACCTAAGTAAGCATTCCCCCAAATATAGGAAAACTCCATGTGAGCAAATATAATATTCCCAAATAAATAAATCTAGGAAAATAAATACCTAAACTAGCACCCCCCATTAGCATAGCTTAGGTAGGTAGTGTGAAATTAAAATAGGTCCCATAAACTATATGATTAGGTACCCATGTACAAATCAATCTCTCATAAAGTAAAGGAGAAAACCCATAGCAAAAAACTCCCCCCTAAAAGAGACACATAAAAGAAGTGAAGAGGCTAGAAGGCCCCCATGTAGATGATGTTGTTGTTGATGTAGACCATACCCCAAGAAGAGCTTGTAGATTAAAGAACTTGATCATAATGAAAGGCTTGGTAAAGACATCTACAACCTATTCTGAAAATTGAAAAAATATCAAGTCGATGACCTAACCATGAATAAGCTCTCAAATAAAATGCATGTGAATCTCAATGTGTTTGGTCCACTAGTGTTGAGCCATATTCTTGCATATCTATATAGTAATCTAGTTGTCATAATATATTATGGTGGGTTTCCCAATAGGAATTCCAAACTCAGATATAATCCCTTGAAGCCAAATAGCCTCAATAGTTGCATTAACAACTCCCCTATACTCTGCCTCTATAGATGATAAAACAATAGCATTTTTCTTCTTACTAGACCAACTAATAGGGCCAGAACCAAAATAAAAACCTTAACCTAAAGTGGACTTACGATTCTAAGTATCACCATCCCAATCTGAATCTAAAAATTCAACCAAGATAACCTCTATGCCAAATCTATATTGAGTCTTGAGTCTATCAGAGCCCTGAATGTAGTGAAAGATCCTCTTTGTTGCTTTCTAGTGTAACTCATGGGGCTCTTGCATGAATCATGAAAAAATCCCAACTACATATGAAATTTTAGGCCTAGTATGAGTTAGATGCTACTAATAAGTTATCAATACTGAGTGGCATCAACCAAAGGTGTAGAATAGTCAGACTCAAGTTTGACTCCTGATAGAAAGGGAGTCAAAGATAGATTAAAATCAGCCATGTGAAACCGAGCCAAAATATCGAGAGCGTATTTGGGTTGTGCAAATGAAATACCTAAATTAGACTATGATATCTAAATGCCAAGGAAGTAATACAAAAGACCCAAGTCTGTCATGTCAAATCTATCCTATAGAGCTATCTTCATCATTGTAATAGACAATTAGGAACTCTTAGTGATCAAAAGATCATCAACATAAAGGACAAGTATTATTAAAGAATCATCCTACCACAAAAATTATACATTAGGGTCTAAATGACACTTAGTGAAACCAAAAATAAGGAGAAAGGATTCCATCTTGGCATACCAAGCCCGAGGGCCCTGTTTGAGGTCATAGATAGATTTCCTAGGTCTACAAACTAAAGATGAATCTTGAACAAACCCAAGTGGTTGCTCCATGTAGATCTCCTCCTCAAGACCTCCATGAATAAATTCACTCTTCACATCCATCTAATGCACATCCCAACCATTTATTGTGGTAAAAGATAGGGTTAGTCAGATTGAATTCATCTTTGCAATGGGTGCAAAGGTCTCTGAGTAGTCAATGTCAGCTACCTATGAAAACCCTTTGGTGACCAATCACACCTTGTACTTATCAATAGACCCATCTACTGTAAACTTGGTCTAATATATGCACCTACATTGAACCATATTCCTTCCCTTAAGAAGTGAAGTCAAATCCCAAGTGTGATTTTTGATAAAAGAATAATATTCTTCTTGCATATCACTATCCCACTCAGGTATGCATGAAGCCTCTCAAAATGTTTATGGATACAAAAATAAAACAAAGAAGGCATGTGGACCATTCTAATAATCTACCTGAGTATGTCTATCATCTATTTTATCCCCTACCCAAGTGCTTATACTCTAAATTGTCTTCTTGGCCCAAAGGGGCCCAGATGTGGCTGAGTCAGGTGCTAACTCACCATCTAAAACATGTCTAAAAGTGGATGTAGAAGACTCCTCATCACTATCTTCTATGTTAGAATTGGAAGAAGAAGAAGAAGACCCTGGCTTAGGAACCTGCTCTAGATGATCTAAGTCAGAAGAAGAATCATCAATTCTAAGTGAATCCAATGAAAGAGAAGAAGTGTCAAGTGTTGAGTCTTTCAAACTCTCCTGAAAGTGAACACTTCTCTCTATGAAAAATTCATGTGTGGTTGGATGTATAAGGTGGTACCCCTTGATACCATCAGATAAACTAAAAAGATGCAAGGCTTGGACTAAGGTTCCATATCTTTGTGTTTATTCCTAGGTATACATGTCATAGTTGGAGATTCAAAAATCCTAAAGTGCTCAACATTAGGTTTCCTTCCATGCCAAGCTCCAAAGGGTGTTACACCTTTAAAATCTTTGTGAGGAACCCTATTTTGAATATAACAAGCACAATAAATGGCTTTGAACCAATACTAAGGTGCTAAGGACTTAGAGTGAATCATACAACTAGCCATGTCTTTTGAGAATCTATTCTTGCATTCTGTAAATCCATTCTATGAAGGACTGTAAATAACTATCTACTACAAATCAATCCCCTCTATAGTGCAAAACTACTCATATTTATTGTTGACATATTCACCTCCATTATCAATTCAAAGAACCTTGATGGATTCCTCAAATTGTTTCTCAATAAGAGCCTTGAAATCTTGAAAATATTCAAACACTTCAGACTTTTACTTAAGAAAGTAGACTCATGTGTATCTCAAGAAATCATCAATGAAAGTGAGAATGTACTTAGCCCTTGTAAAAGACAGAGTAGGAAAAGGTCTAGATACATCATTGTGTACCAACTCTAGTGCTTTTCAAGCCTTCCAAGATTTACCTTTATAAAATTTTGCTTTGGCATGCTATTTAAGAGAGCAACCCTCATAAAGTCCCTTAGATAATTGGACTCGAGGAAAGCCTATGACCATGTCATTTTTGCTAAGTTGTTTAAGGTAATGGTAGTTAAGGTGGCCAAACCACTCATGTCATAGTGTTCTAACTCCATCTGAATGAGTTAGTGATGCAGTAAGATAAGAATTAGGTATAAAATGAGAAGAGTATAATCTAGCTTGGTGATCTACCCTCTCCACTGCCACTGTAGAATCACTATGCTACTCTATGATAATAACTAAATTTTGTAAAAACTCAACCTTCGTGCCTTTATCAATATCAGTGATTTGATACATGGATAGGAGATTGGTTGAAAGAGAAAGAACACTTATAACATTATTGAATGTTCATCCTTCCATTTCAATAGAACCTCTCCCTGAAACTAGTACAGAAGTGTCATCACCCAAACTAATAGAAGACATGCTACAAGGCTTTAAGGAAGAAAACTCAACTAGTGAAGAGCCCATGTGGTGAGAAGCACCTAAGTCAATAACCCATGAAGATGTTGAAGCTATAACTACTACAAGAGCCTTGCCCTTTTCTTTCTCTTTTCCTTTTCTCTTTGCCTTAGTAGAATCTTGGGTAGATGAATTTTGCTTGATGGACTCAAGAACACCTATGTTGTTCTTCTCTAGGAGATGTGTTAGGTGATCTATTTGCTTTTTCATGCACTTGTGTTCATCATGCCCATTTTTCTTACAATGGGCATACTTAACCTTCTCTTTCTTAGGTTTGTCATTGGAAGAGGAAGATTCAGTGTTGGTTTTGGCAGAGGTTGATTCTTTCTTCTTCTCTTTGTTTTTTGGACTTAGGGCTTGAGGTTTTTTGGACTTAAATGTACCTATCTGAATCAACTTGTCTTATTCCTTGGTTAAGTCAGCAATGAAAGCATTTAAAGAGGGAATTTTCTATGCAATGCCCAATGCACTTTTAGTGGCATGGAAAGTAGAGACAAAGACTAAATATTCAGGACCTAGCTTAGAGAGTATAGAAAGAAAAAGTTGGTCATCTTCTTTCTTTATCCCACATTATTTCAACTACAATCTCAAAGACTTGAACTTAGTAAGAAAAATATTGAAGGGTGTCAAATTTGCAAATACTTAGGCTAATGAGTTCATTCTCAAGCTCGTGACTTCTCATCACATCTTGCTCTCCAAATAGTTTACCTAAAATGATCCATACATCATGAGCTGATTTGGTAGGATCTAAGTTAAATAGAAGATCAGGTGCTACAGAAATACATAATAGCCCATAGGTTTCATCACTATGATTATACCACTTAACTATCTATGCATCTGTGCTAGGTTTAGTTTCATCACCCATGGTTATTCTATACAAACCTTAACTCCTTAAAAAAATTGTCATCTTGATTTTCCATTCGTGATAGTTTAAGGGAATTAGTGGGTTGATTGAACTTGAATCTATTAGTGCAAAAATGAGTTGTATTAGTAGTGTAAGTTTTAGTTGTTGTAGAAATGAAAGTGCAAGTAGAAATTAAAGAGTGACATATAAAAAGTACACCCCCTTGAACTAGGAAATTGTGAACCCCCCCCAAAATGTTACAAATGCACGCTCAAAATATGTCAAACTCAGCCAAAAGTGCATTTATATCAATTAATGCATGTGTCAAAAAGATAAATTTATGCAAACTAGGTGAGGCCGTTGGGCTCAACCGATAATGTATCCAAGAGTGTACAAGTGTATAAAGAGGGTCAAATAGAGAACCCTCAAAAAATGGCACTTTATAAATTTAGTGAATTTACAAAATAAATTAAACCAATGGAAAGAGGGTGAAAAAATATGCACTTTTGAAAAATACGACACTCGATTCAGAGTTGCCAATCAGAAGTTATAACACATATTTCCTGTCATTAATGACCTTCTTTTAAAAAAAATTGCACTAAAATTTTATATGAAAAAATGAAAAGGCAATGAACATATCCTTCCAACCATTCAATAGAACCAAAATTAAATTATGAACTGTCTCAAACAAATTACAGGTATTTTAAAATCCTTCCTCAATATATTGTTTTTTTAAAAACAATAAAAAACTTTTAGCAACAATTTCCAAATTTGATTTTGTTTTGAATAGTAGTTACTAAAAACACCATAACTTTTGCATTTATTAAAAAAATTTAAAATTTAAAATGATTTGAAAAACTAAGATCAAGGCACACCAAACCCAAAAAATATTTAGCACGATTCTTTATGGTTGGAGCATAGTTTGTAAAAGAACAGTTGGGTGGAAAACCAGCCATGAAAATCATTATATTTCCTACAAATATTCAAGATCACGGAGCCAATAGAGAACTATAAAACAATCTTGATGTAGATGAATAGTTTGGCAGAGTGCAGCCTTTATATTTAACCTTCAAATGAATTTAGTAGAACCAATCTATGAAATCAAAAGATAAACTAACACACATTTTGAATAATCTGACAAAGAACTTATGATTTTGCATGAAATCTTAACAACAAATAAAACTAGACTAACATTTACCATGGGTAGGATCTGATACCATATCGGAGATGTCACTAGGTTTGGATAACATGAAATCAAGCTGGAAAGAGCAAATAAGATGAAGCTTGTGCACACCACTATGTTGTTGAAGCAAGAAGAAATCACATGAAATGAGACTATTCTAAGAGACAAACTAAAGTGGAGAAAAATTTATCATTCACTAAGAGAATAAGGCTCAATTAGAGCATACATATAGTAGAGAAAATAAATCCTCCTCAAATGGTGGTCAAAGCACCCATAGAATAGAAATGTAACTCCTCCATAAAAGGTAGTCACAAGTGCCCTAAATAGAAGAGTAACTCCTCCACAAAAGGTGGTCACAGGTGCTCAAAATATAAGAGTAACTCTCATACCCAAAATATTTGGTCAAGGGAGATGCATCCTATGACATATATGACACACTATCTCTACCTAAGCAAGCATATCCCCCAAATGTAAGAAAACTCCATGTGAGCAAATATAATATTCCCAAATAAATAAATCTGAGAAAATAAATACCTACACTAACAAGTGAATAGTTTCATGAGGACAAGGATCATAATAAAATTGATATGGAACACAAGAGGACTCTTGAGGAGGGGAGGGAGAGACTTGCATAGCTTCAAAATTTTCCACAAGAGTTGGCATGGTATAATTATGAATCATAGTCCAAGAATATCTCCAAGATGAATATATCTTATTTTTTTAAGGGAGAATAGGTGTATATTGAGAAGGACTTGGAGTTAAAGGAAGTGGACTAGGGATAAGAGATGATGGTTGAGGTTACATAGATTGGCTCTATTTATTCTCCCACCTCTCTAATCTATCTATCCACCATTGGATAAAGGTTCTCATTTCAATCAACTCATCACTCATAACATATTGGATTTCCTCTCCAACTAACATCCATTTATCCATCAGCATTTTAACTGAATTTCCCATATTCTCTATGAGATGAAAAGGGATCACATCAAGCTCTCTATCCCATTTTCTCATCACCTCTTATTATTTTAGCATATTTGGCTTAAGTGCCAACAAGGATATGGTATGAGGTTGGAAAGGACCTTGATAAGACCTCCTTTGTTATATTTGTTGCCTCTTAAGTGCTTAGACTTCTTCTTTAAGAGTCTTCATTACATCTTCTTCTTCATGATATCCTTCTTCATAGGCTTCTTCATAAGGTTGTTCAATAACATCATGATCATATGGAGAAGGAATAATATGACCATAGGGTTTCCATGGCTCATAAGGCTAATAATAATCTTGATAGGGCTATTTAGAAACAAATTATGGGTCATGACAAGGTTGTTAGGGAGGTGTATAGTAGGAACTCTCATCATATCCGGCCATACCAACTTCATTAGTCATATGAAACACAAGATTTTTAGCAAATTCTTTTACAATAAGTACCTAGGTTGCTTATAACCAGTTGATTGCAATTGGAGTCGTGATTGGTGTTTGATGAATGCCTTAAAAGGCTGATAGGAGGAAAAGCACAACAAAATTTCTTCCACTCTTTTGGACCTTAAGTCCCACTAGGATGCCAAAACTGTTCTAACCAAATTTTACACCCTAGATAAGGTTGTTCAGACCTCTCCAAAGTTGGTTAAACATGGGATTACCCCTAGACCTGTGAGTTGTCTATAACAAAGGTAAACCTCTAGATTTAAGGGATAGCTCCCCTTGATGAATAAATTAGGCTCACTTTTACTATTGCATCACTTGCTTGCTTGGAAAAGAAAATAAAGAACTGAAATAAACCTAAATACAGTGGTGATTTACTAAACTTTATTGACCACTACCACACATTATACAATACATTAAGACCTACAAGACAACTTGAACATAGACACATCCTGGAATGAACCTATTGCATCAATGTTTTTTAGAAGGGTGAGGCATTTTAAGGATAAGAGGGAAGAATAAATCCACTTTAAAACCCCACAAGAGACCCCTGATGGCACCAAGTACAACTTGCAATAGAGAAACAACCACATGATGTAAGATAAATAGGACACAAACAAGGTGACATACATCTACACTTGATGAGATCAACCATTTAGATATTTATCACTATATTAGTCATAAAATGAGGTAAAACATCAACTATTTTATTGATCAAAGGTAGAAAAAATGAGCAAGGCTTCACCATACCCAAGTGGAGGATACATTTCAAGCCAAAAGTAGTTGCTTATATAGAGAAAGTGAAGGAGAAGAGAATAAGTGTGTAGGAGAGAGAGAGTAAACAAGTGTCAATATGAGTTAAAAATAAGAGAAGAGTTAGGGAACTAAATCAATAAGCCCTAGATGACATGTGTTGATCTTCTTTAGATTCTTCAACCCTCCAAGTGGCATAGGAGTTGAAATGGTTACTTGACACTTTGACTAGCCCTTTGAAACTCTTATTCTTCTTGACATGTTGAAGGACACGTGGCCTTCTTGGTGATCATATCATTTTATTCTACCTCTTTTCTCTAGTCTTGACACCTCTTAACTGACTCAAATAGGTTCTCTTTGACACATCACCTCTTTCTCTTGCAAGGTGTCTAGAGGGCTCATCTCCTTAGGCTTATTTTACACACAAGTGTCAAAACTTGATTTTAGTTACTTTATCTCATATAAATTTCATATATGGCCTATTGGACTCATATCATACCTACAATAATCCATTTTGAGGCCTCAAACTAGCCCCAACAAGTCATTTTCTACTAAAAGCCCCAAATAGGCCTAATTCTGTGTAGCCTTTTTTTGTGCAAACCTCCTTGTGTAGATAAAAGTATAGAATATCCTAAGAATTTAAGAAAATATTACATTTCTTGGTATGGCCTTACATCTCCAAGTTGAATTTCATGGTCTGAGAATGAGTAGAGATGTCCCTTTTGCCTTTTCTCTATCCTAACTGGGACTCAATTAAGCCTCCCTACCAAGAGAGTGAAAAATGGTCCTGCATATTCCCCACATGTTTCAAACCCAAAATAATAATTTGATTCACTTATACAATGTCCTCCCCCTCCTCCATGATAAATTTGAAGATATGACAACTTGTACAGACCTTGAAAATAGTAAAACTTAGTGGTTTTAGACCTATTATGTATAGTTTCATATAGTCTTATACAAAACAATGGCATGGGATGATGCTTAAGGGAGTAATTAATATTTTTTGTGTGGTTTGAAATTTTTTTTGATTTATATAGAATCATAAATCTTCATTTCTCTCTCATCAAGTCTTTATGGCTCTCTTAAGCAACCTGAAAGTGGTTTGGGTTATTAAGGATGATTCATAAATTTGGATATATGAATCCTCCAACCAATTCCACAAACTTCAAGTAAACTAGGGTAGTAAACTTCCCCTAAAATCTTAGGTTCCCATGCAGCATGTGTGATCCATACCAAGCAATGCAATATGGCATGTTGGTTGGAAACAAGCATTCTGAGACATCTAGGAGAGAATTAAGTTAGTAGCTGCATTTCCTAAGCTTGGTTTGAGTTCAAATGGCCTCAAAATGGTCTGATATGTCCACCTCTACCTATGTAAATGGTTCTTAAACAACCTTTCTCCATCAAGTCCTTTCACATCTCAATGGTTTAAGCTTAGGGTTTATAAGCCTAACTACCTGACTTACCCTAACTCACTATTTTCTCATATTTCTTCCCATTGTCAGAGATATAACACCTTATGAAAGGTTTTTATAGGATTCTCACCATCCTCTCAAGTTTTTCCATGGCTTCATCTACTATAAACTCATTCCACTTCACCTCTTTAGGATTGACTACCTTTTATAGGCTTGTAAGTGAATTGGACTACTTAAATTGAGTCTGAGGGACTTGTAGATTAATTTTCTCATCATCTCAAACTCCTTAAATTACCTTATTTTCCCTCATAAATCTCTTATAAATTCACATTCAAACACTCAACACAGTCTTTTATACAAAACACAGTCCAATGTGACTTGTAAAAAATACTCAATTGATTATAAGACCATGAATGGATTTTGAATATAATATAGGAACATAGAGAACCCTTCAAATTAATTTTACCACTTGGAAAACTTAGGAACATAGAAAAATGATAATAATTTGTAGATAATGCACAAGAACCATTTTTTATGCCAAAATGACATCCAAACATGCCATCATGATGAATGAAGGTATATGAGGAATCTACAGACATATGAGAACACACTCCAACTGATTTCAAGCAGCCATGAATTCATAGTTTATTCTGGAGTTGCTCTAAACTTAGTTTGTGGGGTTTTGAGTTCTCAAAAAGTAGTTTGGACTCTTAGAGATTTTTTATAAATCTAAGAGCACCAATACAATTACTAATTCCATAAATTAGAAACCCATATTGGTCCCAAACTTTTTCCAAAATCCTATCCCTTAATTCTACCTGTACGGTCTGTACCATCTACTTGAAGTTGGCCTTCACTAGCTTGTAAAGGGGATGATGTGAGAGAGAAGAATATGTTTACAACTTTTGAGTTCCAAACTTCTTCCCAAGATTTTTCCTAACTTTTATAAGATTAAATGACATATTCAACTATTTTCACTTGCACGTGACTTCTGAAAGTCCATACAACTTCTTCTAACTGCTCAAACTAGCATTGAAGTGAAATATTCTAACTTTTTTTTATCCCTCTAATAGGTGTGATAGTTAAGTAACTACTCCTAACTCCTTTTAATGTTTTTTGTACTAATTTTTTCTTAAGGTCATTTGGACACACATTATAGTTAGCCAAAAAATCATTTTTTCATGCATTTTACCCCCTTCAAGCTAACAAATGAACTTAGAACTTTACAAAACTTCATGAAACATTGTGAAAAAGAGTTTGACATGTTGTCCCTGAAAAATGTCACTCATTTTTTGGGACAACATATGAACTTTTTTGGCCCTGCACAGACCAAATTGTCTCTTCCCTTTTCAAAATTTGTTATGAGCTTTCAAATTCCTCATTTTTCAAGCTTTTCAGAAATCTACGGACTCAACATGCTTGAAATTGATAGATTCAAAGGGTTTGATGGCTTCAACAGGTAAATTCCTTTGAAAGAGCAAGTTTCCAGGTTTTAGGTGATTTCAAGGTTAGTTCAATGACAAGGTTCAACCAAAATGTCCATCGACAAGCTTCTAAGCAAGGATAGAACCATTGAACCATTGAACCGTTGAACCTTGAATCATTTTGGTTCAACGGGTTCAATGGGTTCAAAGGTTCAACATCATCAGCAAGAGTTAAGTGCATTTGTCAAGGTTCAAAGTTTAACCACTTTAAGGTTCGACGACTTCAAAACACTTATCAAAGAGAAGAAGGCTTGAACCATTGAACTGTTGAACCATTGAACCACTTTGGTTCAAAGGTTCAACGGGTTCAATGATTCAACAGGTTCAATGACCAAATGGTTCAATGCGTTTGGTTTAAAAAGATCAAAAGGACATAGCCAAATAAAAATAATGAATCGATTAAACTGTTGAACCTTAAACTAAAAGGTTCAATGAGTTCACAAGTTCAAAGGTTCAAACAGTGCGATGAAGATCAAAGAGCTTAGAAAGAACAAGGAAGTGATGGACAAAGGATGAACCAATGAACTGATTAAACCTTGAACTGAAAGAGTTAAAAGTTTAATGGTTCATGGTTTCAAAGGTTTAAAGGTGGCCTCAATCAAGGAAAGAAGCAACAAATAGGTGGTTTAACAGATGGTTCAACCAAGGTGCGTGTGAAAGAAATTGATGAGCGGAAGCTACCAAGTGTTGTCTATCGAGACACATTATGTTTTGCATCTCAAAGCAGCAAAACATGTCACGTGTCCCTTTTAGAGTTCTACAAAAAGTGACAAGTGGTAGCTATGGAAGGTTTCAATGTCTTTTTCTCGAAACAATGGAATGTGCCATGTGTCATCTGTAGAGATCTGTGGAGGCTGACACGTGTCATCAACCATAGTTTCTTCCTTTATTTCATAAGGGTTTTGGTAGGCCTTGGGTGAGTTACTAAGGTTCAGCGGAGGTCGACAAGTGCCATCATCCATGTGATTGCTAAAATGAGTCCTAAATGTTTCTATAAGTGTTTTTAGAGTTCAACAGAAGCTGCCAATTGTCATCTCTTGTGGGACTCTCAAAGGTTTATAAAAGCTCCTATAAACTAGGTGCATGCTTCCACATGTCCTTGCCTATTCTGGCAGAAGATGCCACGTGTCACTTGTTAAAAGTAGTGAAATGTGACACGTTTCAAAGACGGAGCACTCTCAATATAGAGACATAGAACCAAGGAAAGATTTCCTTCAAACATTTTGTCTAAAGGAAATAAAGAGACAATGGTCCTCCAAAATAATTAAAGCCTGAAGGCCACCCAGATGATCTCAAAGGGTAGGTACCCTCGTGGAGGATAGTCAACACACATAAAATAGACCTTTTTCAAGACCCTAAAGGGCAAGTCCCCTTCGAGAAGGATCAAGCCTCAAAGTGCAGTAGAACATTCCAAGTGTTGCATGCCGAGACACAGTCTCTAATAAGTTTCAAAGCAGGGAAACTTGCCAAGTGTCCCGTTCCAACTCGGTGGAGCGTGACAAGTGTCTGCATCTGCACTTTAGTTTTCTAACAAGTTTCAAAGCTTATTCCAATAAGATTATTTCAAAGCTGTGGATGTTTCCATGTGTCCTCGCCTATGTCACAATGAAAAGTGGCCATAGCAAGCGAGAAAGACACAAAGGAGTTTCTAAGAAGAATGACAGTCCCACAAACATCAGTTTTAGGATGACTGACTAGCTGTTAACCTTCAAAAGAGGAAAGACCCATGGATAACAAATTTATTAAAATGAAGTGTATATTGATCTTTGCAAGCTTAAAATGTGGACCCAATGCATTCAAATACCTTAAGGCCAGGGCCAAAAGGAAGAAGAGATAAAGAGGGGGTTCTCAGTAGGAGTTATTCCCAGTAGGTGGAACAGTTCACCAGGTAGGTATTTGGGCTTGCAAGCATTGAAAGCGTAGCCTATTTGTCCCCTTTGGAGTAAATCAAAGTAGATAGTTGTGCAAATAGTAGATGATGGAATGAGTGATTTAGGCTCAGGAGAAGACACTGGAGATGAATCAACATGCCATAATTAAGGTAGCCACCCTGCTCCAGCATGGCCCTCCCTGACAGAACCAAGAATGCATCTAAGACATTAATGCACAGCATGGGTCACTCTATGGGACAAAGTGCCAAGCTTTTCTTAGGCCTCTATATAATGTAATCTCTTGTATCATTTGAGGGGGGATCTTCCTTTTTCCAGAAGCAAAACTCTACTCAAATTGAAAGGCATCACTGAGACTTTGAGATCAGATTGTTTATCATATTTCTTTGTTTGAGACTTTGTGTTGTTATAGCTTGTATCATTCTAGGAGATTGTTCTTATGTCTATTTCCTAAATGTATTCTTGTTTATGCAATTTAACAAGGAGGGCTAGTGGAAGTGATAAGGAAGGTGTCCTGAAGCCAACTACTTTCAGACTTTGTGTTGTCATAATTGTCTTCAATATGTGTTTATTTTCTATTTCTATGTAAAAGACCTTGGCATGACTTTGTGCCCCCATTGTTCTTCATACCTCACTCTTGGGCAGTCAAGGTGGAGACTTTGTGCCACATCTTAGATTGTTGGTTACTCTGTACCCTAGTTACCAGTTACTTGTCCTTATCTGAAAGAACTCTTGTTGTTGCCTGTAAAGACCACTTCTGAAAGAAGAGAAGTGCTTTCAGTGTCTTCACCTAGATTTCTCCTTAGCTTGTGAACATCATCTCTAAAAAAAGAGAGATGGATGGTATATCCTACCCTTGAGTGTTATTTTTAGCTTATATATATAGTATATAGCTCCTTTATACCTATAGGGAATCTCCCCTTGATGAGAGGAGAGATTTGTCCCTTTGGATGTGGTAAACTTGCAACTTTGGATGACCAATATGTGGTTGAAGAGACCTATTTTGCTCACCAGTTAGCTAGTTGACAAAATATTCACCCAACAGTTTTTGGCGACTCCGTCGCAGACATAGTAATTTTGTGCAATTTAGAACCTCAAGTTTTAGATTGAAACATCGCATGTGTCTTGCCCATTACCATTATAGCCTTATCCATTTATTCATTTGGGGATGAACATGCAGTTTGAAGCCTCAAGTTTTAGATTGAAGCAGTCCTTACCCTTATCCATTATAGTTTTTGGTGACTTTGTTTTGTGTCTTACCCATTATCATTATAGCCTTACCATATTCCTCCATCTCTATTATATTATGTCGTCTACAAAACCAAAGCCACTGGGATAGAATGCACAGTTTAAAGCCTCAAGCTTCAAGATGAAGTAAGACCAGTTCTTTCTCATTTTTGTCCTGCAATCTGGCAGCTCCATGCTATATAAGAAGCTAGAAATATCAAGGTGTTGTTGACCCTATTTTTGAGTTGGTGCAGCAGAGCAATTTTGATTTGTTTCCTCCATAACCTCACCTTTAATGAAGTAGGAGTCTTCCTCCTACCAACACTAGGTCACCAACACAAGGCAAAGCTGCTTTTTCTACTGTTAGCAGAGCCTTGCCTATCCACATGCCACCCAGATTTGTGATCCCACTTCCACATAATCAAATCATGGCTCAAGGCCCTTGGGGTAACTCTTTTGGTCCACTGAACCTTACTCCACCCCTGCATGAACTTCCACGCAGCTCAAAAAGTAATTTCCCCAAATTCTTTAGGGATGGGAGAGTTCACCCTGATGATTACATTGCAGCCTTCAACATAGCCTATGGTGTAATAAGAGTGGAATTTGAAGATGTGGCAGTTAGGATTTTCATGGAAATGCTATAAGGTGCTTCTATAAACTTGTTCTACCATCTACAAGCTCGATCAGTGACTGATTGGGATACCCTTAAAGATAAATTTGAAGCCAGGTTCAAGCCTATTAAAGATGCATATGCCTTCCTAGCCCAGCTCACATAGATGAATAAGGAGCCCCATGAACCTATGAGGGACTTCATTGCTAGGTTTGACAAGCTGAGGCACAAGATTCCCATGATCACCTAGCTAACACCTTAGAATCTTAAGTGTTTCTTCATCAACTCACAGCTGCCTAAAGTGAGTTTCTTGCCGAGATGGGCTAGACACATAGACCTTATTATTGCTTAGGACATGGCTACTGAGGTAGAAGATGACCTTATCTTGGCTGAAAAGATAAGGAGAGACCCAAATAGAGGTAAACCCTCTTCATCTTTTGAATACTCACCTACAGCCACCACTGACCCAATGGTGCAAAAGCTAGAAAATGAAGTGCTAGCTCTCAAAAAGCAAATGGTGCAAGGGATGTCATCCACTCCTACATATAGAGATATTCCAAGGAAGACATTTCAGAATCAGGCGTATCAAGGCCATGCTGCTAGGAATCAAAGATAGCTAAATCATCTTCCTCCCCTACAGAGGAACTTTGCCCTTAAAGCACCTCTAACCAACTCAACAGTTGGCTATCTAGAAATAAAACATGCTTTATCTTTCCAACTTGAGTTTGAGTAATAAAATGACATTGATCTCTTCACAGAGGATCAAGAATAATCAGTTGGCGACTCCCACATTGGTTTCTTGAATTACCAAGATGAACCTAGAAGTAAAGGTGAAGCAGTCAAGGGATCATATGTTGTGTTCACCTAGTCCAAGAACCAATCAGCCTAGCAGGCTGACAAAGAGAAGATAGAGGAGCAACCTCAACCAACAATTATAATTGCTAAGCATGGAACTACTCTGCCTTTCTAGCCAAAGGACCTGGTGATTGCCAGGAAGGTAAGTTCCTCAAATATCCCTACGCCTTCTACTTTAAATTCACAAGCCAATCCTCCCCCTCCCAAAAACCAAAAGGATGGACTCTCATCCTCTCTTCCTAGTCCATTTCAGTCATTTGTCATAGTCGACCATGTCAAGAAAACTAAAATCCAAATGACTAAATTTGATTTTCTACAAGCCAATCCTAAGCAGTTGGATAGGTTGGTAGACTATGTGAAGAATAAAGTCATCCCTGAAGGACAAGAGATTAGAAAGGTAACTCATGATCCCCCAAGGAACATGCCCACCCCAAACAACCTTGTCATTACTCCTCCTGCTACCCCCAGGAAAATAGAGCATTTCTATGTTTCTCTGTTGATAAATGGTCACAAGCTGAGTAATTACATCATTGATTCTGGAGCTTCAAACAATGTAATGCCTACCAAAGTGGTTGAATCCCTTGGCCTCACATTCACCAAGACATTCGGTAGATGTTCCTCCATGGATAACAAGTAAGTACCACTACTGGGGCAAATCAAAGATGCCTAATTTGCATTTGCAGCCTTTCCAAATAAGAGAATCAAGATGACTGTCTTGGTGGCTGATGTCCCAGCATCTTATGACATTCTGCTTGGATGAAATTTTTGTAAGGATGTAGAAGGAGAAATAAGCATGGACTTGTCTGAGGCAAGGATCCTAATCAAAGGTGTAATGAAGAGATTACTCCCTAAAAAGGAGGCAAAATATGTGGTCACCCAAACGTCGGCCCCTGCAACTCAAATTCTATTTGAGTCTTCAGGCAGGGGTAATTACTTCTTGACCACAGAGGGTGTTCATGTTTCTGCAGATGAAATTCCTATAGGTGGCAATTTGAAAATTGATTCAAATAAGACATCAAAAGAATTGATAAGGTGTAATATAGATAAAAAAGTATCTTCCACTTCTAATAAAGTGAAATCTAATATAAGATCAGTTTCTAATAATGTTTGGATCCTAGAATCTGATGGCATCAATTCTTCTACTAATGCTAGAGCTGGGACTATGTTGATATCTCCTTAAGGAGATAGTTTTCCTCCATGCAAGTTACAGTTCAGCAACACCAACAACACAGTTGAATGTGCATCTATGTTTCTCAGATTGAAGGCTACTCAAGACCAATATGTCAAACTCCTTCACACCAAAGGAGATGTTGAGCTGATGGTTTGTCAGGAGTTTGATGCTAATAATCAAAACACGTGCTAGACTAAACTAGCAGAATAGCAAGCTATGGTAGTGGGCTATGCTACTATACTCCAAAGTCAACAAAAGGAACTCTCCACCAAGAGAGCAAAGATTTATAGTTTTCAGGATTGGAAACTGCATCTGGACATGGCGCAAGAAGAGAGAACCAAAAGGAGTGCATAAGAAATGTGATTCCTAGTGGAGAGTTCCATTCACCTGTCATTGATTCTGAGGACAAAATGGTTTCCTACTAGTTTATCAAGACAAAACACCATTTTCATTATCTCACATGGACAGCGTCTGAATCACTTCAACTCTTGAAGCATCAGATGGGTTCACTTGTACATATGTATATTTGTATAGTCTTTTATTTCTATTTTATGCTTTTCATTTTCATTTTTTTGGAGCTTTTATTTTTGGGTAGCATGACTCCATAGCCCAATGGCATACTTCAAGGCACTGGAGATTCTAGTTTCTACTCACCTCAGATGTGTTTCAAGTTTCCAACTGAAGGAAGTTCCCCAACTGGAGCTAGCTATTATCCCTGAAAAATGTCACTCATTTTTTGGGACAACATATGAACTTTTTTGGCCCTGCATAGACCAAATTGTCTCTTCCCTTTTCAAAATTTGTTCTAAGCTTTCAAATTCCTTATTTTTCAAGCTTTTCAAAAATCTACAGACTCAACATGCTTGAAATTGATAGATTCAAAGGGTATGATGGCTTCAACAGGTAAATTTCTTTGAAAGAGCAAGTTTTCAGCACTTAAGCGATTTTAAGGTTGGTTCAATGACAAGATTCAACCAAAATTTCCATCAGCAAGCTTCTAACCAAGGATTGAATCATTGAACCATTGAACCATTGAACCTTGAATCATTTTGGTTCAACGGGTTCAATGGGTTCAAAGTTTCAACGTCATCAGCAAGAGTTAAGCACATTTGTCAAGGTTCAAAGTTCAACTACTTCAAGGTTTGACGGCTTCAAAACATTTATCAAAGAGAAGAAGGCTTGAACCATTGAACCGTTGAACCATTAAACCACTTTGGTTCAAAGGTTTAATAGGTTTAATGGTTCAACAAGTTTAATGACCAAATAGTTCAACATGTTTGGTTCAAAAAGATCAAAAGGACTTATCTAAATAAAAAGAATGAATCGATTGAACTGTTGAACCTTGAACCAAAAGGTTCAATGAGTTCATAGGTTCAAAGGTTCAACCAGTGTGATGAAGATCAAAGAGCTTAGAAAGAACAAGGAAGTGACAGACAAAGGATGAACCCATGAATCGATTAAACCTTGAACTGAAAGAGTTTAAAGTTCAATGGTTCATGGGTTCAAAGGTTCAAAGGCGGCCTTAGTCAAGGAAAGAAGTAGCAAATAGGTGGTTAAACCAAGGTGGGTGCAAAAGAAAAGGATGAGCAGAAAATGCCAAGTGTCATCTATCGAGACACATTATGTTTTGCATCTCAAAGCAGTGGAACATTCCATGCATCCCTTATAGAGTTCCACAAAAAGTGACAAGTGGTAGCTATGAAAGGTTTCAATGTCTTTTTCTCAAAATAACAGAATGTGCCATGTGTCATCTATAGAGATTGGTGAAGGTCAACACGTGTCATCAGCCGTAGTTTCTTTCTTTGTTTCATAAGGGCTGTGGTGGGCCCCAGGTGAGTTACTAAGGTTCGATAGAGGTTGACAAGTGTCATCATCCATGTGATTGCTAAAATGAGTCCCAAATGTTTTTGTAAGTGTTTCTAGAGTTTAGAGGAAGCTGCCACGTGTCATCTCTCGCGGGACTCTCAAAAGTTTCTAAAAGCTCCTATAAATTAGGTAGATGCTTCCACATGTCCTCACCTATTTCGGTGGAAGATGCCATGTGTCACTTGTTAAAAGTAGTGGAACATGACATGTGTTAAAGATGGATCAATCTCAATACAGAGACACAGAGCTAAGGAAAGATTGCCTTCGTGTTGGGTGAATATTTTGTCAACCAGCTAACTGGTGAGCAAAATAGTTCCTATCACCAAAACATAGGGAAATTGGTCATCCTGGTGTGCAGCTTTACTACATCAACAGGGGAAAAATCTCTCCTCTCATCAAGGGGAGGTTCCCTATTAAATATGTGAAGGCTATATACTATATATATCAGCAGAAAGTAAGACACAGGGGTGAAATGAACCATCTATCTCTCTTTTTTCAGAGATGATGCTAACAAATAGAGGAGAAATCCTGGGTGATTGGTGAAGGCACTTCTCTTCTTTCAGAAGTTTTCTTTAGCCAAGAGCCAGATCCCTTCCTAAATAGTATAAATATTGGTGAAATGATAGAAGGTGCTTCTCTTCTTTCAGAAGTGCTTGTGGGAAATAACAGGAGTTTCTTTCAGGTAGTAACTGGTAACCAAAAGTGCGGAGTAACCAGTAACCTAAGATGTAGCACAAAGTCTCCACTTTGACTGCCCAAGAGTGAAATATGAAGAAAAATGGGGGCACAAAGTCATCCCAAGGTCCTTTACACAAAAATAGAAAATAAAAACACACACTGGAGACAACTATGACAGTGCAAAGTCTGAAAGTAGTTGGCTTCAGGACACCTTCCTTATCACCTCCACTAATTCTGCTTATTAAATCAAATAAATAAGAATGCTTTTAGAAGACAGACATTAGAACAATCTCCTAAAGTAGCACAAGATATAACAGCATAAAGTCTGCAAGTAACTTGCTTTCTCATTCAATCAAAGAAATATGAACTACAATCTGAGCTCAAAGTCTCAGTAATGCCTTTCAATTTGGGCAGAGTTTCACTTTTGGTAAGGGGAAGATCTCCCTAAAATAATAAAATAGATTACAATATATAGTATCCAAGAAAGACTTGGTGCTTTGTTCCATAGAACGGCCCATGCTGCAGTCAACACCTTCAATGCACCTTCAGTTCTATCTAGAGGGACCATGCTTGGAATAGTGCATTGCCTTAACTATGGCATGTCTATTCATCTAATATGTCTTTTCTTGGGTCTGGACTATCTGGTTTGTCCCCTCTAACATTTTCATAGCTATCCCTTTGTCTTTACTTCATGAAAGGAAAAATAGGCCACATCTTTAATTTGCAAGCCAAAATCCCTGCTTAGTGGACTATTCCACCTACTAAAATTACTTCTGCACAGATATTTTAGGATTTTCCCTCTTTCTACTTTTGTCTTTTCTAGCTTTGTCTCTTCTTACTATGATTTGAGCTATCAGGCTATCTTTTTAGTCAGTCGCTTGGTTCTTCCTTTAAATTTTGCACTTTATTTGAATTTCCACAGATATTTTTTTACTTCAAATTTGACATCCGCAGGATCGTCAATGGTTGTCAGCTACTTGAAACATGTTGAACCTTGAACCTGTGAACCTATGAAAGTTCATCGGTTCATTGGTTCATTCTGTCTCTTTTGTTCTATCGCTTCTTGGTTTAATCACTTCTTCACTCCTTGGTTGAACCATTCATTAAACCACTTGTTTGCTACTTTTTCCTTGACTGAGGCCACCTTTGAACCTTTTGAACCTATGAACTACTGAACTTTGAACTCTTTCAGTTCAACGTTCAATCAATTCATTGGTTCATCATGTGTCTCATTCAATCACTGCTTCTTTTATCTTTCTAAGCTCTGGTTGAACATTTAAACTTGTGAACTCATTGAACCCTTTAGTTCAAGGTTCAATAGTTCAATCGATTCATTCCTTTCATCCTTTGAAGCCCCTTTTGTCTAAGTCTGTAAAGGTTCATTTTTGCATATTTGTTCTTCCTTTGGGATGTCCCGAAGGGAAAGTGTCCCTTCGGGTTTTTGAAACGGTCCTTTCTCTATCGTCAAGTGTCGCCCACAAGGGTACTTATCCTTCAGGATGTTCAAGCGGACTTCAGGCTTCGACTTCCCCGGTGAGCTCTCACTTCTTTGGCGGGCTTTTGGCTTTCGAGCTTTTTCCATTGGGTAAAAAGCCCGAAAGAATTCTTTCAGAAAAAATGTCTAAAGGAAAGTTTATGTGACTTAGCCATTTGTTCTTTTCCATTTCTTCAGACTTTCTCTCTGAGTAAATTCCTTCAAACAAAAAGTCTGAAGGAATTTTGCCTTAAACATTTTTCTGAGAAAAATCTTCCCGAAAGAAATCTTTCAGTCTCTCTTACTTAGCCATTTTCTCGAGGGATTTCCAACTTTTGTCCACTTTTGCATCACTACCCTCTGCAAGGGCACTTGTCCTTCAGGCTCTTGGAAGACCCCTTTGAACTTCCCAATTGAAAAAATGGCTAAGTGTTGAACCCATTTTTTTCCTACAGAGTCCGTAGAAACCAACCTTGAGAGTCCATAGATTTGAGCCTACCTGCAGAGTTCGTAGAAGCCAAGTTCATAGTTTTATCTAACTTTGAAAGAGTCTGTAGACATCTATTTATAGAGTTGGTAGAAACCATCTGTGAAGTTCATAGTTCCAAGCCTGCAGAGTCTGTAGATTCAAGCCTACAAAGTCTGTAGATTCAAGCCTATAGAGTCCATAGATTCAAGCTTGCAGAGTCCATAGATTTCTGAGAAGCTTGAAAAATGAGGAATTTGAATGCTCAGAACAAATTTTAAAAAGGGAAGAGACAATTTTGGTTTGAAGACCAAAATAGTTCAAATGTTGTCCCAAAAATGAGTGATATTTTTTGGGGACAACAGTCGGCTCCAGTTGGGGAACTTCCTTCAGTTGAAAACTTGGAACAGTTGAGGGGAGTAAAAACTAGAATCTCTAGTGCCTTGAAGTATGCCATTGGGCTATGGATTCATGCTACCCAAAAAGAAAGGCTCCAAAAAATTAAAATGAAAAACACAAAATAGAACTAAAGACTATACAGATATACATATGTACAGGTGAACTTATTTGGTACTTCAAGAATTGAAGTACTTCAGATGCTGATCATCGTGGGATGAAGAAAAGAGGATGTCATCCTGATAAACTAGTAGGAAACCATTTTGTCCCCATAAACGGTGATGGGTGAATGGAGCTCTCCACCAGAAAACCAATTTTCTACATTTTCCTCTTGGCTCTTTCCTCTTCTTGCCCTATGGTGGGATGTGGTCTTCTCTCTAAAAATTGTAACTCTTTGTTCTCTCTGCAAAGAGTTCCTTTTGCTAACTTTGGAATACATCAATATGGTCCACCACCATAGCTTGTTTTTATGTTGGTTCAGTCCAGTACATGCTTTGATTGTCAGCCTTAAACTCTTGACAAACCATTAGCTCAGCATCTCCTTTGGTGTGAAGGAGTTTGATCTCTTCATCCTGAGCAGTCTTCAATCCAAGCAACAGAGATCCACATCCAACTATGGAAGAATTGCTACCATTAGATTCTAGGATCCAAGCATCATCAGAAGCTGATCTATCAAATTTATTTTCATTAGAGATGGAAGATCCTTCTTCATTTGTATTGTGCCCTACTAATTCTTTTGATGCCTTGTTTGGATCAAATCCTAGATTGCCAGCTATAGGACTTTCATCAGTTGAGACATGAGCATCCTCTATGGTCAAGAAGTAATTACCCCTACTTGAAGGCTCAAAAAAAATTTGAGCTGTAGGGCCTGACATTTGGGTGACCACAATTTTTGCCTTAGACAGGTCCACACCTAGTTCTCCATCAATGTCTAATTGCTCAGGATTGGCTTGCAGGGATTCAAACTCAGTCATTTAAATTTTGGATTTCTTGACATGATAAATCATGTCAAATGACTAGAATGGACTTGGAAGAGAGGATGGGAGTTCGTCATTTTGATTTCTGAGAGGGGGAGGACTAGTTTGTGAAGTTGAAGTAGAAGGTGTAGAGATGTTTGATGTATTAACCTTCTTGGAAATCACTAGGTCCTTTGACTGGAAAGGTAGAGTCGTTCCCTACTTAGCAATTAGAATTTTAGGTTGAGTTCATTCCTCTATTCTTTCTTTACCAGCTTGCTCGGCTGATCGATTCTCGAACTGGGTGAATATTGCGTATGATCTTTCAACTGCTTCACCTTCACTTCTGGGTTCATCCTAGTAATTCAGGAAACCAATGTGGGAGTTGCCAGCTGATTCTTCTAGATCCTCCTTGAAGAGATCAGTGCCATTTTCTTGCTCAAACTCAAGTTGGAAATAGGAAACATGTTATATTTCCAGATATCCAACTACTCAGCTGGTTGGAGGTGCTTCAAGGGCAAGGTTTCTCTATGGGGGAGGAAGATGATTTGGTTTCCCTTGACTTCTAGCAGTGTTGCCTTGATATGGCTGATTCTGAAATGCCCTCCTTGGCATATCCTAATTAAGAGCAGACATACTTTGGGCCATTTGCCTTTTCAAGGCTAGTAGTTCATTTTCTAGCTTTTGCACCATCTGATTTGTGGTGTCTGTAGATGGATACTCAAAAGATGAAGAGGATTTACCTCTGCTAGGATCTCTCCTTATCTTTCCTGCCAAGATAAGGTCATCTTCTAGATCAGTAGCCAAGTCCTGAGTAGCAACAAGGTCTATGTGTCTAGCCCATCTCATCAAGAAACTCACTTTAGGTAGATGTGAGTTGATGAAGAAACACTTGAGATTTTGAGGTGTCAACTAGGCGATCATGGGAATCCTATGCTTCAAGTGGTCGAACTTGGAAATGAAGTTCCTCATAGGTTCATGGGGCTCCTTCTTCATCTATGTGAGTTGGGCTAGCAAGGCATGTGCATCTTCTGTAGGCTTGAACCTTGCTTTGAACTTGGCTTTAAGTGTGTCCTAGTCAGTCACTAATCCAGCTTGCAGATGGTAGAACCAGTCTATAACAGCACCTTGTAGTGTCTCCACAAAAAGCTTGACTGCCACGTCTTCGAATTCCACACCTATCATACCACAGGCTATGTTGAATGTTGCAATGTGTTCATCAGGGTGAACTATCCCATCACCAAAGAATTTGGAAAAATTCTTTCTTGAACTATGTGGGAGTTTATGCAGAGGTGGAGTCAAGTTGAGTGGGCCAAAAGAGTTACCCCAGGGGCCTCAAAATGCCATGATTTAATTATCAAAAATAGGGATAACAAATCTAGGTGGAGTGGCCAATTTACAGAACAAAAATGGAAAAGGACTGGCCCTACTTTAGTTTGAGGCTTGAGGCTTCAAACTGTGCACTCTTTCCCAGCAGCTCTGGTTTTACAGACTAGATAAAATAATAGAAGTGAAGGAAGATGATAAGGGTTATAATGATTATGGGTAAGACATAGGTGATGTTTCAATTTGAAACTTGAGGTTCCAAATTGCATAAAATTACTATCACTAGCGGAGTCACCAAAAACTATTGGGTGAATATTTTGTCAACTAGCTAACTGGTGAGTAAAATAGTTCCTATCACCACAGCATAGGGAGATTGGTCATCCTGGTGTGCAGCTTTACTACATCAACAGGGGAAAAATCTCTCCTCTCATCAAGGGGAGGTTCCCTATTAAATATGCGGAGGATATATACTATATATATAAGCAAAAAGTAAGACACAGGGGTGGAATGAACCATCCATCTCTCCTTTTTAGAGATGATGCTAACAAACAGAGGAGAAATCCTAGGTGATTGGTGAAGGCACTTCTCTTCTTTCAGAAGTGTTATTCAGCCAAGAGCCAGATCCCTTCATGGATAGTAGAAATCCTGGTGAAATGATAGAAGGCACTTCTCTTCTTTCAGAAGTGCTTGTGGGAAACAGGAGGAGTTTCTTTCAGGTAGTAATTGGTAACCAAAAGTGTGGAGTAACCAAAAGCTTGAGATGTAGCATAAATTCTCCACCTTGACTTCCCAAGAGTGAAATATGAAGAACAATGGGGGCACAAAGTCGTCTCAAGGTCGTTTACATAGAAATAGAAAAGAAAAACACACACTAGAGACAACTATGATAGCGCAAAGTCTGAGAGTAGTTGGCTTCAGGACACCTTCCTTATCACCTCCACTAGTTTTGCTTGTTAAATCAAATAAATAAGAATGCTTTCAAAAGACAGACATAAGAAAAATCTCCTAAAGTAGCACAAGCTATAACAGCATAAATTCTGCAAATAACTTGCTTTCTCATTCAATCAAAGAACTATGAACTACAATATGAGCTCAAAGTCTCAGTAATGCCTTTCAATTTGGGCAGAGTTTCACTTCTAGTAAGGGGAAGATCTCCCTAAAACAATAAAAGAGATTACAATATATAGCATCCAAGAAAGACTTGGCTCTTTGTTCCATAGAATGACACATGATGCAGTCAATGCCTTCAATGTGCCTTTAGTTCTATCTGGAGGGACCATGACTGAAACAATGTGTTTCCTTAACTATGGCATGTCTATTCATCTAATATGTCTTTTCTTGGGTCTGGACTGTCTGGTCTGTCCCCTCTGATGTTTGCATAGCTGTCCCTTTTTCTTTACTTCATGGAAGGAAAAATAGGCCACGTCTTTAATTTGCAAGCCAAAATACCTACTTAGTGGACTATTCCACCTACTGAAATTACTTCTGTGCAGATATTTCAAGCTTTTCCCTCTTTCTACTTTTGTCTTTTCCAGCTATATCTCTTCCTGCTGTGATTTGAGCTATCGAGCTATCTTTTTAGTCAGTCACTTAGTTCTTCCTTTAAATTCCATGCTTTATTTGAATTTCCATGGATATTTCTTTACTTTAAATTTGACGTCCGTGGGACCGTCAATGGTCGCCAGCTGCTTGAACCATGTTGAACCTTGAACCTGTGAACCTATGAAAGTTCATCGGTTCATTGGTTCATTATGTCTCTTTTGTTTTATCTCTTCTTGGTTTAATCGCTTCTTTGCTCTTTGGTTGAACCATTCATTGAAACACTTGTTTGTTGCTTTTTCCTTGACTGAGGCCACCTTTGAACTTTTTGAACCTATGAACTATTGAACTTTGAACTCTTTCGGTTCAACGTTCAATCGGTTCATTGGTTCATCCTGTGTCTCACTCAATCACTGCTTCCTTTATCTTTCTAAGCTCTGGTTGAACCTTTGAACTTGTGAACTCATTGAACCCTTTGGTTTAAGGTTCAACGGTTCAATCGGTTCATTCCTTTCATCCTTTGAAGCCCCTTTTGTCTAAGTCTATGAAGGTTCCTTTCTACGTCTTTGTTCTACCTTTGGGACATCTCGAAAGGAAAGTGTCCCTTTGGGCTTTTGAAATGGTCCTTTCTCTATCGTCAAGTTCCCCCCACAAGGGTACTTATCCTTTGGGATGTTTGGGCAGACTTCAGGCTTTGACTTCCCTGGTGGGCTCTCACTTCTTTGGCGAGCTTTTGGCTTTCGAGCTTTTTTCATCGAGCAAAAAGCTTGAAAGAATTCCTTTGAAAAAAATGTCCAAAGGAAATTTTATGTGACTTATCCATTTGTTCTTTTCCATTTCTTTAGACTTTCTCTCTGAGTAAATTCCTTCAGACAAAAAGTTCAAAGGAATTTTGCCTTAAACATTTTTCTGAGAAAAATCTTCCTGAAAGAATTCTTTCGGTGTCTCTTACTTAGCCATTTTCCTAAGGGATTTCCAACTTTTGTCCACTTTTACATCACTACCCTCTACAAGGACACTTGTCCTTCAGGCTCTTAGAAGACCCCTTTGAACTTCCAAATTGAAAAAATGGCTAAGTGTTGAACCCATTTCTTTCCTGCAGAGTCCATAGAAACCAACCTTGAGAGTCCGTAGATTTGAGCCTACCTGCAAAGTCCATGGAAGCCAATTTCATAGTTTTCTCTAACTTTGAAAGAGTCCATAGACATTTGTTTGTGAAGTCCGTAGAAACCATCTGTGAAGTTCGTAGTTCCAAGCCTGCAGAGTCCATAGATTCAAGCCTGCAAAGTCTATAGATTCAAGCCTACAGAGTCTGTAGATTCAAGCCTATAGAGTCTGTAGATTTTTGAGAAGCTTGAAAAATGAGGAATTTGAATGCTCAAAACAAATTTTGAAAAGGGAAGAGACAATTTTGGTCTGAGGACCAAAATAGTTCAAATGTTGTCCCAAAAATGAGTATTATTATTGGGGGATAACACTTCAGACATTTTGTCTGAAGGAATTCCTTCAGACATTTTGTCTAAAGGAAATAAAGAGACAATGGTCCTCTAAAAGAATTAAAGCCCGAAGGCCACCTGGATGATCTCGAAGGGTAGGTACTCTCACAAAGGATAGTCAACACACATAAAATGGACCTTTTTCAAGACCCCAAAGGGCAAGTCCCCTTCGGGAAGGATCAAGCCTCAAAGTGCAGTGGAAGCTACCAAGTGTCACATGCCAAGACATAGTCTCTAATAAGTTTCAAAGTAGTGAAACTTGCCACATGTCTCGTTCCAACTCGATGGAGTGTGACAAGTGTCTGCATCCACACTTCAACTTTCTAACAAGTTTCAAAGCTTATTCCTATAAGCTTATTTCAAAACAACAGATGTCACCATATGTCCTCACCTGTGTCACAGTGGAAATCAGCCATAGAAAGTGAAAAAGACACAAAGGAGTTGCTAAGAAGAATTACAGGCTCACAAATGTCAATTTTAGGATGACTAACTATCTGTTAACCTTCAAAATAAGAAAGACCCGTGGACATCAAATTTACTGCAATGAAGTGTCTATTGATCTTTATAGGCTTAAAGCATGGACCCGATGCATTCAAAGACCTTAAGGCCAGGGCCAAAAGGAAGAAGAGATAAAGAGGGGGTTCTCAGCAGGAGTTATTCCCAGTAGGTGGAACAGTTCACTAGGTAGGTATTTGGGCCTGCAAGCATTGAAAGCACAGCCTATTTGTCCCCTTTGGAGTAAAGGCAAAGTAAATAGTTGCATGGATAGTAGATGATGGAATGATTGATTTAGGCTCGAGAGAAGACACTGGAGATGAATCAATATGCCACAATTAAGGTAATCACCTTCCTCCAGCATGGCCCTCCCTGACAGAACCAAGAATGCATCCAAGGCATTAATGCATAGCATGGGTCGCCCCATGGGACAAAGTGCCAAGCTTCCCTTAGGCCTCTATATAATGTAATCTCTTGTATCATTTGAGGGGGGATCTTCCTTTTACCAGAAGCAAAACTCTACCCAAATTGAAAGGTATCATTAAGACTTTGAGCTCAAATTATTTATCATATTTCTTTGTTTGAATCAGAAAGCAAGTTACTTTCAGACTTTGTGCTGTTATAGCTTGTATCATTCTAGGAGATTCTTATTATGTCTATTTCCTAAATGTATTATTATTTATGTAATTTAACAAGTAGGGCTAGTGGAAGTGATAAGGAAGGTGTATTGAAGCCAACTACTTTCAGACTTTGTGCTATCATAGTTGTCTTCAGTATGTGTTTGTTTTTTGTTTCTGTGTAAAGGACCTTGGGATGATTTTGTGCCCCCATTGTTATTCATACCTCACTCTTGGGTAATCAAGGTGGAGACTTTGTACTACATCTTAGACTACCAGTTACACTGTACATTGGTTACCAGTTACTTGTCCTTATCTGAAAAAACTCTTACTGTTGCCTGTAAAGACCACTTCTAAAAGAAGAGAAGTGCTTTCAGTGTCTTCACCTAGATTTCTCCTTAGCTTGTGAACATCATCTCTAAAATAAGAGAGATGGATGGTATAGCTTACCCTTGAGTGTTATTTTCAGCTTATATATATATATATATATATATATATATATATATATATATATATATATATATATATATATATATATATAGTATATAACTCCTTTATACCTATAGGGAACCTCCCCTTGATGAAAAGAGAGATTTGTCCCCTTTAGATGTGGTAAACCTGCAACTTTGGATGGCCAATCTCCATATGCTATGGTTGAAGAAACCTCTTTTGCTCACCAGTCAGCTAGTTGACAAAATATTCACCCAACATGACACATGAAGTGACTTTGATCAACCCCTAGTCACCTATGACACATTTTTGAAGGCATCACAAATGACCATTTTGACACTTTTTTACTTGGGAGACACAAAGAGACCAAAACACATAAATGAGACTTACCTTAATCTTTCCAAATTTACCTTAATAAATGCTAATAAGGTATTTTTAACTCAACTAGGACCTCCTAAATCACCTAAGGTTCAATAATTTTCCTATAGGGGTCCTATTTTGACCTAGGGGTAAAAATTGGATAACAGGAACCACAATCAAAATTGCAAGGGAAAATGAGGGAATTAAAGGTCTAACAACATATTTGGACAAGACAATTTTGAAGCAATAATGAAAGGTGATGTTAAATGGCATCAAGAAACATAACACATTTAAACAACTAGGTGGGCAGAATGATGTAATAACTACAAAGTAGATGTAGTTGTTGGTAGAAAAAGGCTCAAAGGATTTTATAAGAATCTGAAGCCAAAAATAAGAAAAGGATGGTTGGCAGGTGGGTTTTGTTGGGTGAATATTTTGTCAATCAACGTACTGATAAACAAAATAGGTCTGATCAACCACAGAAGGAAGATTGGTCGGCTAAATGTGTAGGTTTACCACATCAAAAGGGGACTAATCTCTCCTCTCATCAAGGGGAGGTTCCCTGTAGATATGTTATATATATATATATAGAAAATAATACTCAAGGGTAGGATAAACTATCCATCTCTCTTTTTTCAGAGATGATGTGTGCAAATCAAAGGATAAATCCAAATGAAATGACAGAAAATACTCTTCTTTCAGAAGTGTTGTTCAACAAACAAAAGGAATCTTTCTGGTGATGACAAGTAACTGTAACAGGGTATAGTAACACAGCAGGATGAAATGAGGCACAAAGTCTCCACCTCAACTACCAAAGAGTGGAATACAAAGAACAATGAGGGCACAAAGTCATCCCAAGGTTCTTTACACAGAAATAAAAAATAAACACACACTGAGGACAATTATGGAAGCACAAAGTCTGTAAGTAACTGGCTTCAGGACACCTTTGTCACCTCTACTAGCTCTGCTTGTTAAATTGCATAAACCAGAATACATTTAGGAAATAGACATAAGAAAAATCTCCTAGAATGATACAAACTATAACAGCACAAAGTCTAAAAGTAATTTGCTTTCTGATTCTAATCAAGAAATATGATGAACAATCTGAGCTCAAAGTCATAGTAATGCCATTCAATTTGGGCAGAGTTTTTATTTCTAATAACAGAGAGAGCTCTACTAAAAAAATAAAAGAGAGTCTAATATATAGCCCTTTAAGAAAGACTTGGGAGAAGTAACACATCACGTTGCATTAAATTTTGTCAAGAAGATATGTTGGAATTAGGTATATTTGCCCATTTACTTTTCTCAATGCAGAGAAACGGGTCATGACATTAAATGTTTGTATCCTCCAATGTCCACCTGTCGGTCTACTTCTAGAAACATATCTTATGCATGAATGTTTTTGGTCTTCTTCATCATTCCTCCTTTCTTAGCTATTGAATTAGGTCCTTGGTTCAATTTGATGCTGTGTTCTTTGGTCACTTTCCGCTGGTCTTAACAATTGACGTGTGGCACGTTCCACTACAAAAATAGATCAAGACACTTGGTAATATCTATGAGACTCTGAGAAATGCTTATTAAAAGAAGCTTTGAAACCTATAAGAAACTTAAAATGCTGATATAGACTCTTGTCACGCTCCGTGGAGTTACAACGGAACATGTGGCAACTTTCGCTTGTCTTTTGAGAATCCCACGAAGGATGACACTTGGCATGCTCCACTTACTTCAGTAGCTTACTGGGGATCCACCATAATCCTTACTTAACAAAGATACCAAAGGAAGAAAATATAGATGTCAACACGTGGCAGCTTCCACCGAGCTTTAGTTTATCTTTTGAAAGTCTTTGGGACTTATATCAGTTTCCTATAGAAGATGACACGTGGTGATCTCTACTAAGTTTTTAAGATGAAACATGGCACGTTCTATTGCTTTTAAAATGTGTCTCAACAGATGACATATGGTGTCTTTTACTACATTTTGATAAGGGACACGTGGTGCTTTCTGCTTTGACTTTCTGAGGGACACGTGGCGGCTCGGCGGGTTTTCTATTTTGAGGGACTTTTCCTTCAAACAAAAATTTTCAAGGAATTCTTTCAGACAATTTTTCTGAAGGAATTGTTTCTTTACAACGTCACTGTGGGAACTTTTATGAAGGAACTCCCTTGCTCGTTCGGCCTTTGAATTAGTCCATTTTCTTCCCACCTACCCTCCACAATGGCTATTTGAGCTCTAAAGTGACCTTTCAAATTTTTGCAACAGTCCACTTTGGTTTCCAAGTGCCCTTCAAAAAGGTTATTTATCCTTTGGCTTTTCCTTAGTCAATTTTCTACTAATCTCAATAGGTGAAACATGGCAGTATCCATTGTGAAATAGGTGAGGACACGTGGCAATATCTGCTAAGCTTTTAAAAACACTGTAGATACACTTGGGACTCATTTTAGATTCATGCAGATGTTGACACTTGGTGTGTTCTACTTATCTTACAAAGGACACGTGGAAACTTTCATAGCTCTTAGAAATAAAGTAAAATGGGGCTCAGCAGATGACATTTGGCAGCATCCGCTGTGCTCTATCGAGCTTTTGTTTTGGGCTTTCTTTGCCTTAGTCACTTTTGCCATGAAATTTCTCCTGTAAGGGCACTTGTCTCTTCAAATTTTTTGGGGCACTCCTTTGAACCTGTCACTTGAACCAACCGATTGAACCAACTTTGGTTCAACAGTTCAACGGTTTATTCCTTCATTTTTATTGACCGCTTGAAATAAGCTCTTTGTGACAAACCGTGTTGAACCTGTTGTCGTTGAACCTATTGAACCTTTGAACCCATTGAACCCTTGAACCTGAGTGGTTTAATGGTTCAAGCCTTCTTCTCTTTGATAAGTGTTTTGAACTAAGGCATTGAACCAATCCTGAAAATGACTAAGTGTTGGAAACTTGTTCTTTTGATTGAACTCGCCTGTAGAAGCCTTTGAATTTGTTGAACCTGTTACTCCTTTGACTAAAAAAGCTTGAATAATTCCTAATTCTGAAAGCTTAAAACAATTTTTTGAAATGGGAAGAGATAATTTTGTCTTTTAGGACCAAAATAGCTTAAATGTTGTTCCAAAAATAAGTGACATTTTTTTAGTATAACAGCTGGCTCCAGTTGGGGAACTTTCATCAATTATAAAAAGAATTGAAGGGAGTAGAATCCAGAATCTCCAGTGTCTTCATGTGTACCATTGGGCTATGGAGTCAAGTTACCCAGAAATTAAAGGCATCAAAAATCAAAACAAATAAAACAAAATGGAACTAAAAACTATACAAATATACATATGTGCAGATGACATGATCTGATACTTCAAGAATTGAAGTGTTTTAGATGTTGCCCACTTTGAGGCAGAGAAAAGAGTGTGCCATCTTGATACTTCAGCAGAAAGTTGTTTTCACCATTGTGCTGATGAATAATAAATGGGCCTCTCCAAAGGGATTTGAACTTTTCATGCATCCCTTTTGGTTCTCTCCTTTTGTCCCAGAGCAGGACTTGATCTCCAACCTAGAAATCACAATTTTTTGCCTTCTGGTCAAAGAGTTTCTTTACCAAAATTTGATGGGCAGAAATTCAATGCACCACCATAGTTCTATGTTCATCCATCTCAGTCAGGCACATGATTCTCTTATCAAGGGGCTTTCATATGTCTGATCTTCAATTGCCTTAGCCAATTTTAATGTTGGCAATTCTAAGGTGATTAGTATCTCAGCAATGATACCATAAAGAAGTTGGAAAAGAGACAAACTAATTTCCCTCTTTGGTGTGATTCTATCTGCCCATAGAGCATCAACCAATGCTTTGTGCCATGTCCTTTGGTTGTCATCTACCAGCTTCTTGATGATGGTCACCAGGTTCTTATTACTTGATTTAGCTTGTCCATTCCATTGTAGAAAGTAATCAAAAAAATGAGAGAGTGTAATCCCATAATAGAAATAGAATTGTGTAATCTCCTGGGAAGTGAAACAAGCTACATTATCAGTAACAATCTTGGTTGGGACTCCAAACCTGGAAATGATATTTTCCTTGAAGAAATTGCACACTAATTCTGAAGTGGCATGCTTGGTTGGAATTGCTTCTACCCACTTGGTGAAATAGTCAGTTGTTGTAAGAACATAATCATGTCCAGCACTAGAAGATGGGTTTATAATTATAATAAAATTAATTCTCCATTTCTAGAATGGTTCTTCTACGATCACTAGCTTGAGAGGCAGGGCAGCTAACTTGGGTCTTCCAACAAATTGCTGGCAGAGTTTACATTTTCTCACCCACTTATATGCATCTTGGAAAAGAGTTAGCCAGTAATACCTGGCTCACAAAATATTGTGAGCAGTCACAGAAGCAAAAAAGTTTCCTCCACAAGCTAGATTGTGGAAGGATTTCAAAAGTTGGCTTTGTTGCTCTTTATCTACACAGCAAAGGAATATTCCATCAAGGCTTCTCTTGTACAGGTCATTGTCCCAAAGGACAAAATTGGCAGCTTTCAACTTGATAGTCCTCCTTTTATTGTAAGATAAGTGAGCAGGACACTCACCATAAGTAAGGAAATGAGCAATACCTGAATACCACTCATTAGTAGTGGAGACAAAGAGGACTATCGGTGTGTTTTCCACCTCTGCTTCTTCATGCTCTATTTCTTCTAGTTTGTTATCAGCAATTAATTGGTATAGACCTTTTCCCGTACTAGCTTTATTGGCTTGATGTCTAGATCAAAATCCTAGATCTTTGCAATCCAATTGCCTCTTTTTGTCCCAAAATCTTGCTGAGTTAATATGGACTTGACTGTAGTGTCAGGAACCAAGGCAGTAGTGTGTGAATTCATGATATAGAAGCAAAAATGCTTGACTGCCTTCCCCACTGCATAAGCATGCTTCTCCATGTTTTAATACTTTAGCTCATGGGCTTTGAGAGGCCAGCTCATGAAAGAAATGGGAGATTCTATAACTTTTTTATCGTGTTGAACAATAATTGTTGAAAGTGTGTGTTCAAAAGCATAACTGTATATGATGAACTCTTTGTTGTAGTCTGGACAAAACCAAGGTTGGGGCGTGGGCAATGGAAGTCTTGGTATCCTCAAATGCTGACTTGCCTTCTTTAGTCTAGCTAAAGGTGGACTTCCCTTTCATTATGTTTACAATGTGTTGATTCTTCTTAGCAAATTTAGGGATGAACCTCTGTAAGAAATTCACCTTTCCAAAGAAAGAGTGAACAGCAATTTTACTTGTAGACAAGGTAAGCTCTTGAATAGACTTGACTCTGTCTGAGTCAATATTTATTCCTTCTTTAGACACAATGTGTCTAAGAAGTTTCCCCTCTGTTACTCCAAAAATAGACTTCTTGGGGTTCAAATAAATACCATTCTGACGGCAGTGCTCTAGCACTTGTTACAAGTGGCGTACATGATCAAAACGATGCATTAAAAAGATGGTCAAGTCATCAAGGTATACCACAATGAACTTACCTATCTCATCCTTGAAAGTAAGGTCCATTGCTCTCTAAAAGGTGGTGCCAGCATTTATCAAACCAAAAGGCATCCTTATATATGCAAATATGCCCCAAGGTGTGGTGAATGTTGTCTTGTGTTGGTCTGCTTTACCAACTTTAACTTGATTGTATCTTGAGAAGCCATCTAGCATTGATAACATCTCCGAACCTGTCACTGTTTGAAGCACTTGATCCATGATTGGCAAAGGATAGTTAATCTTTAAAGATGACTGATTTAGATTCCTAAAATCTACATAGATGCAAATTTTGCCACTCTTCTTCCTTACAGGCACTATGTTTGCAATCCATGTGGAATGATGGATTAGGAAAATGATTCTAGCATTTAACATGTTTTGTATCTCAAATAGAATAGTACCTAATATCTTCAGATTGTATTGTCTAGATTTTTGCTTATGAGGCACTGAGTCAACCTTGAGATGAATGTCATGGTAGATTTCATTAGGCCTGAGAGACTTCAGTTCATCATAGGAGTATGTTAAGACATCCATATATTGGCAGAGTAGAGCAGTGAACTTGAACTTCTCTTCTTGAGTGCAGCACTTACCAATGTTAACCATCTTGAGATTTTCTTCAGTAGTCATATTTATTTGAACAAATCCCTGAGAGGAGCTTAACTCTATTTGTTATTGTTTGATGAATCTATCATGCTTGTCAAATAGCTTTTCAAGGGAAACCAGGCCTTTGAAAATTTTATTTCCTTTCAGCTATAAGAATTCTTCATTTGTATTTGAACTCGATTCAAAGGCTGGTTCACACTTCTGAGGTTCACTGCCTTCAAAATGTAATTTTTCAAAGTTGTCCTTTCATTCCAGAAAGGCAATAATTTAGTGATCATCATTAAATACTTGCCAATGATTATCATTTTCAGGTACACTTACTCTAAAGACTAGCTCAATGATGTACTTGTTTCCTTTGAAGTCTGAGTGAGGAACTAAGAAGGTTGCTAAAATAACAAGTGCATCAACTCTATCATTGGATTTCCTAGGTATGGCAGAGATGTTAAAAGCATCAAAACTTTCAATTTGGTCCCAGACTAGATTGTGGTAGTGGCACAATCTTTCATTCTTGATTCGGTATAGGTTTCTCACCTGGCAAACCACTAGTTTATCATTCCCTTTGACATGAAGGAGCTTGATGCCTTTGTCTCAAGCTGTAATGTCCCCATTTTAAGTGGTTGGTTTACTTAGTTTATATCACACTTACTCTTTGTATCAAGTTAATAGGACACAATGGAGGCCAGTTTTGATGATTGGATTTGATGCTCCTTGATGAGAGCTTTTGAGCAAGCTATCACTTGCACCATTCGGAGTCCAATTGCTAGTATTTTTGTGGGCCTGAAGTGTTGCAAAAAGGTAACATCTAACCCAACTAAAAGACATTGAGTGTCACTTTAAACATTTACTTTATGAGGGACTGTTGCACATCCTTTATCCCACATTGCTCAAGTGAGTTGAGTTGCCCCTTGGAGAAAGGATAAAGGGAAGTGCTTGTGGCTTCTTTGGGGCATGTTGGATAAAAAGAAAAGAATTGTTGCACTTGTAGCTTATTTGGGAATTTGAGAACGTCCTTCTCATTTGTAGCACTCTAGACATCAATCCTTGAGGTTGGTCTTTAGAGTTTGTGCTCTCAGCCACTGTAGCAACCGCGTCACTGTAGCAGATGTGTCACTGTAGTAGTTGTGCCACTGTAGCAAACATACCACTGTAGCAGTTGTACCACTGTAGTAGCACATCACTATAGCAACAAGATCATTGTAGCATTTGTATACAGCAAGGTGAGTTTGTAGTTTCTACAGAGTCCATAGTTTATGTTTGTAGAGTCCATAGTTTCTTGCCTGTAGAGTCCATAGATTTCTGCCTGCAGAGTCCATAGTTTTTGTAGAGTCCGTAGTTTATGCCTATAGAGTCCATAGTTTCTTGCCTATAGAGTCTGTAGATTCCTGCCTATAGAGTCTATAGTTTTTTTCATAGTCCATAGTTTCTACATGCAAAGTCCGTAGTTTCTTGCCTACAGATTCCGTAGATTTCTACAGAGTCCATAGATTTCAGCCTATAGAGTCCATAGTTTTTGGCCTACAGAGTCCATAGATTTCAGCCTATAGATTCCATAGATTTCAAGCCTATGGATTCCATAGATCTTAGCCTACAAATTTCATAGCTTCGTGGGTCAGAGAACAAATGAAGCACCTTCATTACATGTTAGGAAATCTACTTGAAATAATGTTCATACAATTCTGAGAGAGGATTTAGTGAGTCACCATGTGACTGGCATTGTACTATTTTACTCATTTTGTAATTAATACAAATATAGTTTATTGGTTATTTCAGCCGTGTGTATCTATGCTTGCAATTCTATATTTATGTTACATGCATTGGTCTTTGTAAAGCATGAAAAAGCAATTCTAGCAAATCTATCGGAGTCATAAAGAGCCCTATTGGGTTAGCTTTGGGTGAAACCGGGGTGCCCATTATAGTGGTATCAAAACTTGTTATTCCTGCCATCCTGTGAGGTTTCATGCATCCCACACATTGGTACTTCTTGAGGAGAAACTAGACAAACCCAGACTTACAAGTTTTTTCAGAAATTGAGGAGGAGGGTGAGCCCTTTTCAGTACCAGCCATGGGTGACCGAGATGGGGAAGGGGGAGAACCCAGCACCAAGATGATGCTCAGTGATATTTCTAGGGGGTAAAGGGAGCTACAGACCACATTACAGCAGACAGCTCTATCAATTACACAACACCTAACTAGAGCATATCAGGGCAACAATGCCAACTAGGGTAATAATGCTAACTAGGTAAGTGGACCAGGTAATGGAGGTAATGGAGATGCATCGATTAATAGAGGAGCCTAGACATACACTAGAGTAGGTTCTTCTACAAGGCCACTCATGCCACAATTCCCTCCAAGACAGAATGACCAGGATAATGCTGGTCTTACACTGCAGGAGATACAGGACCAAATACAAGAAGATTGGAGAAATGTTGGACCAGATTTCTAGGGTGAAATATCCTTCAAGGAGTATATGGATGTTAGACTCAAGCATATGCCCATGAGAGGGAATAGAAAAAAAAAATTATGAGATGAGGAAAAAGTTGGGAAAGTTGTCCATTCCATACTATGACAGTACAGAGAAGACTTCAGCCTGAATGTGGGTCCAAAAATTAGACACTTATTTCCAGCTTAATCCCATGCCTGAGGAGGATGTGATTAAGTATGTTGCATTGCACTTGGATGGAAGTGCCCATGAGTGGTGGCACCACAGTATGGTCATGCTTGGCTATAACTAGATAGATACTTATGCAGAGTTTACTGAGAGACTCATTGACAGATTTGATACTAAGGACCCAAAATTGCATTTCAAGGAGCTAGCTCATCTTAAACAGTAGGGTTCTATGGAGGCATATATCACCGAGTTCCAAAAGCTGGTAGTACTGGTGACAGATATATCATAAAGGAGACTGGTTATTCTTTTCATGGATGGACTTTCTGATCCCTTGCGAGGATGGGTAAAGGGACACCACCCCTCTTCACTATAAGAGGCTATTAAGATAATAAGAGACCTAACATCTTCTTCCTACAAGAGTAAACTTCACTCTAAGGACTCACATTCTAGGAAGGATAAGGAAAGGAAGACATTCCAGAAGGACCCTCAGTGGCCTAAGGGGGAAACTAAAGGGTTGGACAGTGATACCCTCAACGAACTCAGGAAGAAAAAACTATGTTTTGATAGTATGGAGCCATGGAATCTTTCCCATGAATGTTTGCTTAAGGCAAAGGCTAAGCCCATGGAGTATTTCTCAACAAATGAATCACCTTTTGAAGACAAGGGGCAACATTTAGATTCAAAATCTAGTTAGGGCAATAGTGCTGCTGAGGAGAGTTCGAATGATGAGAAGTCTCTTGTGCAGTTGACAGGCATCCAGAGGGCCATTACCTTTAAGGTAAGAGGGATGATTCATGGGCAGCACATGGTTTCCTTGATCAACATAGGGGCAACGCATAATTTCATTGACACAAAATTGGTGGCCAAGAGAGGTCTTCAAACCGAAGAGCACGTAGGGTTCAGAGTCATGGTGGCCAATGGCCACAAGTTATTATGCACCTAGAAGTTTTTAAAACTTTGCATTAGATTGGGAGGAGATTATGAGTTGGAGGACAATTTCTATGTAGTTAACATGGGAAATTATGATGTCATCTTGGGAATGACATGGATGGCTTCTTTGGTAGAGTTCAAATTCAACTTGGATAAGCTAGAGATGAGGTTTCAACATCAGGGCAGGAAGGTGGTGCTCTGAGGTTTACCTAATGGGGGGCTCAGGGTGGTATCCTTGACAAGGATGAAATGGTTGTCTAGACATGACAATATCGAGTGGGCAGCTGAATGTTTGATCATGCTTATGCCTCCAAAGTAGCTAGTAAAGAGCTATCACCCAGATGTACAGGAGATCATTGCTAGGCATGATAAGGTGTTTGGTAACATTCCACATGGGGTCCCTCTCGAGAGGGGTATAGAGCATGTTTTCGAGTTAGAGGAGGGGGATAAACCAGTCATCATCACCCCCTATTGCCATCCTAAAATCACAAGGATGAAATAGAGAAGTCAATAAAGGAGCTATTGGAGATGGGGCATATTAGGCCTAGCAAAAGCCCCTTTGTTTTAGCGGTTGTTTTGGTGAAGAAGAAGGATGGGACAATGCATATGTGCATTGATTATAGAGCTCTCAATAAGAAGACAATTAAGAATAGGTACCCCATCCCTAGGATTGATGAGCTGATTGATGAGCTACATGGAGCACGATATTTCTCTAAGATAGACTTACGTTTAGGATACCATCAGATCAGGATGCGAGCTGAGGACATAGAAAAAAATGCTTTCTAGTGTCACTACGGGCACTTTGAGTTTTTGGTTATGCCATTTGGGCTAAACAACACTCCAACTACTTTCTAGAGTTGTATAAATCAGGTGTCTAGAGGGTAGCTCCAAATATTTGTATTGATATTCTTTGATGACATCTTGGTATTCAGTAGGACATGGGATGAGCAACTACAACAATTAGAGGAGGTGTTGGTCTTTCAGAGGAGTCACTGTATGCCAAGGAATCAAAGTAGGAGTTCAGCATGACCAAGCTACTCTACCTCAGCCATATTATCAGTGCTTAAGGAGTTTGAGTGGATCCAAAAAATATTAGGATGGTTATTGATTGGCCCACTCTAACCAGCCTTACACAACTCAAAGGATTTTTTGGATTATGTAGATTTTATAGGAGATTTGTGAAGGGCTTTTCATAGACTACAGCACCATTAACAGACCTCACCAAGAAGGGTGATTTTGTATGGACAAAGGCAGTGCAACAGTGTTTTGAACATTTCAAGTGGGTGATGTCTTCATGTCCAATTTTAGCTCTACCCAACTTCATAAAGTCCTTTGAGCTTCATTCTGATGCATTGGGTGACGAGATTGGAGCAGTATTGATGCAAGAGAAGCACCCCATTGATTTTGAGAGTAGGAAGCTCTGAGGGGTGGAGAGGAGCTATTCTATTTATGATCAGGAGATGTTAGCCATCATGCATGCCTTGTCTAAATTTTGATCCTACTTGGTTGGAGGGAAGTTTGTGATCAAGATGAATCACAACAGCATAAAGTATTTCATGGGTCAGTGAGACTTGAATGACAGGAAGCAGAAGTGGGTCACTAAACTATAGGCTTATGACTTTGACATTGAGTTTGTCAAAGGAAAGAAGAATGTAGTAGCTGATGTCTTATCTAGAAGACCTCACATTTGTGCTCTTGTAGAGATTTCAAGAGATTGGTGAGCTAAGATTATAGCAGAATATGTTGGAGATGCTTGGGCATTGGGACTAGTTTCAGGCACTATACAGGATGATCTCTATGAGGTGATAGGTGGGTTGATCAGGTTTCAAGATATAATTTATTTAATTATGTCATCACCCTTAAGAGAGATGATACTGAGGGCATTTCATGATGCACCCACGTCTGGACATCTGGGGGTTTTCAAGACCTACAGGCAGATCTGAGAGCAGTTCTCTTAGAGAGGGCTCAAGGATGATGTTCAGAGGTATGTCAGGGAGTGTGTAGTTTGTCAACAGAATAAGGAAGAGCACACATTTCTTGTTAGTTTACTACAGCCCTTACCCATTTTAGACTGGAAGTGGGAAAGCATTTCTATGGACTTCATCACTGGCCTACCCCAAGTGTAAGGAAGAGATTGCATTTATGTGGTGGTAGACAGATTGATGAAGTTTGCTCACTTCTTTGATATACCCTCTACTTATACAATAGCTCAGGTGGAAGATGTGTTCTTCAAGGAGGTTTTCAGGCTACATGGGTTACCGAGATTTATTGTCAGTGACAGGGATAGAAAGTTCATGAGTGTTTTTTGATGGGAGTTGTTCAAGATGTGTGGTACAGACCTTATACCTAGTATGAGCTGCCATCCCCATATAGAAGGGCAGATGAAGATAGTAAATAAATGGGTGGAAGGTTATTTGCAGAACTAGGTGACTACACAGTAGAGAGCCTGGGTTAAGTGGTTACACATGGGGGAGTATTGTTACAATACCATGCATCACATGACCATCACGATGACTATATTTATGGGATTGTATGGGTATGAAGCTCTAAGCTTCATGGATATGGCTTTGGGAGAACACATAGTGCCCAAAGCTAAAGACATGTTGAAGGATAGTTAGGATATCTTGAGAGTGCTTAAAGAGAATATACGGCAGGCTCAAAATCAGCAAAAGTTGTAAGCTGATCAGCATAGGGTAGAGCACAATTTTGAGGTAGGGGACATGGTGTATTTGAGGCTACAGTAATATAGGCAATCATCACTCAAGAAGAGTGGAGCAGAGAAGCTTAAGCACAAATTTTATGGCCCCTACAGGGTGATTCACATAGTGGGTGAAGTCACCTATGAACTTGAGCTTCCAGAGGGCAGTCAAGTGCACAATGTATTTCATGTGTCTAGGCTTAAGAGGGCCATTGGTTAGGGTGTAGTTCCCATTGCATATTTACCCCCTTTGGATGAGGAAGGGAGGCTCGTGTATAACCCAAGGCTATTCTAGACACTAGAGAGAGAAAATTTAGAAATAGGATAGTGAAGGAGTATTTGGTCAAATAGAAAGACATGTCGGAGGAGGATGCTACATGGGAAAGTGAGCAAGTTATTCAGTAGGCTGGGTTGAGATTGCTTGAGTATAAGCAATTTCAAGGGAGGCGGACTGTAATGTCCCCATTTTAAGTGGTTGGCTTACTCAATTTCTAGCACACTTACTCTTTGTAGTAAGTTAATAAGACGTAATGGAGGCCAGTTTTGATGATTGGATTTGATGCTCCTTGCTGAGAGCTTTTTGGCAAGCTATCACTTGCAACATTCAGAGCCCAGTTGCTAGTATTTTTGTGGGCATAAAGTTCTACAAAAAAGTAAAATCTAACCCAGCTGAAAAACATTGAGTGTCACTTTAAACATTTACTTTATGAGGGACTGTTACACATCCTTTATCCCACATTACTCAAGTGAGTTGAGTCGCCCCTTGGAGAAAGGATAAAGGGAAGTGTTTGTGGCTTCTTTGGGGCATGTTGGATAAGAAGAAAAGAATTTTTGCACTTGCATCTTATTTGGGCATTTGAGAATGTCCTTCTCATTTGTAGCACTCTAGACATCAATCCTTGGGGTTGGTCTTTAGATCTTGTGGTCTTAGCCACTGTAGTAGCCGCGTCACTATAGTAGATGTGCCACTGTAGCAGTTGTGCCACTATAGTAGCCATACCATTGTAGCATTCGTACCACTGTAGCAGCACATCACTGTAGTAGCAAGATCACTGTAGCATCTATATACAGCCAGGTGAGTCTATAGTTTCTACAGAGTTCATAGTTTATGCCTGTAGAGTCTGTAGTTTCTTGCCTACAGAGTCTGTAGATTTCTACCTGTAGAGTCTGTAGTTTCTACAGAGTCTGTATTCTATGCCTACAAAGTCCATAGTTTCTTGCTTGCAGAGTCCATAGATTCCTACCTACAGAGTTTGTAGTTTTTTACATAGTCCATAGTTTTTGCCTATAGAGTCCGTAGTTTCTTGCCTGTAGAGTCCATAGATTTCTGCCTACAAAGTCCGTATATTTTTGTAGAGTCCATAGTTTTCTACCTGCAGAGTTTGTAGTTTAGCCTGTAGAATCCATAGATTTAAGCCTATAGAGTCCATAGTTTTTAGCCTGCATAGTCCATAGATTTCAGCCTGTAGAGTTTGTAGATTTCAAGCCTGTGGAGTCTGCAGATCTCAGCCTACAGAGTTCATAGTTTTGTGGGTCAGAGAAAAAATGAAGCACCTTCAGCACATGCTAGGAAATCTACTTGAAATAATGTTCATACGATTTTGAGAGAGAATTTAGTGAGTCACCATGTGACTGGCATTATACTAGTTTACTCATTTTGCAATTAATACAAATATAGTGTATTGGTTATTTCAACCGTGTGTATCTATGTTTACAATTCTATATTTATGTTACATGCATTGGTCATTTTAAAGCACAAAAAATCAATTCCAATAAATCTACCAGAGTCATAAAGACCCCTATTGGGTTAGCTTTGGGTGTAATCGAGGTGCCCATTACACAATCAGCCATCAATCTAAGCAACAGAGATTCATATTCAATTGTGTTATTAGTGTTGCTGAATTGCAACTTGTAGGATGAAGGAAAAATATCTCCTTGAAGAGATATCAACACAATTCCAGCTCCTGAACTAGTAGAGGAGAAGCTTCCATCGAATTCCAGAGTCCATACCTCATCAGACACTAATTTTTCTTTAGATTTTCCTTCATTAGAGAGGGAACATCCTTCTCCATCTGTATTGTAACCTACTAATTCTTTTGCTATTCCAGCTGAACTAATTTATGGGTTGACACTTTCAAGAACTTTATCAGATGTTTCATGAACTTCGTCTGTAGAAATAAAATAGTTACCCATGCCTGAAGACTCAAATATATTTTGATTCCTTTTTAGGAAGCAGCCTCTACATGATGCCTTTGACAGGGATTCTTGCTTCAGATAGATCCATGCTCAATTCTCAACCAACATCCTTGTAGAAATTTTGCCCAAGTAGAATACCATAAGATGCTGGGACATCAGCCACTAGAACTGTCATCTTGATTCTTTTGTCTGGGAAGGCTGCAAATACAAATTGGGCATCTTTGATTTGTCCCTATAGTGGCACTTATTTATTTTCCATGGAAAAACATCTACCAAATGTTTTGGTCAATGTGAGGTCAAGGGATTTAGCTACTTTGGTAGGCATGACAATATCTAAAAATCTTGAGTCTACAATGCAGTTGCTTAGATTGTGACCATTTATTAACAAGGAAACATAAAAAGTTTCTATTTTTCCATGGGCAGCTGGAGGAGTAATGACAAGATTGTTTTAAATGGGCATGTTATTTGGGGAATCGGGAGTTACATTCTTAGCCTCTTGTTTTATAGAGATGGTCTTATTCTTCACACATTCAACTAACCTATCCAGTTGCTCAAGATTGGATTGTAAATATTCAAACTCAGTCATTTGAATTTTGGTTTTCTTGACATGATCAATTATGTCAAATGACTGAATTAGACTAGGAATAGAGGAAGATAATTCAACCTTTTGGTTTATAAGGGAGAAAGGACTGATTTGTGAAAATGAAGTTAAAGGTGAAGGTTAAATTGATGTACTTACCTTTTTGGTGATCACCAGGTCCTTTAGCTGGAAAGGTAGAGAGGTTCCACGTTTAGCAATTGAAATTGTTGGTTGAGGTTGCTCTTCTATTTTTCCTTTATCAGCTTGTTGGGCTAATTGGTTTTTGGACCTGGTAAACACTGCATATGATCCATCAAAAGCTTCTCTTTTACTTTTAGGTTCATCCTAGTCATTCAGAAAACCAATGTTGGCATCGCCAGCTGATTCTTCTTAGTTTTCAACAAGGAGATTAGCGTCATTTTCTTGACTCAATTTAGACTGGAAAGAGAAATATGATTCTTCTTCAAGATATCCCACTGCTGAATTGGCTGGGGGTGCTTCAATGGCAAGTTTACCTTGTGGTGGAGGAAAATGATTTAGCTACCCTTGAATCTTGACAGCATTACCCTAATATAACTGATTTGGAAATGTCCTTCTTGGTATATCTTTATATGAAGGAGTAGAAGACATTCCTTGAGCCATTTGTTTTTTGAGAGCAAGTAACTCATTTGCTAACTTCTACACCATTGGATCAGTGATTCTTGTAGATGGATATTTAGAAGATGATGAGGGTTTATTTTTATTTGGATCTCTTCTTATCTTCCCTGCCAAGATAAGATCATCTTCTACCTCAGTGGCCAAATTTTGAGCTGCAGTAAGGTTTATTTGACCAGCACGTCTCAACAGGAAACTTATTTTAGGTAACTAAGAATTAATGAAGAAATTCTCAGTTGTAAGTTGAGCAATTATAGGAATCATGTTCCTCAATTTGTAAAACTTTGATATGAAGTCCCTCATTGGTTCATGAGGCTCTTTCTTCATCTGTGTAAGTTGAGCCAAAAGGGCATGTGCATCTTCTGTAGGCTTGAATCTAGCTTCAAACTTAGCTTTGAGGGTGTTACAGTCAGTTACTAACTGAGCTTGTAGATGGTAGAACCAATCTATAGTAGCACCTTGTAATGTTTCTACAAATAGTCTGACTACTACATCCTCAAATTCTACCCCAATTACATCACAGGCTATGTTGAAGGCTGGAATGTGTTCATAAGGGTGAACTTTCCCATCACCATAGAATTTGGGGAAATTCTTTCTTGAACTACATGGGAGCTCATGTAGAGGTAGAGTAAGATTGAGAAGACCAAAAGAATTACCCCAGGGGCCTTGAACTGCCATTATATGACTATGAAAAGGAGGAATAACAAATCTCATAAGGGTAATTATTAGCAAAGCTTTATCAACAGTAGAAGTGGATACTTCGCTTGGTAATGGAGACCTGACTTTTGTAGGAGGAAAGCTCTTAGTTCGTTAGAGGCGAGATGGTGAACGAAATAGATTAAAATTATTTTGTTGTACCAACTCGAATACAGGGTCAACAATACCTTTAGCCCTTTGGCTTCTTGTATACCTTGAATCTGCTAGATTGTGAAACAAAAATGGAAAAGAATTGACCTTGCTTCAGCTTAAAGCTTGAGGCTTTAAACTGTGTTTTTTCCTAGTTGGTGTGGAGGTGGATGGTAAGGTTATAATGATAATGGGTAAGACACAGAAATGGAATGGAATCACCAGAGTCTGTAATGGATAAGAGTAGGGACTACTTCAATCTGAAACTTGAGGCTTCAAAATGCACATAACATCCCTAGCGGAGTCACCAAAAAATGTTGGGTGAATATTTTGTCATCAGCGTATTGATAAACAAAATAGGTCTGATCAACCACAATAGGAAGATTGGTCAGCCAAATGTGTAGGTTTACCACATCAAAAGGGGACTAATCTCTCATCTCATCAAGGGGAGGTTCCCTGTAGATATGTTATATATATATAGAAAATAATACTCAAGGGTAGGATAAACCATCCATCTCTCTTTTTTTAGAGATGATGTGTGCAAATCAAAGAAGAAATCCAGATGAAATGAAGAAAACACTCCTCTTCTTTCAGAAGTGTTGTTTAGAAGACAAAAGGATTTTTTCTAGTGATGACAAGTAACTGTAACAGGGTATAGTAACACAGCAAGATGAAATGAGGCACAAAGTCTCCACCTCAACTGTCAAAGAGTGGAATACGAAGAACAATGAGGGCACAAAGTCATCCCAAGGTTATTTACATAGAAACATAAAATAAACACACATTGAGGACAATTATGACAGCACAAATTCTATAAGTAACTAGCTTCAAGACACCTTCTTTGTCACCTCTACTAGCTCTGCTTGTTAAATTACATAAACCAGAATATATTTAGAAAATAGACATAAGAACAATCTCCTAGAATGATACAAACTATAACAGCACAAATTCTAAAAGTAATTTGCTTTTTGATTCTAACAAAGAAATATGATGAATAATCTAAGCTCAAAGTCTCAGTAATGCCTTTCAATTTGGGTAGAGTTTTTGTTTCTGATAACAGAGAGCTCTACTAAAATAATAAAAGAGAGTCTAATATATAGCCCTCCAAGAAAGACTTGGGAGTAGTAACACATCATGTTTCATTAAATTTTGTTAAGAAGATATGCTAGAATCGGGTATATTTGCCCATTTGCTTTTCTCAATGCAGAGAACTGGGTCACACCATTGAATGTTTGTATCCTCCAATGTCCACCTATCATTCTACTTCTAGAAACATATCTTATGTGTGAATGTTTTTGGTCTTCTTTGTCATTCCTCCTTTTTTGGCTATTGAATTGGGTCCTTGGTTCAATTTGATGCTCTGTTCTTTGGTCGCTTTCTGCTGGTCTTAACAATTGACGTGTGACACGTTCCACTACAAAAATAGATCGGGACACTTGGAAATATCTATGGGACTCTGAGAAATGCTTATTGAAAGAATATTTGAAACCTATAAGAAACTTAAGACATGGATATAGACACTTGTCATGCTCTGCGGAGTTACAACGAGACATGTGGCAGCTTCCACTTGTCCTTTGGGAATCCCGTGGAGGATGACACTTGGCATGCTCTGCTTACTTCAATAGCTTACTGGGGGTCCACCACAATCCTTACTTAATAAAGAGACCAAAGGAAGAAACTATGGATGTCGACACATGTTAGCTTCCATCGAGCTTTAGTTTCTCTTTTGAAAGTCTTTGGGACTTATATCAGTGTCTTGCAGAAGATGACACGTGGTGATCTCCACTAATTTTTTAAGATGACACATGGCACATTTTGCTGATTTGAAAATGTGTCTCAACAGAGGACATGTGGTATCTTTTGCTACATTTTGATAAGGGACACGTGGCACTTTTTGTTGTGACTTTCTAAGGGACACGTGGTGGCTCAACAAGTTTTCTATTTCGGGGGACTTTTCCTTCAGACAAAAAGTCTAAAGGAATTATTTCAAATAATTTACCTGAAGGAATTATTTATTTACAACTTCACAGTAAGAACTTTTTTGAAGGAACTCCCTTGTTTGTTCGGCCTTTGAATTGGTCTGTTTGCTCCCCACCTGCCCTCTACAAGGGCTATTTGAGCTCTAAAGTGACCTTTCAGATTTTTGTAATGGTCCACTTTGGTTTCCAAGTGCCCTCCGAAAGGGATGTTTATCCTTTGGGTTTGCCTTAGTCAATTTTTTGTTGATCTCAATAGGTGACACATGGTTGCATCCGTTGTGAAACAGGTGAGGACACGTGGCAGTATTCGCTAAGATTTTAAAAACACTGTAGATACACTTGGGACTCATTTTAGATTCATGCAGATATTGACACTTGGCATTTTTCACTTATCTTACAAAAGACATGTGGAAGCTTCTGTAGCTCTTAGAAACAAAGTAAAATGGGGCTCAACAGATGACATTTGGCAGCATCCGCTGCGCTCTGTCGGGATTTTGTTTTGGGCTTTCTTTGCCTTAGTCACTTTTGCCACAAAATTTCCTCTGCAAGGGCACTTGTCTCTTCAAATTTTAGGGGCACTCCTTTAAACCTGTCACTTGAACCAATAGATTGAACCAACTTTGGTTCAACGGTTCAACGGTTCATTCCTTTGTTTCTATTGACCGTTTGAAACAAGCTCTTTGAGACAAACCGTGTTGAACCTGTTGCCCTTGAACCTGTTGAACCTTTGAACCTGAAGTGGTTCAATGGTTCAATGGTTTAATGGTTCAAGCCTTCTTCTCTTTGATAAGTGTTTTGAACCAAGGCATTGAACCAATCTTGAAAATGACTAAGTGTTGGAAACTTGTTCTTTTGATTAAACTCGCCTGTAGAAGCCTTTGAACCTGTTGAACCTGTTAGTCCTTTAACTGAAAAAGTTTGAATAATTCCCAATTTTGAAAGCTTAGAACAATTTTTTGAAATGGGAAGAGATAATTTTGTCTTTCAGGACCAAAATAGCTTAAATGTTGTTCCAAAAATGAGTGACATTTTTTGGGTACAACAGGTTTATCAAAAGAGGTTGGTTATAAGTTACTAAATATAAGGAGTTGGAAGGCTAAGTAGCCAATTAACCAAACATTACAAATTGACTCATTATATACAAGTAGAATAAGTGTTAGAGTATTATCTTATGCTATAATTAGTAATGATACTAAGTTCATTAATATTAGAAGAGCTATAGCACCTTGTAAAGTATCACCAATGGTGTAACATTAAGAAGCTAACTAATAAAGCCATACGATTATTTGCATGATGAATGTCTGAGTCTTGAATAGTGTTGTTACTTTATTAAAATAGTATCTTTACTTGTTCATGCTTTATTGATAATCAACAAAGTGTTATCAAAAGAGTATTTCTAGGATAATACTTAAGTGCAACAAGTAAGCAGTGTGAATGTATAAAAGAGCCTTCAATCTACATCTCAACCCACTCACTATTGAATGTAACTAACACTGAATTACATTGGTTCCAATCTCTCTATGCCTTGGGTGAGTGTGCAAGGCCTCCTTATCTAATATGCCATCATGAAATTTTTTTTGATGCATAATGAGGAGCATGGGTGACTTAATGCGCTAAGGACTCGTAGACTTCAACGCAACACATTTGAGTTGTTAATGAAGGCCATTTGCACCATACATGTTCTCTCTAGTATAGGTTTTTACAAAACCTTGATTGTTTAATGTGATTATTTGGGGTACATATGGGAATTTTAGTCATGCAATAACACCCATTGCATTTTGAGAGTTTCCAAATCAAAGGTAAAAATTTGTCAAATCCCATTTGTGAGAAAGAAATGATTGTTATACTTAATGTGGTTGAATAATGGAGATCATATCTTATGAAAAGACACTTAAAGGTAAATACAAATCATTAAAGTCTAAAATACTTAGAAAAATTATTTTCATCAAAGGAATAATACAAATGAGTCATGAAGATGTTGGGATATGACTTCAAGATCATTTGAAATAAAGTGAACGAAAATTTCATTGATGATGCACTATCTAAGATAGATGAGTCCATAGAGGAATCATTGTGTGTCATGTCTATATTTTAGGATGATTGTGTGGATGAGGCATTATCTAAATTGAATAATGACATGAAAACACAAAATACCATTCAAAAGTCAGAAGAATATCCAAGCGTGTAAGAAAAAATTGCATGGAACGGGGAGTCTCTATGGTACAAGGGTAGGATGTGTTTTAGTATTTTTCGGTTCATTTTTATTTAATTAATGAACTTACTAAAAATAGAAATGATACAGGGTTTAGATATGAATACCTATGATAGGGGATGTTCACCATTAATCCATCGAGGTGGGAGCTCTATTTTGGCTAGGAAGGACTACCTGCACACGAGATAACTTGGGCAAGATTGGATTAATACGATATATATTAATTGACTACTTGATACAAGATCAGTTCCAAGAAGTGGTACACTTCTTTAGAGGGATTTCAATCCACTATTTTATGCATTCAAGTGGATAATATAATGATATAGATTACAATAAAGTATTTGATAATATATGATACTAAAGTGAAACTAATCAATCTATTGCATAGATATTATCAAAATGTTTATTTCAATATGTTATAGCTAAGTCTTCTTATTCTTGAATTACTTCTAATTGCTAAGTGATGGCTTCTAGAGTTGGGGCAAAGATGATCATGAAAATTCCTAACTCAAAGGAGATGTCACTTTGATTGGCAATAATGGGTGAAGAACAATGGGTAAGTCATGTATTGAAACCATGTCACATATAATGCCAAACAAGGTCATATATAGACAACAATGCATGATTTCAAGACTTAGATTCAGCAAATTGGAAACACTTAGGACTGCAAAACTGGTCTCGAGTTACAAATAGAAATAAAAACATAAGAATCGATGCTAATTATCTCAAGATCAGTATCAATTTTGTAATCAATGTCAATCATACAAGGAATCATTATCGATACTTAGAGTGGATACTAAAAACTCAAGATGGGGCCTAAAGGAGGGCTCTACTCAATTATAAATAGCTCAAGGATCAATTACTAAATTATCTAAATAGACTTAGATCATTAAAAAAATATAAATGGATAATATAGTAATCAGAATACACTTAAATAAACACCTTACTTACCTCTAAAAATGTTTCATGTGCTGCAGATAATATCTCATTGATAGGGATTTGGTTAACCTTTGGTTGAGTGTGGATGGGTTGAAAAAAGGATAGCACTATTCCATAGTACTCTACATAAATTTATTCAACATTTTGGTATGCAAATTTAGGATCCTCCAGCCTGAAGAGGGATTGAGTATAAATCGATGTCAATCCTAACAGGATCGACAACAATTATGAGGATTGGTATCGATCTAGTCTAAGTTTAACCTATTTGTTCCAGTAACTCCAAATCATGAGATTAAAATTAGTTTAGGGTTATTTTTAATGAGGATTGGTTAGGGAGAAGTTGTTAAGGAGTTAAAACAACTTAATCTTAATAAACTTAGGGAGATCTTACTAGATATAGGGATAGTTAACTAGTTACTAAGGTAAAATGGTAATTAATAAGATTAATTACGTAATGTAAGATGGTAAATGGTAAAACTATATTAACTAGTGTAAAAAGGATGGGAAAGGGGTAAGACAAATTTATTTGTAATATAATGGTGTAAATTTATAGTGTCTAAATTTACCCCTTTTTGTTGACTGGTTTGCGATAACCTACTACAAGACCAAAACTATGATAGGACTAATGCCAAAAAATTATGTGAGGAGGTATTCCCCCTAAAATAAGGAGCTGATAAAGGATTATGAGGTAGATATGGGTTTAAAAATGAGGTGGTAATGGATAAGGTAGATGGTAAAAGAGCATCAAAGATATAAGGATAAGCATGGTACAATGTTGCACTAACAAGATATAAGATATACAAATAGGAATGTCTCGAGGTAAATAAGGAATGGATTATAATAACTAAAAACATACAGCCTCTATTGAAGATATTCAAGAAGGTAAAGGCTAGGGTGGGCTAACCAAAGCATCCAATGTTCTTAGTACATGTGTGATACCTAGGGACACTTGCACTCAAGATGAGGTCCATTTTTTGGATCCACAGGGGATAGATATTGAAATGAATGTAGACCTCTCAAAGGTTGTGGGACCATCAAGGGTATATGTTCACAAGCTAGTAATGTTGGGTAAAAAAGGATAGGATAGTTATAACAAAGGATTACTTGAGTGGACTTCGAACAGGGCTAGAAGGATGTAAAAGATTTGTAAGTAGTATAAAGGAGACAAAATGGATCAAATCAACATTGATCTAATAGATCAATATTGATTAGGATAGAATCGACATCAATCATAAAAGAATTGATGTTAACCCTAAAGGTATATAAATAGGCTATCAAATGGCTTTGGGGCTCATTTAATAATCAGGAATGTGTGAGCCAAAGCTAAAAAATTGACACTCGTCTACATGTTTGTGCAAGATATACATGATGGAGGCTAACAGGAGTGGGTGACGATGATGATAATCACACAACAAGGTTGGGGTAAAACATTTTTGTAATTTTTGTGAATTTATTTATTTTTTGCATTTTTGGCTAGCTTAGTTAGGGTTTTGCATTGTTAGGTTTTAGTAGGGGTTGACATCAATCCATACTGGATTGATGTTGATTTCCTAGTGAGTGATCATTGATCGATGATGGATCAATAATGATCAATTGATCCACAATGATCATGGACCAATCAGTGTCGATCCCTTTGGGGTTGATGTTGATTCCTAGGGGTAAAGAAAACTTAGTGGATAGGATGATTGGCTAGGAAACTAAATAAACTTTGGGGATAATGGGATTGTATGCACATGTACTATTGACCATACAAGATCGAGTGCCACCATTTCTAGAATAACTACAAGAGGTGATGGGAGATGCAAATTAGGAGCATCTCAAGGTAATAGGTTTAGGAGGACTATGCCACTATCATTGAGTACATTGGGACCAGAGTCTATTGATGGTGTTACTAGAGAGATGGTATCTATATTTAAGGACCTTCTGTCTATTGATATGAGAGATGATTGTGACTCTGGAGGATACTTATAGGATACTATGACTACTAGTACATGGAGGAGAGATTACCCTGGTGGATGAGAGAAGATAGGAAACAACATTGACATAGTTGTATGGGGATAACGCTACAAATATTGTATACATAGTAGGAGGTTTTAGTTTTAAGTTTTTATATGATTAGGATAGGGATGGGAGATAGGTGATCATGATGATGATGCTGGCCATATCTTGCTACACATTATCTAACTCTGGTGGAGGAAGATTCTCATGGATCCTAACAAGTGTGTTAGAAGACATGTGGGAGCATCAAATAGAATTTGCATAAGCTCCAACATTACTAGCATATAAATATAGGGAGTTATGGGTATGGAGGACATAATGGCACTATGGGTTAGATGTCACCTATGTTTTATAGTGTTAGGCATATGAGCACATCTAATTACTGCATACACTAGGGCTACCATAAATGGGATGGCACTATTTTGCATTCACTGTTGGTTTTTTATGATAGAGGGATGATTTATTCCATCCACATGGATATGGGAGAGTTCAAGATTTATATTACTATAGACAGGTGTTGGAGGAGCTAGAGGAGGATGAGGTGATATGGAGGCCATACATCAGGTTTCCAACATGGCCAGGGATGGAGATGGAGATGATGGTAGGGTAGTGAATGAGGTGGTTATGAGGGTGACATAAAAAGTAGGTGGAGATATTTTAGTTTGGATGCATGTGGAAATAGTTTGGGTTACATCAGGATATACCTGAGGGACCCTAGGTATATGAGAGGGATGACTCGAATGGGGAGATACCCGAGCCACAAGTTAAAGAGCTAGAGCTTTTGGTGGATGAGGAGATAGAGGGATCAGAAGTGGATGATGTCAAGTGATAGATGCATATTTATTATGGTGGGTGGACTAGCATGGTAGGGGATAGGAGAGGGTGGTGTGGCAGAGATGGGAGATGGGAGATGTGGAGATGGTGGATGTGCAGACCATAGGAGGAAATGGGGAGGGGGATACTAATATATAGGAAGTGATAGGAAAGAGAGATGTGGCCCAGGCATAGTATTCTAGAGTTATATTTGAGTGGGACAATCTATAGGATAGCTTGATAGAGCTATATGGGCTCTATGATGCATTAAAATAGAGTTATAATGAGGCATGTCAAGCAAAGGATAGATATCACAATCAGCAGGAGAGGCTCCATGTACTAGCAAGGGTTATAGGAGGATCAGTATCAAGATTTATTATTAGAGGAGGGGGACATGGTAAGAGGATGGGGCCTCTAGGTACTGTGAGGATGGATAGGTATCAAGATGTGGTGGCAGAGTTCTGATATTATGAGCATATTTTTACAAAGCATTTACCAAAGGTTCTTAGATATGCCAACCATATAGCCATGCAGGGTCAGACTCCATGGAGGGAAAAAATTACCATAGATAGTATGGGAAGTGTGTCACAAGGGAGAAACCAAAGAGATGGTGGAGGAGATGAAGGTGACAGTTGTTACCCCTAATTTGAATGTGTGTTATGAATTCATGTTTTTCTCCTATTTGAATTTCCCAAGTCTTCATACCATTCATTTTCCAAGTCTTGATGCCTTGTTACTCCCTATTGTTACTTGATGTCATGGGTCTTACGAGTTTCATAACATAATTCATTGATCTCCCAAGTTCCAAAACCATGTCATGGGGTTCTATAGTTTTATAATCTCTAGATCATCAGACTAGGTTAGTCTTTCTATTAGTTGTGAGTCTTGCATAGTTGATAAGTTGGATGTTTTCAAAACTTTGAAACTCCTAACTTTTGGTTCTAAAGTTTTAAAATCCTATGACTCCATGATATAGCTTTGTTATTTCAATTTCCAAGGCACCACCACCCTATTTAAATGGCTTAAATGGCACAATCTGGAGTTGTCTTTTCAGGATTTTTGAGAGATGCATGAATTTTGAAATCTTTATTTCAAAGAAGATATAATTAAAACCATATTAATGCAGTATTAAAAACACCTCTTGTCAAATTTATAGCATAACTAATGTGACAAGGCTTTGCTAATTCATTTTGTTATGTTTTATACTCTCTACAATTACCTCTCAAAGGCATGGGTGTTCTTTCTTTGCAGGATGGAACTCATACAATCAGGAATTGAAAGCCGTTGGTTTGGCATAAAGGACACAGAATTTGGACACCTAAATCTGGAGGAAATCTAGGCATGCCTAGAGAAGAACACTTGAATGCCATTGGAAAATAGGATTTTGCAAAGTGGTTTGGTAAGTGATGGAGGTTTCCCTGAGGCCATGCAAAGCATTAACCTGGTAATCACATGCACAAGGAGGTACATTCTTGAGACATGAGAGATAAAGGCTATGGACAAATCAATCATTGCAAAAATAACTCTTGGGGAAATTTCTCGTGCATTGAAGCTTCTCAAAAAAGAAACTATGGAAGAGATGTTTGTGGTTGTGGGTGATGATTTTTTTAGAGCAAATAAAGATTGGTGTAAAAATTCCATAGCAAAGAACTGGTTAAAGTCTAAGAAAAAGGGTAAGTCTCAATTACCTGCTAAGCTTAAAAGAATGCATTTTAAGGATGAAATCTTAGATGATATCACTTTATTACACCATATATTTGGCAATGCTCAAACTGACTCCTTTAAATTCTGGATGTGTCAGTTTATTTGGGTTATTTGTAATGATAAGCATTTCATTGACTGGGGGGAAGTTATTGGTTATCATTTAAATGAGTAATTATCAAATTTTCAATAGACTGTTATTTTCCATATATGTTCATACTTGGTATATATTTTATCCAGTTAAAAGGATGTCTGGGTAAGATTGAAGCCACAAGGGCTTCTGACACCAAATACGCATGTATGTAAATCCTTTCCATAGTTCACTAAATAAATTGGGATGAACAATTATTGCTGCCTCAATGATGCTTTTCTAATGGAAATTGTGAGGAGATTGGATGAAAACTCTAAGTTGTGAATTTCTTTCAAAGCAACCTCATTGATCATGAGATTTGGAAGCTTTTATGTGCAGTTTGAAAGGTTCACTTATTTATGGGTAGGAGACTTTGAGAAGGCTCCAATGAAGTTACCCCGGTATGCAAATGTTTTCCTAGTTTTTTTAAAGATTTGTAGACAAATTTCTATAGTTAATGTGAAATATGTGAGTATGGGGAAGCAAGGTTATGTGTTTCCATTGTTAATGTCTTATTTTTATTGTAAGAGTAATCAAAGTGCCAAAGGAGCAGAGAAGATTCTAAGTGAATATAATCTTCAATATTTGTTTGTAAGAACTAAGTTTGATAGCAAAGGTTATGTAAGGTAGAATTTGTATGGGAGTGGCTCTTATGAGCATCACCCTAGTGTTGAAGATTTCTTGGAAGATTGCAGTGATGAAAGGGAATTATAAAAGAGGGGATACATGAGGTTAACTTTGAAACAGATCCAAGACTATGGCCTTTTTTTTTGGATTCCTGAAAGTGTTAAAGAAGATGATGAGATTGTAGACCTTAAATATCAAGCTATTGTGACTAAACCTCTCCTCAAGATCAATTGGTCAAGGGATGAAGTTTTAGATTTGAAAACTTGAACTACTCCTGTGTTCCAAAGAACTCAAAACTAGCTAGATGGAAAGTGGTGACAAAGTTTTTGTCCCACTCATGAACAAAAGACCCAATAGAGGAATGAGTAAAGGATTGTGTAGACTTTTGGTATCAATGTTTCATCTGGGAGATGGGAAATTCATCTATCTAATACTAGTTTAGAATTAGGTGGAGATGGTGAGAAGCTTGAGGAATTGGTTAAGCTAAAAATAGTCTGTGAATAGGATGCTTCTTCTCCTATGATTTTTAAAGTTCCTCCTTCCCCCAGTAAAAATGTTGTTGTTTCTATTTATACTATTGAAATAATTAGAATTGAAAAAATTGAAAGCAAAACTATGAAAACTTCCCCTGGATGGTTGAAAAAGGTTGTTAAGAAAAAGAGAAAGAATGTGATAATGATGACAGCTGATGTCAATACGATTGTCAAGTTGCTACAAAGTTCCTCCAAGCCTAAGAAGGCCAAAAGAATGTCTAGAATGGTGACTGATGATTCTTTTAGTCATCGATTGTTGGAAATTATTGATCTTATAAAGGATTTAAATGAGAATGAAATAGCTGAGATGGATTACAAGATTACCTATGTTGACATGGGGCCTTCTACTTTGAAAAGTGATGTTTACCATGATAACTTCTCTGTCAATGCCTTAATCAAAAGAGTGAAAGAATAGAGGAAGTAAAATGTGATATTACAGTCTCAGGTTTTGGATATTCATAATTTCATTTCATCTTTTGTCACTCTTGCTCCCAATGAAGCCTCAAACTCTAGCATAGAAGGTGTTGATGCTGAGGCCATACATAAAATAAAGAAGAATTTAGGTTATGATAAAGTCGCTACTAAATGGGTTGATGAAGTCTATCAGGATGGCTTATTTTTACTTAACAGATCAATCCAATTTTATACCCAAGTGGCTGATAAAAGAAAAGATCTTGTAGCAAAACTTCAATGTGTCAGAGCAGAGCAAAACCACACACACATACTCTCACAAGAAGTTACAAAAATTGTTGCCATGAATCATTCAGTGTTGATCAAAGAAAAGATAGTGAGTGAACTTAAGGAAATTGATCCTTCCTAGTTCGACTCCTTTGATTGGAAGCTAAGAATATATGATAGTTTTGTTAAAGAAATCAACAAAGTGATTCAATAGTATTTTGAGATGTTAGTTGAAATAAAAATAAGTTACAATGATGTAGAAGTAGAAATAGTTGATGAGTTTGATGAAAGGATATTAAACATCTAAGAAGTTACTTTGAAATTTAGAGAAGCATTTCATAAATATATAGGCAACCTAGATATAGTAAGTGGAGAGTCTTTAAAAAGGCTGGCCACACTACAGGATTATTTAACTTCATTCAAAACAAGGAAAGATACGATGTTCAAATCTTTGATGGAGATGGACAAAGCACTCAGTAAGTGAAGGACCAGGTTAAAAATCACTACCACCCTAGGGAGAAATAACATTACTATAGTCGTCAACAAGTATCAGAAATATAAAAACAAAATGAAAGCACTGGAGGCAAGTCAAGAGCAATTTGAACCTGCAAAGATCAAGGATAGAGGAGATGGAGTGGAGTCCACTAATGCATGATGAAGTTTAGTTGTTAGGGTGTTTTATCTTTATTTACTCTGTTTAAACATTTTTAAAACTTATTTTAGTTCAATTATTGATGTGTTTGTCTTCAAGCAACCGTTATCAACAAGTAGTTGCTATGTAATGTTTAAATAGGGGATAGATGATAGGAGCAGGCATATTTTTGAAGGGCAAACTTTGTTTTACTCTTTTAAAATAAAAACTTAATATTTTCAATTTTATGGATGTTATTTTCAACATATAAAACATATGGTGAAGTTCATGCAGGCATGATCTTTGTGTTAAGGTGTGTGAATTTATTCTATTTATATTGAATATATTGCCAATGGGTATCTTCGTTGAAGATTATGGTTGTTTAGTAAGTTTTCATTACTTTAAGATGTTTATCTTTGTATGAATATTTTATGGTGATGAATAATTAGTTATTGTGAGAGATACTTTATTCAATTCAAGATTTATTAAAGTCTTTGAACTCTGTGCTTAGTTATTCAGAAATGTGTATGCACCTTTCAAAGCTTTATAGCTAAAAGTAATACCTTTTCTTGCTTTCTAGTTTAAAGCAACATAAATTTCAATTCATTGCATATCATTAGAAGGTAGCTCCAACCTTGTAAAATAATCAAAGAATCGGTATAAAACACCATTATAACCAGTTCAACTGTCGATATAGTTATTACCTCCGTGGGCGTCAAAATATAGAGTCAAGTGATAAGATTTTTAAACCAACAGATTTTTTAGCAACTCTACTAGGGATTTAAGTTAATAACATACAAGTTATGAGATGTCTTTTGAGTAATATTTATGATTCTTTGAAGGCATAATGTTCCAATCTCATCAGCCATGCACAATGACAGAAGAGTTAGGATGCATGCAGTATTATCACATGAAGGAAACCAGTTGAATAATGGACAAAATCTTCCAAAAAAAATCAGTGAGTGAAAGTTGGTGACTCTGAAAATTTTTAGTGTTTTGTTCAGACCTAGCTTCTAAAAGATACACTAGAGGAGATAAAAATAAAGGAATTATAGACAAATATTTTGAGTTGCTAGAATCTCTCAATTTCTCTTTCCTACCACCTAACCAAAAGGTTAAGTCTACTAGTAGATCACCATCTCCACCTAGGAAAAGTACTTCAAAGGTTTCCAAATCCCTTCTTTTATTTGGTGTTGTTCTTCCTTTGCAAATAAATTTTCCTATTTATAACCCTACTATAATGGCTCCACCTTAGCCTCCACTTGTTCCTTGGGGAGTTGTAATAGCTCCTATCACTTTTAGAGCTGAAGCTCAACTTTATGATTTACCAAAAGGGTCGAGAAAGATTATACCCAAATTTAGAGTGGATGGCAAATTTTCTCTAGAAGCACACATGCAAGCTTTCTTTATCGCTTCCTCTATTCTTGCAATACAGCATGAGGATGTTGTCATGAGGCTTTTTGTAGAATATTTAACTGACGTTGTTGTCGATTGGTTTAACCACCTCCTACATGGTTCTATTAATAATTAGGCTACCTTGAGATCTAAGTTTGAAAGCATATTTAAATATGTTGAGAATGACCAAGGTCTAGTTGTTCAGCTGGGTTCAATGAAGAAAGAAATTCATGAACCAATGAGGGAATTTGTAGCCAAGTTTAATGAGTTGTATAATAGAATTTCTAAGAATATGAACCCTGGGGGAGATTTTTTGAAAGAATTCTTTATTAACTCCCTACCAGAAGATGCAAAATTCACTATTAAAAGGGAAGGTGCAGCCAATATTGATGAAACCCAAGAAAGAGTTATATCTATTGAGGATGATCTGCTTGTTGTTGGTAAATGGAAAAAGGAACTATAGATTGGAAAGCCTTCACCATTAAACTCTACTGATCTAGTCATACAAATATTGGCCAATGACATAATCACTTTCAAAATACAAATGCCAAAGGGTCCACCACCATTGTACTAAGATATACCAAGGAAAGATTATGGTTATCAAGGAGGTCATAATAAAGCATAACCATTGACTGGCCCTACTCAGAGGTTGGCCATTGAGGGAGCTCCTTCTTCAAGTAAGAATAATCATATGATTTTTAATTTTCATTTAACCTCAGACCATGATGGAGCTAGTTGTCTAGAAATCATCAGATTCATGCAAATGCTCTCAACTAATGAGCATGTTGCAAAGCCATATGTGGAGGAACCAAGTCAATCCAATGATTTTGATATCAATTTATTTGATTATGTACAATATATCAAGGAAATATAAGATGTGTATGTCAAGATTAATTATCCTAATTGTGTTGTGTTCACTAGAGCACAACAATCCAAAGGGGAGATAATTGGTTTATCACTGGTCCCTAAGTATTTCTTGATGAAGCAAAAGAAATTAGAGCAAGTTGTATCTAAAGGTACAATAGTTGAGGTACCTTCCACTTCTCTCCCTAGATCTACTATTCCTATTTCATTTGATATAGTAGAGTCATGTAAAAACACAAAAATTCAAATTTCACAAGCTGAATATTTAAGGCTCAATCCCATAGAATTGGATAGGTTGGTCAAATATGTTAAACAAGAACCTTCTCCTTCCCAATGTAATGCCAAAATACCTATTGAAAGTGAAATTTATACTGAGGATAAAGTCTATTTAAACTCTGTAGAAAAGAATTCAAACCAGCAAAATCCCTATGCAAAGTTAGAACCCTTTATGTATCATTGTACATTGATGGTTTTAGATTAACTATATCATTGATTCTGGAGCCTCAGAGAATGTGATGTCAACTCAAATAGCTAAGGCCCTAGATCTATATTTTACTTCCTCTTATGGTAAATACTATTCTATGGATGGCTCACCCATTGCCATCATAGGACAAATAAAAGATGCCCAAGTAGCTCTAGCTGCTTTCCCTAAAAAGAGGTTGAAGATGACTATATTGGTTGTTGATATCCCTACCAGTTATGGCATGATCTTGAGTAGGAGATTTTGTAAATATTTGGGTGGGGAATACAAATGGACTAGTTGCATGCCTTGATACCATTAAATGGGAAGAAAGTGCGTCTTAATCCTGAGCCTAAAGTTAAATTCATAGTCCTGAAATCTGGTGATCCAAGAGCAAACATCTTGTTCATAGAAACTAGTATGGGCACCTATATGTGTTCCTCAACCCAGGAATAAGAACCAAATCCAATCAATCTTGATTTGATCAATGAGTTATGGACACTTGAATTTGATGGAAGTTTTTCTACTACCAGGTCAGGTGTAGGGGTTGTCTTAGTATCACCAGATGGTTATAATTTTCCTTTTGCTTTCAAGTTAGATTTTGTCAATACTAATAATACAATAGAATATGAAGCTCTACTACTTGGTCTTAATGTAGCAAAATAAAAGGGTATCAAAGAGTTGAGAGCTATAGGAGATGTATAATTAATTTTTAAACAAATTTAGAAAGCTTATACTATGAAAAATGGTAGACTTAAGCATTATATAAATAGAGTGTGGGATTTTATTGAGGATTTTGATGCCTTTTCTATTGAATCAATCCTAAGAGACCAAAACACTAGAGCTGATTCTTTAGCAGTCTCAGCATCACTGCTTTTGCCACACCTTGACTTTAAGAATAAATCGTATAAAATTGAAATTGTCTACCGTCCTAGTATTCCTGATAATGTAGATCATTGGCAAGTTTTTAATAATGATCAACAAATTATTGCATTTTTGGATAAGGCTGGACCTTTTTCCAACATTTCATTTGAAGGCACTGATGAGAAGAATAATGAAACTTTGGAAGGTGATATTACTTCCCCTAATGGAAGAAAACCTGAAATCATCCAACTGAAAGGTAACAATATTCCTAAAGGTTTGGTTTCCCTTGAAGACTTATTCGATAGACATGATCAATATTTGAAGAAAAAAAATAAAGTTTATATTGAATCATTTGCTGATTTCGATAAGGTTAACATTGGTACAGAAGATGACCCTAAAATTGTCTATATTGGAAAATGTTGTTCTCCTTGAGAAATAGAGAAATTAATCTCTTTGTTGATTAATTACAAATATGTTTTTGCTTGGTGCTATGCTGATTTTAAAAAATTCAGAAATGGAGAATTGCAACATAAAATTCCATTAAAACCTGGTATGACACCATATAGGTGAAGACAACAGAATTATAATCCTAAGGTAGCTGGAGCCATCTTTAGTGAAATTGATAAGATGTTGAAAGTGATAATTATTTACCCCATTCATCATTCTACATGGGTAGCTAATATAGTTCATGTTATGAAGAAAAATGGGGAAATTGGAATATGTGTTAATTTCAATAATTTGAATCAAGCCTCCTTGAAAGATAATTATCCGCTACCTACCATGGATCACATATTACAAATAGTAGTCAGTTCTAAAATCATGTCCATGCTTGATGGATTTTCTTCTTATAATTAGGTTGAAGTAGCTCCAAAAGATCAACATAAAATAGCTTTTACTACTCCTATTGGTGTTTTTTCTTACAGTAGAATGCCATTTGGTCTTATGAATGCAGGAGTAACTTTTTAAAGGGCTATGGATTTATCTTTTAGTGATCTAAGAAATAAAATCATTGTGATTTATTTGGATGATCTAATAGTGTTTTCTAAGAAAAGAGCTAATCATTTCCATGATCTTGGTGTGATATTACAATGTTGTAGAGAACAAGGGATTTCTTTAAATCCTAAGAAATCCATTTTTGCTATAACTAAGGGAAAACTCTTAGGTCATATTGTTTCAAAAGATGGAATTAAAGTGGATCCTGAAAGAGTTAAACCTATCATGCAGTTGAGGTTTCCAGCGAACAAAGATGACACTAGGTCTTTCTTCGGTCAAGTAAACTTCCTAAGAAGGTTTGTGCCTAATTTTACTGAGTTGACAAAGCCCATTTCTAATATGATGAAAATCATCCTGTATTAAAGTGGAGTAAGGAGGGTAAGCAATCATTTGAGGACATAAAATTTGCCATCATGAATGCACCTACATTGGTCCATTTTGATTTTACAAAAGATTTCATTATCTATAGTTATGCATCTAAGCATACTCTATCATCCATTCTGTTGTAGAAAAATGAACAAGGTATTGAAGCCTCAATCTCTTTTATGAGTACACCTCTCAATAAATATGAGCTCAAATACTCTTTCCTTGAAAAATATGCTTATGTCATGGTGAAAGCATTAAAAAGCTTCAGATTTTACATTCTTCATTCTCATACAACTATTTTTGTTCCTAAAACCACGGTTAAAAGTATCCTCTCCCAACAGGGCATTGGATGCAACAAAAGAGGATCTTGGATAACAAAAGTGCAAGAGTATGATATTGAAATTAAGCCCACCAATCTTGTGAGAGGAAAAGGTTTAGCCAAGATGATTGCAGAAAGCAAAACTACTGAAGAAGAATGATTGCCTTTGGTTCTTTTTACTAGTACTACAGATGAGTGGTTTTCTGAAGTTACTCACTTCTTGACTTATGGTGATTGTTCGTCACATTTATCATCCAAAGAGAAGAGGAACCTAAAACTCGAAGCTAGAAAATATGTTCTTTGGAAAGGAAATTTGTATCAAAATGTTGTCGATGGAGCTTTCTTCAGATGTGTCGACAAAGAGCAACAAAAAAGATTACTAGAATTTTTTCATAATGAGGCATGTGGTGGACACTTTTAGCTTTTGTAACTACTTTCAAAATTTTGCATCAAAGGTTATATTGGCCAAGAATGTTTAAATATTCCTATTAATGGGTATCAAAGTACAAGAAGTGTTTGAGATTTATTGGTAGACCTCACCTTGTAGCCTTTCCATTAAATCCTCTAGTAATAGACTAACCTTTTCAACAATGGGTTTTGGATTTTATTGGTCAAATCAATCCCAACTCTAGTGAAAGGCATACATATATGTGTTAAGCACAAGATATACTGAGAGGGGGGGTGAATCAGTATATCATATATCTTATAAATTTTTACTTAAATCAAATTCCACTTAACCATTCATTCAAGATATGCAATAAAATTGAAATAATAACATGCACCACACAAGAGAGAGACACCAAATTTTAATGTGGAAACTCAATGTGGGAAAAACCATGGAGAACAATCTCAAGTATATGAATGAGGACCAACTTGTAGGAGCACCAACCCCTTTGCTGAGCACCAACACATCAACATTTCGTGAGCACCAACCCACAAGAGTACCAACCCCTTTGTTGAGGACCAACACAACAACTATTCGTGAGCACCAACCCACAGGAGCACCAACCCCTATTGTGTGTACCAAACAACTATATCTCATGTTGTTTTCTCAACATATTATAGCACATTACTATATCTCTTCTCTTTTCTCTTCTCTCCTCATGCTCTTCTTAGCTAGATAAAATCATTTGCTTACATGCTCTCTCTCTCGCATATATAAAACAATTACAAACCATGGACACTCTTTTATATTACAAATGGCTTACCAAGCCTCCTTTTACATCTTACCAAATGACCTTTGGAATTTACCTTTTGTGACCCTTCAATCCACATGGAAAATGGCACCAAACTTGCATGACACTTCATATTCTTCCATTCAAAAAGTCACATGGTGACCCTTCATGAGCAAATTCATCCTTTCCCTTTTTGTCTTTGTCTTGGTGACCTTTCAAATTCCTCAAGGTGACCCTTCATGGGAAAATGCATCTTTTCCCTCTTTTGTCTTCATGTGATGACTCTTTAAATTCCTCAATGTGACCCTTCATGGGAAAATGTGTCCTTTCCTTCTTTTGTCTTTATCTCATGACTCTTTGACTTCTTCATGGGCCCCCTTTTGTCTTTATGCAACAAATAATATATCCATTAATATTTAAATAATATTAACACACTTTAGCCAAGATATAAACATTAAAAACACTTTTAATGCTATGGGGCCTTTGTCACCAACAATGCTAGACCTTTGACATCAATGACAATATTTCCAACAATCTCCCCCTTTGTCATTAATGGCAACTTTAAACTAAAACTACCACATCCTAAAACCTGTACTACACCTATTCTACCATATACAATAACCCACCCTTATTGTATCATCTTGTACCTATTTTTTTACCTATTCCTGTACCTATTTTATATCTGTTCATGTACCTATTTTTGTATTTCTCCCCCTTTGACATCAACGGCAAAGGGTCTATCTTGGAGCTAACACTTAGCTCCCCCTCAACTGATGTTGATCCTCAATGGTAGAAATTAAAATAAATTACTCCCAACTTCTCCCATAGATAATTAATGTGTCTTTTGGTAGTGCCTTTGTGAAAATATCTGCTAGCATATATAAATTGTTGTCTATCCTCTAGGCATCTGCAATCAACACATCTGAATATTTTTTTCTAATCTCACAACCTTCTACATAAAAATTTAATGTGTATACCTTATCACATATTTGAATTACACTCAACAGATTATGCTTAAGACCTTTTACATAAAATACATTCTTAGTCTTGGTTCTACCATTATCCAAACTAAATGTACCTTTTCTAGCTATCTTGGCCGTGGTATTGTCTCTAAATTTCACTCTACCACCACTAATTTTCTTTAGAGTTATGAACCTGCTCTTGTCTCCTATCATGTGCCTCAAACATCCACTATCGATGAACCATGGTTGTTCTTTATTTCTTATATGTAAAGTTGTCTAAACTAACAAGGACTCTTCAGGTTGTTTCTTCTGCCATGAACATATCTAAACTTTCTTCTTAATGAATGGAGTTTTGAAACTTTGGTCCTTCTTGACTAAATCGAACACGCTTCTACAATGTCAAGCTATGTGTCTGAATAATTACATTTGTAACATACTATAGCCTCTTCATCAAAGCCTAATAGAGAAGCAAAAGAATTGTCACTTCTGCTTGACTCTACATTAGTTTCTATCTCTTTGTTTCTGAAATTGTTAGCTCTTTTCTGACAGTATATTTTCTTATATCCATAACCATTATAATAAAAACAATAAACATGAAAATGAAATGTGCTTATTCATGTATCTTCGACTTGGTTGTCTTTTATAGCTTTTTTCCTTCAAACTTTATTTTTTTGAGTTGTCTTCTACATTTTTTACTTCTTTCCCTTTTATTTCTTCTTTTGTAAGAGCTTCAGCATAGCTCTTTTTCTTTTCAAATATGATACATGTCTTATCTGATATAGACTTTTGACTTTCTAATATCTTTTTCAACATGTCAGTGCTATCCTCAAATTTTGAATCACTAGCTCCTTTATCATTGACTGCTTTCTTAATATCTTCTTTTAAAGAGGCAATTTCAATAACATACCTTTCACATTCTTCACTTACTTTTTGCAACTATGTTGTTATATATTTTTCATTCTTTTTAGCTTCTTCAAAGTGTGATTGTAGATCATCAATTATTTCTTTTGACTCCTTTTCATTTTTCTCGATCTGGTGTTTCAATATTCGATTCTTCTTTTCAACAACTTCTAATTATTCTAAGGCACATATGTGTTCTCCTTCTAGATTCACCTCAGCTTCATCCTCATTTTCATCATGTTCTTCTTCTTCATCATCTCTAATTTTAGTTTTGGAGGCATCTTCATGTGCTTAGACTGATATCTCATGATCTTTCTCAATTTTGACTATGAACCTCTCATGATTATTCTTCAAATACTCTAATTCAGCCTTCAACTAATCACACTCTTCCTCTCTTGATCTCAAACTTGAATATGCAACATCTATTTTATTCTTAATATCTTCAATAAACATAATATCTTCTTTTGATTCTATATCCAACTTAGAATCCAAGATACACACATGTTCCTTAAGAACCTCAACCACAGATTTCAACTCTTGATTCTCCTTCTTTAGTTGCTTGGCCATTGTGCTTTCCCCGATCTACCTTCAAGCTATTAAACTCTTTCCAAAGGAACCTGCTCTAATACCAATTGTTAATCATAGGATATACTGAGAGGGGGGGTTGAATCAGTATATCATATATCTTATAAACTTTTATCTTAAATAAAATTCCACTTAACCATTCATTCAAGATATACAATAAAATTGAAACAATAACATGCACCACACAAGAGAGAGACACCAAATTTTAACATGAAAACCTAATGTGGGAAAAACCATGAAGAACAATATCAAGTATATGAATGAGCACCAACTCAAACTACAACATTCATAAGCACCAACTTGTAAGAGCACCAACCCCTTTGTTGAGTACCAACACAGCAAATGTTCACGAGCACCAACCCACAAGAGCACCAAACCCTTTGCTGAGCACCAACATAATAATTGTTCATGAGTACCAACCCACAGGAGAACCAACCCCTATTGTGTGTGCCAAACAACTATCTTTCAATGTTGTTTTCTCAATATATGATAGCACATTACTATATCTCTTCTCTTTTCTATTCTCTCCTCGTCGTCTTCTTAGCTAGATAAAATCATTCACTTCCATGCTCTCTCTCGCATATATAAAACAATGACAACCCATGCACACTCTTGAATATTACAAATGGTTTACCAAGCCTCCTTTTATAGCTTAACAAATGACCTTTGGCATTCACCCTTTGTGACCCTTCAATCCACATGGAAAATGGCACTAAACTTGCATGACCCTTCATATTCTTCCATTCAAAAAGTCACATGGTGACCCTTCATGAGCAAATTCATCCTTTCCCTTTTTGTCTTTATGCAGGTGACCTTTCAAATTCCTCAAGGTGACCCTTCATGGGAAAATACATCCTTCCCCTCTTTTGTCTTCATGTGATGAAACTTCGAATTCCTCAAGGTGACCCTTCATGGGAAAATGCATCCTTTCCTTCTTTTATCTTTATCTCATGACTCTTTTACTTATTCATGGGCCCTCTTTTGTCTTTATGCAAAAAATAATATATCCGTTAATATTTAAATAATATTAACACACTTTAGCCAAGATATGAACATTAAAAACACTTTTAATGTTATGGGTCCTTTGTCACCAACAATGCTAGACCTTTGACATCAATGACAATATTTCCAAAAACATATCTTGATTGCTATAGACTATTTCACTAAATGGGTCAAAGCCATTCCAGTAAAGCAAACTAATTCTGAGGTTGTGTGTAATTTCTTGAAATAAAATATACTGGTAAGATTTGGGGTTCCCAAGAATATTGTCGTTGATAATGCCAGTCCTTTTGCATCTATAGAAATTACTCTTTTCTGTTATAATTATGGTATTAGTTTGGCTCACTCATCTGATTATTATCCTCAAGGAAATGGGTAGGCCGAGTCAAGCAATAAAAATTTGATTTCCATTATCAAAAATCTAGTAGATGAAAACCATAGGGGATGGCATAAAAATTTATATGATGCTTTGTGGGTTAATAGAGTGATGTATAAAAGAGCTATTTGCATGTCTCCTTTTTAGCTAGTAAATGGCATTGATAGTGCCTTACCGACACCTTTGGAACTCTAAGCACTCAATCTACAAAAGGCTATTGAATATGAGAAATTCCAATCTACACTAGAAAATAGGGTCATGTACCTAAATAAACTAGAAGAACAAATGGAATTAGTGGTGGACAAGATTTCAAAGCTCTAGTAGATGGTGAAGAGATTTTTTGATAAAAGGGCCAGACAAAGGAATTTAATAGTTGGTGATTCAGTTCTTCTTTGGGACAGGCAAAGGGAGCTGAAAGGAGCACGTAAGAAATTTGATTCTCTCAAGAAAGGACCTTTCCAGGTAAAATAGATCATTGTGATAACACTTTTCTACTGGTTTATCCGGATGGTACTATTCTACCTCTTGCCTATAATGGGCAAGATTTGAAGTTATTTGAGTAATTTTGTTCTTGGGTTGTCCTTGTATATAGCTTCCCTTGTTCTGTTTTAGCTTGTTTAGTTTTGACTATGTTTCCCAATGAATAAGGCTTTATGCCATGGTTGTTTTGGATTGTCTACATCTTGTTAGTCCTTGCCCCCATTCAGATCCAGTGTTACCCCTAATTTGAATTTATGTTATGCATTCATGTTTTTCTCTTATTTGAATTTCCCAAGTCTTCATCCCATTCATTTTCCAAGTCTTGATGCCTTGTTACTCCATATTATTACTTGATGTTGTGGGTCTTGCGAGTTTCATAACATAAGTCATTGATCTCCCAAGTTCCAAAACCATGTTGCGGGCTTTTAGAATTTTATATTCTCTCGATCACCAGACTAGGTTAGTCTTTTTATTAGTTGTGAGTCTTGCGTAGTCAGTAAGTCAGAGGTTTTTGAAACTTTGAAACTCCTGACTTTTGGTTCTAAAGTTTTAAAATCCTAAAAATCAGTGATATAGCTTTGTTCTTTTCATTTCAAAGGTGCCACCACCCTATTTAAATGGCTTAAATGGCACAATCTAGAGTTGTCTTATCAAGATTTTTGAGAGATGCGTGAATTTTGAAATCTTTATTTCAAAGGAGATAGAATTGAAACCAAATTGATGTAATATTAAAAACACCTCTTGTCAAAGTTATGGCATAACTAATGTGACAAGGATTTGCTAATTCATTTCACTGTGTTTTCTACTCTCTACAATTACCTCTCGAAGGCATAGGTGTTCTTTCTTTGTAGGATGGAACTCATACAAGCAAGAATTGAAAGCTAATGGTTTGGCATAAAGGACATAGAATTTGGACACCTGAATATGGAGGAACTTTGATCATGCCTAGATTAAAACACTTGAATGCCATTAGAAGATAGGATTTTGCAAAGTGGTTTGGCTAGCGTTAGAAGTTTCCCTGAGGCCGTGCAAAGCATTGACCTGGTAATCGCATGCACATGGAGGTAAATTATTGAGATGTAGGATATAAAGGCTATGGATAGATTAGTCATTGTAAAAATAACTCCTGAGGTAGTTTCCCATGCATTGAAGCTTCCTAAAAAATAAAGTATGGAAGAGATGTTCATGATTGTGGGTGATGAGTTTTTAAAAGCAAATGAAGATTGGTGTAAAAATTCTAAAGCGAAGAAGTGGTTAAAGTCTGAGAAAAAGGGTAAGTCTCAATTACTTTCCAAGCTTAAAATAATACATTTTAAGGATGAAATCTCATATGCTCACTTTATTACATCGCATAGTTGGCAATGCTCAAACCAACTCCTTTGAATTGTGGATGTGTCAGTTTGTTCTAGTTATTTGTAATGATAAGCAATTCATTGACTGGGGGGAAGTTATTAGTTATCATTTAAATGAGAAATTAAAAAAGATTCAACAGACTATTGTTTTCCATATGTGCTCATACTTGGTATATATTTTAGCCAGTCAGAAGGATGTCTGGGCAGGATTGAAGCCACAAGGCCTTCTGACACCAAATATTCATGTATTTAAATCCTTTCCATAGTTCACTAAACAATTTGAGATGAATAATTATTATCACCTCAATAATTCATTTCTAATGGAAATTGTGATGAGATTGGATGGAAACCCTGAGTTGCAGATTTCTTCCGAAGCAGCCTCCTTGATCATGAGATTTAGAAGCTTTTGTGTGCAATTTGAAAGGTTCACTTATTTTTGGGTAGGAGGATTTAAGAAGGATCTAATGAAGTTACATTGGTATGCAAATGATTTCTTAGTTTTTTTGGATATTTGTAGACAAATGTCTATAGTTGATGTGAAATATGTGAGTATGGGGAAGCAAGGTTATGTGTTTCCATTTTCAATGTCTTCTTCTTCTTGTAAGAGCAATCAAAGTGCCAAAGGAGAAGAGAAGATTCTAAGTGAATATAATCTTCAATATTTGTTTGTAATAACTAATTTTGATAGCAAAGGTTATGTAAGGTAGAATTTGTATGGGAGTGGCTCTTATGAGCATCACCCTAGTATTGAAGATTTCTAGGAAGATTGCAGTGATGAAAGGGAAGTACAGAAGAGGGGATATATGAGGTTAACTTTGAAATAGATCCAAGACTATGGTCTTTATTTTCAGATTCTTAAAAGTGTTGAAGAAGATGCTGAGATTCTAGACCCTGAATATCAAGCTATTGTGACCAAACCTCTCCTCGAGATTAATTGGTCAGGTGATGAAGTTTTAGATTTGAAAACTCAAACTACTCCTATGTTCCAAAGAACTCAACACTGGCTAGATGGAAAGTGGTGACAAAGTGTTCGTCCCATTCATGAACAAAGGACCCCATAGAGGAGTGAGCAAAGGATTGTCTAGACTTCTAGTATCAATGTTTCATCTAAGAGATAGGAAATTCATTCATCTAATACTAGTTCACAATCAGGCGGAGATGGGGAGAAGCCTAAGGAAGTGGTTAAGCTGAAAATAGTCTTTGAACAAGATGCTTCTTCTCCTGTGATTTTTAAAGTTCCTCCTTCCCCTAGTGAAAATGTTGTTGTTTCTATTTCTACTATTGAAATAATTAGAAATGAAAACATTTAAAGTAAAACTGTGACAACCTCCCCTGGATGGTTGAAAAAGGTTGTTGAAAAGAAGAGAAATAATGTGCTAATGATGATAACTGTTGTTGATACGGTTGTCAAGTTGTTGTAAAGTTCCTCCAAGCCTAAGAAGGCCAAAAGAATGTCTATGATGATGATTGATGCTTCTTCTAGGCATCGGTTGTTGGAAATTGCTAATCCTGTAAAGGATATAAATGAGAATGAAATAGTTGAGATGGATTATAATATTACCCATGTTGACATGGGGCCTTCTACTTTGGAAAGTGATGTTTACCATGTTGACTTCTCTGTCAATGCCTTATGTAGACACCAAAATTGTGTCGACCCCCCTTGGTCCCTTACACATTTTATTAATTTAAAATAAATTACTTATTTTAAATTAATGACATCACCCTAGACACCTCACCTTGGACACCTCGCCTAGACCATTTCCTACCTTATGACCCACCCTATGACTAAGTCCTTCACATCATAACTACCTAAGACCTATTCCAACTTCCTAACTAACCCTCGTGCCTAATAAACCTGCCTTTTGATCATTCTCTAACGGCAAAAGCACTTGGTGGATGGAGAAATAGGCCACACAGCCCTTTTACCCATTCTCTACCACCGACATCGGTCAACTATCGGCCGACACCGGTGGGATAGCTAACATCGGTTACTTAAACTAGGTTCTAACCTTGAGCTATCCCCCCCGAATCCTCTCCCCTCAAAACTCTCTCTTACTCGCTCGCTCTCTGACTCCCGAATCCTCTCCCCCCAAACTCTCTCTCTCAAAATCTATCTCTCTCTTCCGAATTCTTCCTCTCGAACTCTGAGACATCAACGCGCACACTCTGAGACCAAGCATCAAACTTTGACTTTCACTCTCCAGGCTATAGAAACTCTGCAAAATCACTCCAGACATTGGATTGGAAACATTGCATGAGATCTTCGACATTAGCCACAACCAGAGCTAAGTATTCTTCTGTCTTATTTTAGTATTTAGAATAACTTGGTAATTAATTTCTATTTACTATTTCTAAATACTATCAATCAGACCCGACTTCTTCTTGGAGAGGCTGAAAATCCTTCCCCATATCCTTTATCCTCTTTACACACCAACCTTCTACCTTTGTCCCTTCTTAGACCCTACTCATTGTCTCACAACCCTGTAAGCTTCCAGAGTCCTCTATCGACCACAGACATAATCCAAAACCCATCCAAGGCCCATTTCCCTGACTGGCATCGACCACTGCCCCTACCAACATCGGTAACATAACCGACGTCGGCATATTGACAAACTGACGCTGACAGAACTACCAACGTCGGCGACTGTGACAGACCGACTGCAGAAAATAGGTACGCATTATCTTTATTTCTCTTTCTTAGTCTTTCACCATCTCTTTTAAATGACACTCTTTTTCTAAAAAGTGGACTATCATCCCTTACAGAGCTTTACACTTTCAGGACCGAGCGTGTTGCTTGGCAGTCCACCATATCTTTATCTAACACTATCTTTGTTCAAAGTCTTTCTTCTTACAGGTGTCTTCCTCCATAGCCAAAGAGGAGATCCGACAACATCTGGATACGATGCGTAACTTAATCTGGGTATCATCTAACCCCTGACCTTTATCTTTAGTTTCTTCTTCTTCTGAATGTAAATAGAAAAAATGTAGAGAAACATTCTGGCACGCCCGGTGGGACCTTGGGGTTTTCCTTGGGTTCATTCTTATAAAAAAGCAAACTTTCATATAGATGCATTAGATTCTCTTCTTGCATCCTCTTCCTCTTTCTTTTTATTTCAAAAAGACACCATTAGTACAAGTTAAAAAGAACATCCTTCTTTTTCTTCTTGTCATTTCTTGCCTGCATCTTAGAGTAGTGAAAATTCATACTCTTAACCTTTTCTCCACTTGTTTGCATCTGAACAAAAGATTTCAATTTGGGTTAAAAATAAATGCATCTCATTCCTGTTTGAGTGCATATTTAGCCCGCTCACCTAGTAATTAAAAACACATTATGAATAAATCGTAGTGCACATATGTTACACAACCAGACCACATCACATCAAATCAAACATTTTAACTTACCTGAGACAAGGCTTGACTAGGATTTCATCACCTAGCGGATACCTTACCTTTCTCGGTGATCCTACTTGGATTTCACCACCAAGAGGAGGATCCACTCTGTTCTCTGGTAGAGTATAAACTATAGGCGAAGTATATATTGGCTAAGCGGCCCAGCTCAGCTCTGGGTTCGTGAAGTGAAGGGAGCAAGCCCCTAGCACCAGGCCATGTACAGAACCTAACATAGATTTTTGAGCACCAAAACATAACCTGAAACCAACCATAGACTTCCTCTTTAGGACCCGTTCTTAAAGCCCAATTCCCAAACACATTCTTCTAAGGCATAAGCCACCACGACTCTAAAATTTATTCTTAGGAATTTAAATTTTTAGAGGTTGCTTGCCTTCATCTATTTTGATGTTCTTATCTGGTTTTTTGAGTTGGTGAGGACGCATCATTTTAAGATCTAAAAACAACTCAAAATTTCTCTTTATTCCAAAAATTTTCAATTTTCTAAGTTTCTAGAAATACACAGACACCGACATCAATTTTCCAACCGACGTCAGCAACTTATCCTCATCGACATCGGTTTTTCTATCGACGTCAGCAACTTATATTCACCAACTATGGTTTTTCAACTGACGTCGGTCACTGTCAATAAAAATCTTTCCAAAATAGCAAGCTTAAAACCCAACTTTTTTGTTGTTCAACACACATTCTGGTTTTCTAAAATTGAAATACACAGTTTTTAGAACCTGAATCCATTTCGTCTTGAATGGTTTTGACACATAGTCAAGCTAAAACTCTTGTTGACCACACAAGGCAACAACCACTTCCACCGTTGCCCTCCATAACAAGTCCTCCAATGGAGTATCATTCAGACACTGAGCGTACTCCTACCCCGAATCAACCACCTATTATTCCTTTAGGGGATCAAGACTTTGAGAGATTCCTTGACCTCAACGTCAAGGCTCTCCAACACTATCTCGCGAGAAGCCAAATGCGAGATCCTTCAGGTAACCCTGTTCTTGGGATGCCAACTTCCTTAGTTGAAATGGCAATAATACCAACAGCCTCCATTACTCAACCCATGGTCACTTAAGCCATTGCCTCGATCAGTCACCCAACCATGGCCAACGTTCAAGATTTAGCCTCTCCTATTTCCAGACCTACCTCCATTAGGGTTTTCGTACCCCCTCAACCACAAACAATTCAACCAAGTACAACACCTTTTCAGAACTTGATTGTCTCTACCCCACCCACTCTTGCACCCATAAATACAAGAGTGATTACATACCCTTTAACTAGTGTCACCACTGTTCAACCACCCTTGGCGACATCTATTCAACTTGTGCCCTCCAACTTCACAGCACAAGCCCCCGTGACCTCAACATCAGCCCCTATGACAAACTACCAATATGTTGTGCATATACAAAAGCAACCAAGTACGTGTTACACCCCTCTTAACACCTTCCAGGTACCTTACAATCTAGGGGGTGCTCCACCTGCCAATCCGTCAGCCGATCTAATCAAGATGTTGATAGATAAGATGTCTAACTTTGAGACATCCATTTCTAGTTCAAGCAATGTTCTTTCATATGAACAAATCTGCAATGAACCCATTCACCCTTCTGTGCCTATCAGACCATACCCTAGCCAGTGGTAACTCCATAAATTTACTCACTTTCAGAGTAAAGAGGAGCCACAACAAGATTTGTGAGCGTTTAGACACGCTTGCTACCTTATAGCACACGATGATGCGTTACTACTTCGCACATTCCCCATGTCACTTTTCGGTGCCACCCTTGATTGGTATAGCTCCATTACCAGTCACTCTCTTTTTACCTTCACTCAACTAGCCCAATTATTCCTCAACCACTTTTCAATCAACATCACTAAAAAGGTCTCCATTACAGATTTATATTCTATTAGACAATTTGATGATGAGTCAATAGCTGACTTTGTCGCCCGTTGGAGAGGTTTGATTAACCGACTCTCCTTTTCATTACCTCAACCTGAGCTCATTGAGCTCTTTTCAAGAGCATGTGCCAAGCACATCTCATCCACTTTGTGGGTCCAAACATTCCACACATTTGATGAAGCTTTCACCATGGCCTGAAAGCTTGAACTCTACGCAGTCGAAGAGGATAAGGTCAAATTGCATAGCACAAATACCAACGCAAAATCCAATGACCCTTCTTCCAAACCTTCTTCTTCTAACTCCAAGTCCAAGGGATTAGCAAACACTATGGTACTTAGATCATCATCTTCGACTACAACCAACCAAGTTGAGCCCTCCACATCAGAATACATCACTACACAATTCACACAACAATACGTACAGCGTCAATACAGTCCAATAGGAGAATCATACGCTTTTGTGTTCGATAAATTAGTCAAGCAAGGGGTCCTCAATCTCCCTCAAATCTGACCTGTCCAATTTAACCCCTCACAAGCCATCTCTGCATGGTATAGGGAAAATGACTTTTGTAATTATCACCGTGTCAATGGTCATGACACGGACAATTGTAAAACCTTCAAAAATGTTATTCAAGACATGTTGGACAAAGGGGATCTTGTTTTGGATAACCGAAATGCACTGGCTAACCAAAACATAGACATATTTAGACAACCATCCCCCAAGTCAGAATAACATTCAGACCATAGTCGATGACCTTCAAGAGCGTAATATACGCATAGTCGACATGGTTTCTAACCAACCTCTCCCATAGTATAAAGAGGTTAATCAACCTATTTCTCCACCACAGGTAGAAGAGTCTTCTTCTCCTATTTATCCATCACGAGTAGAAGAGCCTTCTTCTCCTATTTGTCCACCACAGGTAGAAGAGCCTTCTTCTCCTATTTGTCCACCACAGGTAGAAGAGCCTTCTTCTCCTATTTGTCCATCACGGGTAGAAGAGCCTTCTTCTCTGGTTTGTCTACCACAGGTAGAAGAGCCTTCTTCTCCTATTTGTCCACTACAGGTAAAAGAGCCTTCTTCTCCTATTTGTCCTCCACTGATGGAGGATAGTCCTCCATCCAACCCCCTTTCATACGTAGGAGAGTCTACTTTGACCTCTCCCATATTGGAGGATGCTTTGACGGTACCAACACCGGTGGCCTCGCCCTCATCCTTTTTATCACCAATGGGGGATCATACTTTCCCCGCTCCTAGACCACAAGTCGAAGGCACGATCATCCCTGCGCTCTACCCTCTCGAAGAGCCACATTCTCCAATCCCTTCTCCACCAAGAGAAGAAATTGTCCCTTCACCCACTTCAGCTGAAGAAGATCTAGTTATGGTTCTTTCTCACCTTTGGCCCATGATTTTTGCATCCCACATATTTCCGCTCTCACAATCACCCAAATCCTCCAAACGATCGACTATAAAGCCTCACGCAACCTCATCTAAACCCTCACAAGCGTCTGCTATGCCAAAATAGATTAAAACTCTCAGTGTTCTCCCTATATCAAACCTCACTCACCCACAAGTGAAGGTAGATTTGAACCTTGCCTTGCACAATAGTAGTCCTCACCCTAAACTAAAGAAGGTTGTTAAACCACATTGGAGAATTCCTCCCCCACCTTCACCATTACCCTCTATCTTGGGTCCACATCCATCTACTCTAATAAGAATGCTTCCTACTCCAACACCTCACAGAGGTAAATTACCTCCATTATTCCCTGTACCCATCAAACATATATTTCTTCCAACAAATTCAGCACCTCTCATCAAGAAAGTGCCATCTAGGCGAGTGACCACACCACCAACGAACAAAGTGGTACGACAAACTCCCCCTACAACTCCTAAATAGAAGTTTTCAACCCCTATTACAGCAATGAGCGCAGACCCATTGGTAGGTTCCTATGCTTCGATGTTATGTCAATTGTTGCAGTCGTCTAGCATCATCCTCCCGCCCATTAAACCATACCAACCTCTCGGATCAAAACCATCTTGGTTCGATGACACTAAAATTTGTTGGTATCATCGCACACCTGGACATGATACTGAACGTTGTTGTGCCCTTAAGGTTGCCATTCACCAACACTTGGAAAAAGGCACCCTTCTTGTTGGGGATCTTCTTGACCCCCTTTTTGACAAATCACCGACACCATCCCATGCCTCTCAAACCTCTTTACCTAAATTGGGATCCCAACACAAGATTGTGGTCCCTTTACCACCTTCTCCCCCTATATTTGAAATCAACACTATTAATGTGGCCACCAGGTCCCAAACACCAAAGGATAAAGGAAAAGAGTAGGTCTCTACCCCTTCGACATATATATTTGCCAAACCCTTTCAACCACCAAAACCCAAGATTTCTATCTTGGGCACATCTCGACCAACATCTCTAGGGGAAATCCCTCCTAACCTCTCTAGTCCACATGACATTTGGTACAAACGACTTGTTGACTACTTAACTTATTCTATCATTCCTCCTAATGTCTCTAGCAATGGACAACAAGATTTTATCAAAAGTACTACTCAATACACTATGCTAGGGGGTCTTCTCTACAAACAAGGCTTCAATGGCCTCCTCCTCTGATGCTTAACCACCACTGAAACATCTCATGTCGTTAAACAAGTCCATGATGGGATTTGTGGGGGACATTCTAGTGGTAAATTGGTTGCCAAGCGCATCCTCCGCCTGGGTTATTATTGGCCCACTCTTAACCAAGACTGCAACGACTATGTTCGGCGTTGTATCAAATGCCAACAACATGATAACCAACTTCACGTCCAACATTGACCAAAACACGCCTACAACAAAAATCTAAAAGAGCAAGATTTCACAATCAAAGATCTCGTCCTTAAAGAAAACCAACATGTGACCAATATGGAAAGAAGCAAATGAGACAAGTTTGCTCCTAATTGGCTCAGACCTTACATAATAACACACAACTATTGATCAGGGACTTATCGTATGTCTTCTCTCGAAGGCCGACCAGAACCTAAGCCCCTTAATGCCTTACATCTATGACCATTCTATTTTTAATCAAGTAATCATTCACTTGATGTTTAACTTGAGCTCGTCCCTTGAGCAACCCCCGTCATCCTCATTCCTATTCCTTTCGACCCTTTTCCCCTATAATATCAGTTAACCTTTTTTTAAGCAGTAAATGCTTTTGTCCTACTAAAACGGAAACCCCTAAACCTCTATAGTTTAGTCCATGACTAAAACTTCAGTCAACAAAAATATAAAACTGGGATGCCTCACAAGAGGTCATAAACTATAAATGTAGACTGTTCCCTCGAAGGACAGCTGCATAATTACTGTAATTAATAGACTGCTCCCTTGAAAGACAGTTATCAAAACATACAAAGCACAATATAGACCACTCCCTCGAAGGATGGATATGCCCAAATTTTGCTACAAACACAGCACCATATGACCACAAATCAAGACAAAACATCTCCAAGTGGACTTCTCGCATTGATCAGTCTACCAAAAAAAAAATGACTGACAAACTATGAAGTCATGGACTTGCCTATAGTCGTTCTCAGGGTTACCTATAATAGGGGCAAAGTTATCCTTATTAAAAAGGGTTATGTTATCCTCACATATCACATAATCAAACCTATTACCCCACATTCTCAAGGGATTTTGAGCTCACTTAATGTCAAGTGATTAACATACTTCTCTAACACAAACCAATGGTCAATGACGTAATGCATGAACGGGGATTTTGTTTGCCACAACCCTATCTATGCTATCATTATGGTCCTTGTCAATGAAAGAGCAAAATGCCTTTCACTTCTTATACACCTTCATCACATACAACCAAGCCAAACCAAACCAAAACATTTTCTAACCAATAACATAACCTCATGATTTATTTAATGCAAATATCAATTTGTGTTATATACATTATCATAGACCATTCACATTAGTTTCTATGGAAAACAATACACATGGAAACTATCAACCACACACAATTTATGTCAAGCATATAACATCAACAATATGGAAACTTGCTGAAGCATAAATATCTCATTTCATTTTTAGCATACACCATCACTAATATGGAAAATTGCTAGGGATGAAAAAACATATAACCAATGTTATAGAATACACCATCACACAATATGGAAAAGGCTATAACATCATCACTCATTTCATTTTTAGCATACACCATCACTAATATGGAAAATTGCTAGGGATGAAAAACCGCATAACCAATGTTACAGAATACACCATCACATAACATGAAAAATGATGTAACATCATCATACACTCATCATTTCAAAACCTAACCAAACCAACCTATCAACCTCTTTGACTCCATCTTTCCTTTTAGGGAGAACTACATTGGCCTGAGGCCCTTGCATGGGCTATGTAGGCAGCACTCAGTTGACATGGCATCATCTGAAGTTATCTCAGCCATTCGTTCATTCATCTACCTGATGGACCAACCATATAACCTTTAACCATGACCTAACCTAGTCAAAACCAATCCATAACCTACCCTCTTCTTCCCTTTTGGGGAGAACTACATTGGCCTGAGGCCCTCGCATGGGCTATGTAGGCAGCACTCAGTTGACATGGCATCATTTGAGGTTAGCTCGGTCATTCATTCGTTCATCTATCTGATGGACCAACTATATAACCTTTAACCATGACCTAACCTAGTCAAAACCAATCCATAAACTACCCTCTTCTTCCCTTTTGGGGAGAACTACATTGGCCTGAGGCCCTTAAAACAGGGGCTATGTAGGCAGCACTTAGTTGACATGGCATCTTCTGAGGTTAGCTTGGCCATTCGTTCATTCATCTACCTGATGGACCAACCATATAACCTTTAACCATGACTTAACATAACCAAACCAATCCATAACCTACCCTCTTCTTCACTTTTGGGGAGAACTACATTGGCCTGAGGCCCTTAAAACAAGGGATATGTAGGTAGCACTCAATTGACATGGCATCTTCTAAGGTTAGCTCGGCCATTCATTCATCCATTTACTTAATGGACCAAATATCTAAACCAACCCAAAATCATTGACCAAACAACCAGCCCTGACACTGTAGAAGTCACCTTAAACTTCTCATGGGGCATATTGGAGAACACATATATCTCCCTAACCACAACACACTACACTTGAGATCACTTATATCTCAGCTCGACTCGACCAACCACTTTGGAGATCGTGACTATCTCCTTAGACCATGACCACTTCTGAGACAATTTTGCCTTGGTTGTTTTGATTGCATATATGCTACCTCATGAATAGTTAGCAAATTGTACGCACCCCACATTATGACCCTCACACGTATTGATGGATCACGCCCAAGTTGATCCCCAATATTTGTGACATTTTCATGTTTTCTAAGAGCACTTCTTGAGCGCGAGATACTTGGAACACGATGACCATTGGAGCTACAGCTTTGATCGTTTAACCCAATCAGCTACGACTAAAAGCTGGGGACCGGTTACTTTGATTTTAGCACTCCTCGACCTTGACCATGATAATTTGACCTACCTATCACATGAAGTGGTATACACACAATCTCAACTATTGCAGTGTTCACACTCCAACTTCACCATACTCATCCACTGCCTATCAAATTGACACCCGATATCAGGTTACCTTCCCTCGACTCCCACTTTGAGGGGGGATACCTCATCCCATACTTGGGGTAACCTACACCTTATTTCATACCTGGGGCAAATTACTCTTATTTTTGTCTTGCAGTTCGTCAGAACAACCAACAAGACAAAAAGGGGCAAATGTAGAGACCAAAATTGTGTCAACCCCCCTTGGTCCCTTACACATTTCATTAATTTAAAATAAATTACTTATTTTAAATTAATGACATCACCCTAGACACCTCACCTTGGACACCTCTCCCTTAGACCATTTCCTACCTTATGACTCACCCTATGACTAAGTCCTTCACATCATAACTACCTAAGACCTATTCCAACTTCCTAACTAACCCTCGTGCCTAATAAACCCACCTTTTAACCGTTTTCTAATGGCAGAAGCACTTGGTGGATGGAGAAACGGGCCACACAACCCTTTTACCCATTCTCTACCATCAACATCAGTCAACTATCAGCCGACGCTGGTGGGATATCCGACGTCAGTTACTTAAACTAGGTTCTAACCTTGAGCTAGCCCCCTTGAATCCTCTCCCCTTGGAACTCTCTCTTAATCGCTCACTCTCTGACTCCCGAATCCTCTCCCCCTGGACTCTCTCTCTCATAATCTATCTCTCTCTTCTGAATTCTTCCTCTCGGACTCTGAGACATCGACACACACACTCTGAGACCAAGCATCAAACTTTGACTTTTGCTCTCCAGGCTACAAAAACTTTGCAGAATCACTCCAGACATTGGATTGGAAACATTGCACGAGATCTTCGACATTAGCCACAACCAGAGCTAAATATTTTTCTGTCTTATTTCAGTATTTAGAATAACTTGGTAATTAATTTCTATTTACTATTTCTAAATACTATCAATCAGACCCGACTTCTTCCTAGAGAGGCTGAAAAGCCTTCCCCATATCCTTTATCCTCTTTACACACCAACCTTCTACCTTTGTCCCTTCTCAGACCCTACTCATTGTCCTGCAACCCTGTAAGCTTCCAGAGTCCTCTGTCGACAATAGACATAATCCAAAACCCGTCCAAGGCCCATTTCCCTGACTAACATCGACCACTGCCCCTATCGACATCGGTAACATAACCGACGTTGGCATATTGACAAACTGACGCTGGTAGAACTACTGACGTCAGTGACTGTGACAGACCGAATACAAAAAATAGGTACGCGTTATCTTTATTTCTCTTTCTTAGTCTTTCACCATCTCTTTTATACGACACTCTTTTTCATAAAAAGTGGACTGTCATCCCTTACGGAGCTTTACGCTTCCGGGACCAAGCGTGTTGCTTGGCAGTCCACCACATCTTTATCTAACACTATCTTTGTTTAAAGTCTTTCTTCTTACAGGTGTCTTCCTCCATAGCCAAAGATGAGCTCCTACAACATCTGGATACGATGCGCAACTTAATCTGGGTATCATCTAACCCCTGACCTTTATCTTTAGTTTCTTCTTCTTCTAAATGTAAATAGCAAAAACGTAGAGAAACACCTTAATCAAAAGGGTGAAATGATAGAGGAAGGAAAATGGAATATTATAGTCTTAGATTGTGGTTCTTCATAATTTCATTTCATCTTTTGTCACTCTTGCTCCCAATGAAGCCTCAAACTCTAGCATAGAAGGTGGCAATGTCGATGCCATACATAAAATCAAGAAGAATTTGGGTTATGCTAAAGCTGCTACTGAATGGGTTGATGAAGTCTATCAAGATGGCTTGTTTTTCCTTAACAGAGCAATCTAATTTTACACCCAAGTAGTTGATAAAAGAAAAGAGCTCGTAGCAAAACTTCAACATGTCAAAGCAGAGAAAAACCACACATGCCTACTCTCACAATAAGTTGTGGAAATTATTGCCATGAATCATTCAGTGTTGATCACAGAGAAGATAGTGAGTGACGTTAATTAAATTGATCCTTCCTAGTTTAGCTCCTTAGATTGGAAGTTGAGTATATATGATAGTTTTTTTAAAGAAATCAACAAAGTGCTTCAATAGTATTTTGAGATGTTAGTCGAAATCAAAGGAAGTTGCAATGATGTAGAAGTAGAAATAGTTGATGAGTTTTATGAAAGGATATTAAACATCTTAAAATTTACTTTGAAATTTAGAGAAGCATTTCATAAAGATATAGGCAACCCAGATGCAGTAAGTGGAGATTCTTTGAAAAGGTTGGCCGCACTGCAGGATTATTTAACTTCATTCAAAACAAGGAAAGATACGATGTTCAAATCTTTGATGGAGATGGATAAAGCACTTAGTAAGTGGAGGAATAGGTTTCAAATCACTACCACCCCAGGAAGTAAGAACATTACTACAGTGGCCACCAAGTACCAAGAATATAGAAACAGAATGAAAGCACTGAAGGTAAGTCAAGAGCAATTGGAACCCACAAGGATCGAGGATTGAGGAGATGGAGTGGAAGCCACTAATGCATGATGAAGTTTAGTTGTTAGGGTGTTTTATCTTTCTTGGCTATGTTTAAACATTTTCAAAACTTATTTTATTTCAATTATTGATGTGGTTGTCTTCAAGAAACTGTTATCAAGAAGCAGTTGTTATGTAATGTTTAAATAGGGGATAGATGATAGGAGTAGGCATCTTATCAAAGGGAAAACTTTGTTTTACTCTTTTAAAATAAAAACTTAATATTTTCAATTTTATGGATGTTATTTTCAACATATAAAACATATGGTGAAGTTCATGCAGGGATGATCTTTGTGTTATGGTGTGTGAATTTATTGTATTTATATTGAATATATTGCCAATGGATGTCTTTGTTGAAAATTATGGTTGTTTAGTAAGTTTTCATTACTTTAAGATGTTTATCTTTGTATGAATATTTTATGGTCATGAATAATTAGTTGTTGTGATAGATACTTTGTTCAATTCAAGATTTATTGAAGTCTTTGAACTCTGTGCTTAGTTATTCAGAAATGTGTATGCACCTTTCAAAGCTTTCTAGTTAAAAGCAATACTTTTCTTGCTTTCTGGTTTAAATCAATACCTTTTATTGCTTTCTGGTTAAAATCAACACAAATTTCAATTCATTGCATATCATTAGAACGTAGCTGTAGCCTTGTAAAATAAGAAGAAAATCAATATAAAAAACCATTATAACCAGTTCAGCTATTTATACAGTTGCCACCTCCATGGGCATTAGAATATAGAGTCAGGTGATAAGATCTGTAAACCAACAATAGTGGAGGAGGTGAAGTGGATATCCATCTGAGCCAGATCCAATTCATCAAGTAGTCATATTTATGGCTAACTATATAATTTGGTTGTGTATATATTGCATATTATGACATTTTTACGATATACATTTTGATTTTCTGGATATATATATTCATGAGTATTTGTTAAACACATTTATTGCATGAGCTTGTGTTATGTGATTATGGATTTAGGTTATGTGGATTATGGATTTGAGTTATTTATATCATGGATTGTACTAATTATGCAGAGTTTATATGGATTATGATGTTTAGATCATGTGATGTAGCTTTTATTTTGATTATAGATATGTGTGTATGTGTTTTTAATGGATTTATGATGGATTATGTATTTTATATTATACGATAATTTATGATGTATTATGGATTTAGGACATTGCACTGACTTATGATGTCCATGGTTATGGATTTTATATTACATGGATGGTGTTTATATGGCTTTTTGATTTTGATTATACTAATTAGATTATATGGATGGTATTTTATATCATGGTTGATTATGAATTTTTAAATTATGCTATGATTTTATGAAATGTTTAAAAGTTATGATAAAATGGATTCTATATTAACTGATCAAGGATGCATGACTCATAATTGGCTTGGACCCTAACCAAAGCTAGGCCTCTTGTTGATTTAGCATATACGCCCGTTTATCCAATGTTAATGAAAATCCTTAACAATCTCTTGTCAACTAAATTCATAAAACTTTGGTTTTAAAAGGGGAATTTTATGTTTGTAAGGAATAAGGGAAAAAATTAATTCTTCAAGAATACACATGTTTTTTTATGTTTTTGAGATATTTAACCTTAAGCTAACCCACGGACATATGTAAACTGATCAATGCAAGAAGTCTACAATTTTATGAACGCTGATCAATGTGGGAAGCTTTTGTGGGATATAATTTTGATTTTATACATTTTTACATGATTTGCTTTTTAATAGGAAATTGATCGATGCGGGAAGTTTGTTAAATCATAGGCATATAGCCATCCTTCAAGGGAGTGGTCTACATGTTTATATATATATATATATATATATATATATATATATATATATATATATATATATATATATATATATATATATATATATATATATATATATATATATATATATATATATATATGTATATATATATATATCTTAGCGACTGTCCTTCGAGGGATCGGTCTGCAATTTTGATTTTTTTCTTTATTTTGATAACAGATGTCCTTCAAGGGATTAGTCTGTCACTTTTATCTTTTCTTGATTTTGTATCCCAAAATAACTTTTTTGCCATGGATTAGACTTAAGGCAACCTAAGGTGTTTTCATAAGCCACAGAACAAGGCCATGTGTTATTCCATTCGAACGAGCTTTTAAGGTGAAGGATTTTAAGGAAATAATGATTTGGGACTCCACTCTATTTTGAGCAGAGTTAATCCATGAGAACATGTTATGAACAGAGCCAGGGAGTCCATACATAAGGATAAAACGAGTATACTGCTAGAAATCCATATGATTATTGATCATTATGGTGTATGTTTAGAGATAGGGGATAAAATTTTAAGAGAATTTTTGTTGACTGAAGCTTGAAATAGGATCATTAACATTAGAAAGGATGTTATGCAAAGCATTAAGAGGCTCACATTCTAGTTTTGTATCAAGAGAGACCAAATGATATGCCCCAGATCCATATTTATGAGTGATAATATAGGGTCCAAGCCAATTTGGAGCAATGTTTTCTCATTTACTTCTTTCCATATGTATGACATGTTGATTTTCTTTAAGAACAAGGTCACTGATATTAAATTCTCATTCTTTTAAATGTTTATTATGTGCACATTTTATTCATTCTTGATATGCATAAGGTGATCAAGGGTTGTGGCTTAATGCTCATCTAAAATTTCCAGTTGTGCTAAGCATTCTTGACGATAATCCTCTTCAGAAATGATATCCTTAAGAGAGATCTAAAGAGAAATAATTTGGACTTCTAGGGGGAGAACTACTTCGGTACGATAGACCAAATAAAAAGGGGTAACCCATATAGGTGTTCAAATACTAGTTTGATAAGCCCCCAAATCAAAAGGTATGCAAAGGTGCCAATCCTTTCCAACCTCATTGACCATTTTGGTTAACATATTAACAAGGTTTTTGTTGGATGCTTTGGCTTGTCCATTGGCTTGCAGATAATAAGGTGATGGAAAGCTTAGCTTAATGCCAAGGAATCACACAACTTTTGGACTTGCCTATTTTTAAAAGATTTCTCATTATCTATAATGATTTTATACGGGACACCAAAATGACATATGATGTGATGACTAATGAAATCAAAAATCCTATCTACCGTGGTTGAAATAAAGGGAATGGCTTCCACCCATTTAGTGAAATATTCAGTATCAGTAATGATAAAGTTATGTTAATGGGAAGATTTAGGATTAATCTTCCCTATAAGGTCTAAACCCCATTGGGAGAAAGGTCGAAAACCCCTGGCTACTTGTAACGTATGACTAGAGACATGGGATAAGTTGGCATGCTATTGGCGCTTCACACATTTCTTGACATACAATAGTTTTGATTCACAATGGGCCAATAGTATCCCGATTGCACAATTTTCTTGGCAATAGTTAAACCATTGAAATGGCCACCACATATTCCATCATGAGTTTATTTGACCACAAGTTTTGCTTTAAAATTTTGGAGACAATGGAGGAGAATACCATCAAACCCCCGCTTATAAATTACACTTCCTAGTATTACATATCGAGAATTTCATTGTTGAAAAACATGCTTATCATTTTTGGATAAATCTGAAGGAATGATACCTTTAGACAAATAATCAAATATATGTGTGTACCATAGATCTAAATGATTTTTCTCTATAGTATGGATAGAAGGAAGATCAATTTTGGTATAAAAATGTTAATTGACCTTGTGAATAAGGAAAAATAATTTAGACTCCTAGGAGGAAGATGGGATAAAGGAGGCCAAGGAAGCCATGGTATCAGCAAACTTGTTGGTTGATCGAGGAGTGGTCTAGATGACATAGCAGTTAAGGGTGGCTAATAATTGCTTTGTTAATGTCTTATACCTCTAGAGGATGTTATTCTTACACTGATATATGTTAGTTATTTGATTAACTACCAGTTGGGAGTCCCCAAAAATATGAAGTGAATTAACACCTAGAGCCAAAGTTGTTTGGAGACCTATAATTAGGGCTTCATATTATACCATATTATTAGTATAATCAAAATCAAGCTTAAAAGATAGGGGTATAGGAATGCCTTCAAGTGGTATTATAATAATCCCTCCTCCCCCTCCACGTTCGCATTTAAATCTATCAAAGAACGTCATTTGATATTCAAGATCTTCTAGGAATGTGGAGGTTGTAGATTCATTAGGGAATGCATAGCTAGATGGTAGGTTATTGGCAAGGGGTGTCTCAGATAATTAATCAGTGATGACCTACCCCTTAATTGACTTTTGGTTAAGGAACTCAAAATCAAACTCAACAAGAAGCACAAGCCATCTTGCCATTCATTGATTCTGATATGATTTTGAATGCATGAACTTAAGAGGATAGGTATTGGTAATCACATAGGTCTTGTGATTAAGCAAATAGTGGTGAATTTTAGAAGACACGAATACTCAGACTAAACATAGTGTTTCAACATGCGTGTAATGAGTATTATACTCAACCAAAGTATGACTTATATAATAAGCTTCTTGTTCTCTATGATGCTCATCTCGATGCGTAAGCATGGCACCTAATGTATTATCTGTAGTCAAGATATATAAGTAAAAAGGTTTATTCTCTCTTAGCAGAATAAGGATAAGGGGAGATAAGAGATACTTTTTAAGAGTATAAAACGCTACTTGACAATTTTAATCCCATACAAACTGGGTGTCTTTCTTAAGAAGGTGATGGAAGGCTTGACATCAGTCAGATAATTATGAAATAAAGCGACAAATAGACTGCAATTTCCCCTATAAACTATGAAGTTGCTTGAGTTTGGAGGGAGGCAGCATATAGATAATGGATTTAATTTTAGTAGGATCAACCTTGATTACCCAAAGGGAAACAATAAAACCTAGAATATTTCCTACTAAAACTCCAAGAACACACTTTTAGGGGTTAAGTCGAACATGATATTTAATCAATCGATCAAAATTTTGTTGAAGGATAGACAAGTGATCTTTATGATGCCTAGACTTACTAGGGAGATCATCCACATAATCTTCAATGATTTTGTGAATTAAATCATGAAAAATATAGGTTATGACACACTGGTAAGTTGTTCCTATGTTCTTTAAACCAAAAGGCATGACTTTATAGCAAAAAGTCCCCCATGGAGTAATAAAAGAGATTTTATGTTGATCTTTTGGAGTGATAAGGATCTGACTATGATGCCTGGACTTACCAGGGAGATCATCCACATAATCTTCAATGATTTTGTGAATTAAATCATGAAAAATATAGGTCATGACACACTTTTAAGTTGTTCCTACGTTCTTTAAACCAAAAGGCATAACTTTATAGCAAAAAGTCCCCCATGGAGTAATAAAAGAGATTTTATGTTGATCTTTTGGAGTGATAAGGATCTGATTATAACTGGAAAATTTGTCTATGAGCGACAACATCTTGTGTCCTATAGTGAGATCCATGAGCTCATCGATATTAGGAATAGGAAAATCATCTTTTGGACAAGCAATATTAAGATCACGAAAGTTGGTATAAAGGCACAATCCCCCTATGGGATTTGTGATAGGTATTATGTTTGAAATATCCCTTTTGGAGGATATTAGCTAAATCACATAAACTTAATAAATTCTCTAAAAATCACCTAAGACACTTATAAATTTCAGATTTAATATTCTGGACTAGAATATTAATTAATTACACAAAAGGTTGTAATTAAATATTTCCTAAATCACTTATAACACACGAAAAATCAGATTTGGGATAGACAACAATACAAGTACTAAAATCTGAAATTACAAACATAAACTACATAATGACGGGCTCTCACTTACAAAGACTTAAACAACACCATGAGAACACAACCACCACTCTACTTGTATTATGGTAGAACAAGTAGTACAATTAACATTACAAGAAAATATTGAGATTACAATATAAAATTACAATTAACACATTTGTAATTCCTCTTACACAAGGATGGAAAATCCCACAAGATGCTCTCACAAATATTACAATTGTAAAGGAATTTATCATATAACTTTCCTCGCAAATGCTTGAAACACACACCAAATTACTAACAACTCCAAGGACTCTTTAAAGAAAGTTATACATTACAATATTAGGCTTCGACAATAAGCCATAGACAACATGTTGACATAAATGGAAACACAAATATAGAAAGGTTGACACACTTACAAGTTCACAACTCTGACATTTGCACACTGACACAATCGTCAACACTCTGACAATATGCAACTTCACACCGGCAAAGAAAATATAGATACAACTAGCAAAGGTGGAATCTTTCACCACCGACACTAGTAGTACAACTCTTGGACAACTCCAAAGATAGGGGGAAGTTTGAACATGCATGTTCAAAACCAAAAAGGGGGGTTTGGGAGTTTGATAAAAAAGATGCTTAAACAAAGGGGAGAGCTCCATATTTATAGAAAACACAATGGAGAATACCACAAGCTTGAAATGAAGGGAGAGAGAGGAAAATTACACCATACTGCAAGTGGGCATCGTAAACCCATGTGGGGTGGTTGTCTTGTTGTACAAGAAAGTCCAAAAGTAGCCACCCTCTTTTGTCTTTGCTCCCCACTTCTCAAGTAACTCCAAAATGGCATCCCACTTCCTCATGTGAGCCAAATTACCAATAATGAAAGTTTGGCTTTTGTCCCCCAAGTGCCCATAAGCTTCCAAACCATCTTTTGTCTCTTTTTTTTCACTTTCTTCATGCTAAAACACTATTCCCCAAAGTGTGGCACCATTACTATATATCCTTGTCTTTACTTGGCATGTGAGTGAATAAAATATTCATTTTTAAGTCACCTAGTGGGGAATTATATCCCGCCTCTTCACGTGCCATAGATTCTTATGTGGGTCATGCCACATCACTCCACAAGTCACCTCCTTGTTGCATCATCAGTTATATCATCTTCCACATCACATGCCATGTCACCTTCCACATCATCTACCATGTCACAATGAATAGTGACATGTGAATAGTGTCAATGAATAGTAACACATGAATAGTGTCAATGAATAGTACTTTTAAATAGTACCTTGTGTATTGTGATTTTCCACACTACTATTCCTTTCCTATGGGAATATGATAGGCTATCGATCTTCTGCTATCAAGCCCATCAAAGAGTAGGGACATTATAGTTCTCCCTTCCTAAAATTACTTATCCCCAAACAGTTGTAGATTGGGATTTTGTAGAATCTGTTCATCCTCCCACGTGGCATCCTCCACAGGAAAATATTTCCACTGCAGCAAAAATTCCCTGATGATACAGTTCCTAAGCTTATTCTCCGGCACCTCCAAAACTGATTCTGGAACTATAATCAGTTTACCTTCCTCATCCATCGATGGCAACTCTGAAGTTGGCTCAATATGCTGCCCAAGTACCTTCTTAAGGTAAGATACATGAAAGACATTGTGAATCTTACTATGCTCAGGCAACTTGAGTTCATAAGCAACCTCACCAACCCATCTTAGAATCCTATATGGTCCATAGAATCATGGCTTCAATTTTTTTGCTCCACTCTTTTTCAAAGAAGAATGTTTATATGGTTGTAGGTGAAGGAATACCAAGTCATCCACATCAAATGACCTTTCCACTCTATGTTGATTGGCATACCTTTTCTGTTGGTTTTGAGCTTGTTGTATATTTTCCTTGAGAGCCTTCATAATATCTTAATTCTCTTCAATCCAATCACAAGCTTTGGGAGCTCTTTTATCTGCTATTATTAGATCCACAAAAGAGGAAACATCATACCCATAGATTTCCCAGAATGGTGTCATGCCAATGCTCATATGATGGGTGGTATTGTAGCAATGCTCTCCTAAGTGCAACCACTTCACCCATGCTTTTTGATGGCCTGTCACATAACTCCACAAGTATCCCTTGATCTATTTGTTTACAATCTCTGTCTGGCCATCAGTCTACAAATGATAATTGGTGCTCAAAGTTAACTCAGTACCTGATAATTGAAATAACTCCTACCAAAAAGTACTCATGAATCGGTTGTCCCGATCACTGACTATGTTTTGAGGCAATCCATGTAGCCTAAAAATCTCTTCAAAGAATAGTACCACCACCTGCAATGCATTGTATTCTACTGGAATTATAAATAAATGAGCATACTTGGTCAATCTATTGATCACCACATAAATGCAATTCTTACCTTAAGCTTTGGGCAGGCCTGTGATGAAATCTGTTGAAATACTTTCCCACTTTTGGTTCAGAATAGGCAATGGTTGGAATAATCTCGCAAGAAATGAGTACTCAGATTTACTCCACTGACAAGATAAGCATTCTCTAATTTGATTGAGAAGATCATTCTTCAACCCCTTCTAAGCAAATCTTTCACAAACATATATATAGGTCTTGAATTACCCTGGATGTCCTGCCAAGGGAGTGTCATGTGCGGCACTCAAAATCTTCTTCTTCATTCATGATTCAGGCACAAGATATATTCTACCCCTGTAGAATATCATATCATCAATGACCTTGTACCTATCATCCCATATCAGTCCATCCATGATCTCGCAAGCAAACTGATTCTTGGAATACTCAACCAAAATATGAGCCTTCCAATCTGCTAAATTTTTTGTTATAGAGCAAAGGGAGGGTTGCCTAGATAACGCATAGGCTACTACATTATTCTTTCCCATAACATACTCTATATCAAAATCATAAGCTTGGATTTTGCTTACCCACTTTTGTTGATGATCGTTGAGGTCCTTTTGCTCCATGAAATACCTCAAGCTATTGTGATATGTTCGGACCATAAATCTGTTGCCCACCAAGTACTGATGGAATTTGACCAAGGCATGCAGAATGGATAGCATCTCTTTATCAAAAGTAGAGTATCCATGATTTAATGCACTCAGTGTCCAACTCTCAAAGGCAATGGGATGCCTATTCTACATCAATATTGCATCGATTTCATGCTCGAATCCTCGGTGAGGAGGTCTCCCTAGAGGCATTTCACCAAAAACCCCATTATGCTTGTTCAACAAAAATTGTATATCTTTGTGGTATTCTTGCTTACAATTTTTTGTGCTCTTTGTTGAAACTAAACATTGAACTGCCTAGTTTATGTCATTGTGTCTGAATGTCCTTTCCATACTTTTGGTCATAACCACTTTTGGAGCACTATTAGACATCCCTCCTAACACCACACGTTTCCCATTTGCTTTGAACTTCAATTCAATGGTTTGGAAATTTTGAATGAATTACCCAAGTGAATGCAACCACTGAACACCCAACACAATGTTGGTATTACCAATACCAACCATATAAAAATCATTAGTCACCAAATTATGGCCCAATGTAATCTCGAGCCATGGAACCTGCTTGGTGCAAGTCATCGTAAAACCATCAGCTACTACCATGTTGAAGCATTCAAAGTCTTCAGCCTGTAGACCCCACTGCATGATGAGAGCCTCATTAATGAAGTTGTGGGTTTCCCCACTATCAATTAGCACTGTTAACCATTTCCCTTGAAGGACACCACTAACTCTGAATGCATTGTATCGAGTAGCACCTGATAGTGTGGCAATGGTACCTCTGGGTGTGGGTTCTGGTGTCTGGGCAGACTCTAATTCCTCATGTTCCTCTTGTTCACTATGATCATCAGGTTCATCACTATCTGAAGTCTCACTTCTTCTTCAGGGTACACCTTAATGTAGTGTATTTTTCCTTTCCCTTTGCATTTGTGTTATGGTTCCCATGGGTCCTTACAGGGAAAACACATCACTTCATGTGCTTTTTATTGCTTCTGTGGAAATGACTTGGATGGGAACTTCGATGGGACCTTTGACTTTGGAATGGAGAACTCCAAATCCTGAGTTTTTCTTATAGCCTCCTATAGGGAAGGTGGAGAGAAAGCCTTTACCTGAACCATCAAAAGGGGACATAGTCACCTTTCCCATCTTCCGCTACAGCTCTTGATTTTGCACTTTGTCTTCTTTGTCACACTTGGGTTTATTCCTTAACCACAGATTACGAAATTCACTCAAGCTCATGGTTTTTTGAGTTGCCTCGTACCAAGAATTTCATTCTTGAATGTAATCATAGACCGTTTCTTCTGCAACTTGTGGTCTATTTTCTTGTGGCCTTTGTTAAGCTAGAAAAATAGGTTGGTAGGGGGCCTGGATGTAGATGCTAGAGAGTCACTTGTCTCACCTTTGAATTCATTATGACCTTTGTTATCTTTGATCAAAAACCATTGCAAAAATTGTTGCATATCATTCATGGCCTCTTGTTGTCTTTGGCTTGCCTCTTCTTGTCTTTGGATCACCTCTTGATTTGTTCTAGTCATATTGATGAGGGCATCCACAAGAGATTCCTGAAATTGTTTGTCTCCCATATCTTCCTTATCCACCTTGACCTTAGGATCAGGTTCTCCTACTTGTCCCAAAGCTCTGCTTCTCAACTGCATCGAAACACCCTGCAAAAGTTTGGACTCCACATGTTGGCAAGATCACCAGCTCTGATAGCACTGAAATATCCCTTTTGGAGGATATTAATTAAATCACATAAACTTAATAAATTCTCTAAAAATCACCTAAGACAATTATAATTTTCAGATTTAATATTCCGGACTAGAATATTAATTAATTACACAAAAGGTTGCAATTAAATATTTCCTAAATCACTTATAACACATGAAAAATCAGATTTGGGATAGACAACAATACAAGTACTAAAATCTGAAATTACAAACATAAACCACATAATGACGGGCTCTCACTTACAAAGACTTAAACAACACCATGAGAACACAACCACCACTCTACTTGTATTATGGTAGAACAAGTAGTACAATTAACATTACAAGAAAATATTGAGATTAAAATATAGAATTACAATTAACACATTTGTAATTCCTCTTACACAAGGATGGCAAATCCCACAAGATGCTCTCACAAATATTACAATTATAAAGGAAGTTATCATATAATTTTCCTCACAAATGCTTGAAACACACACCAAATTACTAACAACTCCAAGGACTCTTTAAAGAAAGTTATACATTAAAATATTAGGCTTTGACAATAAGCCATAGACAACATGTTGACATAAATGGAAACACAAATATAGAAAGGTTGACACACATACAAGTTCACAACTCTGAGATTTGGACACTAACACAATCTTCAACACTCTGACAATTTGCAACTTCACACCTGCAAAGAAAATATAGATACAACTAGCAAGGGTAGAATCTTTCACCACCGAGACTAGTATTACAACTCTTGGACAACTCCAAAGAGAGGGGGAAGTTTGAACATGCAAGTTCAAAACCAAAAAGGGGGGTTTGGGAGTTTGATAAAAGATGCTTAAACAAAGGAGAGAGCTCCATATTTATAGAAAACGCAATGGAGAATACCACAAGTTTAAAATGAAGGGAGAGAGAGGAAAATTGCGCCATAGCATAGTAAACCCATGTGGGGTGGTTGTCTTGTTGTGCAAAAAAGTCCAAAAGTAGCCACCCTCTTTTGTCTTTGCTCCCCACTTCTCAAGTAACTCCAAAACGACATCCCACTTCCTCATGTGAGCCAAAATTACCAATAATGAAAGTTTGGTTTTGTCCCCCAAGTGCCCATAAGCTTCCAAACCATCTTTTGTCTCTTTTTTTCCACTTTCTTCATGCCAAAACACTGTTCTCCAAAGTGTGGTGCCATTACTATATATCCTTGTTTGGTGCCATTACTATATATCCTTGTCTTTACTTGGCATGTGAGTGAATAAAATATTTATTTTTAAGTCACCTAGTGGAGAATTACGCCCCACCTCTTCACATGCCATAGATTTTCATGTGGGCCATCCCACATCACTCCACAAGTGACCTCCTTGTTGCATCATCAGTTGTATCATCTTCCACATCACATGCCATGTCACCTTCCACATCATCTACCATGTCACAATGAATAGTGACATGTGAATAGTGTCAATGAATAGTAATTTTGAATAGTACCTTGTAAATAGTGATTTCTCATACTACTATTCCCTTCCAATACCTGAATTAGCCTACGGGAATATGATAGGCTATCGGTCTTCTGCTATCAAGCCTTTCAAAGAGTAGGGGACATTACAATGTTGGATACTCATTGAGGGTAATCGATGGGTTGGATAAAGTTAACGGATAACAACCCCTACAATTCTTCTTTGACAAGAAGCATTAAGCGAGGATGCATCTTACGAAGCTTTTATTTTACTAGTTTAGCTTTAGGAATGGTAACGATGTTATGGACGACTATAGCTGGGTCAATTCCTAGCATATCACTATAAGACCAAGCAAAAACTTGGCTATGATTAGCAAAGGAATGTTGTGAAATCCTGGTGTCCCTGAGAATCTAAGGATTGGCTCACTTTGATATTTCATAGGACTTCAAGTGTCCCTATGTTAATATCAGTCGTGACCTTGTTTAGTTATTATCTTGGTCTATTATTTAGTTAGTTTGTCATAATATATCATATCTGATGTCACAATCATGTTTGCCCTAGCTTTCTTTTACCCTATAATTGATGGTTCGCATTCTTTTGATTTTGTTGTAATCTCTTCTCTTTTTTATTATAGGACATAGAACCCACCAACTCTGATATCTATCAAAAAACACTAACCTTAAAAAACACATAACTAGTTGACACCTAAAGACTTAATAACACCTAATTTATAATCATACGATACTAAAAACAAACAATAAAAAGCTTTTAAACTAAAAAATTAAAATTCAAAAAACACAAATATAACTAATAACAATATCAAAAATAAACCCTAAAACACATAATCGAACACCAATAATAAACTAAATGCCTAAAACAAAGACTTCCACCGCCACCATAATTACCATTAGCGAGGGTCGATTGGATCTCAAACACAAGGGTCTGTGCAACACCAAGTAATCTCGAGCGAGACAAGTCATTTCACAATGTGGATCAGGATTGCTAAGTCCGAAAGGGTCGTGAGATAGCTCAGTCTTTATGCAAACCTGTGCAGGGAGAAAAGCCCGCAAAATTCTTTGTATTGCTCGATGGGTCTTCGAAGTGTTGAGTGGGCAGATAAAGTCTGATCTCTATAGCAATCACAGTGGGAATCGACAGAATACAATCCAAGTAGGATTTAGAACGGGACAAGATCCATCAAACCGTGCTTGGTGGAGAACACAAATCCGATTGGGTCTTTAACATATTTCAATTGATCTTGGCGCCTGGTAAAGACACTCTTTTCGTTTATTTATTCAATCTTATAACCGTTTTGAACTACCTATGTAAGCAGAAACATGTTTTGGACTTTTCTTGTGTCGTTTTGAAAAATGTAACACCTGAGTGGAACATGAAACGTCAAAAGAAGACAAGGGACGTGGGGAGAAGATCTGAGGTCATCCTTTCTCATCAATTTAAAACACAGTGGCATTCTGTGAGGGGGTCGGCTGGAAGAACAGGGGAATAGGACCAGAACATTATTGTGTTGATTCTCCTTGGTCTGCATTGTACGGTGAGACTGACATTCAAAGGCAGAGGTCTGTGTATAAACCAAAAGTGTAGCATAGTGTTTCCTTCATATTTTGTAATTTGAATATGCCAATTTATGGCATAAACTGAATGTGAAATCCGCTGTGTAAATTAGTGATTTTGAATCCCTGTTATGTTTACGTCAATTGCTTGATGCAACATGGGAGTTAGAGGCACACCTTAATTGGTCTCCCCCCTTCGTGTTTGCACCAATTGGTGTCAAAGCAAGGTAGTGTCCTTGCAGTTGTGAAAACTCCTCATTGTGTATGGTAAGCTATGAGAGAGAGGTCTACTAGTGGTTGCAAGTTGTAGAGAAGCTTGCTTAGGTGGTTGCGGGTGTGTGAAGTCCTGCAAAAATGTGAGAGAGTTTGTGAGAGACTCAGTTTGAAGTCCTTCGCAGGTTATGAAAGAGAACGTTGTCGGTTCGTGGTGAGAGATGGCACACAATAGAAGGGCACGTGAGATGGGTGAGTTGACAGAGATGTTGAAAGTGTTCCAGGGAAGGTTGGACATGATGGGAAAGACTACACAAGGTGATGAAGGTGAAGTTGTGTGTGATGGTGATGAGGAAGAGTTGATGGTGGGGTTGTTGTCCCTACAAGCGTTGATAGATGCTTTGGATAGAGTCCAAGCAAGTGGAGGAAAAGAAGCCAGCAGACGAAAGAGACCAGCAGAGATTGTGGTGGAGAAAAGAGTTACGTAAATCTTTGAATGATATTTTCTTGTTTTTTGGAAATGAGAATCCAGAACAACTCATGACTTGGGTAGTTGAGCTTGAAATTATTTTGTGATTGAGAAGATTGTTGACCCGATGAGGGTGAAGGTTGCGTGCAAGCGGTTGAGTGGAGTTTCAGCAGTGTATTGGAAAGATCTCCAAGTGAGGAGACAAAAGAAGGGTAAGCAGAGGATTAGTGAGTGGGAACATATGGTTTTCAAGATGTTAGGGCGTTTTGTGCACTCAAAATTGCAATCAGGGTGGTTGAAGAAGCTTCGTGTGAAGAGGCTTGAGAGCGGATGTGAGAAGCATGTTTTCAAGAGGGGAAATACAAATGGGGAGTTGTCATGTGAACAACCAAAGACTACTTCAAGAAGTAGCATGGAGGTGTATAGGTACACCAAAGAGGAACAAATTGTCTTGAAAGGCATCAAGGAGGGGCTTATATGTGTAGAGCCTAATTTTGATTTTCATAACAATGGAATGAAAATGAGTTGTGAGCAGTACATAGATGGAAAAAAAATTGTGAAGGATGATGGAGAGGTGGTATATTGTCCACCAAAAGTTGGAGGCCTATTGTGTGATGATGGGAAAATGGTTGTGAAGTCCCATGAATTGGAAAATGTTGATTGGTCCTTGGTTCGTAATGACAACAAGCTTGTCAATTTTCTTTTGGATGGTAGTAGAGTTTAGGACAACCAGGGCATGAATGTTTCTATGAATTAAACAATAGAATTGAAGGAAAGTTGTAGTCATGTAGAGTTGCAGATAGAGGAAAAGAGCAGCCAAATAGAGTTGCAAGTTTCCATGATGGAAGTGTTGGATATGGAGGTTGTGCAAGCAAGTGCACACAAGGAAATGATTGTGAAGGTTCAGCCACCTGAAGAAGCTGAAATCAGAGATGTAGAGGAGCAAAAAATAGTGGTGAGAGTTGTAGAGAACAGGCCATTGGCATCCCATGGTGTGAGTGAAAGATATGAGAAGCATGCAAGCATTGACAAAGGGTTGGACAACATGCCTTTGGAGCATGATGAGATGGTTTATGAGGTGAATGAGGGAACCCTTGTTTTTCCTAATATGTTTGTGCATTGTGCAGGTCCAGCCATGGATAAGATAGTGAAGATAAGGACTAAGTGTGAAGCAATCCAACATGTTCATTGCTATGAGAGACGAAGTGAAGAATCTGTCCAAGAGATGGATATGGTAGCATTGATAGAGGAGCTGGTTGGTGATGGTATTCTAGCTATAGAGGAGTGTCTTCAAGCTAATTTAGACACAAGAGAGTGTAATAGAGCATGGGAACAAGTTGGTTCTCAAGGAGATGTGCAGGTGAATGCTAAATTTCAGTAGTTGGACGAAAAAGAGTTGTCCCTAGAACAGCTGAAATTTGTTGGATAAGGCTTTGAGAATCCAAAGCTTGACATGGAGCAAGCTTGTGGCAGGGTGACAAATGAAAGAGTGCAACTGAGTTTGAGATCAGCTCAAGCGTGTGATGAAAAACCTGATGTTGCAAGTATGGAGAGTGAGTCTCTTGAGCTCAGCAAATGAAAAGAGTTGCTAATGTGTATGTCAACCTAAGCATGTGGAGAAGATGCTGAATTTGTAGCTAAGATGGAGAGATGATTTGCTATAGCAATGCGAACAGTGAAGGATATAAAGGTAAGGATTGTTCTTGAGTTGATTCTTGATGATATAGGCTATTATTTGGATGCCTATGTAGATTTGATTGTGTTGAAATTGGAATTGATAGACAAGATTGCAATGATGAGTGAGCCGTTGAAAATGGTGATTTGTGATGTTGTGAAGGATCCAATAGTTGATTGGACAAGGTGTGAACAAAGCCAAGTGGGCGTTAGGAGGAGGTGGTCAATTTGTGGTGGGTTTGAACCCACATGGGAGTGTATGATGCATAAGAGAGCATCTTGACGGTGGTGGACGGATGAGAGTGGGTTTCAGCCCACATGTGAGTTGATTGTTAGATTGATATGCCTTTGGCAGAGGACGAATGATGGTGGGTATAAGCCCACAAAAGAGAGAGTATGGCAGGTGGTCAAATCCCACAAGGAGTGAGAGAGAGAGAGAAAAAATGTGAAGAGAAGACAAGAGAAACTAGCATGTAGTGGCTGAAAATGGCACAGGAAAAAGAAAAATATTCAGCTGATTTATTTGGTATGTTGGAAGGGGATGCCATGGTCATTTTGCCTGTGACCAAAAGAGTAGTCTTGCTACTTATCATGTCCATGTGAATTGGAGCTCACATTCTTTTAACCTCAAGTGTCTGATGCAGGAGCATCCACAGTCCTGAGCAAGCTTGCATCGCAAAAAAAACAGTGTGTGCATTCATCTTTCCATTGTTTGCTTTGTTTTGTCCCGATTTTGGTGTGTTTGTGTGTTTGGAGGAATTGGTTTCCATACCAGTGATCCTTGTTCTTGGTACATTATTTGGTGGCTCACACTTTTGCTTCTAACATTCATCTTGCAACATTTTGTTGCCCTGGTTTTTTGTTGACAAGACTTCATTCAAATCTTGAGGGAAATGTTTATCTTATGTAGTTCTATGCGGGAGCCAAATGATTTGGTCTTGTACACATTTGAATCATTCAAAGTAATAATCGGCATTCAATTAGTCGATTTGGTCTTTGAAGTATAATGCTATCACATTGCCTTTGTAATCGGGTTTCTTCATTTCCACTTTGGCCTCAACAAGCATTTGTTGGAGTATGCAATCGTGATTGAAGGTTGAGAACCTCACAATGGTAATTGGTAAAGCCAAACCTGAACATGTCTTTGAGTATGTCAAAATCTACAAACAATATTACTCAAGAAATAAGACTTGGACAGGTCTTAGGATATATAGAAACTCGCTATGGAAATCTTCTTACCGTTTATTTGTTGTGGAAGTCATTGCACATAGTCCCAAATGAGGCTTTTGTTGTTCCAAACAGTCTTGGAATAGGACAAGTTTTATTCAGTGGTTTTGGCACTTTATGTAAGCTTGCAGTGGTCTTGGAATCACACATTGGTATTTGGAAATGTGAAACCCATGGTAATCTTGAGTGAGACAAATCATTTCACAATGTAGATCGAGATTGCTAAGTCCAAAAGGGTCGTGAGTGTAGCTCGATCTTTATGTAATCTTGTGTAGAGAGAAAAGCCCGTAGAATTCTTTGTATTGTTCAGTGGGTCTTCGAAGTGTTGAGTGGGTAGATAAAGCCCAATCTCTATAGCAATCACAGTGGGAATCGACATAATAGAATTCGAGTAGGATTTAGAACGAGACAAAATCCTTCAAACCGTGCTTTGTGGAGAACACAAACCCAATTGAGTCTTAACATCTTTCAATTGATATTGGCACCTAGGAAAGACACTCTTTTCTTTTATTGATTTAGTCTTAATAACCATTTTGAACAACATATGTAAGCCGAAACATGTTTTGGAATTTTCTCGTGTCATTTTGAAAAATGTAACACCTGGGTGGAACATGAAATGTCAAAAGAAGAAAGAGGGATGTGGTGAGAAGAATTGAGGTCATCCTTTCTCGTCAATTTAAAACACATTGGCATTCTGGGAGGGCGTCGACTAGAAGAACAAGGAAATAGGACCATAACAATATTGTATTGATTCTCCTTGGTCTGGATTGTATGGTGAGACTGCCATTCAAACGCAGAGGTCTATGTATAAACCGAAAGTGTAACATAGTGTTTCTTCCAGTAATTTGAATAAGCCAATATGTGGCATAAACCGAATGTGAAATCCGCTGTGTAAATGAATGATTTTGAATCTCTTATGAAATTGTGATGTCCCTTACTTAGGGGCTCCTTTTTTCTGCACAAAGCTCTGATACCACTGTAATATCCCTTCGGATATCAAAACAAAAGCTCTGAATTGCTTATCTGAATTTCTGCAAAATATCTTCAAATAGATAAATAAATCACAGTATAAACACTTATTTATTTGTTCATAAGCTTACAATAGAGGTCCTCTGTCAAGTATACAAAGAATATTGAAAGTACGGCCTTAATAGCCTGAATATTCCACAAACTGGGAAAGAAATTTGAATCTGGTACGTCTCGGCCTGCTGTGTAAAAAACACAGTCGTCGACGTCGGTTATACTGCCGTCGTCGGTCGATCTGTAGTCGTTAACTCGCTGACGTCGGTGATATGTCGACCGATGTCGGTCTCTGTAGGTCTCTGTTCGTCGATGTCGGTGCCTGAACTTTCTGTTGATGTGTACGGATTTTCACGGATCTGTACGGAATTCGTACGGCCGCTGATATAGCACAACCTGTATACTTGATCCTGATCTGTAGAATTATGGGCTAATACAAAAGATCTATATCTGGATAATTATTGAATCAAAACCCAAAAATAATGAAATACCTGTAAACCCTTGTGATAGCTTCTGTGTGAAGTTACCTCTCAAACTTGTAAACACCTGTGATAACTTCTGTATGAAGTTATCTCTCAATTTGGCAATAGATCGGCTGATCTCTCACAACCTCTGAATCGCACACAATGAAGAGTTGACGTTCTTCAATGCAAATGGAATCCTGGAACCCTTGGCTCAGTCTTCACAGAAGAATTTCTTAACAAGAATCAATATCAATAATAATCTTTGGCTAATCCAAACTCTCTCCCATGAGAAACCCTTATACCTTCCAAAAGTGTGCTTGCTAAAATTAGATTTCCTCAAATTAGAACTTGGGTTTCTTAAATTAGAATTCCTCAAATTAGAACTAGGGTCTTAAAATTAGACCAATTCTTAAATTAGAATTAGGGTCTTAAAATTAGACCAACTAATTAATAATTAATTATTAATGAGACCAAATAATTAATATTTGATTAAATCAATCAAATATTAATATCTCCCTTAATTCATATCCAAAAAAACCTGAACAAAAAAGCAAGCCCAGCTCCATCAAGACCCTCTATCCATCCCATCAGCCTACGAAGGTCGCATAATAGGCTAATCCTCAACTCTGAACATGTCAACTCAAAAGGGGACATGACAATCTGCCCCTCCTGAAATTGCTTGCCCTCAAGCAATCGCTGAATGATACACCCATCAATCCACCTGGATCCCAAATGTAGTCATGATCTTCCCTGCTGTCAATCAATGCAAACTCCATGCCATGTCCATCCCTAGTACTAAGATAAGCACCCCAACATCCAATCCATAAATGAAAATTAGCAAGCAACTCAAGCAAACTCTTAACCTGAATAATATCTAAATCTGGATTGTGAAGGCTAGAAATAGTCATATCATCATCAACCTGTGACCCGATTGTAACAGAAAGCTGAGTCCCTACCACATGTGATAACTCCTGAACTGCACTCACCTCAAGACCAAGCTCATCCTCATATCTCTCCTGTGTTGGTGCCAATGTGCACTCGTCATCGCACTCTATCATGTCATGTCGTATGAGCATCTCCATGCGATGAAAAAACATATATCTGAAGCTGCTGCCCCGTATTGCCTTAAGAATATGTGTCTTCCTATCAACATCAAAGTGAACCTCCATGTCCTTGAGACGAAGAGTAACTTCCTCAAATGAATGAAGCCACTTCATACCCAAGACTAAGTCTATATCCCCCATGTTCACCACATAATAATCAGCCTTAAACTCGTAGTTGTTCAAGCGCAATGGGAGGTCTCTAATCATACGCTCACACCTAAGAGTGTGACCATCGGCTACCTTAACTCTAATGCCCTCAAAATCTTCAGTAGTGAGTCCACGTTTCTCCACAAATCTAGCATCTATGAAATTATGTGTGGCCCCTGTATCAAGAAGGGTGATGACCTTCTGCCCTACTAAAACTCCACGGAGTCTGAATGACTCATCCGACTGAATGCTGGATAGGCATGCCTCCTGTATGTGAAGCTCTAACTCTGCCACTGCCTCCTCAGAACTATTCTGCTGTTCGGAATCCTCTGAATCCGAATCCTCATAATATGCCCACATCACACGATTCGCCTTGCCCTTAGGCCTCAAAGGGCAATTGTGATGGATATCATATGGTCCTTTGCAGTAGAAGCAAAGCTTCTTCCTGCGTAGATCGTTAAGCGCCTCACGATCCAAAGGTGGTGCTACTGGATTGGCCTCTGAATCATTCTTTACACCTGATTTATCTATGCTGAAATCCGGTCTCTCTGTATCTCCGTTGGAGCACTTATGGTCTCTAGATGAAGAAGTACCTCTGGAGTTAGATTTATTGGATGGGGCTGCCATCTCCATACTACGCGCCTTCTTCATAGCTACCTATAACGAAGGCGGATCAAAGCCTTTGATCCAACCTCTCAACGGTTCTGTCAATCCTTCCATGAAGATTACTACAAGTCGCCTCTCTGAAATGTCAGGAACCATAACTGATAACTTCTAGAAGTCACCAATATAAGACTCTAGACTGCCACTTTGGCGCAACTGTGCCAACTCTTGGAAATAGGACTCTGGATCCCCCCTGTCAAAACGCTCTACCAACCTATCCACAAACTCCTGATAAGATGTGATCCGATCATGATGGAGTGTCACCATCCCGTGGTGCCACCAATTGTGAGCTACTCCCTCAAGATGTAATGTAGCATATCTGATAGCATCTTCCTCGGCCATCGGTCGCAATGTGAGAAACGTATCCAGCTTACTAACCCAGGCCTGTGCTGTCACCTTACCACTACCGTCAAACATCGCTAGTGTGACCCTGCTCGTAGCATGCTTCAAATCATTGTTCTGGGGTCTTGGTCTCCCATTCTATCGACCTCGATAATGTTCTTTCCTTTGTGTGAGGAATCGGTCAAAAGTAATCATCTCCCTGACCACAGGTGGTAATGACTCCCACTCATCAGTCGCTGCCCTAAGTGTGTCTGTAAATGCCTCCTCATGCTCCTCACTTGCTATCACCTCCTCTGCCTCCTGTCTCACAAAGGTAGGCCTAGTAGGCTTGTTAGCTGTACGAGAAGCAGTCCCAAGGCCTCTCTGTGATCCTGCATCACTCCTGACATCTTCACGATGTGGGGACTGTCTCCTCGGAGTACCCAATCTCGGCAGTGTCGCTGCCAACTGCTGTAATACTTGGTTATTCTGCCTTTGCCCTTCTCGTAGTTTTCTAAGAGTAAGTAAGACCTCTGCATCATCTTGATCTCTAGAATGGTGAGGAATACGAGCCCTACCAATATCGTCACCCATGTCTTCCAGCGGTTGTTCTAAAACTTGAGTGCCTTCAAGCAAAGCTCTACTGCGCGTGAAATACCCGTGTGGTCCCAACCCTTGTGGCTGCATAAGATTGTCAACCCCTCAGGATGGCAGGATTTAGCTCTGATGTGCCCAACAGGATGGCAGGAATTTGGCTCTGATACCACTGTGATGTCCCTTACTTAGGGGCTCCTTTTTTCTGCACAAAGCTCTGATACCACTGTAATATCCCTTCGGATATCAAAACAAAAGCTCTGAATTGCTTATCTGAATTTCTGCAAAATATCTTCAAATAGATAAATAAATCACAGTATAAACACTTATTTATTTGCTCATAAGCTTACAATAGAGGTCCTCTGTCAAGTATACAAAGAATATTGAAAGTACGGCCTTAATACCCTGAATATTCCGCAAACTGGGAAAGAAATCTGAATCTGGCACGTCTCGGCCTGCTGTGTAAAAAACACAGTCGTCGACGTCGGTTATACTGCCATCGTCGGTCGATCTGTAGTCGTTAACTCGCCGACGTCGGTGATATGTCGATCGATATCGGTCTCTGTAGGTCTCTGTTCGCCGATGTCGGTGCCTGAACTTTCTGTTGATGCGTACGGATTTTCACGGATCTGTACGAAATTCATACGGCCGCTGATATAGCACATCCTGTATGCTTGACCCTGATCTATAGAATTATGGGCTAATACAAAAGATCTATATTTGGATAATTCTTGAATCAAAACCCAAAAATAATGAAATACTTGTAAACCCTTGTGATAGCTTCTGTGTGAAGTTACCACTCAAACTTGTAAACCCCTGTGATAACTTTTGTATGAAGTTATCTCTCAATTTGGCAATAGATCCGCTGATCTCTCACAACCTCTGAATCGCACACAATGAAGAGTTGACGTTCTTCAATGCAAATGGAATCCTGGAACCCTTGGCTGAGTCTTCACAGAAGAATTTCTTAACAAGAATCAATATCAATAATAATCATTAGCTAATCCAAACTCTCTCCCATGAGAAACCCTTATACCCTCCAAAGGTGTGCTTGCTAAAATTAGATTTCCTCAAATTAAAACTTGGGTTTCTTAAATTAGAATTCCTCAAATTAGAACTAGGGTCTTAAAATTAGACCAATTCTTAAATTAGAATTAGGGTCTTAAAATTAGACCAACTAATTAATAATTAATTATTAATTATTAATGAGACCAAATAATTAATATTTGATTAAATTAATCAAATATTAATATCTCCCTTAATTCATATCCAAAAAAACCTGAACAAAAAAGCAAGCCCAGCTCCATCAAGACCCTCTATCCATCCCATCAGCCTACGAAGGTCGCATAATAGGCTAATCCTCAACTCTGAACATGTCAACTCAAAAGGGGACATGACAGAAATGTATGTGTGCCTATTGTAATTGTAAACCCCTGCAACATGGGAGTTAGAGGCAGACCTTAATTGGTCTCCCCCCTTCATGTTTGCACCATCTAAGCTATATATATAATTATCATATGAATCACTCGAGGATTATGCATTGTGTGTGTCTATATCAAACCTTGTGAAACATGCAAAACTTGCAAGCTATCACAAAAGTCTAGTATCATTATACAACACTAGATTTAGTACATTGACACTCATGCATGAATTCTATCATTCATTGTCAATCATGCATTAATATAGAACTAATAAGGGGTTATATATACTCCCACTTTTTAAGTGACGTTGATATTTGAAATAGTTATAAAGCAAACATAAAAACATAAATTTCATAGTTGTTTCTAGGGTTTTAGATTTAGCAATCTACAAATTACAAATGATAATTTCTCTAAGATAGATAACTTAAAAGGCACTATTTTTTCTACTATACAATCTCCGCATATTTTTCACAACTTCATACTGTTGGTATAGACTTCCTACTCGATATAATGTGCAGTGGAAATTACTAAATTTCACTATACTTCTCACTTTACTATTTTTATCAAGAGAATCAATGGTTACCACTAATCTCAATGAGTTTGTATACTTAATTTAGTTATGTCTTATTGTGCAAGGTTTAGTTTCAAACGTGTCAAACCACTAGCTTACAAACGTCTAATTAAACTCTTTCTATACCAACTTTTCAAAGCTATGCCAAAGTTCTATAGAATGTTTCAAAAGAAAACCAATCAGCGAATGTATCCCACGTGTGAGTAGGTAATAACAAATTCAGATTATTACCTAAGTATGTGATATGTCATATGTCATAGTATTACGGTAAAATTAACATGTGCGCTCATGTTTAACCTCTATTTTTAGTTTATAGTCTTGTGTCAATATCACAATCAATTTGGTTTTGAGACTTTATGTTCTATAACAAACTAACCATTTTAGTTTAAGCATTTTTATCACGTTAATGTTTAACATGGTAAACAAGAATGTATAGGTATTAACACATACCCATGCATTTATATTTATCACTAAAACAATTAAACATATGTAAAATTGTATTGAAACTTTTTGTAGCACATAACAATGTTCAAGATATTAGAAGATACTAATCATGGTTATTAGCATTGTTTAGTACCATTGATAACAGCTTATGTACTGCATTTATTATTTTAACTTTACCTAACAATTAAACTTTCAATAACCATAATGCTCATCACACAAAGACAACTCACATCCTCTACTAAAAGCTTCAAAGTGCAAGACAAAAAGAGGTGCTTACTAATTGAGTCAAGACAATGAAATTCTATATAATAAAGTGGCAATTGATGACACGGGACAGCAAAAATAGGAGAAGATTAATGTTAATAACACTCTACATGAAAACAAAAAACAAGTTGAAGATTCACAACCAAAAGATGTTGGAGAGTAGATAGAGGACACAAATAAAGGTGCATGCAAGAGTCAAAACATAAAATTTGGCGAAAGAAAGATGGTTACAAAGAATCGTAAAATCAAGAAAATCTAAATGTTTAATCACATGGTATAAGGTCTAACACTAACATGGTAATAATTGAACCACAAAGGAAATGGAGAATGGTGCAAATGATTCACTCTCTATACCATGTCTTATTGTAGCAATAGTCGATCAAATCAAGCTCAATTCAAAGTCGAACACCTTGACTTAGTCCTAAAACATTAAATTTAAATCGTTGTGTGTTTTCAAGCAAAGAGAAATTGGAAAGTGCAAAAATGTGATCTTCTGCCATACGATAATGATTTTGTGGTTCCCATTGAAAAGATGCAACAAATCCTCAAATAGAGTGGCCCAAAATTTTGTATAAAATGGAAGATATCAGTTCCCCAAATGTTGAAAATTTTGTTTCAATCCCCTGTCGCTTACTTCACGAGTGTGTTGAGTGTAGGGGCCATCTAGGGAGCAAGTTGCTCAACTGACGATGTATTGGAAATTGCAATCGAACTAAACAACAGTTGGAGAAGGTTCGTACAAATGAGCAACATACATTCCTTTTAGTCAACCTCTATATAATTAGGTCATACCTCAAATAGACAATAATGATGTTATTTTGAATTGCACATGAAAATTTGATACACAGAGGATAATATTTGGAAGGAAGATATCGAGAAAACAACTTGAACAAGTGAGCAAAGATGAAAATCGCATGAAGGCCATCTACAAACAAGAGATTAATATGGTGAACAAATATAAAGCATGTTGCTCAATGTCAAGTGCCCCTAAGCAATGATAAAGGATATTCACCCCAATGCTCGAGATGAATTCAACCAAGCTCAATAAATTGTTACAGAGCTCAAATGTAGCAGCTTCGGAGGTTGTTTCTACGAATTTTGTAGGGTTGCAAAGTTGCATCAGCTTACTAGACGTTATAAAATAATGGAATACAAGGAATGGTGTTCTAATATTTAATCCAATTTTTGAGAAAGCTCACATCCAACCACCTCCAAAGAAGTTGCAAGGATAGTTTGAGGACCTAGTGCAATTAAAGAACCTTTACTAAGTAATTGAAAACCCATTAAGAGCAGTCAATTGGTCCCCACAAAGGTGAAATTCGGAAACACCACCTTAGGTGTAGCTAGAGTTATAGAAACACGACTGCACAACCGAAAAGTTGCTTGTCATTTTGCACAACAGATTTTTAATATTTGGAGATCACTATGAAGCCTTACAAGTGTTTGATGGTATAATTTGTAATGGCATTGTCTTGAGGCAAAGCAACATTCTAAGTCCAAGCATATCATTAAGGAGTTATAAGGTGCAAGTACTTAATACTGAAATCATTAAGCACATCATTGTATTGTAGGGTGCACAAACACACCTAACTATTATTGTAATGTAATTAACTACATCAACATTTAGTATGAGATTTGGAAATGTTGTAATACGTAGTTGTAGGCTTTTACAGCCAACTTAAGAAGATGTTAAAGTAGATGTAAAGATGAATATTTAAAGCTTAAGAGTGATTGAAAGGTGTGCATGCACCATCTGAATAAATGAAAACCTTTCCCTTTGTTCCTATAATTTTTGTAATTTTTTTATTTGGTTTGTCCTCTCTATGCAATTATAACTTTGCCTACTCTATCTTCAAGCCTAAGTTTGTTTTCATATATCGCGGCAATGGATACAATGATGCAAATCTATTCTGTTTTCTATTCTCTTCTATTCTTTGTAATTAATACACATTAAGACAGGTGACAACAACAAACTCCATTTGCCCTAACTTGGACTATGCAACCAAAGTAGCACTGGAAACCTTGCCATTCTATACATGAATGAACAAAAAATGTGACATTAATTATATATATATTCAAGCAAAGAATCCTTTCCAGGTATCATTACGAACCCTGGCTTGTTCCCTCCCTTGAATACCAGTATCTTTAATTATCAATGGGCAACACAACTTAAACAAGAAAGTGAGGCATACAATTTAAAAATATATATACATAAAAGTTAATATATTTTTCTAATGGCACACCTCACATTCTCATTTATGATATATCTTCCCCAATGATAAAAACATATATACATAAAAGTTAATATATTTTTCTAATGGCACACCTCACATTCTCATTTATGATATATCTTGCCCAATGATAAAAAAATAGGACACGCTAATATTCAAGGGAACAGCCCTGGCTTCCTAATGATAATTGTTTAAAGGATTCTTTGTTTGAACCAATTAAAATCTCCACTATGATGTCTAAAAATTCTTATTATATTGCTCCATAAAAAGTCTTGATTATGCACAAAACTGCTTCATTAAAAACACGGGCTTGGATATTTTTAAAAAACCCAAGCAAAAACTAAATATATACCATAGCCTTTGAAGGATCTAAAACCTAGAAAATTAAAGAAATAAAGCCATTTATTGATGGTCCGAGCAACTCTAAAATCGGACGGTAACTAATGTGCGTCTACCATTCAATAGCCAGCAATAACACTGCATGAAACAATTTAACAGATAATTAAGGGAACAATTCCTCAAATAATGACTCAAGGCATAGTAGCATTTGTTATGAAATGTTTGAGAAACTTATAACGGAATTGTTATTCCAAGCAGGCTTCAAATCCCATTTGAGAATGTAAAGTTTGGCAGACTCGAGATGATTAAAACAAAATGAACAAATCACTGATGTCAATCATCTAACATATGGAATGAAAAAATGCAAACGTATATAATTAACCCACATTGAATAAATCCTTTGTTTCTTTATAGACCAGTAAAAGGGCAAAACATCTCAGTCCATGCGGCCCTTCAATGTGCGCACAATCACTTGATCTGGTGACCTGTAATGTTGTTACAAGAAAGTTAGCTAGTTCTTATATTCTTGCATTTTATTCCAGTATACTTTATCTCACAACAATAAATTAGGAAAGGAAGACCACCGAAAAAAAATAGAGAATCTGACACAAAGCAACACAGATTTCCAACATGCAGAGAGCATCAAATGACCAAAAACTGGTGAATTTAACATCCAAAAACAAAGTGAGCAATATTTGGAGGAGGGACTAAGACCTCCCCAAGCTGAACAATAAAGAGAAACAAAATGCAATTAATAAAACCAGAAACAAAGACGTTGGGCAAGAGTAAGATAAGAGATGCCGAGGTTAACACAATTGTCACAAGCCACAAGGATGATCTTCTATCATGAATCACTATTGGGAAAGGGTTTGAATTTTGTGCATCTTGACAAGTCGCATCCAGACTTATGCAGATTGCTCCCAATAAGTAGAATAAATTTCTCTTGCATTCAAGGTGACACTCCTATTTATGGAGCAAAAACTCTATTTATATGGCCTACTGTAAAATCTTAAAATCACATCATAACAGTTCAGGAAGCGCACTAAGAATTATTTTGGTGCGGATATCATGTCTGTTCATAGGCACTAGGAAGCTAGATTTCATAGCAATGTGTGTTCTCTCCGAGGCCCAAAATAAACTTCCACCCATTGGTAGAAGCAAATAGCAAGAAGCAGAGGGCAATAAGAAATCTTTGATAAACTATACATATTCCAACAGCAAATGTCATTTACATACAAACAACTCTAGCAAATAATGCCAAGGGCATCTGATGCTCATGTTTAAACGTTTAGGCATAAAGCAACTCATCCATGTCTCATAATAAGCAAAAATATTTAACATTATTTGGCGTAGTCATCATTTGGCATACTCAATGGTATGCTTCTTGGATAGCACCGACTCATAAATCCGATCTAGCATTTAAAATTTAATTGCTCATGAAACATTAACATAGGTGCTTGATTTTTATGCCTATAATCAGATCATTGCTGTCCATCTTTCTATGTTATGAGCAATGTCTGATAACTGAACAGGGAAAAGAACTGAAAAATAAGTATCTGCGGAATTAGAAAGAAAGATTGTGTTTATTAACGTCCACAAATGACCAACGCAGATAAATGAGACTCCAAAATACAGAAAGTTTACAATAGCAAATCAGAAGTACAAAAAGTGTTCTATCAGCCATCATCCCTGTCGATCACCTCCAAAGCACCCATTCAGAGTCCGATGATGTCCTCGGGCGAACGACTTGGGCTAAGAGGACCTGGCTGCACTATTCTAAAAGGAAGCAAGGTACTCCCTCCAGTACCTCTCCTAAAATCCACTACCAACGATACATAAGACAGGGAGAGAAAATAGATAATGTGTGTTTGTCCCTGGGGCCTGTATTCTACGAGGTGAGCAGTGCAGAGAAGCTGACCCTCCAAGACTGGAACAGGAATATGAGGTCTGAGGAGACTGGCCACTCACGCTAGTAACTACTGAGGCTAAGGCCAAAGTTTCGAAAATTTCCTTTCCCAATTTAGTACCTTGTCAAAAGACCCATCCTACAATTGACCTTGAGCAGGTGGCTAGTAATTTCCAGAACTTTCATTTCAGATATTTTTAAGCTGGTAAGGCATGTGTCAGACCAGAATACTTACAAAAATAGGACCTTTCACGTCAGCCCAGAATGCTAGACTAAACCATAAATCCAAAGTTTATTAAAATTAAATCTCCATCTATAAATTTGTATTGGGTCAAATGAATATCACGTAACATAGAAGACAGTACCTCATCTCTATCTAATTGCACAGGAACCAGAACTAGAAGCGACCTTGTCTGTAAATGTCAAGCCTTTCAACAGTTGAAGCTCAACTGCACGAGGAGTTTCTTAGGATGTGTTGACTGAAGGAGCTCTCAGCAATGAACATACACAGAAAGGTGTCGATGGGGTAAGAACAGAGGAGACAACACAGCATGTCTTTAAAGTATTACAAGAAGGCTGACAGTGGTCATCCTTGTCTACAAAGATGCATGAATAAGCCTGGAACATGTGTCAAATGATACGTCGTCAAATAAATAAGGTTTTCTTAGTTTCTGAACCCAACATAACTGTTGTGGAGCTTTAGAGAATGATCTCGGAAAACCAACTACACGCTGTTCATAAAGGACATGTAACATATTGTAGCACTAAAGCCCTAACAAGTGGATACACAATATGGACAGGAATGCCATTAAGTGTAGCAAGCATCAACCTATTAGATGCCAAAATCCTATCCCTGCAGGAGTCCTAAATTTTTAGAAAAGCTGACAATGTATTTTGATTACACCACATAAACGTAAAAAACTGTAAAATAACTTGCAGCATGAGATACATTTACCAAAAAAAAAACATTTGGCCCAAAGCTAAAGAGCTCAAGCTCCAATTCTTATCCATAGAGAAGACTGCTCCCAAAAACTTTACTCAAAGTTGAATATCCAAGCTCTTTAAACAAAAAGCTAATCTCCTGTGCACACTGCATATAGAGGGCTGAACTAAACAGCGAACCAAATCAAGATTATTTTCTTTAATGCCCTGCAAAACTCTCCACTACAAAATATATAGCCACCCTGCAGAAGTCTACCATTATCAGACACATTTTTTAGTAACTACCCCACATAACTCTTAAAACAGTATCTGACCTGAATACATGCCAATGCAGCATTGAGAAATCCTATTCAGTAATTGCCAATGTTACCATTTTCTCTTTGGTTCTGGTGTGGGTTCAAAGAACCCGGTTCACCGGTACGGCAATTTTATATTTTCCTTGGGTTTGTTATTGGGTTCGTCCGTACAAAAAATATATAAAAAATTAAAAAATATAAAAATTATAGCCTATTACATAGGAAATTAGTGACATTGTCATTAACCATATAGTATGCATATTGATATGAAAAATAGAATAGGAAAATAATCACAAAATACCAAAAATAGTTAATACTAACCGAATGCCAAATGTCATGATAATCATTAAACATAAATGATAAATTTTAAACATCAATAATTATGATATTATCCTGTGGCTGTAATTAAATACATCAAACTTAAAAGTCTTAAAACTTAAATGTTAACTTAAAGTCACTAATATTGACTCATAATTTTTAGTGACTCAGCTATGAACCCTTAGAAGGTACAGGTGCTAGGTGTTTGTATGATTGTTTGAAATTTATGATTTATACATTACTAATCCACACGTAATCCCTAGCATGCCCAGTTAAATCAAAGTAATTTCAGTTGACAGATTAGCTTTGAAATGCCACATCTCATATATGAAGAGTCAAGACAAAGAAAGCTGTCAACATCTAGCTTATGATTTCCTGATTGAATGCCGTTGATGGATGTGGATTGCATTATGTATTCCATTGCAAATTGGCCATCTGTTCTGAAAATCAGTTGACTGGCCCTGGCCAGTGTCTTCCAAATCCTCAATTAACGCTTCAAGTTATTTTCATTCTTCTTTCAGATATTTCCTTTTAAGGGTTCATAGCCGAGCCACTAAAAATGGAAAAAAAAAATGAAAAAATGTGATTTTGACTGCTGGTTCTCTGTCCCAACGCCCAGGGTTCGTCCCAGAAGAACCCAGGCCACACCCAGGTGCCCAGGGACGAACCCTGAGCGTTGGGGCAGCAAACCAAACCCCGAACCCGAACCCGGTTCGAACCTGGGTGCCCAACGCAGCCCAAAAGCCACGAACCGGTAACATTGGTAATTGCTCTACAATAAAATAATTTCAATCCCAAAGTTTAACAAAAGACTACCACAAAACTGCTATGTTACTTTATATGAATTGTGGCATTATTTACACATTCCCGTGCATTAAAAACAAACCACAACCCTCGTTTACTTATAAAACCCACAAATTTTCTACAATAGGTCATTCATCAGCAGAATCAATGCAACACTTAGTATATATAATGCCTAAAACTGGTTGAATGCTTAATAGGATTTTCTTGTCCACCAAGGAGAACACTTTACTGAAGAACAAAAACCCTTAAACCATCTCAATTAAGTTTATAAACCAAAATCAACAGTTTCTCTGTTATATCATTAAAAAGATTGCTGGTAGCAAATCCATCATTGTAACACTAAAGAGGTGATGAATCCAATAGAATATGTGCAAGTATGTAACGGACTGAGCTAGCTGATAAACAACAAAGCAACAAAAATTGCTTAAAATAGAAGACTTTGAGCTGGTGTCTTATACGATGAATGTATAATTTGATATTTGACAACTATTATAGATCTAACCCAAGAAAAGACTGTTCAGGACTTTCACACTTACCAAGAAGACAAGTCTAAAATATGGTAAGAGGTGGATAAGAGGACATTAAAAGAGTAGCGAGGACCTACAAAAATAAACATGATAAGTATCAGAGATTAAAACATTAGGAAGACTTTATAGTCCATATCCGGCAGGCAAGCAAGAGATATTGAAGAGTCAGCCAAGAGGATGAGTGAAGGATCTAAGCATTAAGGAGCTAACTTAAGAAGATCAACGCAATCATCTCGCCTGTGAATAAAATAAAGCCCTTGACTTGCTTCAAAATTTGTCAAGCATGATTGGAGAACAATGTCTTGCCTAGCCCAGAATTTATCCTCAGGAGTAGGTAGAATTTTGTCAAAAGACCAGAGACTTTTAAGTTTTTCCCTTCATCCAGTTTAATGCTGCCTCCTGACCAATTTCAGATCCATTGGTTCCGATTGGGCTTCTTTTTAAAAGCATATTTTCAATTGTGGAATAATTGGTAAATCTTTGCATTTTACGAATCATTAAATATTAATATCAAATGTTAAAATTTGAGAAAAATCATTGAGTTGTTTATTACTACTTGTAAACATAGTCACAAGGTTCGAGTTCAAGTTCGAGGAGTATAAAATTTGGTTCGAGTTCGTTAGTGGATAAAGTTCGAAAAAAAAATCGCCATTAAGTTCGAACCATAGAAAAACATAAGAAATATATAAAAATAAGTCAAATCAAAGTATTATGGATACTTCTTGAAAAACTATGTGTCTCAAAATGTAAAACATGTAATATTAAGTTCTTAAACTTCATTCGAATTATACATCAAAAAGTTTTACATCATCAAAAGCTAATACACCCTATGGCCTTATAGGCTACTAGCTACATCCAAAAGTTCCATATCATCAAGAGCACTTGGCTCATCAACATCATGATCACTAGATTCATCACAAAGAAAGTCAAGATCATCTGTGTCCTCTAAGTCAGCTGCAACACGTTGGGGCTGTGAAGAAGATTCTTTTGTCATTTTGTTCATGCACATCCGTAAATTGTTGTTAACATAAACAAGATATGCTATCTTTCTAGACAATAACCTGTTTCATTTTTTGGATTGAATGTGGTCAAAACAACTCCAATTCCTTTCACATGCTGACGCACTTGCTCCTTGACTCAAAATTCGAATAGCAAACCGTTGCAGTTCCTTTGTACTTGCTCCATAAGATTTCCACCATTTGTAACCTTCATGACGTGGCATATCATACTTGGCTCCTGATGTTGCAAATACCCCTTCTTGTGCCCGGAATGCCCTTGTTTGGTCTCGAATTATACATGCAAGTTCATGATCTAGGACAAGCCTATCAATGGCTTCATAAAGTCCACTCATGACTTCAAAATCACTATCTCTATCTATATGAAAGAGCCTAGGCTCTAGATAACAAGCCACTGCATGCAAGGGTGTGTGCATCATTTTCCATCTGACATCAATCACATCCCATATTTGTTTGTAATCTGTCTCCACATCATTGAATGCCTTTTGAATGGATTCCTTACAATGGTCCATAGCCTCATAAAGCATGCCAAGACAAGGGGTGTCACCATCAACCATGTGAAGCACATCAACAATAGGCTCACATATTTTTAGAACTTTGTTGGCACTTTCCCAAAATACAGAGTTTAAAATAATTTGTTCTGATTGCTTTCCCTTAGGGCTTGTTGAAAACACAGATCTTTCCCATTCATTGCAACAAATCACTGACTTTATTGCTGATTTCTCTTCAACCACTCTTTTTAGAGTGATAAAAATAGGCAAATTTTGTTTCACAAGGCCTCAACAACTCCTTAGCTGCATGTTGTCGATAAATGCTCAATGTGAGGCTGTGGTTCCTTATGAAATTTGCAATTGTCCTCGCCCTTTGAATTACTTCATGCACCCTTGGAAATTTGGCCAAGTCCTGAAGTAGCAAATTACGACAATGTGCTGCACAAGGACTCCAATAAATTTGTGGATACTTTTTCATGAGCAATTTTTCAGCTCCTACACAATTTGTGGCATTATCAGTGATAACCTGAATTACATTTTCTTCACCCACTTCAAGAATTGTTTCATCTAATATTTTGAAAACATATTCTGAAGTGTTCTTAGGATTCATGGTATTGATCACTTTCAAGAAAGATACGCCTTGAGGACAATATACCAAGATATTGATCAATGGCCTTTGACACATGTCAGACTAGCCATCACTCAATATACCACAGCATATTACACTCCAAGAGGCCTTGACCTCTGCCATATTTTCAATGACCCTCTCTTTTGACCTTTTCAAAAGAGTGGTCCTAAGCTTCTCAGAACTAGTTGGAATGTATCCTTTGCCAAATTCAGAGACTTTCTTGATTGCATTTATAAAGAATGGACTCCTAGCTACATTGAATGGAATGACAATTGAATAAAATAAATCAGCAAATGCATCATCCATGTCTTGCTTCTGTACTAGCTTCCACATGCTAGGAATTGTTCCACTTCCACTAGTGTTTGACTGCATAAATGAAGATGACATGCTTGCAAAAAAACATTTTGATGTGCACATACCAAGAACAATCAGACGCCCCTTCATGACCAGACTAAGGATGAGCACTGAAGTCAGACGATTGACCCTAAGACAATTGGTCTTCATAGGATCTCGAAGGATCAATCAGGGCCCCTAACTGTGTACGGCATACACCTACAGTTAGCTAAGTCACAATTTGTTGCTTCTCAATGGTGTGACCTACTTCCCGGACTCTCATTTCTTTACTTGTCACCCTCATGGTGGGGGCGCGAGCGTGGTGACTGTGATTTCGGGCCATTTCCTCCTCAAGACGATCACCTATTTTTCCGTGTCTTGCATTCCTCTCGCTGACCATGCTCTCCTCTCCTTTGCATTGATAATCCCCCCTCGTATGTCCCCACTTTACCTCACACACCCCAACACCGTACTTCCTTTTGTTTCGAGGGGAACCCTGACTCATTTGTTAATCATCTCCAACAGCGTTTACCCTCCCTTCCACATTTTTCCTCTCTTCCCGACATCACAGCCAAGTTCACATTTCTCTCCAATATTTGGGAGGCTGCCCTCAATTCCTTCCCATCTTCCACCTGTCCCTCTCATGCCCCCCACCAAAAGAACTGCCCAATGAACAAATGCTATGATGAAGAATGCAAATCCCTCAATTGTCAGCGCAAGCAAGCCTTTAACTACGCACACCCATCCTATCCCTTCCTCAAAGCCTCCTACCGCTATCTGCTTCGCCACAAAAAATGCCTTCACATTTCCCTGCGTAGGCGTATACTTTGCGCTTCCCTCCATAGCTCTCCCAAGCAGTTTTGGCATTCTGTTTTCCCTCGCCATTCCCCCCTTCCAGCTAACCTTAGCTCCGATTCTATGTTCTCCCACACGCTCAACCTTTATGATATTCTTGGGCAGCCCAGCATTCAGGTCCACAACCCTCCGCCTTATTGCTGGGTTTTCACACCTAACAGAATTAGAGAGGCGGTCAGAGTCATGAATTGCAGTAGGGAAGTTGATGAGGGGTTTCAGGGAGAATTCTTCGAGTATGGTTTGAGCGTGCTTGGTAGTTACCTATCTGATTTATTCAATCACGTGGTGTGCTCTGGTTTTCCTCCTTTATCTCATCATATCATCCACCAAAACCACAAATCGGGTAGTAGCTCGAATCCCAGTAATTACAGAACAATCATGGTGGGACACACTTTCTCCAAGTATGCCACGGTCCTCCACATTCACTTATCAAAGGAGTTGTAGCGCAGACACGTCAGAGCTAAGGGGCAAGCAAGGTTTTGGCCAGATCATCATACCATTGACCATATCATCACCCTTCGGTCTATTATCTAGGAGGCTCGTCATCGCTCATCGAAAGTCTACTACTTCTTTGTAGATTTTTGGAAAGCTTTTGACTCCGTCTCGAGAGATGCACTTTTTCAGAGACTTCGGGGCATTGGCATCTCTGAGACCCTTCTTACTGCTATTATGCGTCTATACGAATCCATGTTGGGCCACCTTTGTACTGCTCAAGGACTTTATGACTTCATCAGGTGTACTATTGGGGTCAAACAGGGTTGCCCCCTGTCCCCAACACTCTTTGGGATTTACATAGATGAGCTTGAGTCCTTCATGACCACATTCAGGATGGGTACGAGTGTCTTCTCCACCAGGTTTTGATTTCCATTCTTTTGTTTGCAGATGATATGGTTCTTCTAGCCTCGTCCCCCGAAGGACTGTAGAGACAATTGGATGCTTTGGCTCTATTTTGCGACCTTCGACAACGCACAGTCACCTTGGGTAAAACCAAGGTCATGGTCTTCAACTGCTTGAAAACCTCGCATCTCAGATTCCTTTTTAGAGGGAAGGAGATCGAGATCTCTAACTCTTACACACTTATTTGGGCGTTCAGTTTTCTGGTGCGCATTTTAGTTTGCGACAAGCTCTCCAACCTCCTGTCTACAAAGGTTATGATTCCCTCACCCTCCTTGAGAGACAACGCTTCCGTCATCATTTTCAGGATATCTCCTCCAAGATGTCACTCATGGACTCTCTTATCAGACCCACCATACTCTATGGATCAGTTTCTTGGGGTCCCTCCCTGCTTGAGACTGACTGGGCCTCAACGAAGAGGATTCAAACACTCCGCAAGATCATCAAGTGCAAACCGACTATCCCCTTGCATATCATTCTAGCAGAGTTCGGGGCTCGCCCGCTCAGACTTGAGTGCATGTTTGATCTAGTCTCCTACCTTCATCGCATTCGGTGTTATATTGTTTCCATTGAGGGTCGGAGTCGGTATCCATACCTAGCATATTGCTCCTCTATGGTCATCGCTCACTCTGGCACACCCCTCCAAGGTCGCAAGTGGTATGCCGAAGTCTCATCTCTTGGGGAAGGTTGACATCCAAATTGACCGCCTCCCTCCATATCAATACTCCTTGGACGCTCCAAGTCGTCTCCTTCCTCCCAAACAAGTACTAAATAAGTCCATCAGGGACGATGTCTACAGACAGCACATCTTGACCACTTGGGTGAACCCACCTGGAGGGTTGAAACCTAAGATGCCTTTTATGTGGAGCATTTTCTAGATTTGCGGGATGGTCTTATTGTTCGTCCCCAATATACCCACAGGAATTGTATGCATTCCCTCCGCATCCCCTTAGGGTAGTTCAGAGTGGGCTCAAACAAAGTCCGATGCCAGACTGATCATCACCAAGATTGGGATATCAAGATCTGTCAGCAATGCCACATACAGGAGCCTGAGACAGAATTTCACTTTATTTTCAGGTGCTCGGCTTACTACGAGATCAGAGGTAAATTTTATTGCCTTTTCAGGGGATCACAATCTCTCGCCAACTTTTTTAGATATGAAGACCAATGGTGCCTAGCATTGTATATACAAGAGGCCATGAGGTTTTGAGAGCATAGGGAGCAGTCACCTCCCAAACCTAAACCCACCCGTCTGATCACTTCTTTCTTTACAGTGCTAACTTCTACGAGGGTCACCAAGAGGTCAGGGGAGGACAACCAAGGCCCGACCCTCAGGTCTGTTCGGGCTCGAGACATCACACACAATTCGCAGCATCAAATACATTCTAGACCTTTTACTGGAAGACAAACCAAGTCCAAGGACAAATACATCTACCTCGCCTATCGCTCTTATGAGGCCATCACTCTTTCTGATCATGGTGGTCACTCACGATGTTGGTATGCTGGAGTCTCTCAGCTTCTTGGATCCCTCGAGATTCATATGGACTGCCTCCCACCATTCAACTACTTCCTGGATGCTCCTGCCCACCTTCTACCAAGCAAACAGGATTTGCACAGAATTATCAGAGATGACATTTACAGACAGTTCATCCAGTACACTTGGACCAACCCTCCAAGGGGGTTACATCCGAAGATGGCCTTCTATCCTACGCATTTCCTTGAGGTCAACGATGGGCTGATTATTCGACCTACATATCTTTCCAGGCATTGGTTGCAGGGTCTTTGCATATCCTTAGGTCAGTTTAGAGTTGGCTCTCACAGACTTTGGGTAGAATACGATCACCAACTGGACCGCTCTGAGAGGATTTGCCAAATTTGCTCACTCCAAGAAGTTGAAATTGAAGAACATTTCGTTTTCCGGTGCCCCATCTACTACGAGATCAAAGGGAGATTCCATCGCCTGTTTCGAGAACGCCCATCCTTTGCAGCTTCCTTCAGATATTACGACCAAAGATGCCTTGCTCTCTATCTTCAGGAAACTATCAAACTCCGTGATGAGACCCTTCACCCTCCTCTCAGGGAGACGGCGACTAGACAGATTACCTCCTTTGAGGTGATCCCCCCAGAGAGAGGCACCAAGCAGCATCTAGACACTAGTGCAGACCCCCAGACCCGGTTTGTTAAGACTCAAGGCACTACCCCCCACACCAGAGGTTTCCAGGATGACACTCGTCGAGGGAACTTTAGGCAGATGATCAGGGCTCGCATCTCTCCCAGACACAGGCATACCAAACTTTCCACAGCTCCAACTACGAGGCACCGGCATATTGCTAGTTATTTTCAGTCGGCCTTGGATACTAGGTGAGGGTGTTGGGGATGGGGCTCCTCCTCCACCTCCCTCCTCTTTGGCACCCTCCACTTCTCCTTCTCTCCCTTGCCTCTCCGGTCCATGTTGCTTCTTCTCCTTCCTCTTCCTCTCCTATCTTTCTCGTTATTGTTGTTTTCGGACAACCTGTTTAGGTCTCCCTTCTGGGTCCTTTGGCTTTGTACGGTGCAATCCCATTGACCTACCTTTGTGGTCATTTGTTGGACATTAATATAATTATCTTATCTTATCTTATCTTCTTCCGTTTCCAGGCGGCATCTTAGTAGGCGATACCCACCTTCCACTTCTTCCAAGCAACATCTCATTCAAAATTCTATCTTGTCGGGCTTGAGTGCTAGGAGTGTTGGGTTCATCCCATGATGTTCCCATCCTCTTTCCTCTTTCTTCTTCTGGTCGGCATGTTCTCAGTGCCCCCTTGTCACTTGGGTCACTGGTTGTACTAGTTCTCTCTCCTCTAGTGTTCGCCTTTATTTTCTTTACTTTTTGTTCTTCTCGGAAGTGTTTTGGCTTCTGCGCTTTGTATTTGCCTTTTGCGGGCTTTGCAGTCCCATGACCTACTTTTGTGGTCACTTGTTGGACATTAATACATTTATCTTATCTCTGTTTCTTTTGTGCAACGACATGCTTTCCAAATAGTGATTGTTCCTCTTCTTTCTCTAGTGTCACTCTGATTTCAGGGGTAACATTAGCACATGCCTAACACCCCCACAACAGCCACCCGATCTGCCAAGGAGGTGGTCCACCACTCTGGTTAAACTTCCATAAAACATTTTACCACACAAGTTGCATTTTACTTCATGCCCTGATCCGATTTTGGATACATGCTTTCATGCCTCGGCTTTTGACTTTTGAGGAGCCATGAATTTTTCTGCAAATTAAAATAAAGATTAAAATTAAAATTAAAACAAAAATAATTACATATTATTATTAATAAAAATAAATGGAAAACAAACTTAAAATATAAATAAATAAAAACAAATTATAAAATAAATAAAAATTAAAAATAATTTTTGTAAAATAATTTTAAATTTAAAAATAAAAATAAATTAAAAAGTAAAACAAAATAGACAAAAACAAGATAAACATTAAATTAAATTATATAAAAAATAAAATAAAAGTTAAATATAAAAATTTATAAAAATAATAAAAAAATTAAAATCAATAAAAACAAAATTAATAATAAAATTAACTAAATAAAAATAAAATAAAAAATTCATATTTTTAAAGGATTATTAAAATATAAATTAAATAAAAAATTAGATATTAAATTAAAAAAATTAATTAAATAAAAATAATAAGCAAAAAAATATAATAATATAAAAAATATAATAAAATATAAATTTAAAAGATTTAAAAAATAAAATTAACTAAATAAAAATTAAAAATAAAATAAAAACTAGAAATTATTAAATTAAAAAACAAAACTAAAAAGAAATTAAAAAAAGTATAATTGATATAAAAAAATAAAAAATAAATTAAATAATTTAAAAGTTTATTAATATAAAAAATAAATAATAAATAATAAAAATAAAAACCAAGTAATAAAAATAAATAATATTTGTAAAATATTAAAAAAATAAGAATAAATTAAATTAAATGAAAAGAAACAATATAATTTTATATACAAATAAAATAAAATATAAATTTAAAAATAAAAGATTAAAATAAATTAATTAATTAAAAAATAAATGAAAATGAAATCATTAAAAAATAAATAAAAACAAATAAACAATATAAAACAAATTAAATAATAAAAGTAGATTAAAAATATTGTAAAATTTTTAAGAAACAAAAATAAATTTAAAAATATTGTAAAATATTGTAAAATTTTTAAGAAATAAAAATAAATAAATAAAAAAACATCATAAAAATTAAATACAAATAAACATTTTATATAATAACAAATAATAATTTAAAAAGTTAATAAGATTATTAAAAAAAGTAAAGAAAATAAAAGATAAAAGATAAAAGATAAAAGAAAAAGAACATAAAAATTAAATAAAAACAATAACAAATAATTTAAAAAGTTAATAAAATTATTTAAAAAACTCTAAAACAAAGAAAAAACGTAAAAATTAAAGAAAACGTTTAAACATAAGACAAGCTAAAAAGTTAATAAAATTATTAAAAAATAAAAAATAAAAAACCATTAACTTTAAAGCTTAAACACAAAAATTAAAAAATTTAAACCCTCCCTGTCTGTCGCTCGCCTCTGCTTGTCGTCGCTGCTTGCTTGGAGGTCGTTGGTTGCTGCTGCTTGGTCAAAGCTCGTTGTTGCCTGTTTGAAACTGGTTGGTCACTGCTCCCAAGTCGTTTGGCTCCCTGGTCGAAGCTTGCTCACTGGGTCGCTGCTGGTTGAAGCTCGCTGCTTGAAGGCACTTATTGCTGCTTTTTTTCCACGAAAAAACCTACGAAACTTGGCGAAACAAGTGTTTTTTTTTTGGTGATTCAAATGAAGGCGTCGCTGGTTTAATATAAGTCCCCCTCCCTGTTTCCCACTCACTGTTTCATGCGCAGTCTGAGTAAAAAATCAGGGTACACTCGCCATTTTTCCATTAAATGCGCCGAACCAGCCGAATTTGACCAAATCTCAGGTCAACATCACAATATTTGGCGGATTTCGAATTTTAACCTAAAAATTCGCCAAACCCTGTGACAATGCTTGTAAACTTGGTGAATGATAGTCATTCAGGTACATTTAATCTTAAAATTCCACTAATATTTTAGGGAACTTTTACCAATAGATGAAACCATTCTTTGACAAAATGGCTGAAAATTTCATGGAAACAAAATGGACATTAAAACTTCCCTTGTTAAAAAGCAAATAAAAGCTAGGGTTCTGGTCACATTATGGATCTGGAATATGTAAGTTGAACATGTATCCTTTATAGTTCTTAAATTTTGGCACATGATTGTGTCATCAATGTCATTCTGCTTGTACATTTCATAGTCTTCTTCAACGCTAAATTCAACCAGTAAGGATTTGCAACAAGGTGGAATAAGGTTCAACTTGGACCCATCATGCATACTATGAGCATTTGATCAAGTGGATAATAGCTTTGTTCAAGTACATGTATGGCCTTGTATTTTCAAGCTCATTATAATAAATATTCCCGGCTCAAGCTAACAAGATTAAGTGTTGTATCTTACGTGCAAATTAATTTATATGTTTTGGAATATATTTTGTATCCGAACGGCATTGTACATGGATGAACGTCTTCAATACTCTCAATAGACAACATTCCTAGGCTAACATAAGGATCAGATAAGGCACAACTGAGGTTAAATGGATGATACCCTAATGGTCCTGCACCGAACAATGCTGTTTTCAAATATTTTAAAATCGCAGGTAAAAGAATTAGATGCCAAAATTCCAGAAAAGGGATACACACCATGCAGGATTAAAAATAGCAAGCATTCTTACAACTCCTGATCAACCCCTAAGTCTAGGTTCATATTAATCGCAATGCTTCCCGACCTCATTTATATAAAATATAATATCCTGTATTTAATATTGGTCTTTTGGGGGAAACAGAAAACAAAAAAAATCTTATGTAAAAGGACACAGAAAACTAACATGCAAAATCTACGATACGGTAAACACACATGATACTTACACAACATAAACATGGCCTCCCCAGCCACTTAAGCAATCGCGGTCCACAGATGACAATAAAGCCTGAGAAACCGTCTCAAATAACTCCTCTGGTTCCTAATATTAAAGAAAATAAACCCAAAAATCTTGGCATAAATATATGGCGAGTTAGGCTTAGAGATCTAAAACAAAAATAAGTTTAAGCTTTTGGCATATAGCATTAAACCAGGTACTTCTATAAAAACACAAACCATGTCGGGCTTGTACATGGACTCGCATGCACCATAAAGTGACTCTGCAGCAGTACCAGCTACAACAAAGTCCTTGGCTAGTTCTCTGTAAACAAATATAGCCACAGATCAGAAAATGCATTGGAACAGTTGCAACAAATCTTCCAATGAACAAAAATTCTTATAAATTATTTGTAAGATATACAAATCTTATCCAAGTAAATTACTTGTGAATTCAATTCTTTCCTCATCAAATACCTGTTAAATTGAAATCCGTTGCTCATGATGAAACTATGAAAAAGAGATCAACCATTTTCTAAATCGCTGATAAGATTGTTAAGAATAAATCTATTAGGCTTCTGAAAATGTCATGTCCAGTTTACGGTTAAAATTTAGTTTGATTAGAACAGTATTACCTTAACCATAGAGATGGCACATGCACATTCACTATGATTCTTCAGAAAGTGTTACCCAAAAGCTATGACCTGAAGAGATTAAGCATGGGATATAAACACTGTCCAGGGTTTCATTTATTCTCATAATGGAAAATATATGTTTCTCCCTGTACCTTCCGAAATTGAAATTATACTAATGTCCATTAATGACAAAAATAGGTCAATGAGACTTGAGTAAAAGTTAAAATGTAAAGGTTGTTTGTTAGGTTACAGGCCAAGTCAGACACCAATTTGATATATGAGACCCCCTTTGTAGAAGCCCAAAAGAAGATTTCTTACTGGTAACCTTGTATAATGATCAATATTACACACATCAGACAGAGATAACAGCCTGCAAGAATGCAACCCAAAGGGAGTAGCACATTAAGCCCAAAGAAATCACAATCAAACTCTGTAAATAAAAGTACTTATAAAACTGAATATAAAGAGAGAGAACAGCTAATCCCTCTCGTCTTCTAAACTGAGAATAGTACAGTTAATAAGGGATTGCCAAAAACCGTCCTCTATTGAATGGCCTGAACTAATGGTGTTTTAGGAAGTATTCTCACTGGAAACAGAATGTTTCCACTGTGAGCTGAGAAAGTGACCTGAGAGGAATCACTCCTAACACCCAAGGTCGAGGAATCCCTAACAGTGGTGAAAAAGATGGTAACACTTTTGTAGACTGGAGCTCTATAACGATGCTGTTCCCAAGTAGATCTCATCCATCCCTGAGCCCTAAATACAACCCAATCCAACGGTCAAGTAGCATGGGCTGGGGGGCAGTTCCTAACAGGTCAGTGATTCTCAACAAGAACAGTAGCCACTGGCTATGTTTCTCCTACCAATGCATGTAATAGGATGGGAAGATGTAATTAAGACACTTGCCGGATACGGTGCCCTACAGCTAGGGCATGTGTGTATCTACATCTGAATGCAGATGTTGATGCTTAAAAATGTACAACTAGCTGCACCCACAGTCAAATCCAATAGGAAGCCTTCGTAGTTTTACCAAGGCAACCTCCATAGTGGGCCAGCTCCCTTCTCCTCTAGGGCTAAACTGAACACATTGGGGTGAAAAGGGTGAGGAAAATAAAAACAACAAATAAACTAAAAGGCGATGTAAAGTAGACAAACCCATGCCCATTTAAAGGAATGAAAGCACAGAACAAATGCTGACATTTAATTTTAATATCAGGTATCAAAACCAAAGGCAAAAGGTAACTAATTCAATGATGTGATCAGACTAAACATCTACACAAAAGTCCTGGATCAAGAGCAGGAAATAACCTCAAAATATTTTATTACATTACATGGTTGCATATAACTGGGAAAGAAACTAACATTAAAATAATCCTCAACTACTGAGGTTATGAATACACAATAAAAATATCTCATAGAGAGCCTACAAAAATCCATGGGCCAAGGAACTCCTGATACAAGGGATCCAAATGATCCAAAAACCAACTCAAATTATCCCCGATCAACCCTAAATATAAAAAGACTATTTATTTACAATGAAGAAGAAAAAAGGAGGAAGTGGACTTTGAATGAGTAACCAAATGCCCTAATTTCAGCCACCATGACATGCTTAAACTTCTCATCTGACCACACGCTGCCATTAATGCATTGAATATCCATCATCTCCATCTTTGTCTCCATCCAAAATAGCCTCCCGCAATAAATCCATTGCTCAACCATTCCTCATGTGGCTTCACAAAGTTTAAAAGCTAAAAAAAATTAATGAAGGCAAATGCCCTTTCATAAACATTAAAGCTTAAAGCTTTTATAATCCTCCACTCTCTCCTTTCAGAGGCTAGTCCTCCCTATTTTACTTTTTACGTGGAAAATTGGAAATCATACTTGATTAAAGGGGGCCACTTTCACTTTATGCATCCACATTTAACTAAAATGGTACTAGTCCTTTGTTAAATAAATAGGGAATTTACATTTAAATAATGTCCACTAATAAAAAAATTCTTGAGGGAAAATTAAAAATGGCAGACGGAAATTACATAACAGGAATATGAATGCAGTTATTTTACCGAGGGTGAAATAAAATGGGGTCACTTTCACTTCATTCACCCACATTTAAATAAAGAGGTACTAGTCCCTTTTTTAAATAAATGGGCAATTTACATTTAAATAATGTCCACTAATACAAATTTTCCTAAGAGAGAATTTAAAATAAGATGGAAATTACATGAGAAAATAATGCATTTATTTTACAGGGTGAAATTTTTCAACAAGGATATGGGTACGACGCGGCTCGGATACTACACCCCATCATACCCAGGTATGGGCCTGCAATTGGGCCATATCAGATAAGGCCGGATACGGTATGAGGGTCATCCGTAACCGTATATGATTTAATATTTTTTAAAGATTGACTTGAAAAAAAAATCCTTCAACAAGTTAAAAAGATAATAAAAACTGCAGACAACCCCCTTAAATGCATCTCATCAGCAACAAAAGAGGGCATGAAGGAGAATGAATGTTTATTTTCTCTTTTCTTTCAAATTTTCACACCAGCTATACTCAATGTACTCCACTTTCATTTGAAATAATATACGTTGAATTTGTATTTTACCAAACCTAGGTATATTGAGTTAGATATAGATTAAATGTTTTATATTTATAAATAATTGTTGTCTAAGTTTAAATTTTATATTTTTTTATGGTTTGATTTGCAATCTATTTGAATTTGAACTCCTAATCAATTTATACATATTAATCTAATTTAATTTTAATCTAGTTTATAAATTTGTTTATAATTTAAAACTGATAATTAACTTATAATTAATTAAAATATAATGAATATATACGTTTTATCCAGCCAGATTCATATCAGGGGTCTTAAAAAGTATCGGTATCCGTATTTGTCTACACATCTGTATCCATGCAACTCTGAATTAAGATAGTTGTCCTTACAGAACCCTGAAGTGTGTGAAACCTGAAAGTAACGACCTCCCCTATGTACAAAGCCAATCCTATTTAGTTAGGGTATTTGGAAAAGGGAGATAGATATCCATTTGAGATTTGCAATTGTAATCAGTAACTCCCTTGATCTCTATGTAAATTGGGCATCAAAAATAAATCTTCTTCTGAGGATAAGATATATGGTAATAGCCCAATTCAAACATGGAAGGTAATTCTTTAAAAGGTTTCATCGTATCCAAGACATGTAATAGTGTCATTACTGATATGTTTACTGCAGAGAACAATATCTTTGATTTGCATAGGTGGTGGTTTTTTGCAGTGCATCAAATTATGTGATATAATTTCAAGATTCAGCTATGTGGTTTCGAGTCAACCTATGTTGATCCATATTTCATGCGTAGTGATTCATAAGAACCCATCTCTCATAAGTATGAATGGTCGACTCAGCACTCACTACATCTATAGGAGGTCACCCATCCCAGTACTACTCCAGCTCAAGCACGCTTAATCATAGAATTTTCCCATAATCAATACCACATAGCTTGCAACCCCATTTGTAAAACCTTCAGCAAGTGTTGTGCCTTATGAACCATTCATTAGGGAGCTCCCTATCTCTTTACATTTGTATAGGTGGTGGTTTTACACACTGCATCAAATTATGTGAAATGATTTCAGGCTTCAGCTGTGTAGTTCCAAGTCAACCTATGTTGACCCATATTTCACGAGTAGTGGTTTGCAAGAACTCATCTCTCATAAGTATGAATCGTCCACTCAGCACTTATTGCATTTATCGAGTACAACTCTGGTTCGGCCCCAGTTTTGCTGAAGGTATGCCCGAGTCCCCCGGTAAGTACCCTTGGCAAACCCACAACATGCCTATTCTTTTATTTTTCCAACATTCAACTTCGGGTAATGGAAAAAACAAAAAATAAACCTTGATACTCAAAAAGAAAACACAAAACATCACGAAACAATATGATGATGATTACTAGTTGATTTGATAATTAATATTTATCATGACATTTAACATAAGTCATCATTATCAAATTATCATTAGTATTTTGTGGTTATTTTTTTTAATCTATGCATATTATGTGATTAATTCCTACGTTACTGGGTCCTTACACCAGGAGGACTGGTCCCGATACAGCGCATACCAGCAACCGATCTTGGTCTGATTCCCCTGAGGTAATGCCCCACAAGATTGGGTATGCTTGGGTTCTTCGCAGGACAAACCCAGGTGTACCCAACCTATTGGCCAGTACCCAGGGCGAATTCAATAGTGACCCACAACAAACAAAACAAAACAAAAATTGTTTTGGCTTTGAAAAAAGTCAAAGTTGGACTTAAAATAATAATAAAAAATAAAAGAAAGCATGGGGAAACCCTAAAAGCCACTCACATTCGTTTTATCAAAAGCAAACAGCAACAACACATTTACCTCTCATTACATACTTCTCATTGCATACTTGTTTCCTCACCTTCATTTTTTTCAAGTGCCTAGGGCTGAAACTCCGTCCTTTTGCTAATCCTACGTCACTACAACTATCCATTGGTGCCAAGGAGTTTAAGAAGCTTGCAACAAAGAGCAATATGAATATAATGAATATGCTGATTTATCTTGATTTTTGTGTATACATTGTACTATGTACTTGATTTAAGTTCAACCCTTGAATATCATCACATTTGGCATTGAATTATTAATATGTTTTGTATTTATTTAACTTTTTTTTTAATCTATGCATATTATGTGGTTAATTTTGCTTATTTGGCAATATTTTTTTATATTTTATATATTTTTTGTACGATCGTACCCAAGTTGTACCCAGGCTATAAAAAAATGATGTACTGGCATACCTAAACCTCATACCCATACCAGTACTAGTACCAGGATCGGCTACTTAGGTTAATTCTCATTTATTAGGCTAGAGTATAAATTTTTGTGTGTGTTGGAGTAATTTAGTACAACATAGGATATTATCACGTCTGGTCACTCACCCAAGGACTAAGTGTGGGTGAGGAAGTTTAGGAGAGGTGTTTGGAAGGATAATAGATGATCACTTTTTAAAAAATAGCATTGTGTAAAAAGTAAAAAGCTCTCTGTTATTAAATAAAACGATTGATTTTGCTGGTATCATTTGGTACCGGAGTAGAGAAAATCCAAATGAGAGTCTTGTGAAGCTTTCTGTATGAGATTGTGGTAGGAAATTAGCATCATTTAAGGTTTTCTTGAAAATGGTAAGATATTTGTTGGCATAGTAAAGGTAATTTTTAAGACTTTACAGTCATGAATTTATCATTTGTTCCGTGTGCGGATCCTTTTGCATGTGCATCTGCTACAATTCTGAGTGTCATATGATCTTCAATGCACCCGTGTGCATACTCATCCTATTAAGCTCTGTACTCTGATGGATTCTGCATCTTGTAGGCACTCCTACGGGTCTGCCATTCTCTCTAACAGCTCCCACTACGTTGTTGGTCGTTTATCTCCATAGCATGCCTTTGCCATGTGTCAATCTGATATCACCATGCATTTACGCATACTGCTACATGGTCTCCTGCACCTGACTGACTGACATCTCAGTCACCTGCATTCGTGCACTCGCATACGACTCTGTCAACTTCATTGTACCTAATTCAACATCCACATGAATCTGCTCAGATCTACTTTGTCAACTTTGCACTCCGTTCACATTTGCTGTGTCTCCCGACAATTTTACAGTCACGTACCTATCAAATCGGTTATTCATCCAATACTTTCCAATGTCCTCAACCCCTCATGCATTTCTGCCTTCAGCATGTGTCAGGTGTTACGGTTGTAAAGTTCAAAGATTTGTTTACGTGGTTAGTTATTAATGTTTCTATATAGTTTAATGTTTGAGACATTAGCTATTGTCTATAGCTTATTAGTCTTAGTCTGGTCATTTTTTTAAAATATTTAGTTGTTTTTAGAGTGCTGTCGTTCTAAAAGTAATTATATTTTACTTTTTTTTTATAGTCTAGACAATAAGTATTATTGTCTATAGTCAATTTTGTGGTTAAATAGTGTGTCAAAATATTGTAATTATTTGTTTGTAACAAACGCATTTTCAGGGAACCTGATGTCCTTGATTCAGTCAAGTCTACGGGGGCTAATAACAATCACAGACAAACTACAACCAATCGAGAAGTTCAAAGGAAATGATTTCCATACTTGGCAGATACAGAAATCATCCAAGGTACTGCGGACAAACTCACCAAGTGGACCATCAAGGATCAAAAAGCCTTTGCCATCAGTGGTCTCAGTTTGTCAAAATTTTACCTACATCATGTGGATTTTAAGAAATCTTCCAAAGCAATTTGAGACTTATTAAATAAACTATTGGGATCTCAAGCCCAAGGTGCCAAAATAACAATGAAGCAGAGATTGTAAGGTTTAAATATGGGAGAAGGCGAAAATATCCTAGATCACATAATAAGTTCCACTCTGGGATAAATCAGTTAGGTAGGGTTAATGAAGTGTCATGTCCCCTTTTCGAAATAATTAATAATCTAATGATAATTTATTAAGTTGTCTAAAAAGGTTATAACTTTGGAAAAAGACACTTATTAATTATTATTGAGTGGGGCCAAAAATAATTAATACAAACATGACCAAAAGTAATTAATATAAATTAATTGGAAAAGGATGAATATTAAATTAAAAAATATATTTATTTCTTTTAAGGTTGGATTGAAAAAGTGCATAATAGAAGATTGGAGTAAAGAAGAATTATTATTGAAATCATTCAAACAAAAACACAACCCTTTTTCCAGAAGAAAAACTTGCAGCTTCTGCAATTATTCAAAGGATGAAAACCCTCAAATTTACAAGTATGAGGACGAAACCCTTCATACCCATTTGGTAATTCTAGTGTTGCAAGGAGATGCGTCCCCTACCCCCTAGGATACATCCCGGGCATAGAAGACGTGTATAGAGACGTCTCCCAAGCCCGGATATGTCCGCTAGAGACTGCCCACGTCTTCTAGTTGTTCCCAACTAAAAAAATCGAGTACCCGACATGAAATTTTTTTAAACCCTAAAAAATTTGAAAAAAATGCACTGCACATGGCCGTCGTAGGAAACTCTTAAAAAAAAGGTCGGGTATGCACAAGGAAGTCAGATTTTAATATTTTGATGAGAGTTTTGTTGGGCATCCACAATGACAATGGCGTGGCATTGTCGTTTGGATGCCCAGCAAAATCGACAACAATGTAGTGGCATTGTCGTAGGGGATGCACAGATCCTGTGCATCCTCGATAGCAATGCCACTACATTCCCATCAAAACAAAGCATGTTTTATAGTTTATGTTTTAAATTTTTTATTTATTTAAACATGTCCAAATAATAATTTATAATATAAGTTCATGCACGGAAAAAAAATTATAATAATTTTTGATATTTTATCTATTATCACATTTATAATTTTATTTTTATTTTAGATAAAGTTTTAAATTTTTGTTTTTAATTTTATTTTTTTATGTAATTTTTAATTATAATCTATAAGTTTATATTATATAATATATATTATTTTATTAAATAATATTAAAATTTAAAATGTAAAATTTATATTTTAATATTTATTAAATATTTTAATAAATTATTTTGCAATTTTTATTTTTCGATTTTAATTATTTTCATATAATAATAAATATATGTAATTATAATAATAAAATATTAATATATTTAAATCATATATACACACATAGTTCCACAGAGTTTCCTAACAGGGGGACGCAGGGATGGATTTCCAGGACGGGGGGACGGGGGGCCTAAGTTTGGGAGCAGCGAGGAAGCGGTGCAAATACATATAGTACTTGAAAAAATAGTTATAAAAAAATGCATAAAGAATAAGTATATTGCATTGAACATCAACAATTTAACATTTAAGTTTTAACTTTATAACAATGAAGTTTCAAGTTTGAACCATTGAACCAATGAACATTGACCATTGAAAATCAAAATCAAAATATCAAATTCAAAATTTCTATAATGATGATTCATGATTACAATCAAGTATCAATAATGTTCAAAAACAAAATACTACATACTTACGAGTCAATAGCTAATCATCCCCAAAGTTCTCGCCAAACTCCTCATCACTAAAATTGTTGGACTCCACATGCTCAAGCTCCTCCAAACAATTACCAACCAGCCCTGTCCGTGTAGCATCATCATCAATCTGTGTTGGCTCCTATAGTTCTACATCCCATCTAGTTGTTCGACTCTCCTTGTATGTAAGTGTGTTGCGGTCAATGAGATGCAAGGCACTATGTACAGCCACAAGCTTCTCTACCCTCCTAGAGGTAAGCTTGTGCCTCTTAACGGAGTGGATGAAGCTATAAGTAGACCAGTTGCTCTCAGTAGCAAAAAAACTAGAAACCTAGGACAGCAAACAAATGGCTAGATCGGTAGTCAAAGAAGCAGGTCCATACAAAGTCCATGGATAGGATAAGATAGATAAGATAAATATATTAATGTCCAACAAATGACCACAAAAGTAGGTCAAAGGGACTGCAAAGTACAAGAGTGTCAGAGCAAAGCGAGAAGACCAAACGATTTCCCAAGGAGAAAACAAAGTTGAAAGAGAAATAATACAACAAAGAGCGGAAGTAGCCAGAAAAGGAAAGAGGTGAAGAACAACCCGCAACCAACGACCCCAGCCAAACAAAGAAATGGAAAAATACAAAATGAGAGAAGGACCAAGAAAAGCCATGAGAGAGGTGCATCAAGGAGTGGACCCAACTCTCCTAACATCCGAGGCCGTCAAGAAAAAGCTCAAAATAGATGGATAACCAATGGAGGAGATGGAGTGTCTCATTTGTCCAATGTGCTGGTGTCGGAGGGAGTAGCACGCCGCGACGATCTAGTGGATCTAGTCTAACTCCTAGAGCTGGAACTGGAATGGCTATGCCGATGAGATCTCGGAGGGTTGTGAATGGTCCCTCGGATGCGTACTAATCTCGAGTGTGACGTTGTGTTGGTGTCGATTTGGCACTTAGTGCCTCTCCCCGAAGGTAGCACAGTGAAGAAGTAATCCCATGGATAGATTGTGGTCTAGTGTGGCCCCGAGTCACGTGGTCACGAAGAGGACCTCCTACATGTATAGAGCCAGATATCTATGGTCCTCATATCTGAAGAGGACGGAGAGAATCTGGGTCTCCTTGAAGAGGCAGTGGAACCTCCCTCTAATCTCTTAGTAAATGGGGCAACAGAAGATGAAATGCTCTTCTGATTCGACCTCTTGAACGCTGCATAACTGGCATATCCTGTCTATCCGATCCATCTAGTGGTTTGTCTCAATTCGAAGCCTATGAGAACCCACTTTGAACTGTCCAACGGGAATACGGAGAGCATGCATCCAATGGCGAAAAGTGTACTAGGGGCAGACAATACACCCGTCCCTCAGTTCCAGGTAGTGCTCCACATAAAAGCCCATCTTTGGGCGTAGCCCCCCATTGGGGTTAACCCAAGTGGTATGAATATACTGTCTGTAAATATCCTCCTTGATAAGCTTGTTCATCCCCTGTCAGGTAGGTAGAAGGTGGTGCGGAGCGTCCAAGCAGTACTGAAATGGAAGGAGACGATCCATCATAATCCCCATAGACCCTAAGAGATATGAGACACCAACGTACCAACGAGCCCAACTCGTGGAGCCAGAACGAGCAATAGCCTCTGAAGAATGATAAGCTAAATACAGGTATCTATCACGCCCCTTCACTCAATCAGCAAAGCTCCGAATGCGATGCAAGAAAGAGATCAAATTGAACATAGTCTTCAATCTGAAAAGACGAGCCCCAAACTCTGCAAGGATGATGTGCTAGGAAACAGTCTGTTTGCACATGATAACGCGACGGAGAAGTGTCTGGACTCTCTCAATCGTTGCCCAATCCGACTCAAGTAAAGAGGGTCCTGATACCACGGAACCATAGAGGAAAGTAGGACTAATAAGGGTGTCCATGAGGGACATCTTGGAAGAGATGTCCAGAAGATGGTGTCGAAAACACTCTCTCAAGGAGGGCTAAAGAACCGTACCCCTTGTTGATTCGAGGTTGGAGGGCCTGTCTCATGCTAAAGCAAGCAAGTAGGTATAGGTGTTGGCAATCTCAATCTCCCCTCCTTTGAAGAAGAAATGGAGGTGTGAGGTCTTCAACTCGTTGAAAACCATAACCTTGGTTTTGCCCAGGTTGACTATCAACTATCGAAGATCATAGAAAAGAGCTAGGGCATCTAATTGTCAATGCAACCCCTCAAGGGAAGAGGCCATGAGGACCACGTCATCTGCAAATAATAGGATAGAAATCAACCCCTCGTAAAGGCAACCATCACCATCTTGGATATGCTCATGAAGGAAGGTCTCTAACTCATCAATGTATATTCCAAAGAGAGTGGCGGATTGGGGGCAGCCCTGTTTAACCCCGATGGTACTCTTAATAAAGTCTAATAACCCATGGGCAGTGCGGAGACGACCAAAGACCATCTCGTAGAGGCGCATAATCGCTGTCAAAAGGGTCTCGAAAATACTAATGTCTCTGAACCTCTGGAAAAGAGCCTCTCGCTGAATAGAGTCAAAGGCTTTTCGAAAGTCTACAAAACAGCAGTAGACTTTCGATGAGCAATGACGTGCTTCCTCAATGATGGCTCGAAGAGTAAATATGTGGTCAATGGTCTGATGAGTTGGTCAAAACCCTACCTACCCCCTAGTTCTGAGGTGTCGCTACTCGAACTCTCTCGAAAGCAGCATGTGGAGAATTGTAGCATATAGTTTTGAGAATGTGTGGCCAACCATGATCGTCCTATAGTTGTTGGGATCTGAGTTGGGGCCCGATTTGTGTATCGGATGAATGATGTGATGTGACCAAGAAGGTGAAAGCCCTGAACGAACCACATGGTTGAAGAGATCAACCAAGTAACTGCCCAAAACCTCATATCCATGTTTGAAGAATTCTGCTTGAAAACCCTCCTCATTAGCTACTCGACTGCTTTTCATCACTCTCACAGCTTCTTTGATGTTCCCATATGTGAATAAGTGGCAAGAAGGTGGGGAGGAAACATGAATCAGAGGTTGCCTCGAAATATCATAGAGTGATGTGTGGGAGATCATCGATCCAAGCTTAAGCTCAAGAGGGAGGGGAGAGTGGCGGGGAAAGGTGGTACGCCAGAACTGTTTGGGAGAGTGGATGAAGGAATCCCATAAGATCCGTCTCCTCTGAGAGATAAAGAGACATTTCTTGTGGCAAAGGAGACAACGATATGAGGATTTCGGTGTGGGGTAGGAGTGGTGGTCATGGATGAAAGCATGACGGATCTGGCAGTGGAGAGTTTTGCAGTCCTCATCATACCACTTATTCATGAGACAAGTGTTATGTGAGCTGGAATTATTACGCTGATGTGAAGGGAGTGTGGGCCTAGTGGAGCTAGGAAAAGACTTAAGGGCAGCTTCCCAAATGATGGACGAAAGACAGGTAAATTTGGTGGCAACACTCTCAAACAAGAAGAACTGGAACTCAAGTGGGAGAAGTTGGCGGATGGGTGAAGAGAAGATATTAGGGTCCCCATCGTCGAAGCGAAGGTGGTACGAGGTAGGTTAGAGAAAAGGACTGTGTGAGGAGAGGGAGTGTGCAGGGTACCAACCTGGATAGATAAAGAAAGAAGAGCATGATCTACAAGTGGGATGGGGTAAACAAAAAAGTGGTTGATGGAAGGTAGTAGGTTCTGGCTAGGTAGGACATAATCCACCACACTCACCCCCCACCTTGGGGCCTGCACGTGAAAAAGCGAGAATTTGGGAAGCATGTGAGCCCATTCACGATCAACAAGTCATGAGATTCTCCCAATTGTAGGAGGTGCCAACCGTAAGCTGTGGAGGGTCCTAAAATATTATCTGACATCCTGTGAAGCCAACTGCCTCTGGATCAATCCCCTGGGTACAGAACGCATTCGTAGAACGATCGTGAAAGGGGATCTGAGAAGCTCTAGTACGGACATTGAAGTCACCTAGGAGGATAACTTCTCCAACAACAAAATACTGAGTGATAACAATACACAAATCTATAAAAGGGTCCCCTTCAGGACCATTGTGGATAGCGTATGGGGATGAAGCCCGAGGGAAGTGGCACACTGCAATGTAGATGTCCCTGGGGTGGGGGGCAGTCCCCCTAATCCAAACCCACATGAATCTGGCGAACTCATCATAGGCAACCACCAAGACTCTGCATCGGAGAGTATCTCTAGTAAGACAAGCCACTCCACCTGAACCTCTGACCCCATCGGAGCACCGACTCTCCTATCTGCAAGCTGACAACCAGTGATAACTTGTGACACCTAGGAGAGGCTATAAAGGGCTCTCATGGGTCTCGGTAATGAAGAGGAGGTTCGACGACCAGAGAGCATCATATAATAAACTTGGTGATGACCAAAAAGAGCCATTACCATTCTGGCAACTAATGGAGATCCCTGTACCCTGTCTCCTCTCCCCACAGGCCCATCATTTAGAAGTCCCGAGTTGGGAGTCCCAACTTGGATGAAAGGAGTCCATGATTATTGCTTTGAGGTTCCTAATAATTGCCCATTTCCCTGCTTGTCATACTGCCATGACTAACTCTCTGAAGCGTTTGAGCTCCACAACCTATGACCTAGTAAGATCTTCGTCAAGGAAGAACTTACTAAAAAGAGAGAATAACACCCGTCTAGCTTTAAAGGCCCTAAGTCAGTCTGAAGCAAACCTGAACCGAAGAAAAAGGGTGGAGTTGTAACCCAACCAAGCTTTGTGAAGAGTCGCATCATGGATACCCAGATTATCCTCGAGGAACAAAGTCCCAACAACCATGGGGTCTAGGGAGGAAAGAGATAGGGGGAGCCCCCTCACCTTAAGGTTCAGCTCCCGAGCACATCTAGTATGCTCTTTCATGAGCTTAGCCTAGACAACCTCCTCAACTGCTGCCATAGGAGGGGGAGTTTTATCTCTGCCACTAATTATTTGTGCCCATGAATGAATGTCTTTCCATTCCCTGTTTAAAGGAGCCCTGTTGGGATCTGATCTCTTCCTATTTGTTTTTTAGATTGATTATTTCTAAGCTTTTGGGAGGTGTTGTGGGTGGGGGTGGCACCCATCAACAAATAGGGTTAGGGTAGAGGACTCACAAACCAAAATCTTTTTTAAATTTAAAAAAAATGCCTTTACGTCCACCAATGCTGGGGACGTCTACGCATTTCCTCGAGGGTCGAAGGACGTCCCAAACGCCCCCTTTTTGAAGGGATGCCCCGAAAACATCCCCTCTTAGAGGGAAACGTCCCCGAGATGGTGGCAGTGGAGGTACGTCCTTGGGACATCCCTATCCCAAAAACATGGGGATTTTGGGAGGACGCGTCCTCTTGGAACACTAATAGTAAGAGAAGTTGAAAAAAAATTAAATATTTAAGAGTAACTTACAATAAACTTAATGCCAAAATGAAGAAATCTTGGTATTGGTTGCCAAATCTATACCTAGGGTCGTGGACCCCAATTGCATAGTCAAATACAACATGTTAAAAACATTCGCTTCAATATAAACCTTGCATACTTCAGCGCAAAGCAGTTATAGTTTTAAGGTTGCACAGAGCATACAAGGACGAAAATCATGCCCTATGTTGTCTCACTACTCACTGCTGAATGATAATGGCCTTATTTACCACCATAAAGAAAACCACTAGCTTACAACCATAATTCCACGGAATTTCCTAATGAGGGGACAAGGGGACGTAGGGACAAGTTTTCGGGACGAGATGTTGGGGGCCTAAGTTTGGGGACGACGGGGGGTGGCGGCGAGGGAGCAGTGCAAATACATATAGTACTTAAAAAATTAGTTATAAGATGTATAAGGAATTAAAATATTACATTGAACATCAACAATTTAACATTTAAGTTTTAACTTTTTAACAATGAAGTTTCAAGTTTGAACCATTGATCCAAGGAACATTGAACATTGAAAATGAAAATCAAAATATCGAATTCAGAATTTTCAAAATTTCATAATGATGATTCATAATTACAATCAAGTATCAACAATGTTCAAAAACAAAATACTAAATACTAAATACTAATGAGTCAATGGCTAATCATCCCCAAAGTTCTTGCCAAACTCCGCATCACTAGAACCATTGGACTCCACATGCTCAAGCTCCTCCAAACCAATACCAACCGATCTGACTGTTGGACTCTCCTTGTACGTAAGTGTGTTGCAGTGAATGAGACGCAAGGCACTATGTACAACCACAAGCTTCTCTACCCTCCTATAGGTAAGCATTTTCCTCTTAACAGAGTGGATGAAGCTATAAGTAGACCAGTTCCTCTCAGCAACAAAACTAGAAACCTGGGATAGCAAACGAATGGTTAGATCAGTAGTCAAAGAAGCAAGCCCATGCAAATCCCATGGATAGGGCTTTTTAATATTTATAAGCTTTTGGGAGGCCTTGGGGGTGGGCGTGGGGCTGGAGGTGGGACCCATTAGCAATCAGGGTTAGGGTAGAGGGCTCACAAACCAAAATCTTTTTAAAATTTAAAAAAACAATGGTTTTTTTGGCATCCACCAGTGCAGAGATGTCTGCGCATTTCCTGGGGGGTCAAGGGGCGTTTGGACGCTCCAGAGTCCCCCAGACGCCCCCTTTTTGAAGGGATGCCTCAGAGACATCCCTTCTTAGAGGGAAACATCCTGGGGATGGTGGCGGTTCGGGACGGTGATGGAGGTGAAACAGGGGGACGTTCCCCTGACATCCCCACATCTTGGGGATGTCCCTAGCTCGAAAACGTGGGGATTTTGGGGGGATGCATCCCCGTGGAACACTATATATATAGTCATCTCCCCATACCCCCATCGCCTGTTTTTCAAAAAAAAGGAGTACTCGTACCCGTCCCCCCGTACCCATACCCATCCCGTTCCCCTGGCAACTATGGGTAATTCCATCCAAGGATTACAACAGTGCTACCTGTTTTGGGAAATATCAACTTTAGAAGCCTATTCATCAGAGGCATCACACTTCATGCAGTCAAAAAAAAATTGCCGATCCATACGGCTCCGTACAACCTCTGTACCACAGTTGTTTTCTATCAATTTGGGCAATATAGCAGCATTTCAAGGTTGTCATACTGTGTTGAGTTGTTTCACCTAGGGTTACAAGGTTTTTTTAATGTGTTTCAAGCTAATTCTAAGTTAGGGTTTGGTAAATTAAATCAGTATTTGGCTTATTATGTTGTACTTTTTCAGTATTCAATAAAGATTCAATTTGGTTTCCGGCTATCAGTTTGCTTTGTGTTATTATCTATTATTGGGTGAAATTCCACATTTGAATGGAATAACAAAATAAGGGTTTCACAACAAATTCAAAATTTTGTTCATATTTATCCAAAAAGGGTTATTTACTAGATTTAATTTGGTTTTCGGCTATCAATTTGCTTTGTGTTATTATCTATTATTGGGTGAAATACCAGATTTGAATTGATTAACAAAATAAGGGTTTCACGTCAAATTCAGAATTGTTCATATTTATCCAAAAAGGATTATTTACTAGATTTAATTTGGTTTCCGGCTATCAATTTGCTTTGTGTTATTATCTATTATTGGGTGAAATTCCAGATTTGAATTGATTAACAAAATAAGGGTTTCACGTCAAATTCAGAATTGTCATATTTATCCAAAAAGGGTTATCTATTGTCCTTTTTGGATAAATATGAACAAAATTCTGAATTTGTCGTGAAACCCTTATTTTGCTATTCCATTCAAATCTGGAATTTCACCCAATAATAGATAATAACACAAAGCAAACTAATAGCCGGAAACCAAATTGAATCTTTATTGAATACTGAAAAAATACAGCAACATAATAAACCAAATACTAATTTTATTTAACAAATCCTACCCTGGAATCAATTTGAAATACATACAAAAAACCTTGAAACTCCAGGTGAAACAACTCAACACTGTATGGCAGCCCTAAAATGTTGCAATGTTGCCTAGACTAACAAAAAATACTTGCAGTATGGACGTCGTACGGATTTGTTTTTTTTTCTACCACCTGAAATGTGACACCCTAACTGAATGGTTCTCTGAAGCTAATATTTTTTGAAACTAGTAGCATCGTTGTAATCCCTAGATGGAATTACCAAATGGTATGAAAGTTTTGTTCTCGAACTTGTAAATCTAAGGGTTTTTGTCCTCTGAATAATTATAGACGTTGCAAGCTTTTCCTATGGAAAAAGGGTTGTGTTTTTGTTCGAAAGATTTCAATAATAATTCTTCTTTACTACAATCTTCTATTATACACTTCTCCAATCCAACCCTAAAAGAAATAAATATTTATTTTAATTTAATTTTCAAATTTTTCCAATTAAAGAATATTAATTACTTTTGGCTATGTATGTATTAATTATTTTTGGCCCCATTCAATAATACTTAATTAGTGTCATTTTCCAAAGTTACTACTTAAAGTACCTTTTTGGACAACTTAATAAATTATTATTAGATTATTAATTATTTCTAAAAGGGGGCATAATAGTCCGCCCTTCCCAAAGATTGTTTGCCCTCAAGCAATACTAGAACTGCCCTACAGATACCAAGATCCTAAACCAATCGTTGTGATTTTCATCCAAGTGTGAATCTCGGAAGTTGTTGTACCTGTTAAACTACAAATCTCATGTTTAAACTTGTCAATGCTAGTTTTTATGGCATCTTCTCTTCGATCCACTTTCGCATATGTTGCACCACTCTGATTTTACAAAGTCCATATGTCTCAAATGTATGCTCTTCGACCAAGGCCAAATCAGATGTTGCTATGATTATGCCAAATCCCTTGAGACTCCATCAAACTGGATATTTTCAGGTGACTCTTGTTTTGCAGGTTCCTCAATGGTTTCTTCTTTTGCATGCTCTTTCAACCGGATGGCAAAATCTTCTTTTACCGCTGGATATTCTTCATTCTTCTTTTCTGATCCTTCACCATCCACTTTGCCAACTGCCATGGTGAGACTCATATTGGACTTGACAACATCTGGGTCCACTACACATAGTTGGATGATTGTAATCAAAACTACATGTTCCTCATAACAAAAAAATTCCACCTATAAGGAAGAATCCCCCAAATGGTTGACCTGGAAATCCATTTTGTCTTCTATTTGCAACACTGTTCACCTCTAGTTTTTCTTTTTTGACATCTTCATACAACCTTTTCTCTCGATTTGTGGGTTTTTCCAGCAATGGTACATCAAAATATAATGACAAAAACTCAAAAAAAAATATATCATTTTGCATTTTGACCAGAAAAGATTTATATTGAGCATGAAGAGCAATAATCTTTTCATTGAATGACTTTGTCATGATTCCCTGAAATAGAAATCAAATTACAATTCAATTAACCCTCAGATATGACAAACTTGTCGGTACCTTCCTTTCAAATGTTTATGGCCTATAATTGCACGAATCCCAATAGGCTAGCAGGAATGCTCACTCTGATACCACTAAAATATTTCTTTTAAACAATATACTAAATTTTCAAACGAGAAATAAATCTTGAAAAAATTTAATTATTTTTTTAAAACATGCTAGAACATCATAAATGAAAGTTGGAACAAACGTAAACAATTCGTACGGACATCAATAAATAAATAAATACCCTAGTAAAGCATAAATACCACTTTAGCCTTGATATTCAACACAAACCCTAACTGAAAATCAAAAAAAGATGAATATTAAATTAAAAGAAATATCTATTTCTTTTAGGGTTGGATTGGAAAAGTGCATAATAGAAGATTCGAATAAAGAAGATTTATTATTGAAATCATTCGAACAAAAATACAACCCTTTTTCCAGAAGAAAAGCTTGTAACTTTTGCAATTGTTCAGAGGATGAAAACCCTCAGATTTACACATACGAAGACGAAACCCTTCATATCCATTTGGTAAATTCCATCTAGGGATTACAATGGTGCTCCTCAATTCAGAAAATATCAGCTTCAAAAGCCCATTTAGCTAGGGTGTCACATTTCAGGAGGCAAATTTTTTTTTAAAGTACAAATGTGTACGAATCCATATGACATTCATATCGCGACCATTTTCAGTCAAACAGACAGTCATACAACTCAACAAGCTGTTGCCCCTGTTGTGCCAGAGGAAACAATTGATTTGAAAACATTTTCGATTAGTGTTTGTGTTGAATATCAAGGCTAAAGTGGTATTTACACTTTACCAGGGTATTTATTTATTTATTGATGTCCGTACAAATTATTTACATTTGTTCCAGCTTTCGTTTATTATGTTCCAACTTGTTTTTAAAAATAAAATAATTAAAATTTTCAAAGATACAGTGTTTCGTTGGAAAATTCAATATATTGTCTAAAAGGAATATTTCAGTGGTATCAAAGCGAGCATCCCTACCAACCTGTTAAGCATTCGAAGAGATCTGAAAATCCATGAAAGTGGTGTTTGGGATTCACGTAGTTACAAGGTAGAAACAATGGAAAGGAAGGTACAGGGAAGTTTGTCATATCTGAGGATTAATCAAATTTTAAATTTGATTTCTATTTCAAGGAATCATGGCAAAGTCATTCAATGTAAAGATTAATGCTCTTCATACTCAATATAAATCTTTTTCGACCAAAATGCAAAATGGTATATTGTTTTTTGAGTTTTTGTCTTTATGTTTTGATGTGCCATTGCTGGAAAAACCCACAAATCGAGAGAAAAGGTTGTATGAGGACGTCAAAAAAGAAAAACCAGAGGCAAACACAGAGCTGCAAATAGAAGATGAAATGGATTTCCAGGACAGCCATATGGGGGAATCTTCCTTACAGGTGGAAAATTTTTGTTATAAGGAACATGCAGTTCTAATTACTATCATCCACCTATATGTAGTGGACCCAAATGTTGTCAAATCCAATATGAGTCTCACCATGGCAATTGGCAAAGTGGATGATGAAGAATCAGAAAAGAAGAATGAAGAATATCCAGCAATAAAAGAAGATTCTACCATCCAGTTGAAAGAGCACGCAAAAGAAGAAACCATTGAGGAATCCGCAAAACAAGCGTCACCTAAAAATATCTAGTTTGATGAAGCGAGTCTCAAGGGATTTGGCATTATCATAGCAACATCTGATTTGGCCTTGGTCGAAGAGCATACATCTAAGACATATGGACTTGGGCAAAAGTGGCACAGCAGATGCGAAGGTGGATTGAAGAGATGTTGCCAAAAAAGTCACATTGGCAAGTTCAGACATGAGCTTTGTAGCTTAACGGGCACAACTTTCAAGATTCACACTTGGCTGGGAATCACGACGATTGGTTTGAGATCCAAGTATTACAGAGATTGTCAGTTGGAGAGAGTCAGAGCAGTTGAGTTTGCAATTGCTTGAGGGCAAGCAATTTTGGGAAGGGCAAACTGTCATGTCCCTTTTTCAAAATAATTACTAATCTAATAATAATTTATTAAACTTTCCAAAAAAGTACTTTAAGTTATAACTTTGGAAAATGACATTAATTATTATTGAGTGGGGCTAAAAGTAATTAATATTTATTAATTGAAAAAAAGTGAATAATAAATTAAAAGAAATATTTATTTCTTTTAGGGTTGGATTGAAAAAGTGCATAATAGAAGATTGGAGTAAAGAAGATTTATTATTGAAATCATTCGAACAAAAACACAACCCTTATTCCAGAGGAAAAATCTTGAAACTTCTACAATTATTCAAAGGATGAAAACCCTCAGATTTACAGGTACAAGGACAAAATCCTTCATACCCATTTGATAATTCCATCCAAGGATTACAACGGTGCTACCAGTTTCATGAAATATCAACTTCAGAGGCCCATTCAGCTAGGACATCACATTTCAGGAGGCAAAAGAAAAAAGGTACAAATTCATGTGTCTTCCGTACCGCAACTATTTTCAGTCAAACAAGTTGTCGTACAACTCAGCAAGCTGTTGTACCTGTTGTGCCAGCAAGAATAATCAATTTGAAAAGATTTTGAATTAAGGTTTGTGTTGAATATCAAGGCTAAAGTGGTATTCACATTTTATTAGTGTATTTATTTATTGATGTCCTTACGAATTGTTTACATTTGTTCCAGCTTTCACTTATGAAATTCCAGCTTGCTTTTAAAAAGAAAATAATTAAAATTTTCCAAGATTCAACTTTTCGTTTGAAAATTCAGTATATTGTTTAAAAGGAATACTTCATAAAGTAAAGGATGATGATGCAAAGGCCATACATTTGAACAACACACCTAGTAATATGTCAAATACAGTTTTTACCTTAAGCAAACTAAATCCAAGTTCGGAAAGTTTAATCTCTGCCTGATAAGGAGAATCAAATCAAAAATTATGATTCAGAAAAAAAATATATGAAAGCAGTGGTCATGGGATCTCCTCTATCTCCCATTATTGCAAACTTATTCATGCAACACTTCAAGGCTAAAGCCCTTGCTTCTTATTCTTTAAATCCAAACTGGTGGGATAGATTCATTGATGACATTAATGCCAAATGGTCACATGGTAATGTTGAACTTGGTAGATTTCTGACACATTTAAGTGTGAGATCAAGCGAATTCAGTTCACCATGAAAATAGAGGACAACAACAATATACTGCTCCTGGACATCCTATCCAAAAAATCAGATGGATCTTTGGCAATTGAGGTTTATAGAAAAAAAAACCCATACAGATTTGTACCTTCAAGCTGACTCCCACCACCACCATTGTCATAAGATCGATGTTCTTAACTCTTTCGCCACTAGAGCCTTTAGAATTTCAGACCCTAAACATCTTCTTTAGGAAAAAGAACATCTCTTAAATGTGCTCCTTATAAATGGTTATAAAAGTCGAGATATTGACAAAGCTTTTCTCAAAGCTTCACTTAATAGAACTCAGGATGCTCGAGACAACATAAAAAGTGTAGTAACCAAACACAAAATGATTTTTTTGAAATGACTGTTTGTTGATCACAAATTTTTGAGTCTGAAAAACCTGTCTTAAGTCTGAATATTGATGTTTTCAGCAGCAACCACATATAGAAACCCTTGCCAAACAATGAACAATAATTGCAAGCAAATAACCAAACATATAAATCACATAATAGCAATTTTTTGAATTTTTTGCTCATACGAAAGATTGATTTTTAATGACAACAGTCTTCAGTTTTTTTATTGAATAGTCTTCAGAATTACAATGTATTTTCAAACCTGTTTACAATGCATGAAAACTGACCAACCCTGAAGCGCCCTTGCTTGGAGATGTCTCAGCTTTGTTTTGAGTCCCAAAACGCTGATGTAGTATTCCAAAACTCTTCCAAAGGTGAACCGCCCCTTCCTAGAGCGATTTTGCCTTGGAAAATAAAAGTCAACCTTAAACCTTGCAAATGTGTGCTTGAAATGATTGCCACAGCCTTAGAAAAGTTTTAAATCAATACCCACAAAAATATCTTTAGCTGATATAGAGCTATGAGTGAATCTTCAGAATCAGGTCATGGCTGCCATCTCTCAAAAAACTCCAAAATCTGCAACTTTGATGCCCTAACGATGACCTCCACGTGAAGCCACTCCTTCACTAGCTAGGGTAGGTCTTTCACTACCGAAACCAGCAATAATGGCTAAGAGTTTTCGTCCTCAACTCACCTCAGACCTCATGTTATAATTCCAACAGCGTCTCCCCAAGATAACACATCAACAACCCCCTCTAATGAGCCTCCAAAAAAGTGTTTTATAAAATTCAATGATGAGTTAGGGCAAAACCCTATATTAGGCGTCCCTTTTCTAATTGGCCAATAAAAACACTTTTAAACTTTTTAAAAACTTAAAGTCATCACATTAAGCACTAAGGTACAAAAAGCGGCCCCCCTTTATTCTCAACTTAAAATTACAAAGTTACTTTATTAATAACACCTTTTTGAGGAATAGAAGATTAAATTAATATAATATTACCCTAGTATTAGCCTCCAAGCTAGAAACACCACCAAAATAATCATCCAAGACCAACCAAATCCCCTTACCAACGCCATTTAACCTACGAAAACTCAAGGATAGGCTAAAGGACACAAAAAATGAATGGGAGGCTAAGAGGGGACATTATAGTCCATCCTCCCCAAAAATTGCTTGTCCTCGAGCAATCGGAATGTTGGGTACTGAAGTATCTGCTCACTCTCCCATGTAGCATCCTCAACTGGTAGATCTCGCCACTTAACCAAGTATTATGTGATCACTCTCCTCCTGACGGTCCTCTCTCTAAAATCAATAATTGCCTCTGGAATAAGCTCCAACCTCCCCTCCTCATCCAATGGCGGTACCATTGTTGGAGGTACCACATTATGTCCAAGTGGCTTCTTATGTACCACATTATGAAACACATTGTGCACTCTACTATTCTCAAGTAACTCCAGCTCATAAGCAACCTCTCCAACCCTCCTAGAGACTCTGAATGGGCCATAAAAACGGGGTTTCAACTTCTTCGCTCCACTCTTTTTGAGAGTGGACTGTCTAAATGGCTATAATCTAACATAAACCATGTCTCCCAACTCAAATTCCCTCTCAATACGGCGCTGGTCAACGTACATCTTTTGTTGATTATGCGCACGCTAAATATTATCCCTCAAAGATTTCACGATGTCTTGACTCTCCTACAAAAAATCCTTTGCCTTGGGCACCCGACAATCACCAAAGACTAAATCGATGAAGCTAGGAGCTTCATATCCATACAACACAATGAAAGGGGACATCTTGATGGACATATGATAAGTGGAGTTGTAGCAAAACTCCCCCACTTGCAGCCACCTAACCCAAGCCCTTTGCTGCCTTGTCACATAATTTTTTAGTTAGCCTTCCACCCACTTATTCACTATTTCAATTTGTCCATCCATTTGGGGGTGGTAACTAGTGCTAGGAGTCAATACGGTCCCACAAAGTTTGAACAATTCTTGCCAAAACAAACTCATAAACTTGTTGTCCCTATCACTTACTATGTTTTTAGGTGCCCCATGAAGCCTAAACACCTCTTTGAAGAACAAATCTACCACCTGTAGTGTTTTATAACTTGTTGATATGGCAAAGAAATGCGCGAATTTAGTCAACCTGTCCACTACCACATAAATGCAATCCTTCCCTTGCACCTTGGAAAGTCTTGTGATGAAGTCCATAGATATACTTTCCCACTTTTGAGTAGGAATAGGTAATGGTTGCAGCAGACCAGTAGGATATGTGTGTTCATTTTTATTTTGTTGGCACACTAGACACTCACACACATACTTCATAATGTCATCCTTCATGCCCTTCCATGAGAATCTCTCACGGATCTGCCTATATGTATTGTATAACCCCGGATGACCAGCCATAGGGGTGTCATGAAATGTTTTCAAAATCTGCCCCTTCAACTTAGATTCGGGCACCAAAAATATTCTTTCTTTGTAGTAAATTAGCCCATCCTTCACACTATATTTGTCATCAGCCAAAGTGCCATCTATAATGTTGTTAGAGAAGGTGTTCTTTGCATAATCAGCTTGTAATTCCTCTTTCCAATCTGCTGCTAACTCCGAAAATATGCATAAATGTGGCCTCCTAGAAAGTGCATCAGCCACAACATTGTGTTTTCCCTTCACATATCTAATATCAAAGTCAAAGGCTTGAAGTTTGCTTATCCATTTTTGCTGCCTTTCACTTAAATCCCGCTGATTAAGAAAGTATTTAAGGCTGGTATGATCAGTGCTCACTATAAATCTCCCCCAATGAGATATTGTCTATATTTGGCCAAAGCATGCATGATAGCTAACATCTCCTTGTCATAAATTGAGTAATTTCTTTCAGCTCCCCTCAATTTTCTACTCTCAAAAGCTATAGGATGCTTATTTTGCATTAGGACAGCCCCTACCCTTCACCGGATGCATCACACTCAAGCTCAAATGGCTTGGAAAAATCTGGTATGGCCAAAACAGGACATGTGCTCATCTGAACCTTGAACTGATCAAAAGCTTTTTGCGCTGATTCGGACCAAGAGAAAGCCCCTTTCTTGGTCAACTCTGTAAGTGGGGCAGCAACTTGTGAAAAACCTTTCACAAACCTCCTATAGAATCCACATAGGCCAAAGAATCCCTTAAGCTACGATAAATTTATAGGTGGTGGCCAATCAAGTATTGCCTTAATCTTTTCTGGATCCACACGCACACCATCAACACTAATGATGTGTCCCAAATAGAGTAATTCAGTCATCCCAAATTCACACTTAGATTCTTTAGCATATAACAATTCCCTCTCAAGAATGCCAAGTACCTCATCCAAGTGCTTCAAATGCTCCTCCCATGATTTGTTGTAGATAAGGATGTCATCAAAGAAAATAAGGACATTATACAAAGCTGCTTGCTGAACACCCTATTCATGCATGACTGAAAAGTGGTTGGTGCATTTGTCAAGCCAAAAGGCATGAGAAGAAACTCAAAATGTCCAAAATGACACCTAATGGCTATTGTCTCCACATCCTCTTCCCTCATCCTAATCTGATGGTAATCGGATCTCAAGTCAATTTTGAAGAAGTAAACCGCCCCATGTAACTCATCTATGCGTGGAATAAGATACCTACTTTTTATAGTCTTCTTGTTCAAGGCCCTGTAGTACACACACATACGCATAGTCCCATCCTTCACCAAAACAACTGAAGAAGCAAATGGGCTCTTATTAGACCTAATGTGTCCCATCTCAATGAGCCCCTGAATAGCCTTCTCTATCTCATCCTTATGCCTCTTAGGATGACGATAGGGAGTGGTAATGACTGGTTTAGCGCCCTCCTCAAGCTCAATAACATGCTCAATGCCTCTATCAGAAGGCTTCCCTGGTGGAATGCTCCCAAACACCTTACTCCTCTCAGTAAGGAGACCCTGAATATCTGGTGGATAGGCCCTCTTAACCCCTTCAGTGACCGTAGGCATGGTAATGCACTCCGCTGCCCACTCAATTTGATCATGGCTAAGGAGCCTCTCCATGCGCTTGAAAGACACAACCTGTGGCCCTCCATTAGACATGCCCCTCCATACCACAATCTTACCATCTAATTTAAATCTAAGCTCCATAGTCTGAAAACTGAGAGTAATCTCTCCCAAAGAGCGTAGCCACTGAATGCCCAACACTGCATCGGTATCACCTATGCTCACCACATAGAAATCCTCCTTAACCTCATGATTGCCAATCAATATGCTCAATTGAGGAACCATCCTGGTGCACTGAATAGTAAACCCATCAGCTACCATCACTCTAAACCCACTCACCTCTTGTGTCTTGAAGCCTCTACGAACAACTAGGCCCTCATCAATGAAGTTATTTGTAGCCCCTGTATCAATCAATGCCACCATACGATGCCCCTGTAGCACTCCTCTTATGCACAATGACTCGTTTTTTTGGAAACTATGGAGTTGTGCCAACTTCCCATCATTGTCCTCTAAATTCTCACCCTCTTCCGAAGCCTTTTCCTCATCGTTGTCCTCGATATCAGCCTGCTGTTCTGAATTTACTGATTCACTTTCATCATCCGAGAAGTATTCAATTAAGAGTGCCTTCCCTCTTGCTAAACATTTATTATCCTTGCCATAAGGCTCCCTACATGTGAAGCATAAACCCTTCCTCCTTAGCTCATTAAAGGTCTCACTATCAATTTTTTGATAGTGTTTCTTTGGCTGTTCGTTTTGCTTGGGCTGCTCATGTTGTCTAGGCTGGTCATAGGTCTTATTGAAGTGTTTTTTTATCCCTGTCCTTTTGTTGCGGCACCCCTTTTCACTGGTATTTGCTCTTGAAAGCAGATGTTTCCATGTCTTTAGCCTTCTTAATAGCTTTTTGAAGTGTGGGGGGGTTGAAAGCCTTAACCCAACCTCTTAAAGGCTCGGAAAGACTATCAACAAACAGCACTATAAGTCTCCTTTCTGATATATCAGTCACAAGCACGGATAGTTTTTGAAAATCTGCAATGTAAAAATCAATTGAACCCCATTGTTTAAGCTGAGCTAGCTCCTTAAAATGCAATTCAAGGTCTTTTTTGTCAAATCTTTCAATCAGCCTTTCGGTGAACTCACGGTAGGAAGTGACTTGTGCATGTCCCAATGTCAACATTCCATTATACCACCACTCATGTGCAATTCTATCAAGATGTATAGATGCATATTGAATTGATTCCAACTCGGACATAGGATTTAAAGTGAGGTGTCTAGTTTTTGTACCCATGCTCTCGTTGCCATCTTTCCCGAACCATCAAAGTATGGAAGACTAATCTTCCCCACCTTTCTACGCAAGTCATTATGCTGGTCCCTATTTCCCCTTGTATTAGAATGCCTCATTCTCAAGTCATGTAGTCTCTAAAAGAGATGTCCATCTGGAATCCTGCACCTGCATTCAACCAATCTTGCCTAAATTGTCCCTGTTGTTCCACCAAGGTGAGTTCCGGATTTTGTTGTGCTTCAACTCTACGCTGAAAATTTGGCATAAGAGGCCTTGCCATGGCTGCCCCAACATGTTGATTGCCTACTCTTCGCTGTCCCACATCATTACCTTGTCCCAATTGGTCCATTGTTTGAATTAGTTGTGCTAATTGCTGATAGTTTGTTGTGCTTGTTGGGTTGCTTGTCCTTGCCCTCTAACCATGGCATCGAGTAAGAGCATTAACCTATTTGGTGGTGCCTCTTGTCTTTCCGCTTGTTCACCCCTATCTCCCATATTTTCTGAATTTAAGGATGCCCTAGATGACTGTCCTGATAGCTGCCCTTCCTCTATTGAAGGCCAATGTTCCCAAAAGTTTTCTTCTTTCCTTTTATTTCTCTCCAAATACCTTCTTTCCCTATCACTTAGGCTCATAGAAGAACATTACCCACTGGATGGCAGGTTGAATTAGGCTCTGATACCACTGTAGTAACTAACCCCAAAATGATTTTTTTGAAATGACTATTTGCTGATCACAAATTTTGAGTCTGAAAACATTGTCTTAAGTCTGAATATTGATGTTTTCAACAGCAACCACATATAGAAACCATTGCCAAACAATGAACAATAATTGCAAGCAAATGACCAAACATATAAATCACATAATAGCAATTTTCTGCTCATACGAAACACTGATTTTTAATGACAGCAGTCTTCAAAATTTTCTATTGAATAATCTTCAGAATTACAATGTATTTTCAAGCCTGTTTACAATGCATGAAAACTGACCAAACCTGAAACGCCGTTGCTTGGAGATGTCTCAAAACAAAAATGTTGATGCAGTATGCCAAAACTCTTCCAAAGGTGAGCCTCCCCTTCCTAGAGCAATTTTGCCTTAGAAAATAAATGCCAACCTTAAACCTTGCAAATGTGTGCTTGAAATGATTGCCACAGCTTTAGAAAAAATTTAAATCAATACCCACAAAAATATCTTTAGCTGATATAGAGCTATGAGTGAATCTTCAAAATCAGGTCATGGCTGCCATCTCCCAGAAAACTCCAAAATCTGCAACTTTGATGCCCTAACGATGACCTCTGTGTGAAGCCACTCTTTCACTAGCTAGGGTAAGTCTTTCACTATTGAAACCAGCAATAATGGCTGAGGGTTTTCGTCCTCAACTCACCTCAGACCTCCTGGTATAATTCCAGCAACATCTCCCTAAGATAACACATCAACAACCCCCTCTAATGAGCCTCCAAAAAAGTGTTTTATAAACTTCAATGATGAGTTAGGGCAAAACCCTATCTTAGACGTCCCTTTTCTAATTGGCCAATAAAAACACTTTTAAATTTTTTAAAAACAACTTAAAGTCATCACATTAGACACTAAGGTACAAAAAGCGGCCCCCCTTTATTCTCAACTTAAAATTAGAAAGTTACTTTATTAATATCACTTTTTTGAGGAATAAAAGATTAAATTAATATATACCCTTAGTAGTAGCCTCCATGCTGGAAATACCACCAAAATAATCATCCAAGACCAACCAAATCCCCTTACCAACGCCATTTAGCTTACGGGAACTCAAGGATAGGCTAAAGGACACAAAAAATGCATAGGTGGCTAAGAGGGGCCATTACAAAAAGCACAAGGATCACTACACCATATATCAAGGGTGTTTCAAAGAAATTACCCATAATTGTGAAGGTAGGTATTCAGACATATTTCAAACCTCTAAACATTGTTCGCACCAGTCTCGATTCAGCGAAAGATCCATTGGATCCAAAGAGCAAGGAGTTTACATTGTTCCATGCTCGTGTGGAAAACCTTGTGTGGGAGAGACAGGTAGATCCTTGCAGACTAGACTCAAAAAACACTCAAAAGACATCATTCGCTCTAAGATTAATTCTTCCACTCTCGAAGATCATTCCTTTTCTACCCAGCACCACGTTCAATTGGAAGAAGCAAATTTGATCACCCAGGAGGAAAACTATTTAAAAAGGAAAGTCAGGGAAGCAATTGAAATTGATAAGAGACCCACAAATTTAAATAAGGATAAAGGGCTTGACATTGGAAATGTGTGGAGACCTATTTTAAATCCTCTAAAAAAAGACAACCCTAATATAAGTTCTTTGGGGAATTAAGTTTGCTATCTTTTTATTTGTTTACCTTTCTTCCTAGGCAAGCCGGTCGTTGGTTTTAAGGGGTATTTGTTCTATTTATGGTGGCTGACTTAGCTGTATTTCTTCGGAGCAATTCATTCTTCACTTCTCCCTAATGATGGATATGCCTTCAGTATTTGAAATGTTGGATTCAGAAAACTATTACATGGTGGTACCAGAAACCCTGATTCCAAACAATCAGCCCCATGGAAATTTGCAAAATTATATATATATATATATATATAGTTTGTACATGATAAGCCCAGTACTTCTTCCAAGCAAAACCAAACATGTGCCAAGGTCTAAATCTCCAAAAGACAAATACACATGTTTTTACTATAAGAAGCCAGGACACCTTTTGAATTGTAAACAAAGAGCATAGGGTCTCATCGATGAAAAACTAAAGGAAAAGGCCTTGGTTGCTGACAAAAATAAAAAAGATGAAAGTGATTGGGAAGAATATTCTCCCATTCAAATGATGAAAAGTATGTGTTTTGATAAGTGAATGTAAACAAGTGTGTGTGTGTGTGCATAGTGTGATGAAAATAAAACCATAAACAGATGTGTTCCCTACTTTCATAAATGATGTGTCAGTGCGAAGTCCAAGCATTCGTTGGAAATGAAAGAACTTCATATGATGTAAGTGATGTGCTAGTGAGAATTCCAGCATTCACTGGAAGTGAAAACGTAAACAATTGTGTTTATGTATGTAGGTTATTCACTAGAAGTAGAGTACATATCTGGTCTTTTTTTTTAACAAATGTATGTGTTGATGTACATGTTTGTTTCCAGTACGTATGGTGTGGTTCATGTCCCTATTTCATACTAAGGGAGGAAATGTCGGAGTAATTTAGTACTACAAAGGATATTATTACGTGCGATCACTCACCCAAGAGATAAGTGTGGGTGAGGATATTTAGAAGGATAAAAGATGATACCCTGTTTGCAGGATCATAGCATTGTATAAAAATCTATCTATTATTAAATAAAACAATTGATTTTGCTGATATTAGTATGCCCGTACCCAGGGCAAAAACAATTGTCGTACTGGCATACCCGATTCGCCATACCGGTACTCGAACCGAACCAGTAGCTTAGAATGATATATGTTATATCATGTAAGGATTCCAGCATGAAAGAAACCCTGGTCTTCTTGATTTATACGTCACAAGCATTGATCAGAATCCATTTCATTTCTCAATTTATTTTTCCCTTCTCCTACAACCCAGCTGTTAACTGTATGGGTCTTCTTTGCCCACATATTGTTCAATATATAAGCCCAGATCCATTACCAGGATGAAAATTCAATGAAATCGCAAACTGTGGGAAGCTTGGAGCAACTTCACTTCCATAACTCATGTTATCAGTTTTTTACTCAATTTCAACAATTAATCTCCTTTATGCCTCCAATCCATCTAAAAATATCCTTCTGTATCGTCCTGACTCAGATGGAAAATTTGAAGTCATATTACTTAATATATAAGATTTGTTTTCAAAGCATCTGCTAGATTATTATAACATGGCCCAATGTTATAACGTGTGTTTAGTTCATTTTTCTATCATTAGTATCTTTTTGGACGCCATCTAGAAAAAAACAGTCCAAACAACACTTCCAGAAGATACTGAGTAAAATTGTCCAATTGTGTTTGATCGAATGAGCCTTGACCATTTCAAGCTGTGTCCTCAACTCATTTTCTTCTGTGTCTCTGTTTTGGGCTTCAACGTTGACCGAGCAAAATCCAAACGACAATTCCAAAAAATCCTTTGTAAAATGGTCTAATCAACGTTGACCGAATAAGCCTTGACCATATCAAACAAATTGGATTTATGAAACATAAGTGCTACCCAGAGTTCATTTTTATGAAACATAAGTGCTACCCAGAGTTCATTTTTATAAAACATAAACACGAGAACATTTCCAGACCGTGAATATATTCTATATTCAGTGACAGCCAAAGCTATATGTAAGAGGAAGCAATCAAAGCTTGTGCATGCAAAGCGATAACACGTTACATCCTGACATACAAGCTTGCTTACGTGATCTTTTTAAAGGGTTACAGCTATTCAAAAAATAATTCCATTATGCACAAATAAAGTGCAATATACAGCTTCCACAAGAGTCATATGAAATTTATACAAGAAGAAGAAAACCTACTTAGCACCAATAGAATCCATTGTGCAGATAAATGGTTTGTTGTCATCTCCTAATCCAGCGATCACTGGTTGACAAAAGTATGGACCAAACCTGAGAAATGTGCACACAACTCTAATTAGCATTTCCAAAATGAACCATAACTCACCAGAAATATTTTAGTTCACTTGTACTACAAAATCTGAACCAATGTGTTATAAGCCGATATTCAAAAAGGTATAGCACCACATTCAAGCCACTGTTTGTCTCTTGATCCATAGCTTAGGATCATACAAAATTCCACAACACATTTTTCAATAGCCCTATTTAATACATAAATTTAGCTTTGAAAACGAAATCCAGAGTAACATTTGTGTATGTATACACTCAACAAATAGAGAACTACATGCCCATGGTTTTCTGTTTTTTTTTGTGCGCACACCCATGTATGTGCACTATTTAATACATAAATTTAGCTTTGAAAATGAAATCCAGAGTAACATATGTGCATGTATGTGCACAACAAATAGAGAACCACACGCCCATGGTTTTCTATTTTTTGTGCGCATGCACCACACACACACCACTGTTTGTGAGCACGAAAAAATAGAGAACCACACATGCACATGCACACAGTGCATGAGTAGTTCTCTATTCGTTACACACAAATGCTCTTAAGATCACACATGATGGCTGGGTGAGAAATAATTGGATACAGCATCAAAATCAACCAATATAACATACAAAACATGTTAACAAAGAAATTTTGAAGATACACAAGCAGTGAAGGATAAGTTGATACCAAAATTTAACAATAACTACAATAGATTAAAGATCTCCAACTGCTTATTTAGACAGATAACTATCCGCAACAAACTTACAAACCCGTGACTTCCAACCAAACATGGAGTGCCCCGCATGGTGGCACCACTAAATTAGTCACTTTGATTTCCTTCTACATTAGACTTTATCTGAAATGTAACTCTGATAGAACTACATTGTACGTCATAATGTGATATTTATTATTAACAAAAAATATATTACCGCAATTATACTCTTTGAACATTTGAGAGACATGTTTCACAAATGTTTGTGGGCCTACCATGACATATACCTAAATTTTACTGTGATTTGCATGACTGATTCATCTAATGAATACTGGTTTCTTAGTTGCTTAAAAGTATTTTTCATTACATAAAAATATAGTACCTGAACTTAAATTGTTATTTATTTTTAATTTGTAGACAGATAATTTGATGTGTCTTTGGTTGTGTGCTAGGATTGGCTGAGGTCCCAGGTTTATACACCTTCTTGAGGGTGAATGAATCGGCAAACAGCAAAGGGGACCACAGCTATAAACATCATAATCAGCACAAATATATCAGCATAATTATATTTTTCACATCAAGAAGATTCCAACTGTATATATATTATGATAGGCTTTGCTAACAGTGAAAGTTTGGCCTCAAGATTGGCTCATTACCAAAATGGTGATAACATGGAAGCTAATTAGCATATGAGGTGGAAGGCAAGTGACCACTCAAGAGGATAATCAGAGGATAGAAGTTTAATCACAAACCGTCATGAGAAATTAAACAGACCATCGTGGGAAATATAACACATCATCCCATGAGCAATCATGTATACAGGTGAGCCAAAAATGTACCTTGAGGATTTTGCTAAAGCGAGATCAAGTGACTAACAGCTCTAAAAATGAGTAAATTTCAGTTGGTTGAACACTGCAAGGATTAGAGAATTAATGTTCAAGACACCGTGCTCTTTTTCCCATCGAGGCAAGGGAGAAGAAAATGGCATGCCACTACAGAAAATATCATTGGAAAAGAGAACATTCTCCTTAAACCATCACACCATCAATTAGAGCAAAGTAAGAAAAAACGGACAGTATGATAAAATCCTTCTTCAGCATTTTTCGGAAAAAACATCTTCATATGCTTTACTGCTTTGACATTTTCTTTTATGACCGATGCTTTTCTATGACAGATTTTGGTGTTGTGTCACTATTCTGGAGAAGAGTTGATGGAGTTAATACACTATTTCATTGTTTAAGTTTTCTGCATTCTTTTGGCCTGGGTTTTTATTTCTTCTTCCCTGTGCCCTTTTCTTTTTTAACCCTCCAGCTATGCAGATGCATCACTGCCTACATAGAATAGTTAAAAAATAGCCATAGAAGGGTGAGTAGAGGAGGAAGTGAAGACTGTCATCTGGCTGGTCTTTATCCCCTGCCCTAATACTAGCTAAACTCAAACCTGAATATACTGGCAATTTCTCACTAGCATTTTGCAGACCCATATCTTGCACCTGAACATGCAAAATGCTGTTGACAAAAAAAGTAATTATATAAGTCAAGATCCCCTTGTCCAGAAAATAGCAGAAGCTTAGTCATCAAATAAATACAAAATATCTGACAAGCATAAAGGTATAAAGTATTAGAAGCCTCACACTGGTTGGAAGTAAAAAGCACCTATCACATAGGTGTAGCATATCCTTGGGAAAGAAAAGCTTCCCTACTTCAACTTAACTATAAACAAAACAAAGAAACATAATAAACAATAAATGGCCAAAGAAAATTCAACACATATGACACATGACTGAATAGATTAAATCATATTGTATGACAGATGGTGTTAGTTTCAAAACAATTAAATCCAACCTTAATCACAAACTTATTCACACATTAATCGATAGACCCTAACAGAGGATCATGGTCCGCTATGCCTCATTCCAAAGCCGTGCCCTGACTCCTGGCTCTCTAGCCCAAGTCATGACAATAATCCATGCATTTTATTTCTGCATGTAGGATGTAAAAAGAAAGGTCTGTCCCCACTGCACATTGATATTTCTTCAAAGACAGAATTCTTAATCTATCTATACCAGAATCCATGCTTATGGCATTTAAATCTGCCTCAACTGAAACACCTATGGCTTTCTGTTCAGGGTACAAAGGTTTGGTACAATATTCCCAGACTTTCAGCATTTTTGACTCCCAGATAGTCACATTTTGGAAATAATTTGGATTTCTTTTTTGGGTATCTTATTCTCCAAGCATAAGAGGCTCTTTCCAATCTGTGGACAACTGGTTTTTGGGCATTTTAAAACAAATCCCTATAGGTATCCCGAAAATCCTAGGAATCATATTTGATTAGGAAAATAGCATTGGGGATGGGGACAGGGACAAAAGATGTTGGGTAGTTGTTTCATTTCCTTCAGACTTTGTGCTGACTGCACATACTTTGAATCAACCTATCACTTAAGTATGAACACTTAAGCGCTCGCCCAAGGCGCAGAGAGAGAGGACCAAGTTCCTTGTTTGCATTGTGACTAATGCGGACCATACTTGCATGACTGACCTAACCATGACATTTCATGCACACATATAAGATAAGCAATTGTAATAAAAAATATATAAAGATACCCCTATTTCTACGTAATTGTAGTAGACTGAACATAAGTATTCATATCAATGCAAATCACATAACACTCGGGTATTCCCACATAACTAACAACTATTCCATTCATGGTGTTAACACGTTACATAGCAGATCCATTTTCATCTACAGTCAGTCTATCTCTAAGTAGTGATAGCTCTTTTTTATTCTCAGGAACTACATAATGGGTGTGCTAGCCAAATTTTCCTTGACTGTCTCAAAGGACTCTTGTTGTCTTTCAGTCCATACAGACGAACCATCCTTCTTTAACAACTCTTCCATTGGTCCAACAATCTACACATAGTTCCTTATGAACTTGCGATAGTATCCCAAGTGTCCAAGGAACATGCACTCGTCCGTTTGTGTGCACAGGGCTTCAAGCTACAAAATAACTGCTATCTTAGCTAGATCCACAAGCATGGCTTCCTTGCAAATAACATGACCAAGCAAAGTCCCAAATGGTGTGGCGAACACACATTTCATCAAATTCAAAGAAATTTGCAATTGCCCGCATCTTTCAAAATTAGACGCAAACTTTGGTACATATCTTTGACCAGATCATACATAGTCCAATCATTTAGAAAAATTTTGAGGAACTTATTAAATAAGTCCTTAAATGCCTTCACTACAATGTAAGAGAACAATGTTGGCACATTCTTCAATCCGAAAGGCATTATGTATTACGCAAAGGAACCCCATTCTGTTGCAAAGGTAGTTTTTGCCTTGTCCTCCTCCACAATTTGAACTTGATGATAGCTTGAAAGTCCATACGTGAACATGTATATCTCACATTCGACTACTCTTCCCAGGATCTCTTTCATAAATGGTGTAGGGTATGGATTCATTACACCAGCTTCATTTAGTGCACATGAATCCACGCAGATCTTGATTTTACCATCTTTCTTAATACTAATGACCATTGAGCTATCCCAATCAGACTCCTCAACTGGATAGATGACCCTTGCAGCAAGAATTTTGTCTATTTCCTCTTTTACCCTTGCATGCATATTCATGTTCACATATACAACACTTTTTAACTAGTTGCACAGCTTGATTTTCAATTTTCCCAATGATTGATGCACTTCCTTCATTTTATTATAGCCTCTTGGGAATAGATCTTGGAATTCCTCAAATAGTTCAATGATGCAAGACATTTCCACATCAAAACATTTTACTTAAAGGGCCCAAGTCAACCTCAACTTTTCTTCTTCTATCTTGCAAATAGCTTTCAGATTTTCCAAGCTTTCCTTCTGCGTGTACTCTTGCCCTTGTGCAAAACTTCATTTATTTGAGTCATCTTCTTCAAAATCTAAGTATTTAGTCCCTACACCGGCTGGTTGGAAAAACCCCTTAAGCGTTTTTTCCCTTTCACCGTACATTGTTCGCACCTAATCTTCCATTCATGCATCTTGGAAGATGGTCTTTTGTATCATCCAATGGGGCTCATCTGGCATGAGATATACTAAGCGGAAAGTAAATGTCCTAGCAAATAACATGACCATGCAAAGTCCCAAATGGTGTGGTGAACACACATTTCTTCAGATTCAAATAAATTTGCAACTGCCTGCATCTTTCAAACATTAAGCGCAAATTTTGGTACATATCTTTAACCAAGCCATACACCGTCCAATCGTTCAAATATACTTGGAGCAACTTATAAATAAGTCCTTAAATGCCTTCACTAGAATGTGCGAGAACACTGTTGGGACATTATTCATTATGAAAAGCATTACGTTGAATGCAAAGGAGCCCCATTATCTTGCAAAAGTAGTTTTTGCCTTGTCTTCCTCCATGATCTAGACTTAACATAGCTTGAGAGTCCATATGTGAACATGTAGATCTCACATCCAACTACTCCTAGGATCTCTTTCGTAAATGGTATAGGGAAAGCTTCACTTAGTGCGCCTAATTCCATGCAAATCTTGATTTTACCATCTTTCTTGCTACTAATGACCACTGGGCTAAGGTAATCAAACTCCACAACTGGATAGATGACACTTGCAACAAGCATTTTAGGTATTTCCTCTTTTACCCTTGCACGCATATTCGGGTTCACCTATACATCCTTTTTTAACCGGCTTCAAGCCTTTGCACAACTTGATTTTTAGTTTTCCCACTACTAGTTCACTCCATTTTATTATAGCCTCTTGGGAATAGATCTTGGAATTCTTTCAGTAGTTCAAAGATGTAAGCCATTTCCAAATCAGACCAATAGTCTCTGATTCTCAAAACCTTAGGATCTATCTCCATCCCAATATTGACCTTTTTTGTGCACAGTGGCTCATTGAAGTACTTCTTTTCATCACCCTACGTATCTTCAACGCCTTGCTCGCCTACTAAAGTTTTTATATTCAAATGCCCCAAGTCATCCTCAAACTCATTTTCTTCTTTTATCTCACAAATGGCTTTCAGCTTTTCAAAGCTTTCCTCCTACGTGTACTCTTGTCCTTGTGCACAACTTGATGTATCTGAGTCATCTTCAAAATATAAGTACTTAGTCCCTACGAAGGCAAGTTGGAAAAACCCCTTAAGCATGTTTTCCCTTTCACCATACATTGTTCGCACCTGATCTTCTATTCATGCATCATCTTGGAAGATGGTTTTGTCTCATCCAAAGGGGCTCATCTAACATGGGATCTTCTTAACGGAAAGTAAACATCCAGCTAAAACTACCTATCAACACATCTCAATCAATGGTTTTTCATCATGTCACTTAAAATTTATTGTGATCGATCCCATGTCCCGAGCGTGCTATAAAAAGCATGCACCCAAAGCAACATAGATAGACCTACAAAGCCTTGTAACCAAACTTGCTCACAAACCTTCAAGTGCTCACCTAGCTCTACATCCTAGCAATAAAAAGGTAGGCCTTTCTTGTCATTACTTCTTTCGAAGCATGTACCTATTGCCTCTTTAATTTTCGACCGAATTGGAAAATGAGGCATACGTGTGATCCACCACTGAGCAGCTATACCGTGTAGAGTACAAACAAGTGATGTGATGCGTTCCTCTTCATTGGGCAGACAAGCCTCAACATCACCAATAGTTTGGTAGTTTCTCCAAAAATTCCTTACTAATCATGAACACTCATTTAATCACCTACGTTGTGCATGGCACCCAATTTTGCACACCCTTACCCTGATTGGTGTCTTTTGGTTACATCCTTGCATCAGACCATACTAAATTGATTTTGAGCAATTGTGTGATGAGTATTAACTCTCATGCACTTCTTGTGACTTCATAAGCCTCTTGGACCCATCTAGCATCTAACGTCGACACCCCAATTTTCTAGCTCAAAACACCATCATCCATAGGATTCAAGTACTCTTTTACATTTGCAATGATGTTGTAAATAATGTTTATTTCATCTTCCACATCCACGCTTTCCAAATAAGTAGTTCCATGATTGCTATCAAGTGGGATGGCAGTATATTCAATTACCTTTAGCAAATTGTCAACTTCAACAAACTTAATTACCTCGAAGTCTGCAGAAAACCTTGTGTCGAGGATGTCTACCTCGCCATTGCGCAATATTGTTATTGGCTAGGCATGAGTCTTTTTAGTCATGAACAAGATAGGGGGTGATGGTTTCTGAGGTGGGCTTCCCATTCTCCTCCATACATCCTATGTGACTATGTTTGCTTTTGCACCCGTATCGACCAATATGTCGATGATTGACCAACTATTGATCCTAGCCTCAATGATCAACTCCTGATCATATGTAACATTCCTTGTTGTCTTGATCTCTATAGGTTTCTCTTAAGCATACACACTTCCCCCACACTTTGGGTTAACCAAGTCTATCGTAATGGTAAAAACCCTTCTTTTTTTAAGAAATTAATGATCTCAAAAATCTCTTCCACTATTTTGGGGCTAGGCCTCTTTTGTTGACTTTCCTTAATTTGGGCCTCCAAATCTCGCATAGTTTGGACATCCCCTTGTACGTTTTGATCATATATGTGGCTTCCAACAATATTAGCTTTTGTGTTGGACCATCCAAATGGTCCATCACCACAACTTCTAAGACATGTGCCTTTTCCTTTTGGGGGGCAGAAATCACATTGGTCTAAGTAATAACCCTACTACGCATGGTATTATTCACTTTTGGGCCAACATAGCCTATCTTGCACACAAGTTGCTCAAAACCCACTACTCTTCTCGTTGTGCTATGCAAATCATCCCTATTCCCACTTGTGTTTTATCCCCCTAAAGGATCTTTGTTCTGTGCAGCCTATCACAATGCCCACAATAGGAATTTGGGATACTTACTTGAATAGTGGTTGAGTGAACCACTCTCATAACACATTCTTTGGAAACAACCTCCACTTCAACAACCTCCCAAACACCCATATGAATGACCTTCCCCATATCTAGGGGCCAAAAACATTGGAGTTGTCGTAGCTTGCCTTAAACTGTGCTCACAAGCTGCGCACATTTCATCGACGACTCTACAATCTATTGTATCATAGGTGGTAGTTTCACATAACTTACACCAACATGATGCTTTCACTTATTTGGCCCTCTACAAAAGGGACAATTCTCTGTCTCATGATCTCCTTGGCAAACCTCGCATAATTTAGGAATTACCTTTATGTTGCATCAAGTACAATTGTTCTTGTTGTGCCCTTTTGATTCACATTATGTACACCATAGCCCCTTTTGGATGTCATGGGCACTATTTGCAATAAGCTTCTGCAAATGTGTGGCCATACTTGAGATCTGAGCTTCAATAGAAGGGTTGATGCCCATATCAAAACTTGAAACAGCCTACATTTGTAAAGCAACTTCTAACTCTTTGCATGCATTAATAAATGTTTTCATAGATATATTCCTTTGGAATAATGCCAAGAAGCCTCCAACAAAACATTGTGCATGCTACAAGTGATGAATATCATAAAACATCTTGGAGATAAAGGTTTTCAAACATTGCATCATAGGCACACACTTACAAAGACACCCTGGTTTATCTTTGAGTATGGAAATGCCCTACTACTCAAACTTTGGGATATCAAATTCTTTTAAGAAGACCTTTAGCAAAACATAGTTGGTCATTGGTTGGTTTAGGTAATACTTACATCACTAGGTGTGCACTCAGTCTAGCAAGGTTGTGGCAAACTGACTCATCTTGTGCTCAAGCACAACTCACTTTGCACTCACTTTGCTCTCCCAATGATCTCACATTTGTGCACATGTTCAAAAGCATCTTTTGTGCCTTTATTAAACTCTGTTAGCTTCATCGACATCTCATAAAAGATGTTCTACTATGAGACTGAAGCATGTAGTGCTTGCACCCCTTGCCCTCATGACTGGCCACTTCTTGGGTTAGGTTGTCCACTTGAACCGATTGAGGCCCCACACCAACACTTGGCGGTGGACCCTCCTAATGCTATTACTTCCTTGGGTGCCCATGATCAACATCTCGCTTGTCAATAGATTAACTATTGGTGGTGCCAGAGTAATCGGATTACCACTTCCCATTCCTTCAATCAGTATTCCAAGAAAACTCATATTGGATTGCAATGTAGTACTTGGATCACTTCCTAAAGATGACATAAATTAAATATGATATTATTTATTATTTTCTCAAGAATAAACTACCAACTTAACCATTTCTCGAATGCTCCAATATATGGTATACCACGCTTCCTTTAAATCCTATTCCTTAATGATGAACACGAGCGTGGGCAACAGCTTCAAGTAGGGTAGGGATCTACGTTGCTCCACTTGCACTCATCCCTCCAAACAAATTTCGTGGATCCCAAGCTTCCTCCTTGGTTGGAATATTCCTCAATTGATACAGTACCATGCTCCTAGTTTAACGCGCTTGCTATCAATCAAGTGCCCTTCCCAAACTATGTAGGTCCTCATGGCATCCTCCTCACTTGGCTCTCCCCTTTTCTTAGAGTCCATCAAGGTGATAGTTATCTCTTTGGCTTCCCAATTTTTGCACAACCTTTGACCTCAATCACCTTAGTCCTCCATCTTGTCCTTTGCTTCAAGGATCTACCTTGTTATTGGTTTTGGCACAGCCTTGCCTTCACCTTTCTCCTCCCACTCTCTTAGCCCATGTGCAAGAAAGATTTAGATCCCCCTGGTCACACAGTCAAAAACCCCACTCTACCAACATCTTTTTGATCCAAAGAAGGATCTAAGCAATAAATGAGCCTCGTGGTTCGCACATAAACTAATACTCTGCCTCTTCTAGGCAAGTATGCATAGAGTCTGAAAATTCTAACAAGTAGCTACCCAAAGCTCCTCTCTGCCACACATCTACAACATGAACCCATAGTTCATCAATTTATTTAAGCTGCATAATCCACTCCTCCCTCCAAAATTCCTTCTAAGATACACAATGTAGGCTGCTAGCCATGCGTATCTACACATTTTTATATATATGCACAAGAAGTTCTACAAAGAACACATCATAAAAATAATTGTAAATCTCTCACTCAAGCCACTCCTTAGGGTTCAGATCTTTGCAACTTGTGTATTTCTTGAAAACTCCAAGGCTTGTGCATCAAACACGTCCTTCGTGCACTCCTACATGATCTAGAACGCCATCACTAGATAAGATCTCCATCTACCAACAGAATGCGGTCCCAACAACATAACCTAAATGTTGGGTGGTTTATGTGTTTCCTTATGGTTTTGTGCAAACTGTGCATACCCAATAAATAGAATATTCTCTGTGTTGGCCTATCACTTGAGGATGAACACTTAAGTGATCACTCAAGAAGGAAGAGAGAAGACCAAGTCCCTTCTCTACATTGTGACTAGTGGAAACAATATTTGCACAATTGGCCAAGCCACGGCATTCCATGCGCACATATATGATAAGCAATTGTTATAAAAAACATTCTAACACATCTCATCCACTCATGGTGTTAACATCTTATATAGCAGATCCTTTCATCTACAATCAGTTTATCGTTAATTAGTGATAGCTCTATGTTATTCTCTTCTCTATCTCTATTCCCCTTGTGATCCTTAATCAATGAGCAAAAGGTGGGCTTATATTGATACCTCGCCATCTTGCTTTTACATCCATGGGAACACTCATCCTGACCCTAAAATGGTTGATCTTATCCATTACAATATAGGTGGATCTCATCCATCACAAAACATGGCACTCATCCATGGTATACCAACTTTTGCAGGTCATGGACCTTGCCAAGATTGTCAGGTTTGTATCTATCTTAACTGCCCAAATAAGGTCGGTGTTGGGTCTTATTTGTGCAGGCATCATGCATGTGCCTTCCTTCACCAAAAGAGAACGGGTTCTTTAGCAATCTGAGTCTAACTCTTGTTGTCAATCTAGACTCTAATCAATCATATTACAACACTTCACTTAAGTACCTTGGTGTATTTCTTCATGGGAATTTGACCAACTACAAAAACTAAAATAGAAGATGGATAATGACAAAGTCGAAGGTTCAAAAAAAAGTTGTTATCAAAATGTTCCCCAAAGACTTTCTTAGTGTTATTCAATAAATTCAAAGACAGCCACAATCATTAAAGGGGGACCCAAGATGATGGAAGGGTATGACTGTTTATAAAACAATGAAAAGTTGGGCTTAACCCTCTAGAGAATACTCCCTCTTCTGCTCTGATTTGGGTAGAACTCCCATCCTTACCTTGAAATTTTGGCATACTTCAATGTTTGAACGGATTGGAAATACCTTGGGTACTTACTTGATGCCTTTTCAAATCAGTCCATAGAAGACTAACCTAAACTACGCAAGGACATGTGTATCTTCTATCTATGGATATAGAGAAATTATTAACAGCCTCATCCAAACTAAAGTTGATTGACTACATCTGGGGATAGTCCTTAGACTACAATACTATCCCGGTTAACGTTTAGCCCACTTGTGGTAAGAAAATAAAAGTGGAACCAAGATAGTACAAAGATAACAAACAAGGATAGCAACTCTTCAAAAACATATAAAAAAAGGTTCGATGCCCAACAGGGAGTCGAAATCTGTTGTCAGAATTTAGAAAGGCTGCTTTAAGAAACATCTGCAATCGTATTAGGACTATTCAGGAACATTTATTCTTGCATTCAATCCTTGCCAGGCATTAGAAAATTCAGATCAAGAGGACCATTGGAAAAACAACCAACTAATTCTATGGATATTCAAATTATAGCAGTGCATGGTAGCAGTTGGTCAAAAAGAAGTCAGAAAGCCTAAAGCAGTAGCCCTGCAGGAGAACAGGGAATTCTTCATTGGTTTCGGCAGCCTACTGCAAATTAATGAGAAGCTTGGATAAGTTACATATTCCACTCTAATTTTCTCTGCCTTACAGCCCCAATCCTTCCCTTTTCCCTTTTCATTTTAGAAGACAGTCTCAAGGTCAATACTCAATATCATTATATCACTGTTTAGATACGCATCTAAGTGCATTGCAAACAGTGTGGCTTCTTTTCTCTCTCTTCTATAATGGTTACAAATAAATGGAAAAAGCATAAGACGCCACAAAAACAAGGTTAAAGAATCAAAAAATCCCTGTTTCTACGGTCTTTTTATCTATTTATGCACAAAAAATGAAATTTGTATTTTTTATACTTTTTTTTCCATATGGATGTTTGCGCACCATTTCACTCCCAAGGGTTCCTAGAAAATCAGCATTTCCTGCTCACAAATTCATTTCTGTTTATGTTTCCATTTCTATTTCTGTTTACATTTACATTTTCATTTCCATGCAACTTAGAAAACTCTGAATGACAATTCTCAATGGCAATGGCATTGGAATACATGTGTAATGGAGTGCTAAGATTTGAAGTAAATTGTTATTGCAGCCGGAAAATGACACTAGAGTATTTATAAGATTCTGAACCAGCCCAAACCCCATATACCTCTTTTCATAAAGCAATGCAGAAACAAGATTTGCAAAAGTTTCTGGTTGCATATTCCTTTCCTCCCGTAGCTGATAAAGCTTATGCCGAAAAACAAGTCTCTGGTACCTGTAAAATAGACAAGGCATGCAAATCCACAGGAATAAAAATAATCCATTCATGATCATTCATTGCTATAGACAAGGCATGCACATCCAAAAGAACGTCAAATAATCCATCCATGGTCATTCATTGCTAACACTATCGATGAGTTCTAGTGTGGTGTTGAGCCAGCAAAAATGTCCTTGTACATGACGTGACACTCAACAGATTTGTGCACGTGGAAAATACATGTAAAATTTTATGTGCTTCAACATTTTGCATCTCATATTTCCCCTAAATGCATTTAAATTCAGGCTACATAGTTATAGACTTGAAAATAACCTTACAATGTCTGTGCATCTGTGGCCAATCCAGAGAGACCCACATATAGCTTATCGTGAATCTTGAAAATGCGCTGAAAATCAGTCGCTATTGTTTGCAATTGGACGCCTAGACGACGGTCACTGGCAATGGCAAAACAGTCTTTCCCAACCATAGCAACCAAAGCACTTCCATTGTATTCAAATATCTGCCACATCGCAGTAAATACACAAATCCTCTAATTATCCACAAATCCAAGTGAACTTATAAGAGTAAAAGGAAAAAGTTTTCAATATTCAAAACTTCGAAACCCCAAAAGAAGATAAATTTTCACCACCAAAACCTAAATCCCCGACCCAAGAAAAGAAGATATCCATTAGAAAACCAAACTGAAATTAATAAAGGCAAATCAATAAACAACCTTGAAGCCTCTAGAAACCCCGTGGAACATACTGATCTACAATCCCATGACCAGACCATACAGTATATAACTTTTTCAATCTTAAATAAAATAAAAAAGAATACACTGTTAAAAGATTGACTAAATCGACTACAAAACTTTAGTATTATTACCATAAACTCTAAATATTGTAATAAAATCAAAAACCTAAGAGGAAAACATTTCCATAGATCCCTAAAATCCAAGTTAAAACACCAGGGCTAAAGTAAAAATTCCTGACAGAAGCAAATAAGAGAGCTCAATCCATCTTAATAATGCCTTTGAAACCAATGACCAAAAAAACTGAAATGAAAGACACCAATAAAAACTCCGACATTAGTGAAGTTAAAGGATGGTAGTAAGCTTACCGACATTGAAGCGATGAGAGGAAATCAAAATTCAAACTTAAAACCCTGGCCTGCTCTTCTAACGGTCGTTTGCAGGCTCTATCAGTTTCAAGGACTTCACGGTTCTTCTCTGGTTCGGAGGGCGACTTTGAGACTGATTCTGAAGCGGAGGAGCTGTCCTCAGAGCATGTGGTTGAAGTTGGTTTCCGTCTCCCGGCTCCCGTTTCGCCTCTTTGCAGGAAGGACCCTTCCTCACCTCTTTCCCTCTCTGGCGGCGGCTCTGGTCTTCGAACAGGTTTTCTGTTGCCTTCGGATTCTACGCGCCTTTGTTTTAAAGCTGCTGCGGGCCTTAAAAGCGTTCAATCTGAGATTTTCCCTATCCTCTTCGGTCTTTTCTTCCGCCTCGTTCTGTTACTAGAAAAAATCACCACACACTAGAAAGAAAGGTTTCTAATGGTATTTTAGAGTTTGGATTATTATATTCAGAAGGAAAAGTGCCTTGCAAAACAAGTCAAAAAAAATACTAACGAACGAATGAAATATTTTAAAGAGCGGCTAGTCTCCATTCAATAATAAAAATTGTTTATGATTTATGAATTTATAATATAAATTGATTGTAAGTGGGAATGTTACGTAATCAGTCATAAAAATAAGAGTAGTGAAATTGTTTAAGTGCCCCTTCTTTAATTGTGAAATGGTTTTGATTTTAATAGATTCGTAGGAAGAAATTAATGTCCAAATGTCACGACATAAGTTTTTATATTGCTTTGCTTGTAAGATAGATATTGTCTAAAAAGGATATTATCATCTAAATTGTTTTGTAAAGGTTGTACGTACAAATATTTAAGTCATTACAATATTTGACAACATTTAGACTTCCCGGCACTTTTTTTTGGATGAATAAAGGGTTTATGGGACTTGTGCCCGATTTTAAAAAAAAATTATATTCATATATAAAATCGATATAGACACAACTTTATTCGTTCACTCAATAAGCTGGTCATAAATAAAAAACACCGACCATTAATGCGTTGATTCGATTCTTTTAAAAATAATAATATACACAAAAAAAAATACTAACTAAAAGATTTTCATTTCCTTATCATATCATAGGTCAAATTACAAAAAAAAAATAGAATGTATTAGCAAAGGGAAAAAAAATCATTATTAGATCAAAAAAAAGGTATATTCATAAATCTAGTCAATTGGTATGATTTTGATAAATTTGAAAGTGGAGACAACCTGGAACAATCACCAACCCGCAAAGAACGCTTGCCACAGAATGAATCAGCAACCGCTATATTGGAACCAGGAACCACCAAGGTAGATGGAGTGTCCAACTACTTGGACTTGCATCTATCTACAACCAAATGTTCGCCTGAAGCCATCATAACTATTGTCAAAGCTTGTCTGACCAGCCATGGAAGAGAAAGAAAAATGCCATGAAACACCAGCCCGACCAAGAATATGAGTGATTTAGTGCATTGGTATGAGTGGCGAGCAGCATGTATGTGTTTTATAGCAAGTAGAGGTGATAGAGTGTTGTTTAAAGGCAGTGGGGGAAACAAAGAACCCGACAACCTATTTGATTTCATCTCATAAATTAGGGACTAGATATAATCATGGAAAAGAGAGAATCTCTTCTGCAGATCCCTAGACATGGCCATCAACACAAACTGGAACTTGTCTCTACCAGAGAAGGGTATAGGATCTTCGTAATCATCATCTAGGATTGTTATAGCTTCATTCAAACCAACTCTGAAGATTGGATTAACAAAGAATTCAACCAAGGATTTTACCTTTTCCTTGTCAGAGAGAAGGAACATTATGTTGGTAACAAACACGGAAACAACCATAGAACTAACTTTGATCATGTTAGTGGCGGAGAGAAAGTCTTCCCTGATGATATAAATGATAACATTGAAAAGTTGCTCAAAAGGAATCCAAAAGATGTTGTACAGATGAGGGGTGAGACTCTACCAATGAAAGCCATTTGTGGTTTTTGGCAAGAGCACAAAAATAAAGGATGATCTAAAGCTTCTTGCACAATGGGTTCCATTGAAATTTGAGCAAAATCAGAGAACAAGAACAAAGAGTTCAAAGCCACATTATAAAAAAAACATCTCCAGGAAGAAAATAAATAGACACGAATGAATCATAGCCAAAATATGGTGGTAGCAAAGGCAAAGAAAGAGAAAAAAATGAAATTGATTGCTTGTATCAATGTCTGATGTCATCAGTGAAGCATAACTATGATTATCAATAACAAGATCTGTCGATTTTTTTATTGCAATATTTGTTAAAGCATTAACAATCTTGTCTTTTATTAAGTTATGTTATTATAACAAGTGTGATGATATTTATGACATATGCGATGACATTTTTTTATTTATTTGGTAAATTTCAAATTAATGAATTTAGTTAACACTCTTTTATTAGTGCGTAATGCTCTGACAAAGGGTTTTCATGGCATGGATTGAATTTGAACAGATTTACTATGATATTCGAAGTCAGAGAGGGTAGTCTTTTGGAACTACCACAAAAGTCAGATCATGGTGGAGGTAGGCCCAATTGGAGATCACAGTGTTATTCAGAGTCCTCAGGAGCTGTCAAATATGTCAAAGTCCAAGAGAGTGTTGCTGAATGGAGACTCATCACATCATTCACCATTAGAGAACAATCTCCCATACCTACTAGAGATATGAGTACCTGGCAAAGGTCAGTTGAATGGAAGATCGTTAGGCCATTTAGAGTCAAAAAAATGAGATCTCTAGATATGATAGAGATATTAGAAGCTGGGAGACCTGTTGATGTTGTGGATTGCACCCTTGAAAGAAGGCTCAACTTATCTCTTCCACGTGGCACAATGGAGACTTTCCTCTTGCGGTGGGCTTGGCAAAATTGAGGAAAGAATCTCTAGATAAGGGCTAGCTCCCTTTGATGCGTCTCTGAGGTCTTTCACTACTAATGCTAATAATGGGGGGGGTGAAAAGGGGGAAGGATATAACCAAAATTGAACCTATTTAAACAGTGATGCACCAAATGATTTTGATCTACTCAGCTATATCAACACTTCAGACCAAAGAGGGTGAATAGACACTTTATCTAACAAAAAGACCAGACTATAGGGCACTTTAACAGGGGGATTAATGAAGATGCAAGGAAAAGGAACTTACCACATGCGCTATAAAAGCACACTGTTAGATAACTACTCTTCTATCTCTACGCTCCATATGCAACACTCCCTGTTAACCTATAGAAATGGTCTTGGCTACACTAGGTATGTTGGTGTCAATCTATGAAAGCATCAAGCTAAAATGACTGAACACAGAGTTGATACACAGACATACTCAAAAGTATAACCAGTCAGATAGAGGTAAAATGAATTCTTATTGACTCAAAGGTAAATTTTGGCAGGGCTTCACCTTACACAAGTGAGAGATCCCTTTCTCAATTGAGAGGTTACAATATATATCATGAAGGAAAAGACTTTGGCACCTTCCAGAACAAGTGGCCCATACTACATTAAACACCTAAGAAGGAGGAAGTCCGCTAAAGGAACCATGTTGTGGCTGTTGCAAGTCTTGGCTTTGGTGCTTAAATCGTATTAAATATCACTGCAAAAGCATGGGTCGCTTTGTCTGTTTGAATGACAAGGCCGCTTCTCAGTGAACTTTATGCAACTTGCATACTCATTAATGTAAAATGAAGAAAAATGGCCCAATTAGTGGAAACTATTTCATATGCGGCAATAACTCCTTGTGTTGACGCTTTTCTATGCCACCTGGTCTGTTCTATCTGCTCCTACACTTGGATTTTATCTTTTCTTAGCTCATTAGGCTCCTTTCTCAATGGGTCGTTGAGTTTCCTTTTGGCCTTAAGGCCTTTGAATTCCTTTAGGTCCGCACTTACGAGCTCTTTCAGGCTCTCTTCAACTATTAACCCATTTCCATGTGCGAGCCTATCCTTAAACATTTGAAAATCAACGGCTATCTTATCATCATAAAATTGACATCCATAGGCCCATCGCCATTTGAAATCCAATAGCTATTTCATTGTCCTAAAATTGACATCCGCGAGGACGTCGTCGAACGTTTCAACCTCCAACGGCTAGTTCATCATGCTAAAGTTGACGTTCTCAGGCTTGTAATTACCTTTGGTAATTCCTTCAGCTTTTATGGAATGAACCTTCTCGAAGGGAAGGTGTCCCTTCGAAAAATTAGAAAAGATCCCTTTTTGGTCACTAAGAGCCCCCCCGCAAGGGCACTTGCCCTTTGGGCTCCTTCAGGCTCCTCAATTCCTTCAGACAAAATGTTCGAAGGAATTCCTTCAAACATTTTGTCTGAAGGAAAACTTGCCTTCATGTCTCATCCCTTTCTTTCAGTCTTTTCTTTTGATAAATTCCTTTGAACAAAAGTCCGAGGGAATTCCTTCAAGCATTTTGCCTGAAGGAATTTGCCTTGGTTTCTTCCTTGTGAATTTCTTTGGACAAAATGTCCAAAGGAATTCCCCCTTTGGTTATTCCTTGAATTTCCTTTGGACTAAAGTCTGAAGGAATCCCTTGTCTTTTTCTTTGGATTTCCTTCAAACAAAATGTCTGAAGGAATCCTTTACCTTTTGCCTTGTTCTTTCTTCTAAAGGATAAACCCTTCGGCCTTCTCTTTGATCTCTCTCAAATGTGTTCCTTGCCCTCCACAAGGGCACCTTGGGTCAAAAATGTCCTTCAGAGCTTGCTTGAACGGCCCCATTTACCACCTGTCTGCCCTCTACAAGGGCACTTGACCTTCGGAGTCTTTGTAAAGATTTGCATTTCTTTGAAATGGCCCATTTCTTTGCCAAAAGGCTTGTTCAAACTATCTACCCAAAGTGAAATAAGCTTCTGGATCAACTCAAAACATCTTCAAGGCCTGAGTCACTTGGCTCTTTATAGAAATAGGTCAATTATAAAGGGGAAAAGGCACAATTTTAATAAGGTGAATACATCAAAGACAGACTACTAAGGACAACAGGGAAGGAAGGGAGATCAATTTTTTGGCCTGGAAGACCAAAAATGGTCAACAAATTTGGTGATTCTCAAGGGAAGCATGCTTTTTATGCTTAGGAAAACCAGTGGCTTACAAGTTCATTGGGCATGGAGTCAAAATATAGCTTGAAAGGTAGACAATAACCTTAAGATACTAAAGAACCAACATGAAGCTTTTACCCCCAAACGGTAACCAAAACACACACAAGACTAGAAAACTATGAACATGCACAAAAGCACCTAGGGAAAATAGGGAAAAAATAAGGAAAATATGTACATAATGAGATAAGGCTCAGTGATAATGCTTAAGATATATCCCATTAACTGAGATATGCAGTTCCTCACTATCCAACCTGGAGAGTTGGAATGCATTATGATGTTTTCACTGAGTGATGATATATGGACCACTCCATGTCGAACTTTGTGTGTTTTCCTAGCTTAGTTTGGTTCTCATCCCATTTTAAGACAATGTCACCTTCTGAAAAAGCCTTTTGAAGAGGATTTCTTATCAAAATGCTTCTTTGTTTGCTATTGATGGCTAGTCATAGAAACCATGGCTTGGTCCCTTTTCTCTTGAAGCTCCATCAATTCACATAGCCTGACCTCCATGCTGTCACCTTCTTCCAGTTGTAGTTGGTGAGCAAGATCCAAAGCTATCAATTCAAGCAAAATAGGAAGTCTAACTTCCCTTCCATACATGAGTGTGTATGGTGAATTGCCAACTGTAATCTTTGGAGTGACCCTATCTGCCCACAGGGCTATTTTCAACTTGGTATGCCAAGTTCTCTAATTTTTCTCCATTGTCCTTCTAATAATTTTGATTAGATTCTTGTTGGTAGACTCAGCCAACCCATTTCCTTATGGGTAGTAGTTGGAAGAAGTGTTAAGGTAGATGTCATATCCCAACGCCCACTCGCTTATTTTGGTTCCCAAGAAAGCCAGTGCATTATCTAAGATGATGGTGGCTGGGACTTTAGGCCTTCATAAAAGTCTAGGACTGCACTTTCGTTGGCCTCCTTCAAAGCCATAGCTTCTGCCCATCTTGGGAAGTAGTTTGTAGCAGTCAAAACCCATTTGTGGCTAGCACTGGAAGGAGGGTTGATCATCCCTATTAAGTCTAGGCCCCATTGCATGAATGGATGTTCTACTTGAATAGGTTATAGACGCATTGCATCCAGTCATTGCTTTCCATTAAAGAGGGCACACTTCAGGCACTTTCGTACCTAGGCGTGGGTGTCTCTAAATAAAGTGGGCCAAAAGTAACCAGCCCTCATAATCTTTGCAGCTGTAGGCTTAGGAGCAAAGTGACCACCAACTGGCCCGTCATAAAACTCAGATAGTACCCTGTCGACTTGACTTGAGTCTATGCACCTCAAGAGTACTCTTGAAAAATCCCTTCTAAATAGCACCTCATCAATCAAGACATAAGGGAGAGATTAGAGTCTGAAATACCTCCTCTTAGTCCTATCAAGGCCTTCCAAGCACTCACCAATGAGAAGGAAACATGTCATGTCTGATGCCCAATCCTTCATGATTGTTGGTTATTCTACTGTAGCTTCATCATGGAGTATCAAAATATCCTCTGTCTACTATTTAAGGTATGTAGCAAGGTGTTCACACAGCCTTTTTCCCCTTACCAACTTGGTGGTTTTGATGTCCATGTCATATTCCATTACTTTGGTGATCCATCCTACTCTCTTTTCATTTAGATCATCAAGAAATCTTTGACACTGAGATGTGGCACCATGAGATGAACCTTGTTGTTGGATAGCATATGTTTGAATTTCTTTAGGCTTCATATGACTGTAAGGACTTGCTTTTCAACATATGTGTACCTGATTTCAAAACCCTCTAGACCTTGGCTAAAAAACATGAGTGGTTGTTTAAGGTTTTCATCATTTGCTTGGGTAAGCATAGTGGAGATTGCCTCTTAATTTTTGATAGTGTAAGGTTGAAATCCTTGGTGAAATCAGGACTAATCAAGGTAGGAGCCTAGGCTATAGCCTATTTGATTCCTTCAAAACTATCCTTCCTTTGTGTTGTCCACACAAATTTCTCATCTTTCTTTAGCATGGAGGTTAGTGGCTTGACTATCTCGGCAAAATTTGAGATAAATCTCCTAATAAAATTTATTCTACCAAAGAAACTCTATAAATCTTTTTTGTGCTTAGGCAAGGATAACACTAGGATGGCGTAGACTCTTTTTGGATCAATGGTCAAACCCTCTTTCGAAACAACATGGCCAAGGAGTTTACCTTCATGGATAGCGATCACACATTTATTTGGGTTGAGAGAGATACCAAACTCTCTACACCTCTCAAAGATTTGCCTAAGGTGTTTGAGATGTTGGACTGCCTCCTTAGAAAACATTATCACATCATCAAGATACACCAATACAATATTATTTATCAGGCCCTGGAATGCCATGTCCATGGCTCGCTGAAAGGTGGCTCCAACATTTGACAATCTGAATGACATTTTTCAATAAGCAAACGTACCCCACTTGGTAGTGAAGGTTGTCTTATACTAATCATAGTCTTGCACTAAAATCTGATTATACCCTGAATACCCATCCAAGAGGGAGAAATGTTCACTACATATCACCATTTGGAGGATCTACTCCCTACTTGGGAAAGGATAGTGATCTTTCAACGAGACTCTATTAAGGTCAATAAAATCCACACATAGTCTGGTCTCCCCATTTTTTTCCTAACAGGGACTATATTGGCCAACTAAGAAGAGTGTTTGATAGGAAATATGATCTTCGACTCAATCAGCTTGGTGAGTTCCTTCCGCATGAGAGGTTCAATCTTTGGATTGATAGGCCTTTGTCTTTGTTTGATGGGTTTGGCACCTTCCTCCAGCTCAATGGTGTGTTGGGCCAGGCTTGGGTCAAAACCCTTCAAGTTGTTATACTCCCAAGAAAAAACATCAGTGAACTCTTGACACAACAAAATGAAATAATGACTCTCATCCTTTGTACATACCTTCCCAAGTGCAAGCAGCATGTCCTTGAATATTTCAATTTTTTCATACTTTTCTTTATTGGTTATGATGCTTTCTTTGTCATTTTTTATTTGGTCATCCTTGTTGAAGATGCTTTCAAGAGTGACCAAACCTTTGGGAAGTTTGTTATTCTTCAGCTGAACAATCTAGCTGTCGTACTGCTGCTACAACTTGGCTTGATTCTTGGAAGCAAACTCAGCGTCCTCCTACAAGAAGAGTGTTATCTACTAATCACTGTCAAACACCTACCAATTGGTGATGTTATTAGGCACGGGGGGTCTGATTACCACCTTTGAATGGCACAGACTGTTGTCTTAGCCTATCTCCTGGAATATCAAACTGGGCACCAACTGTTGCTAGTCTGTCTACCTGCTTATTTTGCTCTCTTGGAATGGAATTGATGTTGAAAGCAAGAGAAATTTCCACTAATTCCCACACCCTGTGCTTATAAGACTTAAGCAAGGAATTCTTTGTCAAATTTTGGCCTCTCACCTGATTTATGATTAACTCGTTGTCTCCAAAAACTTGTAGTTCTTTAATTCCTCTTTTCCTTGCCCACTCCAAACCATGAATGAGAGACTCATATTCTACAACATTGCAAGTGCAAGAAAATTGGAACCTAAAAGTTGAGAAGTATTTCTCCTTTGGGGGGGAAATTAACACTACTCCACCACCAGCACCCAATTTGCTTATTGAGCCATCAAAGAAGAGCTGCCATAAACTCGAGCTATCTTGGTTTGCCTTCATCAAATTTGGTATGAGAGTACCCTCTTCATGCATGCAATAAATTCTAAGACCTACCTATTCTATGAATTTGTATGGGTCATGTTCAAAGTTGTCACTTCCCCATTCATCTAAGAGCAGGTCAGCAACTCCTTCAAGAGAAGAGGGTAGAGATTGGTCTATTTGGAATTCTTTTTCATCAATGATGGCATAGCTAACATTCACTGCTTTGAGTGAGTATGGATCTAGGTGATCTCTATAGATTAACTCTGACTCAATCTTGACCTTAGTCCCGTATTTGGTTCTAAAAACCATGTAAGACCAGTTTGCTACTAGGTATCCACCTATTTCAGATGTGAAATCCCTATATAAGCAGAGAGAAAAATAGGGAGGAACATCTGCCACTACCATGTCACAAGGAATGGAAAAAATTACACAGGCATGTAGCATTAAATTTAGGCCCCGTACTACTCCTAGTGTCTTAGCTAGTGATCCATCTAGCTATAGGACTCCCTTGGTCATATCCTCATATTTGAGTCCCATCTTATCTGCTATATATTTGGGCATTATTGAGGTGCTTGCCCCACTATCAATAATGCAATTGTGAACCAGGAAATCTCTAATGATTAAGGATAGGTAGAAAGGAGGAACCTTTTCATCTTTCTTTACTTGGCCTACCATGGAAGGGTGCCCATTCATGATCAAAATGTTATCAGCCTTTACCAGGATAGCTTGTTCCTTTAGCCCGTGTAATTCCTTTTAGAGTATGTCCTTTTGTCTTGGCATTACCAATGAATCTCACAAAGAGATATTCATGCGTAACTTCTTCATTTGGTCTACCATATTGATCTAAGGGTTACTCCCTTTTAAACTTTCTTTGGGGGTGCTTGCAGCTTGAGGTGCAGGCTGAGGAGCTGAAGGTTCAACTAACAGCCTAAAATTTGGAAAGTTTTGGCTCACGTGTGATGAAGAAGATGCTATAGACATTTGGGTAACTGCCTGAGCTTCCTCCATAGCTCTCCTTTTAGACCTAGTGTTGGTTGCAACACAATCACCGTGGTTGTTCATGCTGCCCACATAATTTACTGCATAGAATTCACCTTCCAGATGATTCATGAGAGTGGAATCAGACTGAGCTTGCATGTTGTCCATGCCAGGTTGTACTGATGCCTCTGAGCTTGGGAATTGGTCTACATGATTATCTTGCATGTTCACATATTGTTTTGGCAACTCATTTATATAAACAACCTATTCTTGACCATATCCCAGGGGTGGGTAATTTGGTTGTTCCTATACCGGATTATTTTGAGCAGGAATAAGAGCTTTGGATGATGAAGGAGCACCTAGATTATAACCTTGATATGGTCTGGCTTGCACAAACTAACCTTGTCCTTGATTATAATTTTGAAAAGGGGGTCTGTTCATTTGTCTGAACTACTGGTAGCCCTGATTTGGCCGGTAGTTTTGAGCTTGTTACCTCTTGAGAGCCACCAATTCATTGGTTACACTTTGTAACAAGCTCTTAACTTCGTGAAGGTCATTGGGTGAGGTATCATTTAGATTTTCTACGCTAGGTAAAAGAGCTAAGGTGGGTGCGATAGTCTGAACTGGGGGTGGCAATTCAGGAAAGAGCAACATATGAGGTCTAGGGGTTATCTTTCTTGCTTGCACCAGGCAATTTTCAGTGGTTATGGCTATTTTGTAGGCAGCTGGCAACACTTATCCTCTGATGGACTGTATCATGATAATAATGTCACTATTTAAAGCTTTCAAGTAATATAGAAAAGCATAGCTTGGGGTCAGCCTCACTAAAATGGGGATTATGTCCCACGTTTTTTGAAACCTGGTATTGAAATCTTGCATGAATTCATGCGGAGCTCTTTTCATGGTGGTCAATTGCTCAGCATGCGAGAGGTGGTCACTCTTCTCCCCAAATTTGATTGTCAAGAGAGTGCCCAATTCGTTCCATGTGCCGACTAAATTCATAGGCAAAGTTCCATACCAGTCCAAAACCTCACCCTTAAAAGACAACACCAGCAACCTAATGGCTATGTTCTCTTCAGTGACATTATGAATGTTACAGAGGTTGGCAATATTTATGATGTGTTCAATAGCGTTAATAGGCCCTCTCCATTAAAGGGAGGAACACTCTTAAGGGCAGTCCCTAGAATTGGGTCATAATGCAGAAGGTTTAAAAGGCTCTGACCATGGAAGGCTACAAAAGGTAAAGCCATGGTGATAATAGGGTTCAACCAGGGCCTTCTTATGTAAGTGAATTTTATAACAGGTATGGGAAAATGACTTACTGTATAAGGATGAGTCCTTGCAAACCTCAATCACCTTACTTAGTTTAATGGCAGCTCAACAAATTTGAAAGGTTCACCCTTGGTAGAAGATCTTATGGTGACTTTAGGCATGGGATGTCAGGTTGATCTTTGACCAGAGATTGATGTTCTTGAAAATGGAGTCACTAGATGCTGGGTTAGTTGTTCATTCTTGTAGTAACATGACCAACACCAATCTTGGAAATTCTCTGAGCATTAAAATATGAGTCCCACTTGGCATGCCAAAAACTGTTGATGATGTGGATTGCACCCTTGAAAGAAGGCTCAACTTATCTCTTCCATGTGGCAGAATGCAGACTTTCCTCTTGTTGTGGGCTTGGCAAAATTGAGGGAAAAATCTCTAGATAAGGGCTAGCTCCCTTTGATGCATCTCTGAGGTCTTTCACTACTATTGCTAATAATGGGGGGGATGAAAAGGGGGAAGGATATAACCAAAACTAAACCTATATAAATGGTGATGTACCAAATGATTTTGATCTACTCAGCTATATCAACACTTCAAACCAAAGAGGGCAAACAGACACTTTATCTGACAAAAAGACTAGACTGTAGGGCACTTTAACAGGGGGCTTAATGAAGATGTAAGGAAAAGGAACTTGCCACAAGTGTTGTAGAAGCACACTATTAGATAACTACTCTTATGTCTCTACACTCCAGATACAACACTCCTTGTTAACCCATATAAATGGTCTTGGCTACACTAGGTATGTTGGTGTCAATCTATGAAAGCATCAAGCTAAAATGACTGAACATAGAGTTGATATACAAACATACTCAAAAGTATAACCAGTCAGATAGAGGTAAAATGCATTTTTATTGATTCAAAGGTAAATTTTGGTAGGGCTTCACCTTACACAAGTGAGAGATCCCTTTCTCAACTAAGAGGTTACAATCTATAGCATGAAGGAAAAGACTTTGGCACCTTCTAGAACAAGTAGCCGATACTACATTAAATGCTTAGGAAGGAGGAAGTCCACTGAAGGAACCATGGTATGGCTATCACAAGTCTTGACTTTGGTAGTTAAATTGTATTAAATGTCACTGCAAAAGCATGGGTTGCTTTGTCTGTTTGAATGACAAGGCTGCTTCTCAGTGAAGTTCACACAACTTATCTACTCATTAATGTAAAATGAAAAAAATGGGCCACTTAGTGGAGACTATTTCATCTGCAGTAATAACTCTTTGTGTTGATGCTTTTTTGTGTCACCTGGACTGTTATATCTGCTCCTACGCTTGGCTTTTGTCTTTTCTTGGCTCCTCAGGCTCCTTTCTCGATGGGTCATTGAGTTTCCTTTTGGCCTTAAGGCCTTTGAATTCCTTCAAGTCCATGCTTATGAGCTCTTTCAGGCTCTCTTCAACTGTTAACCCATTTCTATGCGTGGGCCCATCCTTAAACATTTGAAAATTAATAGTTATCTTATCACTGTAACATTGGCATCTGCAGGCCCTTCGCCATTTGAAAGCCAATAGCTATTTCGTTGTCCTAAATTCGATGTTCATGGGGATGTCATCAGATGTTTGAACCTCCAACAGCTAATTCATCATGTTGAAGTTGACATTCTCAAGTCTGTCATTACCTTTGGTAATTCCTTCGGCTTTTATGGAATGAAACTTCTTGAAGGGAAGGTGTCCCTTTAGAAAACTAGAAAAAATACCTTTTTGGTCACTTTGAGTCCCCCGCAAGGGTACTTGCCCTTTGGGCTCCTTCAGGCTCCTCAATTCCTTTGGAAAAAATGTCTGAAGGAATTCCTTCGGACATTTTGCCTGAAGGAAAACTTGCCTTTTTTGCCTAAAGCAAAACTTGCCTTTTCTTCATGTCTTGGCCCTTTCTTTCGATCTTTTCTTTTGATAAATTCCTTCAGACAAAAGTCTAAAGGAATTCCTTCAGGGATTTTGCCTGAAGGAATTTGCCTTGGTTTCTTCCTTGTGAATTTCTTTAGACAAAATACCAAAGGAATTCCTTCAGGCACTTTGTCCGAAGGAATTCACCCTTTGGTTCTTCCTTGGATTTCCTTCAGACTAAAGTCTGAAGGAATCCCTTGTCTTTTTCTTTAAATTTCCTTCAGACAGAATGTCCAAAGGAATCCTTTACCTTTTGCCTTGTTCTTTCTTCAAAAGGAGAAACCCTTTGGCCTTCTCTTTGATCTCTCTCAAATGTGTTCCCTGCCCTCAGCAAGGGTACTTGACCTTCAGAGTCTTTTTAAAGACTTGCATTTCTTTGAAATGGCCCATTTTTTTTCAAAAGGCTTGTGCAAACTATCTGCCCAAAGTGAAATAAGCCTCTAGATTAGCGTGAAACATCTACAAGGCTCGAGTCACTTGGCTCTTTATAGAAATAGGTCAATTACAAAGGGGAAAAGCCATAATTGTAGTTAGGTGAATACATCAAAGATGGACTACTAAGGACAACAAGGAAGGAAGGGAGATCAATATTTTGGCTTGAAGGACCAAAAATGGTCAACAAGACCCAGGCCCAATGGGAAACTATGATGCCATATAATGTAAAAATGAATTAGTCATCACTTGTGACCAGAGAAGATGAGAATGAAATGCTAGTGGTTAACCAAAACAAATCAGGATGCACCACTAGTCTCTTGGGTGGCACATCATCTTGCAAAGCATAAAGTCACATAACATAGAACAATGCTTAAACGATGACTATCGATTTAAAATAAAGATAGAGGGGTGACACGTGTCATAAAGTATGGGCTAGCCATGGAAAACTCTAAGGGATGTGGCCATATGCTTACCACATGCTTGCTATTAGTGGAATGGGAACTAGACCCGATTAGACACTTGTGAAAAACATCATATCATCATTTTTATATCCATCTAGTGGCACAGGATCATGGGCTATGATTTTAATTCTAGATTTGGAGATAAAGGATAAAATCTCAGCCCTTACTCAAATTTTCAAATTTGAAGCAAATGAGTTGTCAAATGACATTACTGCAGAAAAATATGTGCATAAGCATTAAAAACTTAAACAAGGTCCATTAACGGTTACCAATGACAATATGGACATTCAGGAAGTCGTTGACTTTGTTTTTTTCCCATGTGAATCTATACAATGTAAAAAAAATGGGCCAGACATGTTTTAACTACTAAAAAAATAGACTTTGTGTCCCTTATAAGCATAATATGTTGTTTAAAAAATTTGCAATTATAAATTTAAACGTTACAATAGGAAAAAAGATAAATAGCCATAAACAAGACAAATCTGTAACAAAAAAATATAAATGATAAAAAAAATGTAAACTTTGCAATAATGAATAGAGTGGGATAATCAAATTTTGAATAAGTCATTAACAATTGCCAAATTATGCAAAGTAAATCAATTAAAAAAACTCAAAATAATTATTGTGTTTGTACAAGAAATATCTGTTGTGCTTATTATGCCAAGACATCTGCTAGAAACTTCAAAATAATATGACTTTTATTTTACTCGGGTAGTAACAGACATTTTTGACTTTTCAAAAAAAATACCAAGTACTATTTGTTTGTTTTTAGCATATCATATTGGTAACACTACAGATTGATTTTCATGAGAAAATGTTTCTTGGATCCATTTTTTTATCGGAGTAAGAAACTCATTATCCTTTGTGGCAAAATCAAGTGTTATGTGGCTAAGAGATTACTTTCATGAATGGTTTTATTTTTTGTCATTGTTAGTTCATCATCTTATGAATCTGGCAAAGCCTAGCCCAATAGGAACCCACCATGTCATTTGGATTAAGAAAGGCTAGTCTCCCATACCCATTAGAAATGTTAGAGCTTGGGAGAGTGTGACCCAATGGTATCTTGCCATGTTATTCAGAAGTAGAGAGGCCAGTTCCCTAGAGTTATCATGGATGTTATAGCCCATGAAAGCTCATCACAATTAGAACTTACCCCATCATTCAAAATCATAGAGGTAGCTCTACATGCTAGTTAGAGATGTCAGAGGCCTGTCGAGGCCATGCCAATGGTAGATCACTACATCATTCTAATATAAAAAGGTGACTCCCCCCACCTATTAGAGATGTCAGCATCTAGGAGAGCTTGTCACAATGGGTATTAGCCCCGTCATTCGGTGTCAAAGAGGGCGATGACCAAGATCTATCAAAGGTATAAAAAATTGGGAGAGATGATCTCAACTAGAGATTGATACTTCATTCCCAATTAGAAAGACACATCTATTAAACCTGCCAGAGCCCAAGAGAGCCTATCTCGATTGTAAGGTGTCATGTCATATAATGCAGAGGCAAAAGGGTTGTGTACTAAGACTCAAAATGCTTAAAATAAATTTTGAGAAATTAACTACAATCAATTAGGGTGTGGCCCATGTTTATGGGTGACACATCATCCTATTTTTAATAAAGGTATGGAGTGTGAAGCTGTGTTTAAATAGAGATCGTTAATAAAAAAGCAATTGATTGATGGCACATGTCAGATAGCGGAGACTAGCACACAAAATTCTAAGGTATGTGGTCGCATGTATGCCATGCATTACGAGTGTGAGGACACCACCTTCCATGTTGATATAAGTAGGTACAAGCATTGTCAATTCAAGTCAAAAAGACCAATCTCCTAGAATAGTCAAAAATGTCAGAGCCTATGAAAGCATTGTCTAATGGGAAATCGACACATCATTCCAGATTAGAGATTCCAGTCACTGAAACCTATTATAGACGTTAGGGCCTAAGATAGCTTAGACCAGTGGGAGATCATTGCATGATTCAGAGTTAGTTAGAGTAGTCTCCTAGACATGTCATAGATGTCATATGCTGCGAGAACCTAGGCCAATGCCAGATTACCACATCATTCAAAATCAAAAAGGTCACTTGCTCACACCTATCAGAGATGTCAGATCTCAGGAAAACTCAATGAAATGGGTGCTTACCGTGTCATTCGAAGTCATAGAGGGAAGTGTAGAGGACATGTTAGAAATGTTAGAGGCTAGGAAAATAGGGCTTAGTGATAGATCAATGCATCATTCTATTTTAACAAATTTGGGAATATTGGTGTATTATTCCTAATTTAGTTAAAGAGTCTGGATTGATAATCAGTAAATAATATGCATTAAATAAGCTATTGATTTGTGAAATTTATTTGTAATTAGATTTTTTTCTAAAAATAGTAATTAGAGGGAGAAAATAAGACATAACTTAAACTGTGTTGATTCGATTGAGATAGGGTCTGATATTCACTATGTAGGCACACTATCACAAATAAGATTGTAACTTTCATTTTTTGATTGGATAAGAACATCAAAGGTAGACAGGAGTTGCACCAGTGTTATAGTCCTTGTTTGGCACTATTATCCTGAGGATCTAAGCTTTATGGGTTTTGATCGATAGGTTTGTGTGGCCCTATTTGTGAATTTATGAAGCTTCATTGTTAGTAGTGTTCCTTGTAGAGCTAATTTTCTTCATTTTTATACCTTTAATGTACTTGAATAAAACTTTGGCAAATAAGGAAAGGGAATTAGTGTGTTTAAAATTCATTGGACATGCTTCACACCCTATGTGTGGGCACTCTACCTACATACCAATACTTTGAAGAGGGATCAAGCCATATGTAGTTCTCCCTTTGAAAGTGCTTATTGTAATTATGATATGAAAATGCAATAAATGCCAAACTGGATGTGTTTGAGGTCGCTAGAGACTGGTGTAGAGATTTAGATGTGCTTAGGACTGTATTGGATGGTTGTATGCAGAGAATAGGGAAGATTGTCTTAGTGGTTTCACTTGTATTCTTGCTTGCTTGATAATATTTGCCAACCCTTTCCAAATGATCTTTGAATGGGATTTTATAAAGATCTATTGGTCATGGGTTAAATGCAATTGTACTAGGCTGACATAATGACAAAGAGGATTCAAGGGAAAATGATCATTTTGGCTTGAAAGGTGATTCGACAAGAGCATTAGAAAGAGGACACCCTAGGTTCCATCACTGTAGTCCAACCTAGGTGCTATTGTCCTAGAGTTTTGGGACCTGGGGGGATGGAAAGAGCATGGAAAATGGGTCCCGACTGAGCTAAAATGAGGTCATGAAAGCTTACGAATGACTGGGAATCAACGAATAGGTGTCTAGAAGGGTCATGAGAGCAAGCAAGAGGGACCTTTGGATTCGGTGTCATTAGCCATGCTCAAGTTACCAATCTTTTCATTTTATATGACTACACATTCAAAGCGAGAAAGGTAAGTCTCCCAGACCTATTAGAGATGTCAAATCCTGGGAGATCTTGACTCGATGAGAAGTTATTGCATCACATAATGTAAAGATGAATTGATCACCACTTTTGACTTGAAAAGCTCAAAATAAATTAAGAGATGTTAAGCAAAAGTGATTAGGGTATGACATGTGTTTCCAAGTGACACATCATCATTCTTAGGATAAAGGCATTAAATGTAAGACCTTGCTCCGATGGTGACTGTCTAATAAAATCCAATAGGCAGATGATATATGTTAGAAAGTGGGGATCAACTAATTCAAATTAAAGGTGTGTGATTGCGTACCTGTTATGCACTCATGAGTGAGAAAGGCAAGTTTGTTGGACCTGTCAGAGATGTCAAAGGTCGAAGGAGCCCAAATCAATGGGAAGATATCACACTACACAATTTAAAGATGAACTGATTCTCACTTATGACTTGAAAAACTCAGAATAAAGTAGAATCTATCAAGCAAATCTGATTGCAATGTAGTATGTGTCTACAGGTGACACATCATCTTGCTCAGAATAAAGACATGGATTGAAAATCCATGCTTAAATGGTGAATGCCAATAAAAACCCAATAAACTAATGACACGTGTGTGAAAGCGATGACTAGCCAAGGCAACTTCAAGGTGTGTAATTGCATGTCTAATACACTTTCAAGAGGTAGAAACGAGAGTCTTTAGGACCTATGAGAAGTGTCAGAACCCAAGAGAGCCCAAGTAGAGGGGAAGCTGTCACATCACACAAAGTAAAGATGAATTAGTTCCCACTTGTGACTTGGAAATATCATAATAGAGTACGAGCTATTAAGAAGGACCAATCAGGGCATGGCATGTGTTCTTAGGTGAAACATCATCCTATTTAGGATAAAGGCATGGAATGCAAAGTTGTGCTTAAATGGTGGCCATTAATAAAATTTTGATAGAATAATGACACGTATTAGGAAATCAAGATTAGCCAAGGAAACTCCAAGGTATGTGATCATGTGTTTGCCACACACTTATCATCAAAAAAATGGGAAGTTAGATTGGATTGGACAAATTGGGAAAGCATCCCATCACTAATGTTATATCTAGTTGCTGGTAGAGGATCATGCGTTCTGAATTCAATTCTAGATTTGAAATTAAAAGGATAAAATCTTACCACCAATCCAACTTTCAAATTCATGACAAGTGACCAATCAAATGATGTCAATGCAGGGACATGCATGCACAAGCTATTAAATCCCTAAGAAAGTCCATTAATTGTTACCACTGCTGACATAGAAGAAAATTTGCATTTTTTATTTTGAAATCTACAAACAACTTCTATATCCCCTGCATTCAACACCCGAAAGCTTCCTAATTCCTTTTTTGTTCCATTTCAATGGTCGATACATTATTTAACACAAAGCCAAATCTTGAGTTCTGGGACACCACATTCCCTACTGGTTTAACCATATTCAAGCACTATAATAACATATATAAAGTAATTGAGTAGGTCCCTAAGGACTCTAGCGATGTTAATGACTAGGAGGCTGAATAGGAGGATGCCGTTAGGTCCTATAAAAGATGTGGATTCCATAGAGTTGTGGTTAGACTAGAGACATTTCCATGCATCAAACTCATGGATGACATTCTTCACAAGGGCATCCAAGTATAAGATGGTGTTAATGATTGGGTTTGTTCACCCATTTTTTGGTAGTATTTTGCCGACATATCCATAAATGCCTTCAAGACATACTATTGCCTCCCAAACTTCTTATTTTCATATGATGTACTAGTATTATCGACTTGGAAGCATGATAACCAGATCTATATTTTTCTCCAAGACTGGGATGAGAACCCAAACTCTAAATGGGTAACCAAAGAAAAGATCAATGCTTACATAGTACACACTTTATGAGAAGAGATACGAGTAGGTATGATCTTTTAGAATCAACTATTCAGATAGTCAAATATCCTGCATGTCAAAAATCTATGGGTTCCCCTACTACACATAATTTTGGCTCACTTCAACATCCCATACCTTAGAGGATTGATAAACTTCAACTTGGTCCAGGCCATTCTAGATGTTGAGAATGGGCGTGATTTCTGCATGATGAGTTATGTGTTCGATGCCATCTGTGAAATGCTCTTGTTCAAACTGTTAGTCTTTCCTACTTGCATTCTTAGTGGACAAATTATCCATGTGGTGTTCTTAAATCTCTATGGTTACTAGTTCCACCAATATGTCCAGGACGTCCATGAACATTTCTACCCAGTGGTGTACAAGGCAATCAATGAAGCTCCCAAGCCCTGTATTTCAAACACAATATGAGAGTCTATCACAACCATAGGGGATTATTGACTATATAAAAAGGACACAATGATCTAAGTAGCGGTCTTCATGCATGAACACCTACACTTGCCATACTATGTGCTTGACTGCCTAGCAGAGCAGGAGATCACCTATCAACTAGTGAATGGTATCCTTGACTACTATGTAGCTCATCAATAGAATATGTACCCTCTGCTCCCCATCATGATATGAGGTCACATTTATAAGACCTTTCCCTCAATACAAAAGATGGTGGTAGGTTGAGATTTCTTCACTATGATAAAATTTAAGCTTCAATAATCGAACCATAAAGGGGTGATTTGGGCTCACTTGTCACAGTATGAGCCTTGATTGAACATCAACTATGACCATTAATCTGAGGACAATGATGATATTTACCTGAAAGCTATCAATGACTAGGAAGTGTAATCAAGCATAATGACCAAGATGAAGAACAAAGTGAAAAAAGCTCAGGTAGGTCCCTCAACAACTACTCTAGCTCCTACTTAGCCCATAAAGGAGCCAATTACAACTTATTCGATCATTTCATAAAAGATCTTGAAGGGCATCCTACCACATTCTCTTCTTCAAGCCATGTCTCTACCTCCCCCAGTTACTTTTCAAGTTCCTCTTCCAGTAACAACCCTAGTTTCTCAAGTTTTGCTTCCACTATTAGTCCTAGTTCCTCAAGTTCTGCTTCCATCAGTAGTTTCAGTTTCTCAAGATTCATCTTTACCTCCTTTATATTCCACTACAAATATCCCATGTAGGATCCTAAAGGTCACCATGCCATCTCTTCCTCCTCAAGCTGCCTCTTCATCTTCCACTTGTTCCTCTAGTCTCATTTCCATCAAAAAATTTGGTTATTCAAGCTCTGCTTCCAACAACAACCCTGGTTCATCAAGGTTTACCTCCCCCTCTACCTCTTTTATATGTTTTTGGCACTTTAACTCTGCCTGTTCTAGTCATGCCTTCCACCAAGCCACATATCCATGAGTGCAGACTACATAATGCTAGGCAACACAAGTGCAATTTACTTGGTCAATAACATTGTAATGTTCAAGATTTGATATCAAATTTAGTTCGATCTTGAGCCCTAAACATGATAATCAAAATGTCATTATTTAGGGTCAACCTCTTACTCCTCCATCTCCTTGTATTTGCCTTCCACACCTTAATCCTACCGTGTTTTAACTCTCTTTTCTTGCACCCACTAATTTTTCTCTACTTCTATCATTTCCCTATCTTTTCACTTCACCTTTTGCCCAAATACCCTTGGGCTCAGTTCTTTCGAGTGTTGCCACTTTTGTTTTCCTTCCCACTCTACCCATCTCGTAGCATGGAGTCTTCTAAGTGCCTTTTTTAGGCATGCCCTTGACAACAGGTGTAATTACAACCTCTAAGAGTCCACCACCTCTAAAAAAGATGCTCCTAATCCCCACTCCAATCAGTGTGATGATTCCTTCTATGGTTCCAAGTCATCCACCACCAACTCCTATAGCTTTGGTTGTCACAATTTGACCACTCATCTCAATACCCATGGCCAATCCAAAGAAGATGCTAAAGAAAAAACAGAAGTCCACCCATCCTTTAACTACTCTAGCTCTAGTAGCAGGAGCCAAACGACTATCTCCTAGGCCCGCTCTATTCCTAAACCAAGGCCCTATTGGCTTCACCTTTAATCAACCCATCTCCTCTCTAATGTTTCACAATCCATTCCCAGGACCAATCTTGCCTCAAGTCAACCTAACACAAGAACAATGGAGAACTTAATTCTTTCAATGGGCTTCTCCTTTTGTTCTCACTCCCTTCACTCCTATACTACCTCTGCCTCTAATCCTTTCCTCTTTCATTATTTCCACTTCCTCTATCTCTCCTCCACCTAGTTTTCTACCTTTCACCACCATTTTAACTACACCTCCTACAATGCCAATAACTCAAGGGATGATGCCAATATCACATACTCCACAAATGGATGTCCAGGGTGACCTAGATGTGCAATGGAATTTTGAAAGAGCCTCTAAGAGATTGAGAGGACACTGACACAAAGGTTTGTGTAGGAAGGGAAATTGATGATATGATAGACCCATCAAAATCTATTTTGCCTTACCAAGGTGAGGACTATTATGGGGAAGAGAAGATAGCTGAGGACCCATTTTTTTGTCCTACTAACTACTGTGACATGTCTGAGAAAATGTTTGAGGACATACAGAGCCAAGTCCAAACTCTTGAGACTCTAGTGAAAAGCACATTCATGGTCAATTTAATTGTGCAGGTCAAGGATTCCCTCCTATTACTTTTTTTGATCTCGTGGAAAGCAATGGAGACTTGAGTTGATACTGATTCAATAATATAGAGGACACAAGCTTACAAGGGAATAATCACAGATATTGATAGGAAGTGTCAAAAGCTATAGGTCATGATCAATAAGGGGATGTTCCTAGAGCTAAAGTTGATGCCCACCTCATATTTATAATTATATCAAACCTATGTCAGAAACATGAGAATATGGATGGAGGAGTGGTTAGCCTTGGCTCGCACTGCCATAGAACCACTGGAAGAGGGTAATAAAAATATATTTACATACTTATGGGAGGTCAATATCTCTACATTTTTCCACCCGAATGGCAGTTTACTTGACCAAGGTAAATCCAGAGTCTAGCTTCATCAATTAGACTAGGTTATGAGGGAGAAAATGACTAGGACAAATCAAGAAAGAGCTCAGGTGGTGTTGGATCTATCAAACCAATGTATTGCAAGCATCAACCAGGTTTGAAGAGTCCAGGCCTCGATGAATACTATTTTTCAAGTCTTTTAAAGACTAGCAACCCATGTAGAAGTGATCTTTAGAGAGCCTCCAATAAACCTGACCAAGCTAGACAAGGAGTTTGATCTGGTATCGACAACATTGGAATCTAAGAATGCATAATCAAGATAATTGGGAACTGACACTTTTTAACCACCTCCACATGTTTAGAGATGATCCCTACATATTTGTTGTAAATTTATTCAAATTTATTTTAGTTCTTTTTTTTGGAATATGGTTGTAATTTCAATGAGTGGCTACCTTGGCCAAAGATAAGATCCTTATGCTTTTTGGAGGTGAGTCCTAATCCTTGTCTATTTATAAAAGAATTGTATTGTATTTTCTAGGATAAGCAAAAAAAATTGTTGAAATTTCTCTTGGAAACTCTCTGCACTCTGACCTATAATGGTAATCCAGGTCGATAATTGTAATAGTTTTAAATCTTTTTAACAAACATGAGCTTTGTTTCTACAAAAAACTCTATTATGTGTTCGATTTCATTTCATTTGCATGTTTATATTATCAATAATGATATGATTAATAAAATCAATGATTTATCAGTATATGTTTGTCATGATTATGATGCGATTAGTTGTTATATTTTTCATGTAAGTTCTTTCCTTTTTTTTAATCAATATTGATCATTAATGTGCCTACCTGCAAGTTTTCATATAATGTTTATGTGTTACTAAAAACAAAGTGTTGGTGTTAATGTCTAGCAGGAATTCACATTGAAATCATACTTTGGTTTTCATCAGAATTTTTTTACTGTATATTTCTGCAAATAAAACTTTAGTTAAATTTGGTCCACAGACATATAGTTGTGGCACATATACAAAAAAATAGCTTCAATTAAACACATTAGTTCAATTTGTTATTCAATCAATTGATATTAAAATAACTCTATTATATTTTAAATTCAACAAAAAATGCCAAGGAGTCCCATTTAAAATGATGATAGGTAGTTTTTATCATTTAGATACCTTTTATTCATATCGTTATCTTAATGTCATGCATGTTCCAAGTATATGCAAGAACTTCATATTCCAAACTAGATAAGCATATTTTTTCTTTATTGACACTGGAATCAATGCAATTAATTATAAATATAAATTTTTAAAGTACCAAAAATTTTAGTTGAAATGCATCCATGTCCTTATTCAACAACGAATCTCAATCATAACCTTTAATCTTATCTACTGCATCGAAACAAATAATTAACTTACATCTTTTAATTGTGAAACCATTCCAATTATAAGAAGAATGTTAATACTACCTTAAACATAATAATATCACCATTATTCACTTTGCTTATTTGATTATCACATAATTCATTTTTTCCAATATCTACATAGAGTTATATTATTATTAGAAGCAACTATTAATCAAATAGACAAATCAAGACATTCTAGCATCTATGCACAGTCACAATGAAATTAAAATAATTTCTCTCATATTCTCACAAGTTATAAATTTAATGTCCAACTAGGTAATTACTATCAAAATTGGATACAATCAATCCCATAAACTGTTGGAGTAAAACGTATAAGTTTATTTAATGAGTTATTTTATTGTTAGAGATGTTATTCCATTTTGTACATGTATTTATTGAGTGCAAAATAACAAACAAACACTCATATTTTATAAGTTGTTCATGCAATAATATTTTGTTACATGAAATAACCTACCTTGCCTATTTAATAGGTGCTCCCATGTAATTTTGATTTGGTCAGTTGTGGAGACCCACACGGATGATTGTGAATACAATCTAGAGACTTTATTGTACAAATTCTTTATTATGTGTAATGTCTATGTTATTGAAGCTATGGTAATGGTGTGCAAGAGTGATCATGCTAGTTATGAGTTCATTTTGAACTCTGACATGGTATCAAAGCTGCTCTTAACAACGTTTACTCAACATTTATTTTTGGGTCAAACACTTCTCTACATAAGTTGTACCATTTCTTATGAGGATCTTATCTATTTATCATTTGTTTGGATTTGCTAAGGAGATGTATAAACTTTGTTTCTTCAACTTGGGCCATACATATATGTTTGTAGCCTACTCATCTCAACAAAAATCTTGTCTACCATATTCATTGTTATGCAGGCATATAACACTACTTTATTGTTGTAAGCATTGAACAAATCTAGTATGTAGGAGGCTTGTGCAATATTGGCAAAAGGACACATTTTGGCATCATTTAATTCAACTTTTATTATGAGTATTGTTCATAGACTCCATCAGGCAGCGAAGGCCTTGCCTTCATTATAACCAACTCGAAGTCCAGGCCACCTAACAATAACTATGGTGAATATTTGGGTATCTATAATCAATCAACAAATGGCAATAATAGTAATATTTTGGGCAGCTCATTTATCCTCTTCATGAAAGTTGATTGAACATTAGCCTTGATTGAAAGTTGATCCAATTTGTTCCACTCATAGGGAAGTTGATCGAACATTAGACTTCATTAAGAATTGGAACTGTATAATAGAAAATCTAATTTTGATTGCAGTGCTTCTACAAACTAGGCAACTTTATCCTTATCTTCCATAATAATATCAATCTTATTCATCACATTTGAGAATCTATGATCTTAGTCCCATGTATATTCTCCACTTCACTATCAAGTCTCCTTCAGGTCTTGAATAGTCTAGCTTGTGCACTTTTTCATTTTAAATTCTATAACTAGTTGTGCTTTAACGTTATAGATATCTAGGACATTAACATCTCTCTTGAAAATGAATTCCAAAGCATGACCTGCTAAAGCTCTTATGAGCTCACACTTCTTTACATCATTAAAATTTGTTCCCCTAACTTTCCATTTCATGTCATAGGTTAACAAATATTGTTCAGGGTCTGTAGACCCACCATATTGCATCAACACAACAAACACACCTAGATTGAATTACATATTTGGCATACTTGTAATGAGTAATATCAGCTATTATACACTAACAACTGTGACTATATGTTGTTGAACACTTGTCACTATGACTATAGGTTTTTGCGCACTAATATTTACTAGCATCCTACAAATGGCCTCAAAATCAAATCCAACCTCTTTTATCCTCTTCTTATCTTTTGAATTCTTTGTCTCTACACTTTTTTTTCCAAAATTTTATGTAAACGACTCAAACTCGCTTCTACCCATCCCTTCTTTTGCACTTGGTGTTTTTACTAATGAAAAATTGGGTTGGGGGGATGTGTAATCAATAAATGAATGATATTTGTCCTCAGATTTTGATAATTATGATCTTGAACCTACTATATTTCTGTGTTTCTACATAATCTCTTCTCATGGATATTCTTTTACTACATCAAATATTTTTCCTCTTAATTATGATAGAATCCTATCTTTTAACTTCTATACTTTTATTTTACTTTCCTCTTCTTCTTCTTCTTCACTCTACTCCATCTCCTCGTTACTCACAACTTTATCTTCTTCCTCCTCAGGGCCTTTTCTTTCCCACTCTACAGCTTCTCTACTTTCTGTTGGCAATATGATTGTCATTGATGTCAAAAGGAAGATTGATGGCATTATGGATGTCATTGATGTCAAAAGATCAGGTAGGATTGATGGAGAGAAAAACATGTTTTACAGTTACACAATATAAGTTACAATATTATCATATAAAATTATCTTGCTTTTACAGAGATCATTTCTAAACCATTTGCAGAGTAATTGATAGAAGATCTGTTATGGGTTATTCAAGTACATCTCATATGTATGGTCCATAGGTTCAGATGAAGATAAATGAGCTCATAAATGATTTATTTTAGCTCTTTGCCATTATTAGGGTTTCTTGATAAAACCTTATGGGTTTTAGTCATGGTGTTCATAGGCATTTTTATTTTTATGTGTACTAGATATAGGTGGGAATTGGTCACTTAAGTTATAACTTAAGCCTTCCTCATCATTGTGCAACTGACCCCTTCGACCTAGTGATTACCAGCTTGGAGCAGTGATTAAAGACTTTAATATTTCCTAAGTCCTTGACTTAAGATTTGTCTAAGCTTAATTAATGGTTAACACTTAATTGCATGATGTAGATCTAATGACATGCCGTGAAGTCAATATGTCAAAGGTAACTAAGAGTGAGCATGTTAATATGTGTCACATTCATGGGAGCCTATCAGACATAGATCTAATGAGTGTATTAATTTTTTAGAGGATCTAATGGTGAGTGTACGATCATGCAATGAAGATCAACGAAGCACATGGAGTCAAAAAGGTTAAAGTGTTTGATGTTTAGTGAGTTTAAAACTAAGCTACTTTGAGGAGATCGATGGTGCATATGTGTTCCAAAGTATCAGGAAGCAGTAAGATAAGATCAAGTGTTTGACATTGAATGATAAATAGAGGTAAAGTTCGTGATACTTTTGAATATCTAATGGCATGTAGGAGCTCAGATCAAAGATCAACGGATGCATTTTAAAGTTAAAATGTTAAAGTTTGAAAGCTTGTAAATATATAACGGAGTGCATGAGCCTGTCAGAGTTTGATCTAACTAAAACATGTCAATTGAATGATGATAATCGAATCATGGCACAAAACTTAATATCAATGGTTAGTATTTAAATATTTGTTCATCTCAATGATCAAGTGATGGAACACTTAGGAAAGATGAATTATACAACATAGACAATGACATAGATCACTATAATCAATAAAAATTATGCAATATGGCATATACATCAAAACTAAAGCCTGGTATATGCTAAAAATAATAAAATATAGAGAATTATGGTGGTGGTGTATGAATTCAAGAAGTGGGAAACCTGTCATTAAAAAAATATTAACTAAGTCCAAGAAAGGATTGTGATGTGTTAACGACCAAGTGTGAACACAGAGAAGATGTGAGACCTAGATCTAATGCATATATATGTCATCTATGATACACACTAAGTGTTGAATGAAGTCTAATTGAGGAGTAAAGAGGTAGAGAGGAAGAGAGAAGAAGTGGAAAGTATGAGCAGTTACAAAATAGGTTTATAACATAGAACTGGATTCATTTTTTAATCAATTTTGTAATATGGAGTTGTAGATCCATAATAGATATGATTGGTAGGTGCCATCAGAAGATATGAGTTGGTGCTTAGTTAGGGATTAGGTGCTTCCTTAGAGTAGGTGCTCTTAAATTAGGGGATTGGTGTCTCCTTAAGGCCAGTGCCCTTAAATATTATAACCAGTGAGGTTTTAATTGTGAGGTTAGATTAGAACATTAGATTCTATCAGCTATTCTTACCATGTTTTTTTACATATTGGGTTTTATATATACATTGAGTGTTGTATCTATTTGTGTGTGTGTGTGTGATCTCTGCATATACTTTTTAATTTGCATTAAAAGTATTAAACGACTAATTTTAATTAATCTACCGATTCACCCCTCCCCCTCTCAGTAGATTGTTGTGTTCTAACAATTGGTATCAGAGCCCTAGTTCCTTAGAAGAAGCTTAATCAGCCCAGGTAGATCTTTGACAGTGAACACAAATAGCCAGTCAAGAAGGCTCTTCCTCAAATAAAGCACCTCTCTTTGATGGATCAAATTATGCATTTTGGAGCATTAAAATGGAAACATAATTATCTTCATTAGAATTTGATGTATGGATGTCTGTTGTAAATGGATATACAATTATTACTATAACCCCTACTGATCAGGCTACCAAGAAAGCATATGAGAACAATGCTAAGGGAAATAATGTTATCTTTTGTGGATTGCCTAACTTAGAGTTTGTTAAAGTAATGCATTGTCTAACTACACATGATGTCTAGAATAAGTTGAAGAGCATCTATGAAGATGATGATAAGGTAAAGTAGGATAAGCTACAAACATATAGAGGTGAGTTTGAAAGTCTCAAAATGAATGAAGAGAAAATTGTAGACTACCTCCTCAGAGTAGATGTAATAATTAATGCAATCAGAGGCATTGGAGAAGAGATGAAATATTCAGTCATTATCAAAAAGGTCCTAAGATCTCTATCATCCAGGTATGACTCTAAAATATTTGTAATAAAAGAAGCAAGAGATATGGATAAACTCATTGTTGATGAGTTGCATGGAACCTTCACAACCTATGAGATGAGAATGGGAGAAGCAGATAATTTCAAGAGAGAAGCTACATTCAAAGCATCCAGACAAGTAAAACCAGAAGTACCTACATCTAGATCTGAGGAGACTGATGAAGAAGAAGCCAACTTTGTCAAGAAATTAAGAAGAGGGTCTACAAAATATAAAGGTAAGTTACCCTTTAAACGCTTTAACTATGGTAAGATAAGACATTTCACTGTTAAATGCCCTTATAACAAAAAAGATAAATCTAATCAAGAAGAGGATAGTAAAAATATGAAACCTCACTACTCCAAGAAGAAGATCTTCTTTAAAAATAAGAAGGATCTATGCACAATAGAAGATAGTGATTCATTGGATGATAGTAATTGTTGACACAGGAAATTACACACGGGGCAAGGAGGCCTAGCTCCTACCTTCTCCTCGCAACATGGAAACTCCCCTCTCGCCTATGGGACTGGTGAATTTGGAGGGGAGAGTCTCTAGATAAGGGCTAGCTCCCTTTGATGCATCGTGTTTGTTCCAGTAAGTGCTAACACATACATATATATATATATAGATATAAAAAGGGGGGGATGAAAAGGGAGAAAGATACAAGAAAACAAACTACTCTAAAGAGGTGATGCACCAAAATAAAGTTGACCTTCACACATCCACTCTTGAAATCAGACAAATGCATACATACACTTCACACTTGGCAGAAGGGCCAGGCTGCTAGAAACTAGTAGGGAGGCCTTAATGGAAAATACAAAAAATAGAGATCACCAAAGGTGCTGTGGGATGCACACTTATGTAGTAATTTACTCTGTTTCACACTTCTCAAATACTTCTCTTCTCTTGTCAGCTGCAGAGATGGCACCTTGTAGATAACAGGTATGCTGGTGTTGAACCTGTGAGAGCATCACAATGACTGAACACAAAATAAACACTCAAGACATACTCAGATATATCTATCCAAAATGGAGGTAAAAACTGCATTTATTGATTCAGGTGGAAATTTCAATAGGGCTGTGCCTTGTAAAAATGTGGAAGATTCTTCTCAAAATGAAAAGTTACAATATATATAGAAAAGGCGAAGGGAACTTGGCGCTTCCTGTTTATAAGTGGGTTTGTCATGTCTCCTCATTGGGAAGAGGAGAACACTATGGCTAATGTCATCCTTCTAGAAGAAGCCTGCTGGAACCATGCTTGCTATATCGCCAAATTTGACTTTGGCATTTGAGCTTTAATGTGGAAGCATGGGTCGTGCCTCTTTCTACCAACAGACTAAAATTTGTAACTTCTGCGCCATGTCATTCTCCTTGCTTTGTCACTTTTAGCCTTTTCTCAAATTTGTCTTATCTGGTTTACTTGGCCCTTAGGGTGAACATCCAGTAAGTCGCTACACTTGGGCTCCTGGTTGGTTAGTGCTTTCTTTGTTTTTTAAAATAGCCGGCCACCTTCTTTATCAAATTTGACATCCTCGTGCTTTGCTGGCTTCTGACCGCTTGCTAATTTCTTCGTGACTTGCTTGTATATTTTTATCACCTTTCGGGCACTCTTTCCTTTGTTATCTTCGATGGGTCCCTTTGTGTTTTAGATTGTCTGCCAAGTCGTTAAATGTTTCCGCAGAGTTTTGAATGTTTCGTGGACTTTGTGTTTTAAACTGATCCTGGCCCCTTTGCTTTTGTAAACACCTGCCTTCCTTTCCTTTTGCTTGAAACTTTTGATATATGTGGGACTTAGTCAATTTTAAACCAAATGGACTTTGAACTGAACTCGATTTCTTCCTTGAAGTGCCTGCTATGCTTAAAGCGTTTAAACTTAGACTAAGGCCGAAACAATGAACTAGATGCCGAACCAAAGAACTAGGCCTGCCTGAACCATGGCATTGAAATTAAGGGGAGAAGGTGAACGATTTTGGCCTGTGAGCAAAAATTGGTCAACAGATGGTGACTCACAGGGGAAGCATGCCTGCCATGCTTAGAATCCAATTGCCTTGCAGTCCATTGGGGGCAGAGTCAGATGCAGCTATAATGAAAGTTAACAACAACCCCAAAAGATTTGAGAATCAAACACGAAGCCTTTACCCCACATGCAAAGGGAAACACACAAGGCTAAAAACACTACCTGTGCAACTGCACTTAGGGAAAACAAATAAAATAACTGAAAGCAAACTACTATATACAACTAACTAGGAATGTACGCCTCCCTCCTAGATCAAAGGGAAAATTTCTCAAGTCCCCTTCCTGGCAAGAAAACTTATGGCACTAGGCAAGTAGTTGAATGAAAAGGAGATTTGGTGACCTGCTCCTCTTGCCTATCACCTGAGTTGGCATGTATCTGAGTGGATCCGAATAGAACATGCCTCCAATATATACATACTCTTCTTGTTCCTGGAGGCCTGTTGAATGCTGGTCCTTCAAATTGGTGCTCTTCACCAAGAAATTAATGGCTACTGGCTCATCACCATAAGCCCTTTGATCTGCACATTCCTTCTGCAATGTATCATGGTCCAGCTTATTTCTTTCTACCTCATTGAAGACTTTGTTAAACTCATCCTCTGCTTCTTTTTGGCCTTCTTGAAGAAGGGTGACTGTGGTGATGTCTGAAATGGACTCACAAAATGATTGCTCAGCCCATAGAACATCATCTCTCTATTTAAAACTCTCTTATTCAAAGCATTCCTCCAAGAAGTCATACCTCTCTTTTTCCTCTTCGTTGATCAGGAATTCTAGATTTTCAAAAATATTCTCTTGATCCTCCTCCAACTCAGGCTCCTCAATGTAGTCATCCTCATCATTAAAACAACAAGGAAGTTCATCAAATAGAGGGGAAGAGAGCTTACCATGCATTTGTTCCTCTTTGAATTTCTGGAACATCTGCATTTATGCAAGACCTGCATCTTCTCCACTGCTGATAAGGTCTTCACAAGGAGCATTAATGACAATTTCTTCTTCATTATCACTCATGACAGCTTCTTGAAGAGCTACAAATTGGATCTTCTGGTCCTCACTCGCCTCCTGCAGAATAGGTTCTTCCTTGAGAAGAGTTGAAGTGGAGAAAACATGTGGAAGAGGAGGCAGTCCCTGAGCTAGAATCGAATGATTCTCCTCTCTCCAGTTCATCACCACTTCATCAATATTAGGTGCAGCCTAATAACTCTCTTGGACATGTGTAGGTGGGGTGTGTTCAGACATAGAATGTGCTATTTGGTCTAAACTGTCCATCACACATTGGCTGAGGAATCTCTCTCTGGATCCCAACTCTGTAATTCTCCTGGCCAGATCTTCTTGGAAAAGCTTTTCCTAAAGGTTTCCAGCATTAACAGGCACAGTTTCAACTTCTTCAAGGTTTTGAGAAAAACCTTGCTTTTCTTCTTCTTTTTTGCCCCATGATTCTACTATTTTTCCCCAGTTCAAGATCTTTGAATTAAAATTTTGCTCCTGTGAACAGGCAGCAACTTTGTTATCTCCAAGGTCCTGAGGTTCCTCCACAAGGTCTAAAAATTTCATCTCTTCTTCAAGAAGCAGCTTTATCCTAGCCTCTAAATCTTCAATTTGCTTGGCTAGGTTATCCTGAAAGAGTCTTTCTTGGAGGTGACTATCATCATCTTGTTGAGTAGGATCAACTTTGAAAGAGACGTGCTGGTTCATGGCATTCCCCCCAATGGAAAATTCACAATCTAAGGAATTTAAAAAGTTCATTTCCTTGGGAGGTTGTTCTAATATCATCTGATGTTGGAAAGCCAGGTGCACTGGGTTAGGAGCAGGTATATTTGGTGATCTGGAGTGAGCAAGTGCAATCTAATAGAAAGGATTTGGTGCAAAAGAAGGGGCTTTCTTCAGATTAAGAAGGGGCATGCAAGGCTAACTGCCTTGAATAGATGGATTTCTCCATCTTGTTACCTCCTCCTCCATGGATTGCAAGGCCTGTGCTTGCCTAAACAAACACTCTTCTTTATACATCAGCTCCTGCTGATACCTGTACTGCTCTTTCAGCCTGTCAATTTCCATTGTCTGCCTCTCAAATTCTAGCGCCACCTCCCTTATCATTGCAGGACAACTAGGAGAGCTGCTTGAGGGGATTGCATAAATATTTGGAGCCTGATTATATTCATATGAAGGAAAACAAGACCCATGATTTTGAGCAAAGGAGTTATACATACAAGAAATGATTTCTGAATGGCACCAGGCTGTGCTTAACTAGCAGATTTAAACTCAAAGTCACCAGATGCTAAAAATACTCAATTTGTTGTAACAAGACTAGCATCAATCCTGAAACCTTACTGCGTTGTCAAACTGTGTGTCCCACCGAGCATGTAAAACTGTTGACACAAGAAATTGCACCCAGGGCAAGGAGGCCTACCTCCTACCTTCTCCTCGCAACATGGAAACTCCCCTCTCACCTGTGGGACCAACGAAGCTTGAGGGGAGAGTCTCTTGATAAGGGCTAGCTCCCTTTGATGCATCGTGTTTATTCCAATAAGTGCTAACACATACATATATATAGATATAAAAAGGGGGGATGAAAAGGGACAAAGATACATGAAAACAAACTACTCTAAAGAGGTGATGCACCAAAATAAAGTCGACCTTCACACATCCACTCTTGAAATTAGACAAATGCATACGTATACTTCACACTTGGTAGAAGGGCCAGGCTGCTAGAAACTGGCAGGGAGGCCTTAACGGAAAATATAGAAAATAGAGATCACCAAAGGTGCTGTGGGACGCAAACTTATATAGTAATTTCCTCTATTTTGAATTTCACAAATACTGCTCTTCTCCTGTCAGTTGCAGAGATGGCACCTTATAGATAACAGGTATGCTGGTGTTGAACCTGTGAGAGCATTATAATGACTGAACACAAAACAAACACTGAAGACATACTCGGATATATCTATCCAAAATGAAGGTAAAAATTGCGTTTACTGATTCAGGTGGAAATTTCAACAGGGTTGTGCCTTGTAAAAATGTGGAAGATCCTTCTCAAAATGAGAAGTTACAATATATATAAAAAAAGCAAAGGGAACTTGGCACTTCCTGTTTACAAGTGGGTTTATCGCGTCTCCTCATTAGGAAGAGGAGAACACTATGGCCGATGTCATCCTTCTAGAAGAAGCCTGCTAGAACCATGTTTGCTATATCGCCAAATTTGACTTTGGCATTCGAGATTTAATGTGGAAGTATGGGTCGCACCTCTCTCTACCAACAGACTGAAATTTGTCACTTCTACACCATGTCATTCTCCTTGCTTTGTTGCTTTTGGCCTTTTCTCTATTTTGTCTTATCTGGTTTACTTGGCCCTTGGGGCGAACTTCCAGCAGGACACTGCACTTGGGCTCCTTGTTTGTTAGCATTTTCTTTGTTTTTTAAAACAACCGGCCGCCTTCTTTATCAAACTTGACGTCCTCTAGGACGTCCTCGTGCTTTGTTGGCTTCTGGCTGCTTGCTAATTTCTTCACGGCTTGCTTGTATATTTTTATCCCCTTCTAGGCACTCTTTCCTTTGTTATCTTCGGCGAGTCCCTTTGTGTTTTAGATTGTCTACCGAGCCGTTAAATGTTTTTGTGGACTTTTGAATGTTCTGCGGACTTTGTGTTTTAGACTGATCCTAGCCCCTTTGCTTTTGTAAATTCCTGCCTTCCTTTCCTTTTGCTTGAAGCTTTTGATACATGCGGGACTTAGCCAATTTTAAACCAAACAGACTTAGTCAATTTTAAACCAAATGGACTTTGAACTGAACTTTGAACTGAACCTAATTTCTTCCTTGAAGCGCCTGCTGTGCTTAAAGCGTTTGAACTTGGACTAAGGCCGAAACAATGAACTAGATGCCGAACCAAAGAACCAGACCTGTCCGAACCATGGCATTGAGAGCAAGGGGAGAAGGTGAATGATTTTGGCCTATGAGAAAAAATTGGTCAATAGTAATAGTTCAGAGGATGATAATAATTGTGCCTTTGTGGTTGAGAGAAATGAATTCCTATTCATGAAACTAGAATCAAGTTATGTGGATCAAGAAAAAGAAGTTGAATATTCTGATGAAGAAGAGGAAGGAGAAGTAGATCTAGAGGATGAACTCATTTGTGCCCAAAATGAAATTGAAAAGTTGATAAAAGAGAACTTAAAGTAGAAAAAACATACACAAAAGGAGATTGAAAAACTATCCAAATGTCTTAAAAAATATGATTAGATGGTGGTTAGCCTAAAGACACAAGTTGAAGAGGCTAAAATAATAGAATATATAGTCAAATTTAAACTACAGTCTAAATCTAATGAATGCATGAAGTTAGAAGCATAAATAGTGGCTTTGAGAAAAGAACTTGAAAAATCCAAAGAAAGAATAGACAAAGGTATGAAGTTAAAAGGAGATTAAAAAATTCTTGATGAATTGATCAACTCTCAAAAACCATCAAAAGAAAAATCTAGTGTTGGTTTTGAAAAAGGGAAATGTCCCATAACCAGTACATCTGCAAATTTATATGATAACCTTAAAGTAGACAGAGAATCAAGAACAAATAAATAAAGATCTTACATGAATGCCTCCAGAGATACAAAGACAAACACAAGCACTACTAATATGAAAAAATCCAAGTAGAAAAGAAGCCAGAAGAAAAGAAGAACAATGAGGTAATCTCTACAAACTCAAGGAAGATGTAGAAGACAAAGGTAGCTGATGTAGATGGTTACATAAGGGTGAGAGACTTGAAGAAGCTAGAGTTAATAAGACCTCATCATCCTGTACAAAGAAATGCTATGACCAATTATTCCTCATTTTTTTATGGTTATTGTTATAGCTGTAATTAGTTTGGTTATAGGTATAGTGATTATAGATTTATACCTAAAATGAGAACAAACTTTGTGAGCATAAATTCATTTGCACCCTTGTTAGATATAAATGTAATATGTTATAACTACAATAATTTTGGTCATGTAGCTAAACAATGTATAATAAACTTTGTAAGACCAAAAATACAAATTAAAAAGAAAGGCATGCCTCCCAGTGTGAATAAAGGTTCATAAGTCTCTGAAAAAAGGGAAAAATGAGACAAATAAGAAACCTAAGGATGTATGGAAAGTAAAAGATAAAATAATTGCACAATCTATGATTACTTAAATTGCATTCTATGTCAAGGAACAAAATTTGTGGGTAATAAATAGTGGTTGCTCAAAACACATGACTAGTGACAAGAGCAAAGTCATCAAACTGAGCAAATATAAGGAAAGATCTGTTAGCTTGGGAGATAATATTGCAATAAAAATCCATGGTAAATGAACCTTGAATATAGATATAAAATTGCCTACACATGATGTTCTTTGTGTTGAAGGATTGAAACATAATCTGCTAAGTGTCAACCAAATGTGTGACAATGGATACAAGGTCACATTTAATGCAAAAGGATGTAAGATAAGGAGATCTGAAAGATTAGTTGCAAAAGGGAAAAAAATTGAAAGCAATATTTATAATCTAAGTGAAGTGAATGGTAATAGCTGTCCAATAAGAAAGGTTGTCAAGAGTTAGGTATGGCATAGAAGAATGGGTCGTGTCAACTTTGATAACCTAGTAAAAGTGAGCTTAAATAAGTGTGTTAGACACATGCCTAAGATAACCAAACTTACAAACACTACTTGCAAGGAATGTCAACAAGGTAAGCAAATAAGGGTTGGATTTCAAACAAAGGACTATGCAACTACAAAGCCTTTAGAATTAATTCATATTGATCTTTGTGGTCTTACTAAGACAAGAGGATTTAAAGGAGAAAAATACTTCATGTTGCTAATAGATGATTACTCAAAAATGACATGGATAACCTTTTTAAAGGATAAGTCTCAGGCATTTGAAAGATTCAAAATCTTTATGGCTATGGTAGAGAATGAGATTGGATGAAAAATCAAATGATTAATATCTGATAGAGGGAGAATTCATGTCAAATGAGTTCATAGAATACTGTGAGAATCATGGAATCAAAAGATATTACTCTACAATAAGGACTCCACAACATAATGGAGTTATTGAAAGAAAGAAATGAACAATCAAGGAGATGGCTAGAACAATGTTAAAAGAGGCCAAGTTACCTAATGGATACTAGAGAGAAGTAGTACAAAAAATAGTATATATCTTGAATAGAGTTCAACTGAGCATAAACAATGAGAAAACTCCCTATGAGACCTGCCTCTGTTAATTATTTTAGAGTGTTTAGTAGAAAATTCTACATCAGGAGAAACAAAGACAACTTGGGAAGATTGGAATCAAGATGTGATGAAGGAATATTACTTGGTTAATCCACCTAAAGCAAAGCCTACATATGCTACAACAAAAGCCTACAAAAAAATGTAGAGGGTATCAATGTCAAGGTTGAAGAAGGCTTGAAACATGTTAAAACTAATAGAGACATCTGCAAAGAAGAATTCGATTCTAAAGAGGAAGTAACTAATGAAGAGCCCGAGGAAGCAAATGAAAAGCCACCTATAAGATTTTTTCAAAAGGATCATCGTATAGAATAGATTATTGGTAATAAAAATGAAGGATTTCAGACAAGGAGAAGAGTTGCAATGAACAAGGAAAATATAAGTTTTGCTCTAATATCTAAATTGAGCCTAAGAACTATGTTGAAGCTAGCAAGGATGAAAATTGGCTAAAAGCCATGGAAGAAAAACTAAGCCAAATTGAAAAAAGGAAAACTTGGGAATTAGTTCCAAGATCTTCAAACAAGAATGTAATAGGTACAAAGTGGGTCTTTAGAAACCAATTCAATGAGGATGGAACTGTCATAAGGAACAAGGCCAGATTGGTGTGTAAAGTATATGCATAATTTGAAAGCATAGATTTTGAGGAAACATTTGCTCCAATTGCTATATTGGAAACCATGAATTTTTATAGCATTCTTCGTTTATAAGAAATTCAAAGTCTATCAAATGGATGTTAAGTTTGTTTTCTTGAATGGGAACGTAGAAGAGAAAGTTTACATAGAACAACCTGAAGGTTTTCAGCTATCAGAAGAAGAAGATTATGTTTGTAGACTAAAGAAATCTATGTATGGTCTTGAAAAATCACCAAGAGCATGGTATTCAAGGTTAGACTAGTACCTGCAATAATAAGGATTCAATAAAAGATGTGCAGACAATAATCTGTACTTTAAATCAGAAGGTAAGCATACATTATTATTGTTTTATATGTAGATGATATCATTTTTAGCGGCAACAACAACAAAATGTGTAAATAAGTTACTAATCAAATGCAAAATGACTTTGAGATGCTATGTACATAGGGATATGATATATTAATGTATATGGGTTAATGGAGATGCCGACATGTGGCACACATCCCCTTAGTTAGTTTTATGGGTACAATATATTAAGATAATGGAGTAACTTGTGGAATTAGTACATTGGGTAATGGTTTGCCTACATTTGGATTAGGAGGTTACCCATCCATTGGTTAGATAGATGTCTATATAAAGGAGATGATTATCATGGTAAAGATATCAAGTAAACATTGAGTCTTCTATTGTAAGAGGATATTAGAGGTTGTCCCCTCAAAGAGACATTATGGAATTATTCCTTCCTAAAGGAGTATTATATGGTGTTTCCCTACCTTAAGGGTATTTCTGCATATATTGAATATTTGAATCGTATCAAGATCATATAAAGTGGTATTAGAGCTTCGATTTGGGCAATTTGTGTGGAACAAAACCCTAGTTTTTTTGAATCATCAATATCTTTTGATTGGTTATGAATTTTTTCACAATTTTTTTACTGGATATGGATAATATTTGAAATAAGTCGCATGAAAAAAATCGATATTTTTTGAATGTTTTTGAGGGAGTTATTGCTATTTTAGAGTTTATACTAATTTCACTGTATCTTCTGAAATATAAGGAATTTTTATTCTAATTTTTTACTGGAGATGTAAGAAGATATAAGAGAAGCACAGTCAAAATTTCAGAATTTTGGAGTTGTTTTGAGTAATTTGTTGCGATTTTATGGTTTTTTGTATATTTAATCTATAGGTCGAAATTTGTGACATTTTTTCACAAAATTTTGACTGAGGTTCCAATATCATAAGAGGAAGATACAATAAAAATTTGGGACTTTTTGGATTAGTTTTGTATGAGTTATTGACATTTTAGGGTTTCATGAACCCTAATTTTTTTTGTGGATCATGAAGTTGCAAAAAGTTTTAGGGGAAGATGATGTTGATGTTAGAGAATGGTGGCTCATTTTTAAGGAGAATAATACTAAAACAATTTTATGGAAAATAGAATTATCTCTTTCTTTGTCTGGGCTTGCACAACATTGGTGGTTTGATCAATTGAGCTTTGTGCAAAAGTATTTTTCATGGGAAGCAATAGAATAAATCTTCATAGATCGATGGGATATAAAAGAAAAAGAGGATGTAGAAGAGGAAGAAAATAATGATGAAGAAGAAGAAGAAGAAGAGAAGGGTTCAAATAATTTAGCTCCAAATAAATTCGAGTCAATTTTTCAATTTCATGGATGCATTCAAAAGAAGAACGTGGTTGTGTCCATAAACCCTACCAACCAGTATAACTTCATTAACATGAATGTGGCCAAGCATATACATGTTCAAGCAAATAATATCAAGGAGGTTTAAGTAGATAGTAATAATATTTCAATGATTGAAGATTTGAAGCTCATTATGGCAAAATATGTTTTGCATTCAGATTTTTATGCTTTGATATGTATGATGAGGATATAGTTCTTGGATATCCATGGTTAGAGACTTTGGGAATAATGATTATTAATGTTCAGAAAATTTTTAGGTACATAACATGATATGTCTATGCTTGGAGAACTTTCTTTCTTTCTTGGTCTACAAATAACACAAAATGATGAAGGGATATTATATCCCAAGCCAAGTATGCCAAGGGAATGCTCGAGAATTTTAGAATGGAAGACAACAAACCAGTAGGTACTCCCATGATAATTAGATGTAAGTTGAGAAAAAAGGACAAACCCCTTGATGCAAATCAGACTTTGTATATATCAATGATAAGTAGCTTATTATACCTAACTGCATCAAGACCTAATATCATACAAGCAGTGTGCATGGTTGCAAGATTTCACGCTGCTCCTAAAGAATTACATGTCAATGTAGTGAAAATAATCTTTAGATATATCAAGAGTATAATTGACTATGGCCTATGGTATCTTAAAGATGAAGATTTCACTTTGACAACATATACAGATGTTGATTGGGTAGGAAGTGTGGATGATAGAAGAAACACTAGTGGTGGTGCATTTTTCCTTGGAAATAAACTCATTTCATAGATAAGCAAAAAATAAGAGTCAGTTACTCTTTCTACAATAGAAGCAAAGTATGTGGCAGTAGTGGCATGTTGCACTCAAGTCTTGTGGATGAAGCAAACACTCAAAGACATCAAAGTATAATACAAATCATCTATCTCTATTCTTTGTGATAATTCAAGTGTTTTTAGTATATCAAAGAATTTGGTGATGCATTCCATAACTAAACACATATCAATCAAGTATCACTTCTTAAGAGAGAAGGTTGCGGATCAAGAGGTCACAATAAAATATGTGCCAACATAGAATCAAATTGTAGACATATTCACCAAACCCCTTCCCAAGGAATAATTTAAGTTTTTGAGACATAAATTAGGAGTGGTGGCTCCTACATCACATCATTAGATCCTAGTAATAGGGCATGAGTCCAAGAAGAGGATCATAGAAGTTTTGTTAATCCCTAGAAGAAGAGAGAAAAAGGCAACATAGATATGCATATTTTTACAAATTTCTAATGAGTTGATGGTTGAAAATTCTTGGACAAACTCCTTTATATGATAAAGAGGGAGAAAAATTTGGACAAACAGTGAGAAAGTTAGAGTCCCTTTACCATTGATGTCAAAGGGGGAGAAAAAGTGCAAATGCTCTCTATAAAAGTTTGCCAAATGCTCTATGTTTATCAAAAAGGAGCAAAGCATGTGTCCAAATTGAGTTTTGGAAAATGTTCCATTGCCTAAAGGGGAGAAAGATTGGAATGAATAACTTCAACTCACATTCATTAGAAGCTAATGCAAGTACAATCAATGCTAGAGAAGAAGCATAACATGCAAGATCAGAACATTTATTTTGCCATTAGTGACAAAGGGGGAGATTTTTGGGATTATGATTGTCATTGATGTCAAAAAGGAGATTGATGGCATTATGGATGTCATTGATGTCAAATGATCAAGCAAGATTGATGGAGAGAAGAGCATGTTTTACAATTGCACAATATAAGTTGTAATATTTTCATATAAAGTTGTCATGCATTTACAAATACCATTTATGGACTATTTGTAGAGCAATTGATAGAAAATCCATTACGAGCTTTTTAAGCACATCTCATATGTATGGTTTGCAGGTTTAGATGAAGAGAAATAATCCCATAAATGATTTATTTTGGCTCTCGACCATTACTAGGGTTTCTTAGTAAAACCTTATGGGTTTAAGTCATGGTGATCATATGCATTTCTATTTTTATGTTGACTAGATATAGGCAGGAACCGATCACTTGAGTTATAACTTAAGCCTTCCTCGTCATTGTGCAATCGACCCCTTCAACCTAGTGATTACTAGCTTGGAGTAGTAATCAAAGGCTTTAATATTTCCTAAGTCCTCAACTTAATATTTATTCCAGGCTTGATCAATAGTTAGTGCTTAATCACATGATGTAGATCCAATGACATGCAATAAAGGTAATCTGTCAAAGGTACTTGAGAGTGAATACACTAGTAACATGTGTCACATTCATGGGAGCTTGTCAGACAAAGATCTAATGAGCGTATTAATCTGTCATAGGATCTAACAGAGAGCATGTGAACATGCAATGAAAATCGATAGAGCGCATGGAGTCAAATAGGTCAAAGTGTCTGATGTTTAGTGAGTTAAAGACTGAGCTACTTTGACGAGATTGATGGTACGTATGTGTTTCAAAGTATTGGGAAGCAGTGATATGAGATCAAGTGATCGATGTTTCACAATAAATAGAGTTAAAGTCCATGCTACTTTTGAAGATCTAACAACATGCGGGAGCTCAGATCAAAGATCAATTGATGCATTTTAAATTTCAAATGTTAAAGTTTAGAAGCTCGTAAAGATCTATTGGAGTGTGTGAGCCTATCAGAGTTTGATCTAATGATTGCATTTTAAAGTTGAGTCAATTAAACAATGATCATCAAATCATGGCATGCAACTTAAGATCAATTTTCAGTATTTAAATATTTTTTCATCTTAAAGGTCAAATGATATAACACTTAGGAAAGATGCATTATACAACATAGACAATGATATAGATCGTTATGATTGATCAAAATTATGTAATATGACATATACATCAAAATTAGACCCTGATATATGCTTAAAATAGCAAAAGATAAAGAATTATGGTGATGGTGAATAAATTCAAGAAGTAAGAACCCTATCATTAAAGAAATATGAATTGAGTCCAAGAAAGGAGCATGATGTGTTAACGACCAAGTGTGAACACATACAAGATGTGAGACCTAGATCTAATGCATGTGTGTGTGTGTGTGTGTGTGTGTGTGTGTGAGAGAGAGAGAGAGAGAGAGAGAGAGAGAGAGAGAGAGAGAGAGAGAGAGAGAGAGAGAGAGAGAGAGAGAGAGAGAGAGAGAGAGAGAGAGAGAGAGAGAGAGAGTTGAAGGCGCACAAGGACATGTGTCACCAAGTGAAAATCAATTATAATTGCATGTGGAGGAGAGGTGGGGCATGCTATGCCATGTCATGAAGGTATACTTGTCAAAACAAGTCATGAAGATGATGCAAAGTGTCACAAAACCTGTAAACTTGGTATAAGAAACTACTTGTATGATTTTCCTTCCAAAACTACCCTTATCTCTGCATATGTCCAGGTCTGATGATGAATCTGATCAAGAGGGGTTACAAACAAGTCCCCACATGCATTGGACTAACCTCTGACCATCTCTATTCTCTTGGACATGCAAAATTATCCTTGGAAATTTTAAAAGGGCTCTTTCCATGCACCTCCTCCACTTGGCTTTGGAAAAGTATTCAGTTTCTCATGCAAATCCATAGGAATGGATGAATGACACTTGGTAAGCTTATCCATGACCCTACATGCTTTAATTCCCATTTAAATGGACACCCAATGGAGGTTTTCACTATTTTCATCCTTATATGCATAATTCCAATCTTGACTGGTTGAAATTAAGGCCTTAGTTTAGTCACTTAGAGACCTCTTCATAGGATCAAGTGACCATAGGAAGTTAGTATAGGTCTAGAACTTTCCGCCAAACTTGATTGCACCTTCTGGAACCTCATATACCATGCAAAACACCAAAAATGGTCAAAATAAGCCTTGTTATACTCCATTTATTATAGTTATATACAATCATGTCATATGTTTAGAGTCTTAGTGATGTCCTCTACAACTTTCCTTTTATGCCCCTGGATCAAATCCTCCATCTTGATACACTTCTGACCTCATTTCTCCAAATAAGTATGTGAGAAGGGTTTACAAGGGTTTTGAGGTGGTTTTTGTTCTTAACATTTGTTCATAAAGAATAGACATTAACTCCTACAAAATTCCACTAAGGGGTCCTCAAGGACCCCCTCTAACCTCTCTAATTGGCTTAGTATACCATGCACAAGCTCATGAAAGATATGAGCATTCCAACTGGCCGCTCGAGCCATTTTTTGCATAATTTGCAAGGTCTGAATGCTCAAAAGCCAATAAATGGCTTCCATTTGCTATATTATGCAAGGTGAGGGTTATAACATCTCTGATATGCTCCTATAAATGTGTCTTGGCCATTTGGACAAGCATCTCATGCTACAAATGCAAGTGACTCACCATTTACCTTAGGCCTAAACCTTGCCTGATTGCTACCACACCCTCAAACTGACATTTGGGTGTTCTCCCTACACACATATAGCTTAGTCACATCCAATATGTCCTCCCTAACATGAATGAAAGCATTGGAATGCTTGGAAAGAGTTCGATATTGAAGTAACCCCTCATACCAAGCCATTTACTTACCCTTCCTTGCTAAGGTGACTATACCTTGTGCATTATAGGATGCCTTGTTTTATTTCAGACCTTCTATAAAGGTGTATCAAGTCTCATTAGATGTATCCTAGCTTTTAAAATCCTTACTTGGGCTATCTTTGCATTCTGGTTTGTCATCTTACCCATTTTCCCTAAAACTACCATCTCATGCACACTTAGACAACCCTTATTCTGAGACAAAATGGTGGGTATCAGGGCTTCTATCTCATCAAATTCAACTATTTTAGGGTGTCAAATTGGTCAAAAGGATGCTATACACCAATTTTTAGCTCTTGAAATCATGTTTTGGCCTTCTAAATGCAAGAAAAATCAAGACAGACTTGTTGGGAAAACACTATCTGCAGGGTTGCTTTGAGGTATGACTATACTTTACTTGAAAGACATCCTTGCTTCCATCATATTCATGAGTTGGGCCTTTTACATAGTCCATGTGAGCTTATACCATCTTCTTGACCATCATTTCATGTTTTGGATTCATACTTAAACTTTACTAGGACTCTCCTCACTAAACCCTGCCCTTGTGACTGTTTGATTGAGACAATCACACTTTTGGTCTATTGATGATGGTTGGGCTTGATTTTTGTGCTTTTAAACCTTATCCTTAATTTCATCATGAACTACGATATCCCCCTCTACTTTGTCTTGCTTAGAGACCTTTAATTGTCTCAACTTATGCCCAAGCTCTCAACTGACTGTGTTTTTACATAGTGTACGGACTGAGACAATCCTCATGCTTGGATTTGGTCTTATGGATGGTGTTTCTAACTCCACAAGGTGTTTAAGATCCTTGAGTGATCTTCATAACAACACATTATATCATTTCATCTCACTTACATGCTTCACTTTGAGCTCAAAAGACTTAACATCACCTTGACTGTTACCAATCCCTTATGACTAGGTTTTCACTTATGCCTTGGCTATAGGTGCATGTTTTTGCCCTGCCTATAGGTCTCCAACAAGAGTTTTTGGCCACAAGAGTGTGTGTTGCCTTTTGGTTGTTCTCCATAGTATCATGTCACCCCATTTAACCTCATTGAATGCACTATTTGATCCCAAAAGGCCACTTACCCTCTTGACTGAGACCACACTCATCCGACTTGGTTGTAGATGCATATTTTAGTCCTATTGTAGCTTGTCAAGGGTCATTTAGATCATGTTGAGACTATTTAGGGTTTGTTCAACTTGCATTTAGACCAATGACATTCACACTAGGACCTTCCTCCTCCTTTGGAACTCCTAACACCATTTCCTTATGACAGTCCTTGAAACATGTATTCACTATCCTCACTCTCTCTACCCTATGTATAGATAGGGGACAAACCTATAGGGTTGTTTCAAATAACCATCCTCCTTCTTATAGATTGAGTGCTTGAAGTGGTTTGCTAGAGCCCTTGGAATTATTTCCTCATGCTAGACATGCTTGGAACCTCCTCACATGATGTAAGTATCAACCTCTCCTTAGAAATCCTGTAGACATCACTGCCATCTTTTAGTGTCTTTTTTCCATTTTGGATGATGTCAAAACCAATCTTCTAGTCCTCCATTTGTCCTCAAAATTGGCATGCTTGTAGTGGGTTGATAGGGCTACAAGGTGGGCATATTATAATTAACTAAGAAAATCATGTGTTCATCATGTGGAAAGCACAAGAACCTCTTGGAGCTCTGATTACAACTTTTAGTGACTGTGGGCCCAAAATTGTAGTCATCTCCTTTTGATGTTTTGAAACCTTGTGAGCACTCTCTATCAAACCTAGACCTTTCCAAAGTGAATTCCAGGTACATTTAGTGACTTGAGACCATGTGAAGGCTATGTTTTAGTCATGATGACATCAACATGCTTCTGTAGGTGAAGGTTTGGGCTGGTGGACTAAGATAATCTCTTCAAGAGGGCAAGAAACATGAGAATAAGGCCTTTTAAGCACCACCAAGCACTTTTCAACCCTTAAAACATCATAAAAACTAGGAACATCATAAAAAAAACATAAAACACCTTTATCAAAGTGGAAAAACCACTTGTAAATCAACTGAAGTGACTGTCCATGCAAACTAGCTATTTTGAAAGCCTATAAGAGGCTTTCTCACCAAATTGGACTCTTCAAAGCAATAATAGGCATGGTAATGACTTGAAAAACATGTAGAGACACTTTTAACATAATAAATCATCAATCTAAAATGAGATATTATGGAACAAGCTCAAAATTTGACCCCCTCATGGATGAAAGTCTATAAAAAGCTGCTTGGAGTCAAATTGATGGTTCATGAAGAATACTCCACCAAAATTTAATTTATTTATATGGATGTGAATAGGACTTAGATCACTAACCAACCCTAGAATCACTCCTTCCAAATCAAATTGTACGGCCGATGGTGAGCGTTTTAAATTGACCTTTGTTTGCATGCCAATGGAGAAAGAAGGGAAATGAGTTGAAGAAGTTATTTTTTGCATCCTCCTTGTAATCCAAATGTATAAATTATGTGTGGAGTTTAAGAGATACCCCACCCACATTTTTATCTGCATACCCACTTGAGAAGTTCGTACAAGTGCCCAAAAAGGCCTATTTTTTAGGTAAAATTGATTCTTGTCTGAACAAACTAACTCATAACCACCCACTAACATGATCTTGACATGAACCACATTGAAACTAACCTTTTTATGAAATTTTATGCCATTAAAGTTAGTATAAGTCATTTAATAGGCTAAAAGGTGGTCAAAAGACCCCTTTTTTCCACATGAGACCTAACAAATGACCAATCTATGACTCATGACCACATTTTTTGACTCAAATTTACCTTTGAATAAGTTTTACCAAGGTTTGACCATAGTTGACTAGGTTTGACTAGGCCAATACAAGGAGAAAGAACTTAGGCAAAGACTAGGACCAGGCTAAGAAAGTGCATATGACATTATGAGACCCCTATAGGACATGTGCAAACTTATCAAAAGATTGAAAGAGTATGGGTTGACCCAAATTTGACTTGGAATAAAATTTGGTAATCATTTTTGGAAATTTCTAGGGGTGGCATGCTTGCTATGCCTAAGACCGGTTACCTTACACTTCCATTGGGCATGGAGTTATGCATATGGACACTAAACTAACCTTGAATAGACCTTGAATCAATAAAGACAAGATGATTGAACCAAACACACAAAAGGAAACACACACACACCACAAGAAAGCAACAAACAACACATGTGCCTGACCAAACACTTAGAAAACACAACCAAACAACATGAAAGGAAATTAAGCTACACAATTGACCTACAAAGAACACCCTCCTGGATCAAAAGGGAACTTTGAGATACCACTTGTTTGATGGCATGTAGAATGGCATAAGATAAGGTGCTTTTTAAGCTATGTTATAGATGACCTCATCATCTTTATGGCCTTTTGTCTTTGTGGTACATCTCCAAATTTTATATTAGTAACAGATATCCAATCTTCAATGAGAAGGTACTCATCAAGGTACTCATCATAAGCTTGGATCCTCATATCATCATAGTTCTTGAGGTTAGAAACAACACCAAACATATCCATCATTTGAAACAAGATAGCAGCATCACCTTTATCTTCAAAAATACCTTGGAGATGTAGCAGCTGCTCAAGGATGACCTCTTGTACAATTTCATATGATGTCTTGGGCAAATTACTAGCCCCAACTACTGTTATAACTGTTACAAGTGGAAGAAGTGGACTATCAAGTACTTCATGATCCATATTTTGGACTTCTTGAAGTGGATCATATTCAAGATAACAATAGCAATCACCTGCATATCACTCTCCAACTCTTGAACTTTCCCATCTAATGACTGACCTTTGACAAGATCTTCGATGGAAGGATTGTTTCCTTTCTCTTCATGAGGTCTAAGCTCTTTGAGAATCTCAAACTCCTTGCTTATGTCATTAAACTTTTGCCACAAGTCATCATCACCTTGTTGGCCTTCTTCATCAATGCTTGTGTCACCCTTTTGCTCTGATGCAAGCTAAAATTGTTCTTCCTTTGAAAGAGTCTCTCCTTCAAGGTGAGATGGGGTGGGAGGGTGACAAATTGATGAATGGGATGAAAAAGGAATGTAAGGTGTAGTGGGAGGATCATGAGTGGGTATGGGAGAAAGAGGGAACTCTTCGAATGACTCTTGGACAACAACCATGCTTTGTTGGATTAAGGGCACAAAATTTCCTTCCACAACTACCTCATGACTCTCTTCATCCTCTTGGACTTCTCCTTTGACCTCTTCCTTTCCCCAAGACTTCACAATTTGGTCCCAAGTTGGTGGCTTAGAACTAGTAGGCTCTTTTGGGGATTGAATAGGTTCTTCTTTAAGGAGAAGAATGGTGAAAGAGAGGTATATAGGCCTATGGGTTGGGGCTGGAAGGTGATGTTCATGGATAGACATAGGAATGGGTAGAATTTATTGAGTGGGCTCTTGAGGGAGAGGTAAGATAGGATGAGAAATAGGGAAGGAATCATCTTCACACCATCTCTCATCATCATCCTCATCTTTTTGAGGCTCTTCATAGCTCTTTCGATATTCTTATATAGTTATAACTTGTTCTATAGCTTCTTGTGCTTCCCATATTTATAGTCTATCAACCCACCATTGAAATGCCTTTCTTTCCATGGACAACCCTTCACTAATGAAATATTGGTTCTTTTCTTCAACACACCTCTACATGTCCATCAACAAACCAATCCACAAGGCCATAAAGAGTTTCATCACAACACTCATCTAACACACTCATATGCTTTTCCAACTCAAGAAACCTTGGCATAACTTCCCACATGTTTTGAGAATGAGAAGTATAGTAGGCTTGGACAAAGTGATTAGGTTGCTTAAATTCTTCAAGCAAGGTTTTCAAAGCTTCATACTTGACTTCCAAACTAATGGTGTCACTTGAATTCTCATGACAAGGCTTAGGTGAACATGGGTCATATGGCTGGTCAACAACATCATACTCATTTGAAAAGGGGCTAGGTTGACCATAAGACTACAATGACTCATAGGGAAGATGGTGTTCTTGATAGGGTTGTTAAGAAGGAAAACAAGGATCATAAAAGGATTGATAAGGAGGTGTATGGTAAGGATTCTCCTCATATTCATCCATATCAACTTCATAGCCTACAATAAAAGGACAAAATGATCAAAGAACTTCAACAATAGATAATTGGGCTGCTTACAATAAAAAATAATCATTCAGAGTTGCCATTGGTGCTTTCTTGGATGCTATACAAAGTTGATGAGAGAGAAGACACACCAAAAATCTTCTCACCATTTGGACCTTGTCTCGCCAAGCATGCCAAAACTATTGTCTCCAAATCTTGCACCCTAAAAGAGAATGTTCAGGCCTCTTCAAGATTTGGGCAACATTTGAATACTTGTAGGTGTGTGGGGCACCTCTAGTGGAAGTATACCTCTAGTATTATGAGGGTTATATCCCTAGATTTGGCTTGATGTGCTTATGATCCTAAAACTACCTATCATGCATGAAAAGGGAGAGAAAGATACATAAAACAAACCTAAACTAAGAGGTGATACACCAAGGATTTGGTTCCACATACTCTTGCAATTTGCCTAATAGACTAAGATTGTCAAACTAGCCTCAACACCATTGATGAAGCTCCTAGCTTTAGTGTTTCTCATGAAGGTAAAGAGTCACTAAAAAAATTAAGGTACATACTTCAAGAGCCTATTGTAACAACATACAATTTATGAAACTTGATAATAGAAGCCATTTAAAACAACATATTCAAGGATTGTATGAAAGCAAGATGAACCTTGTTGTTCCCAAAATGTGTCACTCATTTTTGGGGACAACATATGAACTATTTTGGTCCTGCAAGCCAAAATTCTCTCTTCCCTTCTCAAAAAATGTTATGAGTATTCAAATTCTTCATTGTTCAAGCTTTTTCAGCTAAGAGACTCGCAGGTTCAACAGGTTCAATGCCGAGGTTCAACCAAAAGGTCCATTGGCAAGCTTTAAATAATGGAATGAACCATTGAACCATTGAACCCCACCTCCAAAGGTTCAACAGGTTCAATGACAATGGCAAAATTAAAGAGTTAAGTGCTTCGGCAAAAGTTCAAAGTTCAACCACTTCGGCAAGTTCAATGGCTTCAAAAGACTTAGAAGAAAAGAAGGCTTCGAAGAGTAAAGAATGAACCGTTAAACTGTTGAACCTTGAACCAAAATGGTTCAACAGGTTCAAAGGTTCAACAAGTTCAATAAGATCAAAAGACTTAAACAAAAGAAGGCTTCAAACAAAAGATTGAACTGTTGAACCGTTGAACCATAAGTTGGTTCAATCAGAAGGTTCAAAGGAAGGTGTCCCAAATCCCGAAGGACAAGTGCCCTTGCGGAGGGCAAAAAGAATAAAATGATATCTTTCAGAGGTATTTTCCATGGCAAAATTTTACAAGTGAAATCCTTTGGACAAAATGTTTGAAGGAATACCTTTAGACATTTTGTTTGAAGGAATGATCAAAGGCCCAACAGAAAGCGGCTAAGGCAAAGGAAAAATTTCCTTCGAACATTTTGTCTGAAGGATTTGAAGAAGAAGGCCGCTCGAAGGACCCCAAAGGGAAGGTACCCTTGTGGGGGGCTCTTAGCGACCAGGAAATGGACCTTTCTCAAAGCCCAAAGGGACACCTTCTCTTTGGGGGGGTTCTAAAGACATAAAGCCAAAGGAATTTCAAAGCTCAAGAGACTTAGAAAAACAAAGGATTCTGAGAAAGAGAATGAACCGTTGAACCTTGAACCTTGAACCAAAAAGTCTCAAAGGTTCAACGGTTCAAAGAAAGCTTCGAGCAAAAGAAAGAAGCGGAAGATTCCAGAGACCAGTTCAAAGAGATGGTTCAATTGAAGAACTAGGAAAGTGAATGAACCAGGAAAGTGAATGAACCAAAGAAGTAATGGAACCAAGGAGCTGATAAGGCTGCTTGTACTATTGAACCATTAAACCAATGAACTTTCAAAGGTTCAAAGGTTCATGGTTCAAAATGGTTCAAGCGACCAACGACCAATGACGTCCCTGCTGACGTCATATTTAGGGTAATGAAATATCCATTGATTTTTAAATGTGGCATAGAACTTGAAAACAAACTCAGTGACCAGTTGAAGAGGGAGTTGAAAGAGCTAGTAGAAAGGGAAAAGATAGCCCAAGAGCTCAAATTGCAACAGGAAAGAGGGAAAGACCAAAAATATCTGTGTAGGAGTTATTTCCAATAGGTGGAACAGTCCACCAAGTAGACATTTGAGCTCACAAATATTAAAAGCAACGGCCTATTTTTCTCCCTTAGAATAAAAGCAAGGGGACAACCACGTACATATTGGGAGAAAGATGAGATGACCCATGTTGAGGAGAAGATATTTGAGATGAATTGACACGCTATAGTTAAGGTAGACACCCTGTTCCAAGCATAGCCCCTTGACAAAACAAAAAATGCATTCAAGGCATTGAATGCAACATAGGCCATTCCATGAAACAAAGCACCAAGTCCTTCTTGGTTTTTATATATTGTAATCTCTTCTTTTATGTGAGGGATCTTTTTGTTAAAGAAGCAAAAATCTGCCAAAATTGAAAGGCGATTAATAAGACTTTGAGCTCAGATTGTTAATCATATTTCTTTATTTGAATGAAAAAGTAGGTTACTTTCAGACTTTGTACTGTAATAGCTTGTGTCATTTAGGAGATTTTTCTTATGTCTATTTCCTGAATGCGTTCTTGTCCATTTAATGAAATAAGCATAATTAGTGGAAGTAATCAGGAAGGTGTCCTGAAGCTAAATGTGGGAAGACTTTGTGCTGCCACAATTATCTTTAGTGTGTTTTTTGTTTCTTTCTATGTAAAGGATCTTGAGATGACTTTGTGTCCCCATTGTCCTTCGTATTTCACTCTTTGGCAGTTGAGGTGAAGACTTTGTGCTACGCCTCATTCTACTAGTTATTGCACCCTGTTACATTTACTTATTAGTTACCTATTAAAAAGAACTCTTGCTGTCTACTGTAGAACACTTTTGAAAGAAGAGAAGTGCCTTTAGTGTTTTCATGAGAATTTCTCCTTTGTCTGTGAACATCATCTCTAAAAAAATAGAGATGGATGGTGTAGTCTTACCCTTGAGTGTTATTTTTTGCACACACACACACACACACACACACACACACACACAGATATATATATATATATATATATATATATATATATATATATATATATATATATATATATATATATAACTCCTCATAGTTATAGGGAACCTCCCCTTAATGAGAGGAGAGATTTGTCCCCTTTTGATGTGGTAAACCTGCACACTTGGCCGACCAATCTCCTTATGCTGTGGTTGAAATAACCTATTTTTCCCATCAATTAGCTGGTGACAAAATATTCACCCAACAAACCTAATCTATACCTAACATTCAAAGAGATCACTTCAACACATCATGATGCAAATATAATTTGAGTAAAAATAGCTTGATTATCATTAATATAAGTACAAATCAAGGTATAGTTTTTTTAGGGCTTCACCATACCAAAACTTGGAATCCCTACAATAGCCAAAATAGCTTGCATTTATAGACTTTGGAGGAAGAGAGAGAGAGGAAGTTGAAGGGGCACAAGGACATGTGTCACCAAGTGAAAATTAGTTATAATTGCATGTGGAGGAGAGGTGGGGTGTACTATGACATGTCATGAAGGTATACTTATCAAAACAAGTGATGAAAATGATGCAAAGTGTCACAAAACCTGCAAACTTGGCATAAGAAACTGCCTATATGATTTGCCTTCCAAAACTACCCTTATCTCTACATATGGCCAGGTCTGATGATGAATTTAATCAAGAGGGGTTACAAAAAATTCCCCACATGCATTGGGCTAACCTCTAACGATCCCTATTCTCTTGGACATGCAAAACCATCCTTGGCAGTTTCAAAAGGGCTCTTTCCATGTACCTCCTCCACTTGGCTTTGGAAAAGTCTTTAGTTTCTCATGAAAATCCATGAAAATGGATGAATGACACTTGGTAATCTTATTCATGACTCTAGATTCTTCAATTCCCCTTTAAATGGACACCCCATGGAGGTTTTCACTCTTTTCATCCTTGTATGCATGATGCCAATCTTGACTAGTTGAAAGTATGGCCTTAGTTTAGCCACTTAGAGACCTCTTCACATGATCAAGTGACCATAAGGAGTTAGTTTAGGTCTAGAAATTTCCACCAAAATTGATTGCACCTTCTGGAACCTCATATACCCTAAAAAACACAAAAAATGGTCAAAATAATCCATGTTATACTCCATTCCATATATTTCCATACAATCAGGTCATATGTCTATAATCCTGGTCATGTCCTCTACAAATTTCCTTTTATGCCCCTAGATCGAATCCTCCATCTTGATAAACTTATGGCCTCATTTCTACAAGCAGGTATGTGAGAAGGGTTTGCAAGGGTTTTGAGGTGGTTTTTGTTCTTAACATTTGTTCATAAATAATAGACATTGGAACTCCTAAAAAATTACATTGAGGGGTCCTCAAAGACCCCATTTAACCTCTCTAATTGGTTCAGGATCCCATGCATAAGCTCATGAAAGATATGAGCATTCCAACTAGCCACTCGAGCCCCTTTTTGCACAATTTACAGGGTCTAAATGCTCTAAAACCAAGAAATGGATTCCATTTTCTAGAATATCCATGGTGAGGGTTAGAATGTCTCTAATATGCTCCTATAAATGTGTCCCAACCATTTGGACAATCATCTCATGCTACAAATGCAAGTGACTCACCATTTGCCTTAGGCCTAGACCTTGTTTGCATAAGCCTGACTGCTACCACACCCTCAAACTGACATTTGGTTGTTCTCCCTACACACATACAACTTAGTCACATCTAATATGTCCTCCCTAACATAAATGAAATCATTGGAATGCTTTGCAAGAGTTGGAAATTGAAGTGACCTTTCATACCAAGCCATTTGCTTACCTTTCTTTGCTAAGGTGACTGTACCTTGTGCATTATGGGATGCCATATTTTTTTTAGACCCTATAGAAAGGTGTATCAAGTCTAATTAGATGTATCCTAGCTTTTACAATCCTTACTTAGGCTCTCTTTTCCTTTTGGTTTGTCATCTCACCCATTTTCCCTAAAACTGCCATCTCATGCACACTCAAACAACCCCTATTCTGAGATAAAATAGTGGGTATCAGGTCTACTCTCTCATCAAATTAAACTATTTTAGGATGTCAAATAGGTCACAAGGATTCTCTACACCAATTTTTATCTCTTGAAATCATGTTTTGGCCTTCCAAAAGCAAGAAAAATAGAGACAAACTTATTGGAAAAACACTGTCTACAGGGTTGATTTGAGGGCTGACTATACTTTGATTGAAAGACATCCTTGATTCCATCATCTTCATGAGTTGGGCCTATGACATAGTCCATGTGAGCTTATACCATCTTCTTGACCATCATTTCATGTTTGGGATTCATGCTTAAACTTTTCTAGGTCTCTCCTTACTAAACCTTTCCCTTGTGACTGTTTGATTGAGACAGTCACACTTTTGGTCTGTTGATGATGGTTGGGCTTGATTTTTATGATTTTGAACCTTATCCTTCATTACATCATGAACTACACTATCACCCTCTACTTTGTCTTGCTTAGAGACCTTTAACTATCTCAACTCATGCCCAAGCTGTCAAATGACTTTGTTTTTTCATAGTGTACGGACTGAGACAATCCTCATGCTTGGATTTGGTCTTATGGATGGTGTTTCCAACTCCACAAGGTGTTTAATATCCTTGAGTGATCTTCATAACAACACATTATATCATTTCATCTCACTTACATGCTTCACTTTGAGCTCAAAAGACTTAACATCACCTTGATTGTTATTAATCCCTTATGACTGTGTTTTCACTTATGCCTTGGTTATAGGTGCATGTTTTTACCCTGCATGTAGATCTCCAACATGAGTTTTGGCCTCAAGAGTGTGTGTTTCCTTTTGGTTTTTCTCCATAGTATCATGTCACCCCATTTAACCTCATTGAATGCACTATTTGATCCCAAAAGGCCACTTACCCTCTTGACTAAGACCACACTCATATGACTTGGTTGTAGATGCATATTTTAGGCCTACTGTAGCTTATCAAGGGTAAGTTATATCATGTTGCGTATGTTTAGGGGTTGTTCAACTTGAATTTAGACTAATGACATTCACACTAGGACCTCTCTCCTCCATTAGAAGTCTTAACACCATATTCTTGTGGTAGTCCTTGAAATATGCATTCAATATCCTCACTATCTCCCTACCCTGTGTACAGATAAGGGACAGACCTATAGGGTTGTTTCACATAAGCATCCTCCTTCTTATGGACTGAATGCTTGGAGTGGTTTTCTATAGCCCTTGGAATTGTTTCCTCATGCTAGACATGCTTGGAACCTCCTCACATGATGCAAGTATTAACCTCTCCTTAGTAATCCTGTAGACATCACTGCCATCTTTTAGTGTCTTTTTGCCATTTTGGATGATGTCAAAACCATATTCTAATCCTCCATTTGTCCTCAAAATTGGCATGCTTGTATTAGATTGATAGGGATACAATGTGGGCATAAGAGAATCAGTGAATACTATCATGTGTTCATCATGTGGAAAGCACAAGAACCTCCTGGAGCTCTATTTGCAACTTTTAGGCACTGTGGGCCCATAATTGCAGTCATCTCCTTTTGATGTTTTGACACTTTTGAGCACTCTCTATCAAACCTAGACCTTTCCAAAGTGCATTACAAGTACATTTATGGACTAGAGACCATGTGAAGGCTATGTTTTAGTCATGATGACATCAACATGCTCCTGTAGGTGAAGGTTAGGGCTGGTGGATTGAGACAATCTCTTCAAGAGGGCAAGAAACATGAGAATAAGGCATTTTAAGCACCACCAAGCACTTTTCAACCCTTATAACATCAAAAACACTATAAGCATCATTGAAACAGACATAAAACACCTTTCTCAATGTGGAGAAACCATTTGAAAATCAACTGAAGTGTGTGTCCATGCAAACTAGCCATTTTGTAAGCCTAAAAGAGGCTTTATCACCAAATTGGACACTCCAAAGAAATAATAAGCATGTTAATGACTTGAAAAACATTTGGAGACACCTACAACATAATAAACCATTAATAAAAAATGAGAAATTTTAGAACAATCTCAAAATTTGACCCCCTCATGGATGAAAGTCCATTAAAAGTTGCTTGGATTTAAACTGATGGTTCATGAAGTTTACTCCACCAAAATTTAGTTTATTGATATAGATGTGAAGAGGACTTAGATTAATAACCAACCCTTGAAGCACTCCCTCCAACTCAAACTGTACGTCCCATGGTGAATGTTTGAAATTGGCCTTTGTTTGCATGCCAATGGAGAAAGAAGGGAAATGAGTTTTAGAAGTGATTTTTTTCATAATAATTGGAATCAAAACATGTAAATAGTTTTGGGGAGTTTATTATACACCCCATACATGTTTTTAGCTGTATACCCACTTTAGAAGTACATGCAAGTGCCCAAAAGGCCTATTTTTTAGAGATAATTGATTCTTCTCTAAAAAAATTGACTCATAACTTCCCACTGACATGATATTGACATGAAACATGTTTAAATTGACCTTGATGTCAAATTTTATGGCATTAAAGTTAGTATAAATTGTTTAATAGGCCAAAAGGTGGCCAAAAGACCCCCTTTTCCACATGAGACCTAACAAATGACCAATCTATGACTCGTGACCACATTGAAACATTTTAAATGCCATATTAGGACCAATTTGACACAAATTTACCTTTTAGTAAGTTTTATTGAGTTTTGACCATAGTTGACCGAGCTTGACTAGGAGAATACAAGGAGAAAGAACTTAGGCAACGACTAGGACCAGGCTAAGAAAGTGCATAGGACATTTTGAGACCCCTATAGGACATGTGCAAACTTCTCAAAAGTTTGAAATAGTATGGGTTGAACCAAACTTTACTTGGGGTCAAATTTGGTCAACAATACATAGAAAAACCATTTCAAAATAATTTATATCAATATCTATCACATTATAACCATATCCAAATACAATTGAGTGTTATATATAGAGTTTTACCTAGTGCTGTCTCTCCATATTCCAACATTTTGATATGTCTAAAAGGAGTGAATCTTCACATTCTGATGTAATATGACTCATAATTTTTAAATTATGGGGGCATATGACATGTATGTACACTCATTATTATAATTACTTCAATACATATTCTCATATACTTGATGAATAGGCATGGACATGGGCAAAGAAAATTATAAGTTATAGGTTTAAAAAAAATTCAAGTTTAATTGTCATTATATATCAATACAATTTAGATACAGAGGGCATGGTATTCATTCTTGTTCATGTTTCTACATGGAAATTTTCAATATCACTATTTTAAAATTTAAAAGTTTCAAAGGTACAAAGTTTAAAATAAAATATAGATCCATTTGCAGCAATGTGGTTCATTTCATTTTGAAAGTTGGCCATGTTAGTGTCTAGTGACACTCAATGTCTATGGTTGCACTTTAGTGAGCCACATTTGTTGGTTCTATTATAGCGATCCATGTTTGGTGGTTCCCCACTTTAATTATTTTACAAAGTACTCTACACATTCAAATGAGAATTGAAGCATGAAATATTTCCAACTCAAAAACTTTCATTGGTTTTAAAATTAACACTTGAGCACTGTCAATTCACCACAAGTTTAACATTTCTCTAAATACCTAAATAAAGGGGAACATACGTATCCACTTTCAAGTTATAGGGATCTTAGATTGCATACTCTTTCACTTGTATTCTTTCCTTACTCTCTTTTCAAATTTCATATTTTAAGTTTCAAAATTTCAATTTTTAAATATGGAGAATGTTAGAGTTGGTTCTCATGTTCGTTATGTTTTATACATAGTTTTTGTTTATTTTCTAGTTTTTTCTTTTGTGGATTTATTCCACATTGGTTAGTTTAACTTAATTTTTATTTGGCCTTACATATATACGCAAGGCTTCTCCTTTGTAACATATAGAAGTTATTTTATGATTATTATAAGATATTACCTTTATCTTTGCATATAATATTTGCATCTCGTACAACTCTTCTTGTGATGTTTTTAATGTTAATGCTTCAAATCTTGAGTTTGAAATGAGTTTGTTAACGTTCCTTTGATGGTATTAGAGTAGTAGGTGTTGCAACTATATATTTGTGTGTTTATTGATGCAAGGGTTTGTTCATATATAAAATTTTATTCTTGGTGTAATAGAGGTGTTTTGTATGGATCTTTGATGTTTTCTTTAGCCATTGACATTTTTTTAGAGAAATTGTAAAGGCTTTTTACAATAAATTATGACTATCTTGCAGATCAGTTTTATCCTCACACAGGTGTCTAATTCAAAAATTTATTTAACTGATGAAAAGAGGACTTCGAGAGGTTTATATAAAGTGGCCATAATAAGGATTCCAAGTGTTATTTAAGGAGATAAGAGGCTCTAAATTTAACTATGTGAATTCGATTTTCAATGATTTTTTATGTGCGATTAAGAAAAATTGGATCTTGTATTTAAAATGAAAAATCAACATGAAAGATTGATCTATGTGGAAGATTGTTATTTTCTTTTGCTGTAAATTTTATTCAAGTCCATTTGTTCCATATCTAATAGAAATAATTTAATTTTCTCCAAGCATTTAATTTTTTGTGCAATGTTTACTTATTTAACCCATTTTAATGATGAGAAACTTGTAAAAGTTATAACTTTTTAATCGTGACTTGAAATAGAGTACTATTTTTTTTAAAGTGTATGTTTTTTAATTCTCCATCCATTGGGGTCATTTATCTTGTAAAACACACTCAATTATAAAGTGCCAAATTTTGGGGGTAGGGGCCTTACAACACACCTTTTATTTCTCCATTGATAATATTCATCATAAAGATAATTGACATGTTGATGTCATGGCTAGTGCTAAACATTTAATACTAATTGATATTATTGATGATCATGCAATACTTACTATCTAAAAACTATGCAATCCTTTAGTATATAATGAAATTATTGATGGATTAAAAGTTCTTATAATCACTTAAAGTGTATATAATCTTGAGTCACACACACACACACACACACACACACACACACACACACACACACTTACTTTTCCCTCTTGTTAATGTGTCAATAGTAGTTTTGAAAAAAGAAAATCAAAAGAAGAAGGTAGAATGACATCCTCTTCCCTTGGTTGGTTCAAATTGAATTTTGATGGGGCCTTTACGGGCAACCCTAGAGCCTCTAAGGCTAGTTGCATCATCAGAGACTGCAACAGTTCCCTTATTAGAGTTGTGTCTAAGAAATTGAAGGATGGTACAAATAATGAAGTAGAAGCTCAAGCCTTGGTGCTTGGCTTAGATCTAGCTTCTCAGTGTGGTATTGTAAAGCGACAGGTGGAAGGGGATTCATAAATAGTCATTATGACTTTAAAGAAGTCATCAACCTCTTCATAGAACCTGGAAAATATTATTTCTAAAGCCTGGGATTATCTTGAGGAGTTTGATGCATGGGAAGGTTTTCATTGTTACAGGGTAACTAATGTTGTAGTGGATTTTCTCGCCAATTACAGAGTCAATAAAAATACATAAATCATTATTAATAATCATAGAGGGGCATGGGAGGAGTTTGAGGGCATATCTAATATAATTTTAGTCTCTTAATTGGTCATAATTTGGCTCTTTGTTTTTTGTCTTTCCCAAGTGTGAATAGAAGGTGGTGGCAGTGAATGAGTATTGAGGAATGATAATCATTCATGAAGCCATTTGTTCAAGACATTTCTCTTTCTTCCTTTCAAAACCCTCTTCTCCTTCTCTATGTTATGGTCTTGCTTTGAAATTCTCTTTTGCCAAGGAGGCAGGAATGGATCAAAATATAGCTTCAACTCTCAGGTTACCAGTTGTTCATGGGGATAGTACTATTAGGGAGAGAACATTTTATGGAGGTGCAATGAGAGCGTGCCTCAAGAACATTTTGTGGGCCCCAATAAAATAAATATTGTAGGCAATTATCTTTACTCTAGGTGAAGAGTATTTAGTGAAATGTGTTCTGAGCAGAGTAAACTCTGATATTGTTGCTCTGTTTATTTCAAACATCTTGGTGGTGGTTCAAGATAAAAATCTGGTGGATAGGGTTTTGGATTTATTCTTGGTTCTGATGCATAAAAAAGGCTTGTTGAAGCAATTGGTAAATTTCAATGTAGGACATTCTAGGAGCTCCCTTTCTTAGGCAAGAATGGATTTTGGTTTATTCCAATTTCCATTTTTAGGAACCTCAAAATTTAGTTTATCTCTCTGATGGGGTATGTCAAAGATCTGGGGAACAAGCTCCATCATCCTCTACTAGAAGGTGGGTAATTCATCTCCTTTCCTCTCTAGGCACAGGTTTGGTGTCCCATTGCAGGTCTTGAACTTTGGAAGTAAGCTTGCCACTGTAGAGAAAGAGTGGAGGTGGTGTTGTTTTTATGTCAAATGGTGGATAAACCCCAATGAGTTTCTCTTTCATAGATCATTTGTGCCCCTCATCATGTAGCAACAGTGGCTATGTGAGACCATTTTGTGAGCAACCAAACAACACTATATGTAGGTAGGAATAAAGGTTGGTTTCATCAAGCTATGGTGAGTGAAGAATGTGTAGCAGTTCTTGAAGTAAAGTTGGAAGATGAGGTGGGTGTCTGAGTCTTGTAGTATTTGGTTTGCAGGTGGAAGGATATCATTTTGGTTTATTTGTGTTTTTTTTATGACCTTTTCCATCCATTTAGTTAATCTGGTGCCTTGAACTATATTTTTGTTGCCATTTAGTGGCTTTGTATCCCGAAGGACCTCAATTTCATTTTTAAATTTTCCATGGTTAGGTTTTTTGTATAAACTTATCATTTATAATTTAGGGCAAGGGACCCATCAACCCTGATACTTATCAAAAATACAAATATATATATATATATATATATATATATATATATATATATATATATATATAATCATGAGAGGATAAAAATAAATTTCAACCCATAACCATACATTACGTACTCATTATTGGATCCCTTTTCAAATTCTCTTTTGATGGACAATTATTATGATGTATAAATCATGCTGTAGTTCAAATTATTTTACTTGAAATTCATTGCATTGAATGTGGATGCCACTTTAGTGGTAAGACCACATATTTCAAACTCTTACATCAAGGATACTATTAGCCAATGATGAAACAAGAATGTTAGGAATATGTTAAACTATATTACCCATGTCAAAGGCATAACAATATCAATCATGTTCCATCATATGTGCTACAACCTATTGTCTCTCCATGACCTTTCTCTCTTTAAGGATTTGAATTAATTGAAAAAATAAATATATATTCATTAGAAGGATATAAATTTGTTATTATAGCCACCAAATACTTTGAAAAATGGGTAGATATTATACCTTTACAATTGATAATATGTGAGTATATTTGTAATTTTATACTAACATATATTATCATGTGATTTGGTTTTCCTTATACAATTATAATGGATAATGGTTCATAATTTAAAAATAAAATAGTGATATTTTTTGTGCTAATATAAAATCCATTATAATTTCTCCACTTGTTACTACCCAGAATAAAATTATCAAGCTAAAGAAAAGACTAGAACAATCAATAAAATATTAAACAAGACCATTGCAAAATATGGAATAGATTGGCATAATCAAAACATCTATGCTCTTTGGGCATATCACATAATCATAAACACAATAATAAATGCTACACCTTACTCTCTTATTTATGGAACATAATTTGTACTCCCTCTTGAGATTGATAACAAATGCATAACGAATACAAGGAAAAATGCTTCCATGAATTAGAAATTCTTGATAACAAATGCACACAGTGTCTCAAAAATTTAATATTTTATCAAATACATATGAAATGAGCATATGGAAAGAAAATTGGTTATCACAAATTCCAAATTGGTGATCTTTTTCTTAAAGAAAATAAAAACAAACCATTGCTAACAAAGAAAGTAGAGAAAAAATCAAACTTAATTGGTTGGGTCCATTTCTAATCATTATAAATATTGGTACAAGAACTTACATATTAGCCAAACTTGAAGGTAAACTTATAAAAAAATTCATGAACATCATGTATTTATGTCCTTATTATACATGGATAGATATTTATCATTCAAAATATTTTTATTTTTTTAAAAATTAGGACCTCCAAGCATTTTATTATGTTACTAATTCACTTCTTTCGATATGTTATTTATTTCATAGTAAGTAGATAGTATATTTAAAATTTCTTAGACACACTATTTTTATGATGTATGTGAGTGTGATACATGACATATTATTACATGGTTTTTCAATGTCAACGTTCACTTATTACCCAAAGACTTTGTTAAGTTGGGGACATCTCTTTGTTATTTGTGAAAAATTTAACAGGTTATATCCATACACACTCTCTCTCCCATGTTGAGATATATATAATAGACATGTTTTTCTAATCATTCATACATTATATTTTGTTATACGGATATAATGGTTGTTAAAAATAACTACGGATATAATGGTTGTTAAAAATAACATTGATACATATGGGTTATGTAGACTAGTCTCATTTTATCTATGCTTCTTTTCAAATTCCTATTTTACTACATGATAAGTTAGGACTTGCATGCTTATTGTGTGTGACCCTTGGCCTTGTGTGTGCAAATATGCATGTTATTTATCATATAAAATCATCATGTTATTTGTGTGTGCCCTTTGGCCTCGCTTATTTATGTGACATTCACACGTCCCTTGTATGTGAAATTTGGGCCTTATATGTGATATTATATATAAATTATGTGAAATTTGGTGACATTACTTATATGTTCATTTCTTGTTACTATGGTGCCATGATTCCTATCATGTATCACTTGTATTTACTATTTTTTATGCCATGTAAATATTGTTTATGTGCTTTAGTACTATATCTATCTAACACATGTTTCATATGTAATTCAATGTTATATTAAATACTATGATGCAATACATATAAAATGCTCACATGATACTACGTGGTTATATATAACATACTCTACAAGTTTTATTTTGAGATAAGTGACGTGTAGAATACATACCTCATCTAGAAAGGGGGCATCACAGTTGGCTTGATTTAAAAATTCAAGTCCTCACGAGATTTTTTTATACAGGTATGAAAAAATATAATATGACTCAGAATTTTTAGATTATGGGGGCATATGACATGTATGTACAGTCATTATTATAGTTACTTCAATACATATTCTCATATACTTGATGAATAGGCATGGACATGGGCAAAAAAAATTACAAGTTATAGGTTTCAAAAAAATTCAAGTTCAATTGTCATTATATGTCAATATAATTTAGATATAGAGGGCATGATATTCATTCATGTTCATGTTTCTACATGGAAACTTTCAAATTTTACTTTTTCAAAATTCAAAAGTTTCAAAGGTACAAAGTTTAAAATAAAATATAGATCCATTTTCAGCAGTGTGGTTCATTTCATTTTGAAAGTGGGCCATGTTAGTGTCTAGTGACACTCAACATCTATGGTTAGACTTTAGTGAGCCACATTTGGTGATTCTATTATAGTGATCCATGTTTGGTGGTTCCCCACTTAAATTATTTTATAAAGTACTCTACACATTCAAATGAGAATTGGAGCATAAAATATTTTCAACTCAACAACTTACATTAGTTTTCAAATTAACACTTGATCACTCTCAATTCACCACAAGTTTAACATTTCTATAAATACTTGAATAAGGGTAACATACTTCTCTACTTTCAAGTTATAGGGAATTTAAATTGCATACTCTTTCACTTGTATTTTTCCCTTGCTCTATTTTCAAATTTCATATTTTAAGTTTCAAATTTTCAATTTTTAAACATGGAGAATATTAGAGTTGGTTCTCATGTTTGTTAGGTTCTATAGATAGTTTTTGTCTATTTCCTAGTTTGTCATTTTATGGATTTATTCCACATTGGTTAGTTTGACTTACTTTTCATTTGTCCTTGCCTATATATGCAAGGCTTCTTCTTTGTAACATATAGAAGTTATTTTATAGATATTATATTATATTGCCTTTGTATTTGCGTATAATCTTTGCATTTCTTACAACTCTTCTTGTGATATTTTTACTGTTAATACTTCAAATATTGGGTTTGGAATGATCTTGTTGATGTTTCTTTCATGGTATCAGAGTAGTAGGTGTTGTAGTAATTCATTTATGGGTTTTCTACCGCCAAGGTTTTTTCATATATCAAAATTTCTTCTTGGTGTAATAGAGGGGTTTTATATGGATCTTTGAGATTTTCTTTGACCATTGATATTTTTTAGAGACATTGCAAATCAGTTTTTCCTCACATAGGTGTCTGATTCAACAAATTATTTAATAGATGGAAAGAGGACTTCGAGAGGTTTCCATATAGTGGTCATAATAAGGATTTTGAGAATTATCGAAGGAGCTACGAGGCTCTAAATTTGACCATGTGAATATAATTTTCTACAGATTTTTTATGTGCGACTAAGAAAAAAACAAATCTTGTATTTAAAGTGTAAAATCAACATTGAAGATTGATCTATGTGGTAGGTTGTTATTTTCCTTTGCTAACAATTTTATTCAAGTCCATTTTTCTCATACCTGGTATGAATAATTTAATTTTCTTCAAGTATTTAATGTTTTGTACAATGTTTACTTATTTGACCTATTTTAATGATGAGAAACTTGTAAAAGCTATAACTTTTGAACCATGACTCGAAATCAAGTACTATTTTTTTTTAAAAGTGTCTCTTTTTTTATTATTCATACATTGAGGTCATTTATCTTATGAAACACAATCAATTATAAAGTGCAAAATTTGGGGGGAACTCACACTTTTTTGAGGGGGATCATTCTTTCTTCTTCTCAACTTCTTCGTTGTATTTTGGCAATGGAGTCCCTCAACACCTCAAATTACACTACTTGGAAAATAAAAATCAAGATACATCTTCAACTGAAAGGTTTGTGGATAATGGTACTTAGTGACCTTTCCAACTTCATAGACGAGGAAGATATTATTTGGATTTAATCCATGCAAGATGAAACTCTTTATCTGATTTGCCTCCATATTTTAGATAGTTTACAGTGCTATGTTACATACGCCACATCACCAAAGGAAGCTTGGGATGCCATTGTAACCTTATTTGAGAAAGATACTGAGTCTTTTGGGTCTTTTGTACCATATTTTACTCCACCTCCTTTTGTTCCACTTCCTTCTCCTCTTGTAAGTGAGGATTTATATTTTGATGATGACACTGACATTGTTTAATATTTGAGTCTTGACAGTAACATGGTGAGGCACTGATGTGGATTTGATACCACTGGATGTTATATCCAATAGAACTCACTTTTTTCATATACAAATTATCATAAACACATGAATTTAATTCTCAAACACAATAAATATCTCATTAATCTTCACTCTCAATTAAATAGATTTCTCACAAAGCATTATAAACTCAAAGGCCATGCCAACAATGCATGCCATCAACAAGATTAAAAAAACTATCCCAAAACACATTAAAATCTTGGAATCCCAAGCCAAAGAGGCTCCCAAAGCTTTCTTCCCAAACTAACCTAATTACAAAGCAAAGGAATACATTTATTTATAGAAATATAAAGATAGAATGAGAGGGAAATAAAGGAAGCTCATAAATTTGATCTCCTCCACTTAGATGGACTATATATCAATAGTAAAATGTCCTCTACCATGTGATCCACTTTACTTTGGATCCCTCCAATAAGTGGAATCTTTAAAAGGTGTTCCCCACTCCACATGTGCTGCCAAAAACTAGTGAAATTTCCTTTTGACCAAGTTTAAAGTCATTAACTTTGCTCCTCACATGAAATTCATCCCACTCTCATAATGGAGGTCACCATCAACTTTAACACGTGAAATATCCTTCAAGGGCCATGCCAAGCCACATCACCATTCTACATCATCACCTGCATCACCTACCATATCACTGTGAATAGTACCCATGAATAGTACTCATGAATAGTGATAATAAATAGTGTTTTCTCACCACATCATTCTACTCCAGTTTAAAACAATCCAACTCCTATGAGTTGTTCAAATTGTATCTATGTCATTTATTTTGAATAAAAAAGAAAAACACACCACTCTATTTTTGGGTGATGCAAGATTGCTTGAGCCCTTGGATGCTCCTGCATCAAACATCTAAGGTAGATAATGTGATCTAATGATCACATAGAGGGGGTGAGTGGTATAACCACCCTTTTGGTCATGATGAAAAATTACTTTGGCATCCCCTTCCATAAACCATGTACACTTTCAAAATTTTACTTCTTTCTCCTTCTCTTTTAGCATCTATGTACAGGCTCCAAAATGATCCCCATGGGACCACATACTATCCTCCTCCTCAAAAAACACATCCATATAGTAATCATTCTACATGTGGGTTGAATCCCACCATCATAAACCAACCCCCTCCACCAATATGTTCTAGAATGCATCCTCTCTATCCACATGAGTTTAAGCCTAACACTATCCATCCACGTCCACCAAAAGCCTACTTGGATTTCTTCACTCATCATCTAACCACTTGTTAGATTATCCACACCATCATAAACCATCATATGTAGTTCCTTACCCATGGTTGTAATATCATTCTTCATCTCACTCTCATGTGCATCCACTTGCACAAAAATCTCATTTGTATGTGCACTCTCTTGCACAAAAATATCCTCATGTGCACATACTTGCACATCTATCACATCCACAATTTATTTCATCAAAAAATTTAACTCTACATGGATACACTCTTCTTCATCTTCATCTCTATCATCCTTCACAAGGATGTCTTAATATGCTTCATCAACATGAATCACTTTAACATCCTCTTGTATGAGGATTTCTTATTTTTTCTGCAACTCTTCACAACTTTAATATTCACTCTCATCTAGCTCCTCATGGCTGAAATTTTCACCCTCATGAAACTCTACATTGTTGCATTATTCACTCTCATCTCCCACTCATGGAATTCCAAAATTTGTTCCCCATCCTCAAACCATGGGTCTCCTTCATCAGCTTCCACATAAATTACCTTTCCCTCTTTATCAAGCCTCTTGTCTTCTCTTAATTCTTGAAGCTTCTCCATCCACTCTCTTTACATTTTTGGGTGCACAAATTCACTCATTAACTTGGAAACCATATGTTCCCAATTCTTCACTTTCTCTTTTCCTCTCCTCCTCCTTTCCATTTGATGATATTCCTAACACTTGGCTGCAACTCCACTCATCCTCTTGCTTGCAACCTTTCCCCTTACAGGGTATTCAATATTCTCCTCTTCAAGACATATCTCCAGATCAATTATCCATTACATGAGCCCTTATTAACCTTCTTGACCATATAGCAAAGAAATTCTTCCAATCTTCTTCTCCATTTCTTCAAAACCTGCAAAACATAAAACACACATTCATTTTCTCAACGTAACACTCTCCTCTCCATATGCATCTTACTTAATCTGATACCACTTGATGTGGCTCTAATACCACTTGATGTGGTCTCCAACCACAAATCACTCTTATCACATGAAAATTATCATAAACACATGAATTCAATTCTCAAACACAATAAATCTCTTATTAATCTTCACTCTCAATTACATAGCTTTCTCACAAAGCATTACAAACTCAAAGGCCATGCCAAAAATGCATGCCATAAACAAGCTTAAATAAACTATCCAAAAACACATTAAAAACTTGGCATCCCAAGCCAAGGAGGCTCCCAAAGATTTCACACAAGCTTTCTTCCCAAACTAGTCTAAATACAAAGCAAAGGAATACATTTATTTATAGAAATACAAAGATAGAATGAGAGGGAAATAAAGGAATCCCATAAATTCGACCTCCTCCACTTAGATGGACTATTCATCCATGGTAAAATGTTCTTCACCATGTGATCCACTTTACTTTGGACCTTTCCAAAAAGTGGAATCTTCAAAAGGTGTTTCCCACTTCACATGTGCTTCCAAAAACTAGTGGAAACTCCTTTTGACCAAGTTTAAACCCATTACCTTTACTCCCCACATAGAATTTGTCCCACTCTCATAATTGAAGTCAATATCAACATTAGCATATGTGAAATATCTTCCACGGGTCATGCCAAGCCACATCACCATCTCTGCATCACCTGCCACATCACTATGAATAGTACCCATGAATAATACTCTTAAATTGTGTTGCATGAATAGTGTTTTCTGGACACATTATTCTCCTCTAGTTGAAAACAACTCAGCTCTTATGAGTTTTTCAGATTGTATCCATGCCATTTATTATGAAAAAAAGGAAAAACACACCTTCTATTTTTAGGTGATGTAAGATTGCATCGGACATTCGAGGTAGATAATGTGATAGAATGATCACATAGAGCGTATGAGTGGTAAAACCACCCTTTTGGTCATGATGAAAAATTAATTTGGCATCCCCTTCTATAAATCATATGCACCTGGATAATTTTACTTTTTTCTCCTTCTCTTCCAACATCTACGTACTGGCTCCAAAATGATCTCCACAGGACCACATACCGTCCTCCTCCTCCAAAAACACATCCATATAACAATGGATCCACATGTGGACTAAATCCCACCATCATAAACCAACCTCCTCCACCAAGATTCTATACAATGCATATTCTCTATCCACATGAGCTCAAGCCCACTACTATCCATCCACCTCCACCAAAAGCCCACTTGGCTTTCTTCACTCATCATCCAACCACCTGTTGGATTATCCACACCATCATAAACCACCATATGTAGATCCTTACCTATGGTTGCAATATCATTCTTCATATCAATATCATGTGCATCCACTTGCATAAAAATCTCATCTACATGTGCACTCAATTGCACAAAAATATCCTCATGTGCACATACTTGCAGATCTATCACATCCATGATTTCCTTCATGGAAAAGTTTAGCTCTACATGGTTGTCCTCTTCTTCATCTTCATCTCTATCATACTTCACAATGATGTCTTAATATTATTTATCAACATGAATCACCACCATATCCTCTTGCATGAGCTTTTTCCTTCAACTTTTCATAGTTGCAATATTCACTCTCATCCAGCTCCTCATGGCTGCAATTTTCACCCTCATGCAACTCTACATTATTGCATTCTTCATTCTCATCTTCCCACTCATGGGATTCCATAATTTCACCCCAATATTTAAATAATGGGTCTCCTTCATCAGCGTCCACATAAATTAGCTTTCCCTCTTTATCAAGCCTCTTGTCTTCTCTTAATTCCTGAAGCTTCCTCATCCACTCTCTTTGCATTTTTGGGTGCACAAATTCACCCAATTCTTCACCTTATTTTTTCCTCTCTTCCTCCTTTCCATTTGATGATATTCCCAACACTTTGTTAGAACTCCACTCATCCTCTTGCTTGTGACCTTCAGTCTCATGGGGTATTCAATCTTCTCTTCTTCAAAACATATCTCCAACTCAGCTATCCATTGCATGAGCCCTTCTAAACCTTCTTGTCTATATAGAAAAGGCATTATTCTAATCTTCTTCTCCATTTTTTCAAAACTTATAGAAAATAAAATATATATTCATTTTTTCAACTCAATAGTTTCCTCTCCACAGGCATCTTACCTGCTCTGATACCACTTGATGTGGTGTCTGTTGATCAATTTTTGTTCCTACAAGCCAAAATTGGGCATCCCCTCCTTTTTCTTTACAAAGGTCATCTAATCCATGTTTTGGATAGATCATCCCTCTATTTTCGTGTGCAAAATGTTCTCTACTAGACCTTTCTCATGAAAAGATAGGTGTTTCCCTCATTCTGCTTTGCCAGGTGTAAATTGAGTTTTCCAAGTGTCTTTACCTATTTGCCTTATCAATTGAAGTTGATGTAAAACCTAAAGTAGAAGCTCCTGGGAAGTCTGGAATGGTCTATCTAATGCAAATCAGGTTTGTGTAGGTGCATTACTTATCTAATTTTATAAGTAAAATCCATTGAAGAACTCAAAATGGTCTAAGTAGTTTGTAAAAGGCAACAAAATTCCTTCAGAGGGCATTTTGATAGCTTGAAGGATGTTTTTAAAAGTCCAAAGGGTATGTGCCCTTGTAGAGGGCACTTAGGTGGTGTGTAAGACCCTTATAATTATTCTGAAAGGTAACTTTGGACTCAAAGTTTCCTTATGAAGGGCACCTTGGTCAGTGACAGGACCAAATCAAAAGTTCTGAAGGGGCATTTTGAGGCACAAAGTGCCCTTGCGAAGGGCACCTTGAGAAAGATGAAGACCATTTTATAAAGCTTTAAGGAAACTTTTGGATGAAATAAACACATGTGTAAGTCAACCAACTGAAGAAGGAGACAAATTGCAAAGGCTCAAAGGGCACTTGCCCTTCGAGTAAAGGAAACAAGCCAAGAGAGAATTTCCTTCAGACAAAATGTCTGAAGGCAATGTTTGAAGGAATTTAGAGAAAAGCCCACCTACAGAGAAGACCCAAAAAGAGCAAGCAAAGAAAATGTAAAAACAAAAGAGAAATCAAAAGAAAGAGACAAAACACGGGCAAAGTAAAGAGCAAAAAAGAACAAAAAACATATAACAATTCCAGCAACTGATGAAGTCAAAAGGCAGAATCAGAGACCACTCAGACCAAGAAAAGTGTCATAGATAACTCAGCCAAGGGAGTTAATACATTTAGGTAGAATATATCTACTGAAAACCAATAAAATAAATTAGTTTTTGAACTATAAAGAGCTGCATCTTATGTTTTCATGCAAAACCATTAATGCACAACCAATTGTGCCTAGCATTGAAGAAAGCATGGTCCAGCTACAACAACTTAGGGATGGATTTGTCAGTTGCTAGAAGGAGTATCCCATGATTTTGTAGGCCCAAGACAATAAGGATAGTGGTTTGGACAGCCTACAACATGGCTCCCATAGGCAGTTTGAAGAAAGTGACAGCAGCATGGCGTTTTGATCTCTGTAAAAGTGTTTAACTCAATACGGTTTTCCATTCCTTGATTTGTTAGCTATCTTGTTTTTAGTTCTCTGTATATTTTTAACTTCTCATTTGAGAAAGGATATCTTAGGTTGTACGGTGAAGCCCTGAAGGAATTTACCTTGAATCAAAAAAGCATTTTTACCTCCATTTGAGCTTGTACTTTTACATATGTCTATGGTTTTATCTTGTGTTAAGTCATTTTATTTTCATGCTTTCATAAGTTTATTCCATCATATCTAGTATGTTATGAGTTATTCTCTTACAGGTCAACAAAAAGTGTCCGGAATAGAGTATAGGTGCATGTAAACAAGCTATCCATAGTGTGTCTTAGAACACCTATGGTAGTTCTCCCTCCCTGTATTTCCATAGGACCCCCTATTGAAACATTGAAAGTGTATACTTGTTGTCCATGGTTCAAAGTGTATGCCAAAGCTGAGTAGATCAATTATTTTGGTGCATCACCTCTTAACTTAGGTCCCATTTTTATTATTTTCTCTCCTTTTTCATCTCCCCATAATTAACAGTAGGAAATCCATAGCCTCAAGGTGCACCAAGGGGAGCTATCCCCTAATCTAGAGATTTATCCCTCATGTTTGCAACCCACATCAAGAGGGATGTCTCCATTATGTCATGTGGATGAAGAGATCTGAGCCTCCCTTTAGAGGGTGAAATGTACAATGTCAATAGTTTTTGGCATGCTCAATGGGACAATTTGTCCAAAGAGTTGAAGGATTTTTTGGTGTGTTCTTCAACCAATCAACCTTTTGAGGCATTTCAACTAACACCGATGGTGACTTTGAGTTGACTCAATTGGTTATGCAATCTTGTTGCCATCAAGAAATCACATTTTGGTATGTATAATCCTATTGCTCAGTAGCATGGGTCTTATGTTCATATAATTTTGATCAAGATTAGGTTGTTCATGGAATCACATCAAGTAGCTCTCCTAGTTTCCCTTCACCTAGTGTAAAGGAAATAATGCTAGAGTTTGAGAAGCAAGTGATGGAGATAAACAGATTGAAGGAGTAGAATAGATATTATCAAGAGCTTATGTACATAGAGGAGTGCTTGTTTAGGCAAGCTTAGGCCTTGCAATCCATGAAGGAAGAAGTAAAAAAATGGAAGAGTCCATTCATTTAAGGCAATCAACCTTGTGTGCCTTCTCCCATTCCAAATCAACCCCCTCTTATTCTAAATAAATCCCCCTCTTGTGCAACAAATATTTTGTACCAAATAGCACTTACTTACTCTAGCTCATCTAATGCATTAACCACTCCTACTCTTAATCCCTTGCACCTAAATTTTTAACACCAAAGGGCATTAGAGCAGCCTCCCATGGAATTGAACCTTCTCAATTCCTTAGATTGTGAATCCTCCTTTAAAGGGAATCATCTTATGCCTTTTGAAAAATAACATGTCTCTCTTCAAGAAACTCTTCCTGTGTATCACTAGTCTCTTCCTAGTCTTCCTTAACCTCCTTAAGTCTTTCAAATTGATGTCAAGATTCTGAGTTGGAGGAGGGAATACCATGAACTAGCTCATGGCCTTGGAAATGATGAAGTTATTGCCTATTCTCAAGAGAAGATTTTCAGCCCCAAGGTCACGAGTTGGAAGGAAACAATGGAATCATGGGGTGGGAAGGAGGAGGAGAAAGGTTTTGATCAAAACCTTAAATAAGGTGAAGTTGTTCCTACTCATGATGATCCTCATGATCTCCAATAAAGTCTCTTCCAAGAGAAAATAGGTAGGAAAATTGTAGAGTTTAATTCCAGAATGAGGTTCCTCAACCAAGGTGTGATGGATGGTTTAGACCAAACAACAGAGTCTATGTTTGAACACATGCCATCTACACTCCTTCAGGAGAGATATCAAGCCACATATAATGTAGATGAAGTTCTAGCCAAATGGAAGGAAGAGAATCATTTGATTCTAGGTCAAGGATTGCCTCCTCTTCCACATGAGTTTGTCTATCAACCGTCCACTCCATTCCTTCTTAAGGAGGAACCTATTTTGAAAGAGGCAAGTGAAGAAGAGAGGATTCAATTTGTAGCTAACCAAGAGGCTATCATGAGTGATAATGAGGATGAGATCATCATGGATGATCCCTTTGAAGACATCATAAAAAATGGAGAAGACATAGGTCATACATACATGTAGAGGTTCCAGCAATATGAAGAAGAGGTTGACAAACTTTATTTGTCAATAATGGATGATGAGGAATGTAAGCATGGTGAGCTCTCTCCTCCCTTATTTGATGAACTTACTTGTTGCTTTGATGATGAGAATGACCATGCCATGGAACTCAAGCTGGAGGAGGATCAGGAGCATGTCTTTGAACAACTAGAGACTCTTGTTTTTTAGTAAGAAAAGGAGAGGCCTATCCATCTTGATGAAAGCTTTGAAGAAGAGAGCCTTGAGTAAGAAGGTGACATTATGTGGGATTAGTAAGTAGTTTGTGATCTGATTTTAGACATCACAACAAGCACCCTTATTCAATAAATCCATGATGAAGTAGAAGATTAGTTTCATAGGCTCTTTAATGAGGCAGAAGGGAACAAGTCAATCCATGATGCATATAAAGGGGGTTATGAGCTAAATGAGCCCTATGGTGATGAGCTAATAGCCATTGATTTCTTGGTGAGATATATTAGCATGAAGGGCTATCATGAGGTAGTATCCAAAGAGAAAAGTAAATACATATATGTTGGAGACATGTTTGACCCTAATTCACTTGGATACAAGCCAATCAAGGTGGCAGGCAAGAAGGGCAAGTCACCAAGTTTCCATTCCATTCAGTCACTTATCTGGCAATATAAGTTTTCTTGACATGAAGGAGACTTGAGAATTTTTCCCTCTGATCCAAGAGGGAGGAAAATATATCTAGGTAACTGTACATAGTAGTTTGCTTTCAGCTATCTTTGTTTTCCCTAAGTGTTGTTCACATGTGTGTAGTGTTTTTAGCCTTTGAATGTGTTTTTTCCTTGTTGTTTGGGGTAAAATATTTGTTGGTTCATAGGTCCTTACAAATCTATTGTTGACTTCTCCAAGATGCATCTTGAATCCATGCCTAATGGACTTTGTGGCTACCAATCTTCCCAAGCATAGCAGACATGCTTCCCTTGTGAGTCACCAATTATGTTGACCAATTTTTGGTCCTACAAGCCAAAATTGGGCACCCCCTCCTTTATCTTTGCAAAGGTCATCTAATCCATGTTTTGGCTAGATCATCCCTATGCTTCCTTATGTAAAATGTTCTCTGCCAAACCTTTCTCATGAAAAATTCAGGTGTTTCCCTCATTTTGCTTTGCCAGGTGTAAATCAGGTTTTCCAAGTGTCTTTACTTATTTGCCTTATCAACTAAAGTTGATGTAAAACCTAAATTAGAAGCTCTTGGGAAGTCTAAAATGATCTATCTAGTGTAAATTGGGTTTGTGTAGTTGCATTACTTGTCTACTTTTATAAGTAGAAGCGATTAAAGAACCCAAAATGGTCTCAATAGTTTGCAAAAAGCAATGAATTTCCTTCAGAGGGCATTTTGACAGCTTGAAGGATGTTTACAAACGTATGAAGGGTATGTGCCCTTGTGGAGGGCACTTAGGCAGCACATAGGACCCTTATAATTATTTTGAAAGGCAACTTTGGACTCAAAGTGTCCTTACGGAGGGTACCTTAGTCGGTGGTAGGACCAAATCAAAAGTTCCAAAGGGGCATTTTGAGGCATAAAGTGCCCTTGCAGAGGGTACCTTCAGAAAGATGAAGACCATTTTAGAAAGCCTAAAGGGCACTTTTGGATGAAAAAACCCTTGTGGAGGGCAACTAGCTGAAGAAGGAGACAAATTATAAAGGCCCAAAAGGCACTTGCCCTTTGGGAAAAGGAAACAAGCCAAGAGAGAATTTCCTTCAGATAAAATGTTTGAAGGAATTCTTTTAGACATTTATTTGAAGGAATTTGAAGAAAATCCCGCCCATAAAAAAGCCCTGTAAAGATCAAGTAAAGAAAAAGCAAAAGCAAAAGAGAAATCAAAAGAAAGAGACAAAACACGAGCAAAGTAAAGAGTGAAAAAGGATAAAAAATGTAGAATAGCTCTAGTATCTGATGAAGTCAAAGGGTATAATCAAAGTTCACTTAGACCAAGACAAGTGGCATAAATAACTCAGCCAAGGGAATTAATACGTTTAGGTAGAATATATCTATCGAAAACCAATAAAATAGATTGGTTTTCAAACTATGGAGAACCACAGCCTGTGTTTTCATGGAAAACCATTAATGCATAGCTAGTTATGCCCAGCATTAAAGAGAGCATGGTCCAACTAAAACAACTTGGGGATGGATTTATCAGTTTCTAGAAAGAGTATCCCATGCTTTTGTAGGCTCAAAATAGTAAGGATGGTGGTTTGGATAGCCTACAACATGGCTTCCATAGGTACTTCAAAGAAAGTGATAGCATCATGGTCTTTTGATCTCTATAAAAGTGTCTAACTTAGCATGGGTTTCCATTCCTTGATTTGTCAGCTATCTTGTTTCTAGTTCTCTATATATTTGTAACTTCTCATTTGAGAAAAGATCTCTCAGCTTGTATGGCGAAGCCCTGCAGGAATTTACCTTGAATTAAAAAAAACATTTTAACCTCCATTTGAGCTTGCAATTTTGAATATGTCTATGGTTTTAACTTGTGTTAAGTCATTTTATTTTCATGCTTTGATAAGTTTATTCCAACACATCTAGTGTATTGTGAGTTCATCTCTTGCAGGTCAACAAGAAGTGTCTAGAACATAGTATAGGTGCATGTGAACAGGTTGTCCATAGTGTGTCTTAGAACACCTCTAGTAGTTCCCCCTCCTTGTATCTCCATATGACCCCCTGTTGAAACACTGATGCAGGAAAGGTTCTCATTTGAATGAAGTGTATGCTTGTTGTCCATGGTTCAAAGTGTATGCCAAAGTTGAGTAGACCAATTATTTTGGTGCATCACTTCTTAGTTTAGGTCCCATTTTTAGTATTTTCTCTTCCTTTTCATCCCCCCTATAATTAACAGTAGGAAATCCAGGGCCTCAAGGTTCATCAAGGGGAGCTATCCCCTAATCTAGAGATTCATCCCTCACATCTACAACCCACAGTAAGAGGGATGTCTCCATTGTGTCGCGTGGATGAAGAGAGCTGAGCCTCCCTTCAAAGGGTGCAATCCACAAGGTCAATAGTGTCTAACCATAACTCACTTTTCTCACATATAAATTATCATAAACACATGAATTCAATTCTCAAACACAATAAATCTCTCATTAATATTCACTCTCAATTACATAGCTTTCTCACAAAGCATTATAAACTCAAAGTGTTAGGATGTGGAGCTAAAAGCTTCACCAAGGAGCACACAAACAGGTTCGGGTCTACACAGACGCCGGCGTCAGTTAGGAGCGACCGACGTCGGTCAGTTGTAGTTATAGAGGCGCCGACGTCGGCAGTAGGGTCGGCCGGTGACGGTCACAGGCGAACAGGCAGGAATCGACGTCGGTTACCTGTGTGTCCAGAAAGCGATTTCTGAGGACAGAAGCGAGTGTTTGCATGATGAGTTTGAGTTGTAGACTCAAGCTCGCGTCTCTATTGTTAGCAATATTATTTTTAGAGCCCTTGTTGAAGTGGCTTAACTGTTTGTTGTAAGAGCATGCTCAAGTTTCCTATTTTCTATATGTAGGAAAGATCTTCTTAGCTATTGTGTGTGTATGAGAGTTGAACTGTAAAAGTAGAACATTGTGAATGTTTGAAGGACAGTATTGAGTTGCATCAATCCAGGTTGTTGGATTTGAGTGTACTTGAGAGAGAGCTCTTGAGGAATAGAGATCTAGTGAGAGATCTTGTGTGCATCTGAGAGAGGTGTGGAAGAACGAAGTTTCTTCAATTGTATTCCTATTGTAAAGAGTTTTAATACAAGTTTTTAGGGTGTTTTCTTGTATATCTTGTTCTGTGCTATTTATCATTTCAGTTACTTATCTATCTGATTTATTTCCGCATTCATTGCTTTCATAAGTGTAATCCATTGTTGGTTGATCCCCAACAAGTGGTATCAGAGCTCAGGTTCACTAACAGGTGGTTCAGATCTGTGTAGTGTGTTTGGATTACAGGTTGCTCACAGGGGTTTCTGCAGGGATTTCTGTTTGAGTGGGAGAAGCAATGGCAGAAGAAAGTAAGTTGAGAATGGAAAAGTTTAATGGCAAGAACTATCAACACTGGAGAATGCAGATAGAGGACTATCTGTATCAGAAGGATCTTTACTTACCATTAGGTGGGATATCAAAGAAGCCCAAGGACATGGAGGATGAAGAATGGGAAGTTCTTGACAGAAAGGCTCTTGGGTCTATAAGACTGAGTCTGGCCTCCACTGTGATATCTAATTTGTCACAAGCAAAAACTACGGTAGAGTTAATGACTACGTTAGCAAATTTGTATGAAAAACCCTCAGCTTCAAATAAGGTATATTTAATGAAGCAGTTATTTAATTTGCATATGCAAGAAGGTGGATCTGTTTCTAATCACCTGAATGATTTCCATGGTATTGTTAATCAGTTAAGTTCTGTCAATATTGTATTTGAAGATGAAATAAAGGCTCTTTTAATATTATGTTCTTTGCCTGAAAGCTGGCATGGCTTGGTAATGGCAGTTTCTAATACTGCTTCTGCTTCGAATATTTTAAAAGTAGAGGATGTGGTTAGTGTTATTTTGAATGAGGAAATTCACAGGAAAAGCACAGAAGAGACATCTGGGAACGCTTTAAATCTCGAGAGTAGGGGAAGGCAAAAAGAAAAGAGCAAGAGGAGATCAAGATCTAAGTCTAAGGGAAGAGGCAGATCCAAATCCAGAAATGGCAGAAGGCCACAATGCTGGAACTGTGGAAAGTTGGGGCACATAAGCAGAGATTGCTGGTCAAAGCCTAAGGAGGAGAATCAGCACGAAGGAAAGGAAGAGACAAAGGTCGCAGGTATTGCACAGGATGCTCTTATTTTCTCTTTGCATAATAATATAGAATCTTGGGTATTAGATTTTGGTGCATCTTTCCATGCTACCCCTAACAGAGAATATTTCAGTGACTATATCCATGGAGATTTTGGAATAGTGTACTTAGGGGATGATGAACCTTGTAAGATTATTGGCAAAGGTAAAGTGCAGCTGAAGATGCAGAATGGCAACACATGGGTGTTGAGAGATGTGATGCATGTTCCTAGTTTGAAGAGAAATTTGATTTCTGCAGGTAAGCTAGGTGATGAGGGTTGTACAGTAACTCTCACAGCAGATTCTTGGAAGGTGACCAAGGGTGCACTTGTTATGGCCAGAGGTAAGAGAGAAGGTACTCTCTATTTGTGTAATTGTGTTACTAACAAATCTCCTTCCGTTTTATCTACTTCAGATGTGGATGCTAAATTGTGGCACTCAAGGCTTGGCCACATGAGTGAGAAGGGGATGTCAATTCTTAAGTCTAAAGGTATGCTTTCAGATTTGAAAAGTATGGATCTAGAATTTTGTGAGCATTGTGTATTTGGAAAACAGAAAAGGGTTAGTTTTCTCAAGACTGGGTCTATTAAGAAAAGGCAGAAGTTGCAGCTTGTTCACACAGACGTGTGGGGACCGGCTCAGGTAGCCTCTATTGGCGGATCACAGTACTATGTTACATTCATAGATGATGCCACAAGAAAGGTATGGACCTACTGTATTAAAAAGAAATCTGATGTTTTTGAGACTTTTAAGATTTGGAAAGCCATGGTTGAGAATGAAACAGGCAGAAGATTAAAGTGCTTGAGATCCGATAATGGCGGTGAGTTCTGCAGTCTTAAGTTTAACTGGTATTGTTACACTCACAGAATCCGAAGACAAAGGACGGTTCCAAGGACACCTCAGCAGAATGGTATTGCTGAAAGGATGAACAGAACTATCATGGAGCATGCAAGATGTATGAGATTGCATGTAGGGTTGCCCTTAGAGTTTTGGGCAGAAGCAGTTGACACCGCAGTGTACCTGATCAACAGAGGACCCTCTACAGCTCTGGATGGTGGAATTCCAGAAGAGGCATGGACAGGTAAAAAGGTAGATCTCTCATATCTCAAAGTTTTTGGTTGTGAAGCCTTTGTGCACATAGATAAGGAAAATAGAAAGAAGCTCGATGCTAAGTCTATGAGGTGCACGTTTATAGGCTATGGCTCAGATGATTTTGGTTTCAGATTTTGGAATCTAGGAACTAACAAGGTAATTAGGAGCCATGATGTTGTTTTCAATGAAAGAGTGATGTATAGTGATCAGATAAGGAAGCTAGATCAATCTGGGCAGAGCAATGGTGAATTGGACGAAGTTATGGTCCAAAATGAGCTCGCAGGAAAAAGAAATAATCACTTACAGGAAAACACAGAGACCGACGTCGGCAGGTTAGGGACCGGCGTCGGCAGTACAGAAACCGATGTCGGTCATACAGAGACCGACGTCGGCAGACCAGGCATCGGCGTTGGCCAGAAAGAACCGGCGTCGGCCAGTAACAGGTCTATAGGTGGCCGAGGTCGGTCACTGTCAGAAAATTTGGGTGGACAGATTGTTGAGAACGAGTCCAAGACACCCATCAGGAGGTCTGAAAGGGTAAGTAAGCCTCCAATTGGATATTCTCCTTCCTTATATTATTTATTGCTAACCGATGGTGGAGAACCAGAGAGTTTTGAAGAAGCATTACAGGTGGAGTCCAGGAGTAAGTGGGAGCGTGGCATGGTTGAGGAGATGGAGTCCTTAAGAGAGAACCAAACATGGGATTTGGTTGAATTGCCAGCTGGTAAGAGAACACTGAAGAATAGGTGGACCTACAGGTTGAAAGAAGGTGAGGATGGACAGATGAGATATAAGGCCAGATTGGTGGTAAAAGGATTTGCACAAAAGCCAGGTATTGACTTTGGTGAGATTTTTTCTCCTGTTGTTAAGATGACTTCTATAAGGGTTGTATTGTCTTTGGTTGCTTTTGAGGATTTGCATCTTGAGCAGCTAGATGTTAAGACAGCATTTCTTCATGGAGATTTGGATGAGGAAATTTACATGGAACAACCAGAAGGTTTTGAGGTCAAGGGTAAGGAGAAACTAGTGTGCAGGTTGAAGAAAAGCTTGTATGGTCTCAAGCAAGCTCCTAGGCAATGGTACTTGAAATTTGACAGGTTTATGACTGAGCATGGCTACAGTAGGTGTCAATCCGACCATTGTGTATATTTTAAGAGATTTGATAACGGTAGATATATTATTCTATTGTTGTATGTAGATGATATGCTGGTTGCAGGATCTCACATGCAGGATATCTCTGAGCTTAAGGTGAAGTTAGCTCAAACATTTGCTATGAAGAATTTGGGAGCAGCAAAGAAAATCCTTGGCATGAGCATTAAGAGAGACAGAGAAAATCACAGGTTGATACTGTCTCAAGAAGATTATGTGGACAAGGTGTTGAAACGGTTCAATATGCAGGATGCTAAACCGATAAGCACACCTTTGGCTGGACATTTTAAGTTGAGTAAAGAATAATGTCCTAATTCACATGATGATGTAGAGTACATGAGTAAGGTTCCATATTCTTCGGCGGTAGGAAGTTTGATGTATGCAATGGTGTGTACTAGACCGGATATTGCCCAAGCAGTGGGAGTAGTAAGCAAGTATATGGCCAATCCAGGTAAGGAACATTGGAAGGCAGTTCAATGGATCCTTAGATATCTGAGAGGAACCAGCAGTAGACACTTGTGCTATGGAGGTTCAGATACTTCTCTACATGGCTATGTAGATTTAGATATGGCAGGTGATTTGGATGGCAGGAGGAGCACCACAGGTTATGTTTTTACTGTAGGTGAAACGGTGGTTAGTTGGATATCTAAGTTGCAGAAGGTTGTAGCCTTGTCAACTACAGAAGCAAAGTATATTGCAGCTACAGAAGCTAGCAAGGAGATGATATGGATGACACGGTTCATGGAAGAGCTTGGAAGGGAGCATGGGAGTTGCAGATTGCATAGTGACAGTCAGAGTGCAATCCATTTGGCTAAGAACTCAGCTTTTCATTCTAGAACCAAGCACATACAGCTAAGGTACCACTTCATATGGCAGGTATTGGAAGATGGTGAGTTGAAGCTGGAGAAGATCCATACAGACAAGAATCCTGCTGATATGCTAACAAAGCCGGTTACTAAGGAGAAGTTGAATCTTCATTCAACTTCTATTGGTCTTCATGATTGAGTTGAAGATGGAGGAGCTAGAAGATGTTGCTGTATAGGTACTGGTGCAGCTGGTTTATCTCCAAGTGGGAGATTGTTAGGATGTGGAGCTAAAAGCTTCACCAAGGAGCACACAAATAGGTTCGGGTCTACACAGACGCCGGCGTCGGTCAGGAGTGACCGACGTCGGTCAGTTGCAGTTACAGAGGTGCCGACGTCGGCAGTAGGGTCGGCCGGCGACGGTCACAGGCGAACAGGCAGGAACTGACGTCGGTTACCTGTGTGTCCAGAAAGTGATTTTCGAGGACAGAAGCGAGTGTTTGCATGATGAGTTTGAGTTGTAGACTCAAGCTCGCGTCTCTATTGTTAGCAATATTATTTTTAGAGCCCTTGTTGAAGTGGCTTAACTGTTTGTTGTAAGAGCATGCTCAAGTTTCCTATTTTCTATATGTAGGAAAGATCTTCTTAGCTATTGTGTGTGTATGAGAGTTGAACTGTAAAAGTAGAACATTGTGAATGTTTGAAGGACAGTATTGAGTTGCATCAATCCAGGTTGTTGGATTTGAGTGTACTTGAGAGAGAGCTCTTGAGGAATAGAGATCTAGTGAGAGATCTTGTGTGCATCTGAGAGAGGTGTGGAAGAACGAAGTTTCTTCAATTGTATTCCTATTGTAAAGAGTTTTAATACAAGTTTTTAGGGTGTTTTCTTGTATATCTTGTTCTGTGCTATTTATCATTTCAGTTACTTATCTATCTGATTTATTTCCGCATTCATTGCTTTCACAAGTGTAATCCATTGTTGGTTGATCCCCAACACAAAGGCCATGCCAACAATGCATTCCATAAAAAAGCTTAAACAAACTATCCAAAAACACATTAAAAACTTAGCATCCCAAGCCAAGGAGGCTCCCAAATCTTTCACACAAACTTTCTTCCCAAATAGCCTAATTATAAAGTAAAGGAATACATTTATTTATATAAATACAAAGATATAATGAGAGGGAAATAAAGGAAGCTCATAAATTCAACCTCCTCCACTTAGATGGAATATTTATCAATAGTAAAATGTCCTCTACCATGTGTTCCACTTTACTTTGGATCCCTCCAATAAGTGGAATCTTCAAAAGGTGTTCCCCACTCCACATGTGCTTCCAAAAACTAGTGGAAACTCCTTTTGACCAAGTTTAAATCCATTAACTTTACTCCCCACATGGAATTCATCCCACTCTCATAATGGAGGTCAACATCAACTTTAGCACATGTGAAATATCCTCCAAGGGCCATGCCAAGCCACATCACCATCCTGCATCACTTGCCACATCACTATGAATAGTACCCTTAAAATAATACTCATGAATAGTGTTGCATGAATAGTATTTTCTAGCCACATCATTCTCCTCTAGTTGAAAAGAATTTAGCTCCTATAAGTTATCCAAATTGTATCAATACCATTTATTCTAAAAAAAGGAAAAGGCACACCCTTTATTTTTGGGTGATGCAAGATTGCTTGAGCCCTTGGATGCTCCTGCATTAGACATTCAAGATAGATATTGTGATCTAATGATCACATAGAGGGTGTGATTGGTAGAACCACCCTTTCGGTCATGATGAAAAAATACTTTTGCATCACCTTCCATAAACCATATGCACCTAGATAATTTTACTTTTTTCTCCTCTTCCAACATCTACATATTGGCTCCAAAACGATCCCCATGGGACCACATACCATCCTCCTCCTCTAAAACACATCCATATAGCAATGGATCCACATGTGGACTAAATCCCACCATCATAAATTTACCTCCTCTCCAAGATGCTCTACAATGCATCTTCTCTATCCACATGAGCTCAAGTCCACCATTATAAATCCACCTCCACCAAAAGCCCACTTAGCTTTCTTCACTCATCATCTAACCACCTGTTGGATTATCCACACCACCATAAACCACCATATGTAGCTTCTCACCTATGGATGCAATATCATTCTTCAATTCACTCTCATGTGCATCGACTTACACAAAAATCTCATCTATATGTGCACTCTATTGAACAAAAATATCCTCATGTGCACATACTTGCAAATCCATCACATCCACGATTTCCTTCATGGTAAATGTCAGCTCCACATGGCTGCATTCTTCTTCATCTTCATCTCTATCATCATTCATAAGGATATTCATATTCTTTATCAACATGAATCACCACCATATCCTCTTGCATGAGGATTTCTTCTTTTTCCTACAACTTCTCATAACTGCAATATTCATTCTCATCCATCTCCTCATAGCTACAATTTTCACCCTCATGTAACTCTACATTATTGAATTCTTCACTCTTATTTTCCCACTCATGGGATTCCAAAATTCATTCCCCATCTTCAAACAATGGGTCTCCTTCATCAGCTTCCACATAAATTAGCTTTCCCTCTTTATCAAGCCTCTTGTCTTTTCTTAATTATTGAAGCTTCCTCATCCACTCTCTTTGCATTTTTGGGTGCACAAAATTACCCATTAACTTGGAAACCATATGTTCCCAATTCCTCACCTTCTCTTTTCCTCTCCTCCTCTTTTCCATTTAATGATATTCCCAACACTTTGTTGGAACTCCACTCATCCTCTTACTTGCGACCTTCACTCTCATGGGGTCTTTAATATTCTCTTCTTCAAAACATATCTCCAACTCAGTTATCCATTACATGAGCCCTTCTGAACCTTCTTACCCATATAGAAAAGGCAATCTTCCAATCTTCTTCTCCATTTATTCAAAACCTAAAAAACATAAAACATACATTCATTTTCTCAACTCAACACTCTCCTCTCCACAAGCATCTTACTTGCTCTGATACCACTTGATGTGGTCTCTAACCACAACTCACTCTTATCACGTATAAATTATCATAAACATTGAATTCAATTCTCAAACACAATAAATCTCTCATTAATCTTCACTCTCAATTTCATATATTTCTCACAAAGCATTACAAACTCAAAGGCCATGCCAACAATGCATGCCATCAACAAACTTAAACAAGCAATCCCAAAACACATTAAAAACTTGGCATCCCAAGACAAGAATGCTCCCAAAGCTTTCACACAAGCTTTCTTCCCAAACTAGCCTAATTACAAAGCAAATAAATACATTTATTTCTAGAAATACAAAAATAGAATGAGAGGGAAATAAAGGAAGCCCACAGATTTGACCTCCTCCACTTAGATGTACTATTCATCAATAGTAAAATGTCCCCCCACCATGTCATCCACTTTACTTTGGATCCCTCTAACAGGTGGAATCTTCAAAAGGTTTTCTCCACTCCACATGTGATTCTAAAAAATAGTGGAAACTCCTTTTGACCAAGTTTAAATCTAATAACATTGCTCTCCACATGTTATTATCCCACTCTCATAATGGAGGTCAACATCAAGTTTAACACATATGAAAGATCCTTCATGGGCCATGCCAAGCCACATCACCACCTTACATCATCACTTGCATCACTTGCCACATTATCCATGCATATTACTCATGAATAGTGATAATGAATAATGTTGCATGAATAGTGTTTTTCTACCACATCAGGCACTATTGGCACTTCTTCTCCTCCTAGTGAGGATTCACTCTTTACTAGTGACATGAATGAAGATTCTTCTTCATTTTGTGAGGACATATTTATTGATGGTGATCCAGATGAGGCATTATTACCTCCTACACCTCTCACTATTCATCTTTCTTTAGTTTTTAGTGAGAACTTGTCTTTTGATGATGGTTTGCTTGATGTACCTATTAATCCTCATATAGTTTGTACTCTTATTCATTTCATTGATAAATAGGACATGATTCTTGAGGATGTGGTACCTTCACCATCACTTTTGGAAATCATAGATGAGACACCATCACAAATTCCTGAGGATGACTTTCATTGTGGCACAATTGTCATTCTTTTATCACCTACTCCTCTTATTTATGAGGATATGTGTTTAGATGATGATTTCCATGAAGAACCTATTATTGTTGCACATTCTCTTTTGGAGCTTGTTTCTAATATTGCTACTACATTTATTGCTTATACCACTTTAGATCCACCTACTTATGTACTTGGTTATTTTGAGAAGCATACTCTTAGATTTGGATTTTTCATACTTCACTCTATAGGCTATACTCATGGAGGTATTAGTATACTTTTACTAGGTATTGTCTTCCCAATTGGTATCGATATTTTTACAAGTGATGTGTCTTTGTGACATCTTGTTCATAACACTTAGGAGGAAGGTATATTAATGGGAAGAACATGATATTTTTGGGACTATCTTGTATACACATAATATTTTCAAACTTTTATCGATTAATGACACTTTGTATCTTGCAGGAACCCATCGAGTCTCAATCTCTTTGAGTGCATGCTTTAAGGGGTGCACCAGGAAAGGGGTGGGTAGACCATTGGTGCTTCACAAGATTGTTATCCTTTTTTACATTTGTTATCTACACACTTGTCTCCTAAAAACCATTTACTCTAAGATTATTCTTATCTATTGTACCCATTCTAAACTATTGATACATTTTATCCTCCTTTTCTTAACCTTAATCCCATTTTTTTAGTCGGCTATACAAGGTTGACCCTATACAGTTTTAGGTTATTTTCACTTAGGATGTATTTTGACCTTTAGCCAACCTAGCTCAGGACTTAGTGAATTATTGTTCAAAATTATATTAGGTCGACCCTGTTGGCCAACATTTTTAGAAGGTTTTAGGGAAAGATCTACCTATATATACAAGTTCATTTTCCACCATTTGATAAGAAGAAGCAAAATAAAAAGTAAGAGTGAATGAACATTTGCCTATTGACCATTCTACTTGAGAAGTAAATCTTAGGTTTCCATACTTTCTTTGGAGATATAGATATTGTCTTATAGAGAAGTCTTTTGGATGCATCGATAGGTTGTGTAGGCTAGAGCTGATTTATCTTTGTCATACTTACATACCAAAACAACCTCTTACAAAGCACCTTGACCAAGGGAGAGATTGAGGCTCAACATGTTTATCTTCAAAGTTATAACATATTTCTCCTTTGTAAGAGTAGAGAGATAATGCATTTGTGCTTCTCTTCCATGTATTAGGATTTTATAGACATTGACATAAGTATATGTCTTCTATTCATGTTTAGTTTTATTATTTATAACTCCCACTTTGTACCACAAGATTTGGTGAGCACTAGATTAGATTTACTTTTATTACTATTAAAATAGGTGAAATATCAAAACCTAGGACCCCCTTAGGGTTACTGCGTGATTGTGTTAGACTAGAGGTTTTGGAACCCTCCTTAACATAGTGTATTATGATAAGTAATCCCCAAATTGGGTCTAGCAAATCCCCATATTGGTCATGCTCCCGCATAACAAATGTATTCCCAATAGGAAGTGTAGGTATGCTATATCTTCTCTGAGATAGGATTGATTTATAGACATGATGCATTTATAATTGTATACATTCTAGTGAACCCGACATGAACCAAAACTTATAGGATTTATTCACTTATTTCTTTATTTTATCATATATTTACCATACTAGGTCGATTGCATCAACCCAGATCTAACTTCTGTGCATGGGTTTAACACATACTCACATCCATATGACTCTATTCTTTCTATACAGGTTATTTTTTAGGTATAAGCTACTGGATCGACTCAATCAACCCAATACAATTTTTTAGACTTTTAATTCAGACTACTAGGTCAACCTAGTTGACCATGTACATTTTCAAGCATCTTGTTCAGGATACTAGGTCAACTCAATCAACTCTATACATTTCAAGCAATCAAAAATAGGCTTATGCAATCTAGATCATCCCTTTTAGCAAAAATTTTAAGCATTTCTCAAGGTTATTTGACAATAATCTCACTTCTCTGCATCTTCAGACCTACCAAGGTTCCTTTCTATCCTTTCTCTCTTTCCTTACAATCTTTTTTTCATAGTTTGCAGTCTTTAAAACTGCCCTTGTACAATCAACTAGATCAACCTTATCAATCCAGTTCTATATTTTATGTGTTTTTTGGATAACTGGATCGACTCTATCGACCCTATTCATTTTCAGACCTTACTTCCATAGTACAGAGCTGACATTGTCAACCCTATTTTGTATTTTGTGCATACACTATCGATTGTATCGACATTGTGTCATGTTTCAAAGTTAGAATTAACCTTTATATACTAGTAATCAACTCACACTTTCATTTTTTGTTGCTTGCATGCTTAGATTATAACACATAGTCTAATTAGGTGGTTTTCAATTTACTATTTAGTTTCACTATTTTATATTTTATGCACATATAACCAAATCACAAAATCTTAAACAAGCACTTTAACAAGTATCTACCCAAGGCCAACCTACTTGGATTTCATCACTATGGGGGAAACTGACTAGTTTACTAGCCAAGTATAAATTTGTGGTTAATGGTATATTTTGTCTAAGCACCTGACATCATTATCGTTGTATTGTGTGAAGTGAGGGGGTAAGACTAAATACCAAGCTTGTACCATTGCCAATATAGATCCCTTTCAGCCCAAACATCCTAAAACCATCCGTAGATTGCTTTTTAATTCCTTCCTTATAGCCAACTTACCATCACATTTAAAATTATATTCTAATAATCAAACAACATTTGCATTGACCATCTAGTTAGATTTTACTTTTCAAGTTGATTGCTTGCTCTTTACTCAATTATATTTTGTATTGCAAAAACTTGCATTATCTAGTATTGGTGTAAGATTTTATGTTATGTGCCTCAATTGGATCACCCTCATTGATCCAATTGATCATTTTTTTCCCTTTAGTTCTTATTTTTCTAAGTGCTTGTAAAATTATTTCCATTACATGTTCATTTCAATTGACACATTCTATTATCGACCTTTTGATTTTCCCTATCTATTGTACTAGGTCAACCTAGTTGACCTTGTACACTTTTATAGCCTTTGTTTACTATACTAGATCAACCCAGTCAACCCTGTACTATTTTTAAACCCTATTTTCTATGCTAAGTCAACCTAATTGACCTTATATTATTTCTACCATCCCTTATTTCCTTGATTTTGCATTTCTCTTACCTGGTTTTAGTCTTTTTCCTTCATCATGAATTTCCTATTTGAAGACAACACTAAGTTGAATTCAACAAACATGATGAGTTTTACCAACCCTCATAGGGTCTCCCATATATAGAGTAAGGCTCCTCTCTTAAATGAGATGTTCACATATCCACTTGCACTATGAACTATGGGACCCCTCCTAATACCTCGTCATAATGTAATCCTCTCTTCTCTCTTGAAGACCAACCTGAATTAGAGTATACCCACAAAATTCTCTTCTTTATCTCTAAATTTCATCAACATTGAGGAAAGGATCCCTCTACCATTTACCAGTTCATGATTAGTGGTCAAGTTGAAAAGCCTCATTCACCTACTCCCACATTCTCAAATGGATTTGGGGGTATCGCTTTCTTTGATTCTCATCCTCTTCCATTGATTATGACCCCTTCTCATACCATGACCTCCTCTTCTTTAACTTCTCCTACCTCCATGCCTAGTATATCCACTAGCATGGTAGGTTTTACATCTAGTGGGCCTCTTATAAGATCCATTATCCTCAATCCTTCCACTAGTACATTGTTTTCTACCCAAGGTAACCATGCTTCTAGTGCTTCAAATTCTCATCCCTTCACTAGTCCATCTTTTGGTACACTAGCAAATTTTGCCACTAGTGCTTCACATTCTCATAGTTCCTCTCAAGCTCCTATCAATACCAATAATGGTACCCAAGCCACTCATACCAATCTTAATACCACCAATAATGCTAATAATGTCAATCAAACCCACCAACTATTGTTACAAACACTTAATCAAATGGATACCTTTCAAGATCATAACAAAAATTAAATGATGAGAATGTAAAATCACCTTCTCCATCTTGAAACTCATCCTCAACCAATGACTTGGGGCATACATAATCAAAATGTTCCCCCTCCTCCTCATCAAGATTCTAAAGGCAATCTCATCCCTCTACCTCCTTTGGTCAACAAAACCATTAAGCATCTTCAAAATGAGCCTCTTACCACTCAAATTGCTAATATTGATATAGGGGGTATCACCCCTACAATTTCTTATAGTGGATCAATTGATCCTACCCTTCATCTTAAAACATTTGGAAATCTTTATAAGGATCGGGTCAAATTGAACACCTTTGTTGCTACCAAGATCTTAGCCAAAACCCTCATGTGTGATGCCTTAAATTGGTACAATCAACATAGAACTCATTTCATTGCTAGTTTGGAAGATTTATTAAGCTTAGTTCAATAATTTCAAACTAGTGATATCCCCAAAAATACTTTGGCCCACTTCATAATTTGTAAACAACTTGAAAACAAAACTACTCAAGCTTTTGTTAAGAGGTGGAAAACTTTGTCAAACAAATGTGAACTTAACATGGCCAATGATAACCTTTTCCATCTCTTCACTAATGCTCTTTTTCACAAGTTACAATATTGGGTCCACACTCTCTCTCCATGTACTTTGGAGGAGGGTATTGACCAAGATAAACTTCAAGATTTCCTTATGCATCAATTTGAGCCACCCAACCTTCTGTGGGTCCTCGACTCTTACTTAAGAACAAAAAGTGTAATGATACCAATGATGGTATTACCAATTCTTATAACACCATTCACACTATTCAAGCTATTGTTCCTAATCAATATTCAGAACTAGCTCCCCCTTCTCAAAAATATGCTAATCCTCATTTATCTTTGCCAAATAATTATAACATTTACAAATCTCTATCATCAACTGAATTACTCAAGCACTTACCTAGGCCTCTTCCATGAGAACTTGATCCCACTCATCCTATGAAATATCAGTATGATCCCAATAAGTTTTGTTGGTTTCATACTAGTTGGGGTCATTCTCATAAGAACTGTAGGCAGCTTCATAATTTAGCTATGGTTTTTTTTCTTGGTCCTAATTTTGATCACGATTCAATCATTCAAAAGCATCAACATGCTTATGAAATTGATTTTAAGGCTCATGAATCTCATACTAAAACTCAAGCCTTAAATCAAGCTAATGTTCATTTGGACATCTACAAAGACCCTCTTCTTACTCACCAACCTAATCAAGACACCCAAGACAAGCCCACCCCTTCCACCAACAATGTAGAAAGTCTTGTTGACCCCACTTTTGAAGAGAATGTGGTTAACATGACTAATATGCGAAGGGTTATTGCTTTTATTAATTTTCAACCTATCTACACTCCTCCATTGTCTCACACATTCTATGTTATCCAGGATTCTTCTCTAACTCATTTAAATTAGTTAGGACAAGATGATCTTATAACCTTTGATGATCCAATTCCTGATTCTCCCTTGGATAACACTTCTCATTCTATTTCTATCATCTCTCCATCCAACACTAATAATACTCTATCTTCTAATAATACTTCTTTTACCAACTCTCAAAATCAACATAAATCAACCATTTCATCTTCACACCATAATTTACAACCTTATTCTTAACATTCTCCCTATTATCAACATAAATTTCAATATACTTCAGTTGCTCCTTCCGAGGACCTTCTTAATAACTATGTACCTATTTATAACAACCTTTTCATGGGATATGATGAGTGGGATCCCATTATGGAGGTCACTAATCTCCCATCCCTAATTCTATTCCTTCAGCTAATGAGGACCTCTTTGCATCATAGAAACCATATTATGCAAATCTTGTTCGAGATGAACATCCCTCGTCTTTTGTATACATAATATTTTCAAACTTTTATCACTTGCTGATACTTTTTATCTTGTAAGAACCCATCGAGTCTTAATCTCTCTGAGTGCATGCCTTAAGGGGTGCACCAGGAAAGGGGTGGGTAGATCATTGGTGCTTCGTAAGATTGTTTTCCCTTTTTCCACTTGCCATCTACACACTTTTCTCCTAAAACCATTTACCCTAAGCTTATTCTTCTCTATTGTACCCATTTCAAACATTTTTAATATCATTATCCAGCTTTTTCTTGCCTTAACCCCCTTTTAGCAGTTGATTGTAGTAGGTTGACTAGGTCCACCCTATATAGTTTTTAGCCTCTTATTATTAAACATGGTTGATTGTGTTGACCCTATACTATTTTTGGGTATTTTTACTTGATAATGTAGTTGTAAGAGTAGATAGATAATGCAGTTGTGCTTCTCTTCCATGCACTAGGATTACACATACATTGACGTGAGTATATGTCTTCTATGCATGTTTAGTTTAGTTTGTTTTATTTCTAACCCCCATTTTATGCCACAGCTTTGGTGAGCATTAGATTAGATTTAATTTTTTATTTATCATACATAAGTGAAATATCAAACCTAGGAATCTTTTAGTGTTATTATGTGATTATGTTAGACTATAGGCTTTGGAATCCTTCCTAACATGATGTATTATGACAAGTGATCCCCTAATCAGGTCTAGTGGATCCCCATATTGGTCATGCTCCCTCTTAACAAATGTATTCCCAATTAGAAGTGTAGGTATGCTCTATCTTCTTCGAGCCAGGATTAATTTATAGACATGATACATTTTTGATTGTATACATTTTGGTGAACTTGACATGAACTAACCCTTACAGGATTTGTTCACTTTATTTCATTCTTTCATCATTATTTTTATCATATATTTGCCATACTGGGTCGACTACATTAACCCAACCCTAATTTTTGTCTATAGGTTTTAAGGTATAGGCTATTATATCAACTCAAATGACCCAATCTAGGTTTTTAGCTTTTCAAACATTTAGTTCAGACTATTATGTTGACTCATTTGACCTTGTATATTTTTAGGCATCTTATTCAGTATACTAGATCAACTCAGTCAACCTTGTACATTCCAGGCACTCAGCAATAGGTTTATACAATGATCAACCCAATTAATAGAATTTACAAGCATATATCAAGGTTATTAAATAACTATCTTCATTCTCTGCATATCTGATACACCAAGGTTCTTTTCTATCTCTCTATCTCTTTCTTTACATTCTTTCTTTTTACAGTTTACAGTCTTTAAAACTGCCTCTAAACAGTCAACTGGATCGACCCTATTGACCCATTCTTGTGTTTTGTATGTTGTTTAGATAACTAGGTCAACTCTACCAACCCTATTCATTTTTAGATCTTATTTTCATAGTATAAGATCGACCCTGTCGACCCTATTTTGTATTTTGTGCATACACTATTGACTATATCAACACTATACCTTATGTCAAAGTTGGAAATAACATTATATGCTAGTAATTAGCTCACACTTTCATTTCTTGTTGCTTGCATGCTTAAAATAGTTCACATAGTTTAATTATGTGGTATTTTCAATAATTCATTTGGTTTCACTATTTTCTATTTTATGCACACATGAACAAATCACAAAATCTAAATAAGTATATTAACATTTGACTACCCAAGGCCAACCTACTTGGATTTCGTCACCAAGGGGGAAGTCGACTTGATGTTCTCGTCAAGTATAAGGCATGGTTAATGGTATATTATGGCTAAGCACCTGTTACCCTTATTGTTATGGTGTGTGAAGTGAGGGGGTAGGCCCCAATATGATCTGTAAATGAAATTGATCAAGTGTCACAAAATTGAATACATGCTAATTGTTTATAAAGGATCTATTTTTTTATGTTTTAAAATAATTACAAATATGAAATGACAACTACATTTAAGAGTGAAAACACAAAAATATTTAGAGAACCAAAAAGCATTCACCAATCACGAGTTGATAATAGAGTTTGGCTTTTGAGGTCTACGTCTCTGGGTCTGCTCTAAGTGAGGACCATTCCATTAGTTATTGCATCAAAAGGATTAAAATCACTTGGAAGTCTTCAATCTCCACTAGGGTCTACTCTCTATTTGAGGAGAAATTCTCTTAAGCCAAATAATTCAGCTCAAGGCACAAAAATTCCTTAAATATTTCTATATTCCTTGCCAATACATAGTCTGAACAACCACACACTTCAAATAGAAATTTACCCCTTTATATACCATTTGTTCCCTTGATGTTAATGGTTAGGTTCTTATCTTTTTACCCAAATGGGCTTGGGTCAAAACTCGTCGACATTGAATCTTTTAATCCCACATTTGGGAGGTGGAACGACTTTTATCCTTTAAAAAAATTGAGCTCCTTATTTGTTGTTGCCAACACACCTTTTGTTGGCAAAGGCTCTCAATATAGTTGGTGGTTGTTATGTGGCTTGACCTAAAACTTGGTATTCGAGCTAATGTTAGATTGTGTGTAATGACATTCTATATTGGGCTTATCGATTTCAATGATTGACTCGGCATCCATTCAAGGTGCATTCGACCACATAGTAAGGTTGTACTTTAGCCATGTAGTAATGCTAAAAGCTACCATATGACAGCTTAAAGAGGCAATTGGTGGTGTTATATTAAAATATTATATGAAATATCCCACATTTATGGATTTTACAAAGCAAATAAAGGTTTAAATACACTAATAAATATAATGAGTTATGAAGTAAAGGTGACCAAGGCACCCCTCCTCATAAAAAGTGTGTCAACCCTCATTGAGGGCCCTCGGTGAGCAAATAGTAGGGCCCATTTGACCAACACCATATGCTATCAAAGATGAAGGATGAAAACCAAACCCAATTTTTTTTACATAATTGATTGCCACATGTTGCCACATGATTGGTCTACTTGGCATGCTAGAATTGTGCCACATCACCCTATGACACCATTTTTTCTATTGATATAGAACATTAGCATGCAATATCTTGTGGATATAGACTCAAAATTGATCTATTCAAAGTGCACCAAAAATCTCTCAATGAGCTCTACACTATGCCATTGATCAATTTAAACTTTGAAGACTTCATTTTTGGAATGGTACATAAATCCTCCTAGATCAATCCTCCCCACTAGGAGCTTTTACACCTCCAAAAGTTAATTCAATTGGTAATGAGGTGAGGGTATTTATCCCTCACCCTTTTGGATTTAATTCATTTGGCTTTATTCAGGTGTATCCCCTTTAGACCAACACAAAGATACTCAACATCTCACCTTCGTAAGGTTCGCACCTTCCTATCAATAATTGTATCTTCCTGCAAGTCAATTAGATACTCAGGAAAAAAATCATCAATAGAAGGAATGGATAAACTTTCATTATGATCTACAATCATTTGAGGATCATACAATTTTAGATTTTCCACATTTATAACTGAATAAATCTGCATATAAGATGGCAAATCTAATCAGAAAGCATTTTTACCAATTTTGTCTATAATCCATAAAGGACCATAGTAGATTGGTTTCAATTTTTTACCTTCACCTGTCAGTCTTTCCTTACTGATGTGAAGCCATACTAAATCACCTATAACAAACTAGTGATGAACATGATGTCTGTCATGTCTTGCTTTGTATTTTTCTTGACTTTTCTCTAACTGATCTCAGATAGTCTGGTATACTAACTATATTTTTTCAATGAAATTATTAGCTTTAATAACATCATTATGTTCAACAATAACAGAGTCCTATCCATAACAAACATCTAGAGGAGATTTAGGCAAATACACATAACAAACTTCAAATGGAGATTTCATGGTAGAAGAATGAAGTGCACGGTTATAAGCATGTTGTATATAACACAAATGTTCATCCCACAACTTGGGATGTTTACTGCAATAACCCCTAAGCAAATTTACCACGGTGTGGTTCACAACCTCTATTTGACCATTGATTCATGGATGAAATGCAATGCTCTTTTTCAATTTAGTGTCCATTAAGTCCCACAAAATTGACCAAAATTTCCCAATAAATCAAGAATCCCGGTCATAAATAATAGAAGTGGGTAAACCAAAATGAACCCATACATGTTTAAAGAACAAATGTGCAGTGCCTTCCCCAATAATTTGTTTAGTGCAAAGGATCAAAACACACATTTTGCTAAATCTATCCACTACCACATACAAATAGTCAAGTTTTCTTTGTGACATATGCAAGCCCCCTACAAAATCCATGGAAATACTTTCCCACGAATGGGTAAGAATAGGTAAGGGAGTGTAAAGTCCCAATTTCCTTTTACTATGCTCTCTTGTGCCACAAAGACCACACCTCTTAATATATCTGACAATATGTTCTTGCATTCAGGGCCAGTAACAATACATTTTCAAATTTGCAACCATTTTACCAACTCCAAAATGACCAGAGATAAGAGAAGTATGAGCTTCCCTAATCATGTATACCCTTTCATTTTAAGGAATACAAATTTTACCCAAATGATACAGAAGTCCATTATGAACATGGTAATCTGATTCTTCTACCTATTTACCACTCATTAAGTCCTTATACACATCCTCAAAATCAACATCATCAACATATTGTTCTTTATAACTTTCATGAGCCAAAGAACCATGTTGTAAAAGAATAGATGAAACTACCATAGGAAGCCTAAAAAGCTATACCTGATCACAAGATGAAATTGCTGTAAGAAATCCATCTAATAAAAATACTTAGACCGTTTTATCTTGGTTTATGATTGGAGATACTGAAGGGGCTAGTGATTTATATGTATTATTGTTTCCTTGCCCATCACGTAATGTTTCCATTTTTTAACACTTTAAAGTAATGCATACAATTCTTTATCATAAGTTGGATAATTTCTTACCACACTTGTGAAAGTCTCAGAATGATGGCATACAGGCTTCTTTCCCTGCATTAAAATAACTGCCATAGCATAATCACTTGCATCTGTATCGATCTCAAATGGTTGTTACAAATTAGGAAGTGCCAAGACATGAGTAGTACTTATATTTTATTTCAAAGTGTCGAAGGCCTTTTTATGCTTGCATCCCCACCGAAAGACATGTTTAACACTCGTCAAAGAATGCAAAGGTGATGCAATATATGAGAAGTGAGCAATAAACTTTATCCAAAACTGTACTGCACCAAGAAAACTTCTAACCTTAGTTACATTATTGGGTTTATGCTCATTCATTATGAATACCACTTTTGCACGATCAATTATCAATTTAACATGTCCTATAATGAAACCCAAGTAAACCAAAGAGGTCTTACGAAACTCACATTTTGACATTTTCAAATAAAGATTTTCCTTTCTTAATGCACCCATTAACTTCTTAATATGGATCATGTGATCTTCCCAAGACTTACTGAAGATAAAAATATCATCAGATTATAACAAAATCATCAAGGAATGGCCTGAAAACATTATTCATCAGACGTATGAATGTAGCTAGTGCAATGCACAACTTGAAAGTCATGACAAGCCATTCAAACAATCCCTATTTTGTCTTAAAAGTAATTTTCCAAACATCACCTTCGTTAATTCTAACTTGGTGATAACCACTTCTTAAATCTAACTTAGTGAAATAAACAACATTTTTCAATTGATCCAATAAATCATAAATATGAGGAAGAGGGTAACGATTCTTAATAGTAATTTTGTTCAAAGCATGAAAATCAACACACATTTGCCACGTGCCATCTTTATTTTGCACCAAAATGATAAGTGAACCAACATGAGACGAACTTGGATGAATAACACCCCTTTCCAAAAGTTCCATTACCTTCTTTTTTATTTCTTTTATTTCCACAACTAATAACCTGTACATGCCAGTGTTAGGGAGAGGAGAATCTTGTAGTAACTGAATTTCATGTTGAACTCCCCTTTTATGGGGCAGCCCCTTGGGATCCTGAAACACATCATCATAACTAGAAATGATTTCAATTAATTAATTCTTATGTCTAGGATCACATTTTTCCAAAGCTTGGGAATATTCTTTTTCCTTAGACTTAATCAACATGAGACAAAAAGTCTTGCTTGAATTAACTAGTATTTTCAATTGCCCTGCTGAAACCAAAGAAAGACTTGTCTTAATATCATGTGCCCTGACTATATATTCAATGCCATCCTTAAGAAACAAGTACTTATTTTCCTCCCTATAGAATATTGCCTTTCTATAATAAAGATAAGGGATTCCCAAAACAATCCCACATATGTCCAAAGGGACAACATCCAAATCAACCTCATCAACAAACTTGGATGTGATTGCAAATCTTAATCTACAAGTTTTTGTTACTTAGAGTTTTGCATTATCACACTCCCAACCTAGTGGATAAGGCTTCAGATGGGATTGGTTTGTAGGCCTAAATTTTTAACAACCTCCTCAGAAATCAAATTTTCTTGAGATCCACTATCAAATAGAGTGTAAATTTTTGTATGTTTAGAAACAACTCTAATGTGGAACAATTTATTTCTTTTCTTATCAACATGCACAGTTTTCTGTTTTGAAGAAGAAGTGACTTTTGATGACTTAGTGCTAGAAACAGAAAGAGAAGAATCATTTTTCAATCCCGTAGTTATGATCTTAGTTTCATCCCCTGAATTTGAACCTAGATCTTGAACCATAGCATTAGTTTTCTTTTATTTATTTTTAAACCTTTTAGGTCTTAACTCAAGATGTAATTTCCAACACTTAGACTCATCATGATTTTTCTTGCAATGATTACAAATTGGTTTTCATTCATCTTTTTGAATAGTAAAGGAGGATTTTTGTTTACGCTTTCCTGAACTTTACCCTTTTGATTGCTTAACATCAGATTGCTTATTTTTAACTTTAGGAAAAGACTCTTTTGATTGTTTTCTTCTAGCCTCTAAGTGAGTGGCTTGAACACATACTGCATCTAAATTAGTGGGATTGAGAACAAGAATCATGTGTCTCAAATAACTATGCAAACCACCTATTTATTTAAGCAGTGTTTCTTATGTATAAAAATGAATATTCAAAAGTAAATATTTTCTCCTAAATTCTTATGTATATTATTGAACACTTTCGCCTTTAATTTGTCTAAAATTTTACCAATCCATCATAGATTGTTGCAGATAGCCTAAAGGATAAAGATTATTGCAGATAGCCTAAAGGATAAAATTGCTTTATGAGTTCATCAACAAATTCACTCCAAGTAGAAATTGAGTTACCTTTTTAAAGCTCACTTTCCTTCAACTTAATCTCCCACCATATGAGAGTTGTGCCTCCCATACGAAGAGTAGCCAAGTGAATTTTGGCCTCATCCTCAACAACCTTTTGGACCCTGCAATATACTTCAATTTGATTTATCCAACTTTTCTACATTAATTTCACCATTAAACATTGGAAATTCAAACTTAATGTCCAATTTTAGTTATGGAAGGGATTTAACAACTTTCTTATCTTTACCATCATTTGTAGAGGAGGAAGGTTTATCAAATTCTTTACTACCTTCATCACTCTCCATTTTATTTTGTCTTTCCCATTAAAGTTCCTCAAACATGCCCTTCATTTCCAAGAAGGATGGATAGAAAGCTATTTCAGACTCAAACTCTTCTCCTGACATTTTAAAAGCACATATTGAACCAATAGTTGGATTGTACTCTGCCAAAACTTCTTCACCCCGTTTAGACTTAAACCTCGTCAACATACACTAGAAATCCACACTATTAAAATACAATTGAGCTCTGATACCAAAAATCTAATCCATAAATGAAATTGATCAAGTATCATAAAATTGAAAACATGCTAATTATTTACAAAGGATTTTTTTTTAAATTGTTTTAAAAGAATTACAAATATGAAGTTAGGACTGTATTTAAGAGTGAAAACACATAAAAATTTAGAGAACCAGAAAGCATTCACCAATCACATGTTGATAACAGAGTTTAGATTTTAAGGCCTACGTCTCTGGGTTTGCTATAAGTGAGGACCATTCCATTGATTATTGCATCAAAAGGCTTATAATCACTTGGAAGTCTTCAATATCCAACAAGGTCTACTCTCTATTCGAGGAGAAATTCTCTTAAGCCACATAATTAAGTTCAAGGCACAAAAATTCCTTAAATGTCTCTATATTCCTTGCCAATACATAGTCTGAATAACCACACCCTTCAAATATAAATTTACCCTTTATATACCATTTGTTCCCTCGAGCCCAATGACTAGGTGCTTATCCTTTTACCCAAATGGGCTTGGGTTGAAACCTATCGGTGTTGGTAGTGAGATCTTTATCAATATTTTAATCCAACATTTGGGAGGTGGAACAAATTTTATCCTTTAAAAACATTGAGCTCCTTCTTTATTATTTACAACATGCCTTTTGTTGGCAAAGGCTCTCAATATAGTTGGCGGTTGTTATTTGGCTCGACCCCAAACTTGGTATTAGCGATAATGTTAGACTGTGTGTAATGAAAATCTATGTTGGGCTCATCAATTTTAATGATCAACTCGACATCCATTCAAGGTGAATTCAACCACATAGCAAGGTTGTACTTCAGCCATGTAGCAATGTTGGAAGCTGCCATATGACAGCTCGAAGAGGCACTTGGTGGTGTTATATTACAATGCTATATGAAATATCCCACATTTGTGGGTTTATAAACCAAATAAAGGTTTAAATACACCAATGAATATAATGAGTTGTGAAGTAAAGGTGGCTAAGGCACCCCTCCTCACAAAAAGTGTGTCGACCCTCGTTGAGGGCCCTTAGTGAGCAAATAGTGAGGCCCATTTGACCATCACCATACACTGTGAAAGATGAATTATGAAAACCAAACCCAAAGTTTTTTACATAACTGACTACCACATGTTGCCACATGATTGGTCCACTTGGCATACCAGAATTATGCCACATTACCCTACAACACCATTTTTCTATTGATCTGGAACTTTAGTGTGTAATATCTCATGCATATGAACTTGAATCAATCCATTCAAAGTGCACCAGAAAGCTCTCGATGAGCTCTACACTATGTCATTGATCAAACTAAACTTTGAAGACTTAATTTTTAGAATGGTACATGGATCCTCCTGGATCATGATACCAAGCCTATATCATTACCATTATAGATCCCTTTCAACCCAAATTACATGAAACCATCCTTAGATTACCTTCTAGTTCCTTATTTACAACCAACTTCCCATTACATCTAAAATAATATTTTAATAATATAATAAACATTCAGGTTGACCATTTAGTTAGTTATTTACTTTCCAAGTTGATTGCTTTCTCTTTACTCAATTGTATTTTATATTGCAAAAACTTGCATTAGCTAATGTTGGTGCAAGGTTTTGTGTTGTGCTTTAATTGGATTGGCCAACGTTGATCCAATTGATTTTTTTTTCCCTTTAGTTCTTAATTTTCAAATTACTTACAAAAATTATCTTATTTTAATTCATAATATGTTATAGGTTTCTTGATTTTCCCTATCTATTGTACTAGTTCAACCCAATCAACCCTATACATTTTTTCAGCCTCTGTTCACTATACTGGATCAACCTAATCGACCATGTACTATTTGTAGACTCTGTTTAGTCTTTTTTTAGCCTCTATTTACTATGTTGGATCAACCTAATTATCCCTATACTATTTGTAGATCCTATTTTTATGTTAGGTTGACCCAGTCGACCCTGTACTATATATGTCATTTCCTATTTCATTACTTTCTCATCTATATTTATTTCCCTTCATCATGAACTTTATACTTGATGAAAATACTGAGTTGTAGTCAACAAACATGATGAATTTTACCAACCCTCATAGGGTCTCCAATAGACAGAGTAGGGCTCATCTCTTTGATGTTAGTAATGTTGATATTGCCACTCGCACAATGAACTATGGGACCCCTCCTAATACCTCTTCGTAATGTAATCCTCTATTTTCATTAGAAGACCAACTTGAATTAGAGTATACCCCTAAAATAATCTTCTTTATCTCTGAATTTCCTCAACATCAAGGAAAAGATCCTTCTACTATTTACAATCTTATGATTAGTGGTCAATCCAAAGAGTCTCATTCACCTACTCCTACATTCTCAACCAGATTTGGGGGTACCACTTTCTTTTATTCTTAGACTCTTCCTTTGATTATGACCCCTTCTTATACCATGACCTCTTCTTCTCTAACATCTTCCACCTCCATGCCTAGTATATCCACTAACATGGCAGGTTCTACATCTAGTGAGCCTCTCATAAGATCCATTATCCTTAATCCTTCTACTAGTGCATCATTTGCTACCCAAGGTAATCATGCTACTAGTGCTTCTTCTTCTCAACCATTCACTAGTCTATCTTTTGCTACACAAGAAAATTTTGAAACTAGTGCCTCACATTCTCATAATTCCTCTTAAGATCCTATCAACATCAATAGTGGTACCCAAGCCACTAATACCACCTTTAATGCTTCTAATAATGTTAATCAAACACATCAACTATTGTTACAAACACTCAATCAAATTAATACATTTCAAAATCATAACACAAATCAAATGATGAAAACACAAAATCACCTTCTCCATCTTTAAACTCATCCTTAACCAATGGCTTGGTGTTGGTGTGAACAGGGTTATTTCCTATCTAGTTCCACCATCAAGTGTGAATAGGGTCATTTCTCTAACTGATTCCACTGGTTGATTCCTTTCACACCTCATCTAGTTAAGTTTACTTAGGTGTTTATCTCACCTCACAGGTTTATGACACTTGTCACAATCTTGTGCAGGGTTGGTGAGAGGTTTGTCACACCTCATAGGATCATGACACTTGTCACAATCTTGTGTAGGTTTGGTGATAGGTATTTAGTATAAATACCCCTATGTAAGATTATTTTATAACACCATTTGAATGAATGATTCATGCATTATCTTGAGTTTAATATTTCATTCTCATTCCCTATCTAAGTGCTTCCATAGGCCTTTTAGATTCTTGCCTAAATCTTTCATGGTACCAAAGCAGGTTAAGGTACTTAGGGTAGCCTAGTAGGGATTATAATCCAATAATTTATCTCATAGTTTGTATGCTCTTCTCTTACATCCATAAGGGTGATCCTGAGAATCAAAAAGAGGTGAGAAGAATAATCAGATTCTTGGGGGGAGCTTCCTTTTGAGTGTTTCAATTTTAGGTTCCTCTTTGGTGTTTGAATAAGTATGTTGGAGCTCACCATTACGTCCAAAACATTGGATCACTCCTAGTTTGTTTTAGTTGAGAATTGGAGGATCTATCATTAGGTGCTTTACGCAATAGTTTTGCATGAATTTGATGGATTAAAGGAGTGAGATTTTAAGAGCTTGGTGACTTGAATGTGTTTGGTTATATGGATGGGTGGATAGAAATCAATGAATTTTGAGCCTTCTCCTCATCCTTTGTCATCACCAAACTGCTTGCTACCTTGACCAAATCTCTATTGATAGTCAAAACTACCATTATTTGTTAGTTATTTGCTAAAAATATGATCTGGTTTATCTAGTGCTTACAGTTTATTGGCTTTAGACATCTCCTATATGATCTTTGTTTGACCACGTTTTGTAGCCTCACATAGCTTGCAACACTGTCATGTCATTGGAGGATCAACCCATAGCCTTCAAAAGGCATTTCAAGGCTTTTTTGGATTTCTACCAAGGCATTTCGATCCACATAGTGTTGTTTTAAGGCATTTTGAATCTCAAGGCTTGTGCATTGGACAAATCAATAGCACACAGAGTCCAGACATAGGTCAAAGGTTCTCCACAACTCTAAACAACCTCACATTGGCTGAACCATCAACACATAGGCTATTATTTTTTGGGATCGACCATCAAAGAAAAGGTATTAACATTGGCATTTAAACTTAGTTGGTCAAACCCATGTAGTCACCCATGCCCACCATGCTTCCACCATGCATCCATATACATAGTCATCCCATAAAAAACCACACCCATAGTTTAGTTGTCAAACTCATGGTTTGAAAAGTTTGATTTTTAAAAAAAGGGCGAATTCTTTTTTTTTGAAAATGTGGAGGATCTTTTTTTGACTAAGTGTGTTAGGTGGGATTTTGGAGAAGTTTTTTATTTTTTTTTATATAAAAACATTATGGTAAGAAGTTTTTTTTGGTTTTTTCTTCTACTCTCAAAAAAAAGAAGGAAAAGCAACCCCCCGACCAAGGTTGGGTTGGAATTTTGTAAGGGTGGGGGAATTTATTTTACTTTTTTTTTCAAAATATTGTTTATATTTAGCCTATTAATGCTCTTATCCTTCTTCTGGATGCATTTTTGGTGGTAACCGATGTCTATTAAGGAAGGGCAATTTTTGTTAAAACTGGTGAAATTTGAGCAAATCTAAGGGCCAAAAAGGCTTCAAACAGGGAACGCACTAGGGGCTACCACCCCCAGAACCCTGCATCATACCCTGCTATATAAAACTTCTGAGTGTCAAATACCATCGAGTGAGGTTTGATCTGGAAGGAGGTCAATTCCCCTCACAAATTTCAACAATTTTTTAACCGCACTAAATATAAAGTGCTAAAACATTTTTGCTTAGGGGGATTCTTGATTGAGTAATTTTCAGGGGGTGCTCTTATGGTGATCTTTTCTTGCCGATTCTAATCATGGATCCTAATCGTTAGAAACATAAATGTGAGTTTTGTGGAAGTAAACAACATATATATAATGATATCATTGACATAAAACTTGATGATATTCGAGAACTCATTCACGTTTACAAAATGAGGCAACTTTGTATTACCAATAACATTAGTTTGCCAGAATCTTGTGGCCCTATCCTAGAAAAGATTCAATCATTGTTTGTTGAACTTCACTCGAGCATTTATCTTGATCACATTAATCAAAATTTTATGGTGACAAATTCTACAAATATTCATGAGTTGATAGTTTCAACTCCGTTATTATTGACACCTTCTGTAGACACACTTGATTCTCCTTTGTTCAATTCTCTCATAGATGGTGAGTACCATACATCCATGGTCTATGAACTTGAATCAATTATTACTAATGATCCCATCGATAAGAGTTTATCACCCATTAGCATTGATTTGGAGACATATCAATAATTTTTGGAGGCATCACTCACTCTTCCCTCTCTTGTTTGTAGTACTTCAGTGCAACAAGACATTTTTGATCTTCTAGATACAATTCTTTGGGATGACTACTTGCCAATTATTGTAGGTTTATTTTATGAATCCCATCTTTTAGACTTGGAAGACACCATTGAGGATCTTCATTTCCTCTTTGATGACAAATTATTTTAAGATTCTACTTTTTTAGGTGATTTGAGGGCATATTCAGAGCCTCTTGCTCTTTCCTCGCCTACATTTACTTCTACAGTGATAGTTTTTATAGCTATTCATGAGTTGACAGTCTCAACTCAGTCCTCATTGACACTTTCTATAACAGTACCATATTCTTCTTAGTTCAATTATCTTGCCCATGATGAGCACCATTCATCTATGATTACTGTTCCTGAATATTCTATGGTACTTGATCCATCACATCAATATTCATCACAATTTGACACTAGCTTGGATATCATTGAACATCATCTAGAGAAAACATTTTTGAAAGAGCTTCCAGAGACCTCCTTCATGTTGAGACTTTCTTTCTCACATTGCTTCTTGGAGTGGGAGTTTATTCTACATTAACCATTGGACTTATTTCTTCCCAAAGGGAGAAATATAGTTTATCGACATTGGATCATCTTTAGTATGCATCTTTCAACATTCACCATTGGTACAAGAGTTACTTCATTATGGGGGGGCTCATAGTCTCACATTTCCTTCCTCATGGGGGGGTTATTGATTATATATTCATGATGGATTTCCCACTTCAAAGGTCAGTTTGATACCTCCTTCCATCATTTGTTTATGCTTTTGCATCTTTTATCTCTTTTAGGGAGGAGCTTTTTCCTACAAGTTTTTATCCTTTTCTCTATTTATAAGAGTTTATTTTGTACATGGGTACCTCATCAGGCCTTGTTGCTAGGACCCATTTCATATTTTTTGCATGATTGAATAAACCCCTAAGTTGCACTTAAGGGGGAATGTTGGTGTGAATAGGGTTATTTCCTGTCTAGTTCTACCGTCAGGTGTGAATAGGGTTATTTCCATAACTGATTCCATTAGTTGATTCCTTTCACACCTCATCTAGTTAAGTTTACTTAGGTGTTTGTCTCACCTCAAAGGATTATGACACTTGTCACAATCCTGTGCAGGGTTGGTGAGAGGTTTGTCACACCTCACAGGATCATGACACTTGTCACAATCACGTGTAGGTTTGGTGATAGGTATTTAGTATAAATACCCCTATGTAAGCTTATTTTGTAACACCATTTTAATGAATTATTCATGCATTGCCTTGAGTTCATTATTCATTCTCATTCCCTATCTAAGTGCTTCCCTAGGCCTTTTTTATTCTTGCCCAAATATTTCACTTGGGGCACACATAACCATAATGTTCGCCCTCCTCCTCTTTGATATTCTCAATTTAATCTCATTTTTAAACATCCTTTGGTCAACAAAACTATTAAACATCTCCAAAATGAACCTCTCACTACTCAAATTGATAAGATTGATATAGGAGGTATCACACCTACAATTTCTTAGAATGGATCAACTGAGCCCACCCTTCATCTTAAAACATTTGGAAATCTTTATAAGGACTGGGTCAAATTGAACACCTTTGCCACTACCAAACTCTTATCCAAAAATCTCACAAGTGATGCCTTGGATTGGTACAACCAAATTAGAACTCATTCCATTACTAGTTTGGAGGATTTAGTGGATGCTTTAGTCAAAGAATTCCAAAATAGTGATCTTCCTTAAAACACTTTGGCCCGCTTCATAAATTGCAAATAAATTGAGAATGAAACTACACAAACCTTTGTTAAAAGGTGGAAAACTTTTTCAAACAAATGTGAACATAAAATAGATGATGATAATATTTTCCATCTCCTTACCAATGCCCTTTTTCCTAAACTTTAATATCAGGTATGCATTCTATCTTCACGTACACTGGAGGAGGCTATTGACAAAGCTAAATGACAAGATTTCCTTATGAGTCAATTCGATCCACCCCAACCTTCTGTGGGTCCTCATCTCTTACTTAAGAACAAAAATTACAATGTTATCAATGATGGTGTTATAGGTTCTTATGACACCATTCATAATGTTCAAGCTATCATTCCTACCCCTTCATTGAAACCATCTCCCTATTCACAACAATATACCAATCCTACTTATCTTCACCGAATAACGTTAATGTTCATAAACCTCTATCCTTAGTTGAATTGCTTAAGCATATACCTAGGCCTCTTCCATGAGAACTTGACCCTATCTGTCCTATAAAATCTTGCTATGATCCTAATAAGTTTTGTTGGTTTCACACTAGTTGTGGTCATTCTCATGAGATCTGTAGATAACTTTGTAATTTAGCTGTGAACTTTCTTCTTGGTCCTAATTTTGATCATGATTACATCATTCAAAAGCATCAACAAGCCTATGAAGTGGCTTTTAAGGTTTATAAAACACATTATTGATTTATAAAACACATGATAAATATCAAGCTTTAAATCAAGCAAATTCTCATTTGGATATCTACAAAGACCCTCTACCTAATCATCAACCTATTTAAGATAACTAAAATCAAGCCACCCTTTCCACCAACAGTGTAAAAATTCTTGTTGACCCCACTCTCAAGGAGAATGTGGTTAACATGATTAATATACAAAGGGTGGCTGCTTTTATAAATTCTCAACTTATCTACACTCCTTCATCTCAAACATATCATATTATACAAGATTCTTCCCCCAAATCATTTAAATGAGTTGGGTCAAGATGACCTTATTACTTTTGATGATCCAATTTCTGATTCTCCCTTGGATAACACTTCCCATTCTATTTTTTCCACTCTTACATCATCTTATAACACGAATGATAATCAAATTTCTACTAACACTTCTTCTACCAATTCTCAAAATCAACTTGAACCAGCTACTTTATCATCAGAACATAATTTACAACCTTATTCTACACCTTCTTCTTCTTATCAACATAAATTCTAATACACTTCAGCTCCTCCTTCTGAGGACCTCCTTAATCATTATGTACCTATATCTAACAACATTCTCATGGGTTATGATGAGTGGGATCCCATCACGGAACTCACTAATCTCCCATCCCAAATTTTGTTCCTTGAGCTTATGAGGACTTTTCCATGTCATAGAAATCATCTTATGGAACTATTGTTTGAAATGAATGTCCCTCATCCTCCCCTAGCAAGACGGGAGGTAGCCTTATCTGGATCTGAGAATAGTATATTATAGAAATGTGAAGAGTTGTCTATCAACATTGATGAAATTATGGACACTTCTCTTTCCTTAAAATTTCCTACAACTTCTAGGATTCCCGATGAGATTCTACTTCATGTGGATGATCCTCCCTTATTTATTAGTGTCAAAATAGGTGATATCCAAGTTAAGCATGCATTTATTGATGATGGTTTCAACACCTACATTGCCTCTCTTAACTTCATTAAAACCCTTAGATATTCAAAATACAATCTCAAGTCCAAACACAACACCTACCAAGGATATGATAGAAGGCAAATGCCTCTACTAGGTTGTGTGTGGATTCCCATTATTGTCCCACCTCTCACCATATGTGTGAAGGTGATGATCTTTAACTTTCCCCTTTCTTATAACATCTTGCTTGGTAGGTCATGGACTCACCATATGAGAGCCATTGCTTCTTTTGCTTACCAATGTGTTAAATTACCTCATAATGGAGACATTTATAGGATTTAGGGTGACAATAACCCTTCGAATTTTGAATAATTCCAAGACTATGGTGTCTTCAAGATTCTTACTCTTGAACCTTTTCCCAACATTCCATTTCATGAGTCTTAACATCTAAACTTTCTTGTTAATTCAACCTAAGGTTACAATAGACATCTTGAACTCATTGGAAACATTCCTCCTAACCTCTTAGATTATGATGATGATGATGAGCCTGATGAGATTAACCTAAAGATTGAAACTTTTGATCTCTCACCTCACCTCATCTCCCAGCTTTCTACTTCCTTATAGCCTTGTTCTCACAAGCCTCCTTGTGATGATATTCTCATAATCTTAACCAAGGCTCGACATTCTATTCACCAAAATTCCTCAGATGATAAGTTCATCCCTACTTATGTCATTGATCTTCACACCCTAGATTATGATGATGGTTATTCCCTAGATGATCTGCTCTTAGGTGTTCTTGTACAGGCCTATAATGCTGAGATTGTCTATTATTTTTCTTCTTTACTTGAGTATTTTTGCATATCTTCCTTCATTTATAATTTATAATTTTAGTATTTTTCCTCTTTATCATAGGGTAGAGATGGCACCAACAACTTCAATTTTTGAGGAGCCTCATAGGAGTATGCTCATAGATCATGCTATGATCGAGCCTTACCATTTTTCTAGGTACCCTGATCATCATAGTTGGTTTATTTCTGAGTTTAGTGCAACCATCCTTAGACCTTATATAGATCTCACTCCTCCCTTAGTAGAGCCCTTATCAGAGCCCATTCCTGTTCTCACCATAGTTGAGCCTCTTCTTGCTCCTACTATAGTTGAGCCTATTCTCACTCCTTCTATCATTAAGCCTAATTTTGCTTCTCATCCCATTGCTCATTCTATTGAGCCTTGTTTCGTTCATTCTCCACCACCACCTTCCCTTAGTGATGGTTTGTTTCCCTTACCTCAAATAGCTCTATTGCCCAAAAAATGGGTCGACAAGTCTTCTTTGGCTTCTTCCACTCCTGTTACACCTCCTTCTTTGAGTGCTTCTCTTAAGACCACTCACAAGCATATTTGTTGCTTCCATGGGATAGATAATCATTCTTCTACCCATTATTGTAAGTTGTGATAGTATATTGATACTTTACATCCTTCCTCAGACAAAGCCATGCCTTCCCTGAAGGTTCTACCTGAATACATACCTAAGTATGGTGAGGTGTATTGTTTGTGGTACCAATGTGGAACCCATCACACTGATCATTGTCACATCTTTCAACAAAACCTTAAGAATCACCTTATAGTTATTCTTGGACCTTCTTCTATTTATACCATATGTCATCCCTATAAGAAGGCTTCTCCTTCTTCTCCCATGGCTCTACCTCCAGTGGTTACATCCCCTCCTATGGTCCCTTTGTCACCTTTTGTGCCTCCACCTATGATTCCTTCACATGTGGACCTTTTCTCACCCATGGATCCTTCTCCACTAGTGATTCCTACATCTCCCATAGAGCTTACTCCCACACATTCACCTGAACATCCCTTTCCTGATTACCCTCTTCTACATGATCCATTGAGTATTCTTACTTTTTCAGTTGAGGAGAATAGAAGAGAAGTATTTTCCCAATTTTCATTGAAGATAAATGAGACATTAGTTGTAGTTCATATCCAGCTTCATAAATATTTATTTGATGTCTTATATAATGTGTGTGGGTAGATATATCAATATTTATGAGCACATGCATGGTGATTTACATTTTGATTGGACGCATGCTCTAATTTTATTTTTATCTATCTATTATATCATTTGATGTAGTGTTAAATTCATATTTTCTTATGTACTGATTTTACCTTTTATAATATATCTTGCTTATATTATTATTTATATTTGCATATGATTGTCTTTTTCATCATTATTTCTCTTTTTTTCATGATTTTTTCTCAAAACTCACTTCTTGTGTCTTTATGATTGTTTGCTTTCTTATCTCTATTTTTCACAGTTAATTGTCATTGTGACTTGGTTATATAAACCCCGTTCCCTTTGGTCCTTGTCTCCTTTTACCATGTGATCAATTTGCCAACAACATCTCATTATAATCTCCTTTCACCAATCCACCTTTGGATCTTATTTTTCCCTTCTTCCTTTTTTTCAAACTAAGCATATACATGGTTGAGATTTAAGATCACATGCTAGTTCATTGTTAAGCCTAAGTGTCCTAGTCAGTGTTTGCCTTTGGTTACTTAGCTTCCTTTTACCTTAGCCTAAAGCTCATTCATGTGTATCATTACATCTCTTATGATTGGTCATTCCAAATCCATATGGAGGAGGAATATTAAAAATCCATAAAAAGTTAAAAGCCAAATCATTTTACAAAAGGCAATGATATACAAGGCAAAAATATTCTTAAAAGTCAAATCACACTAAAAGACATGATTCGAAGCAAATTTCCTTTAAGTCGAAGCTCAAACTCCATAGTTGGCCCCACAATAGAGTTGAGGTCCTTTGGGGTGTGGTAGGCTAGTAGATTAGAAAAGGAAAATAAAAAAATATTTTAATGCTACCTACTTTCTCACACAAGTACCTAATCTTTGTAGTAGATCTATGACTCTATAAGGTGTCTTGAGGAATGGGGAACACATCGTGGGAAGGTAGGTCCATTTTACCTTATTTTTTACCAATCTACCTTTATGATCTGATCTTAGTAGCATGCTTATTTGCCTACAAAGCTTTGTGTCTATAGAGAACAAGTTTCCTTTACACATTTATGGTCACTAGTCACTTAGTGTCTTCTCATGTCTTTAGTATGCCTCTTATCTCCCAAGGTCTTCTTATTATGATTTTTACACTCCATTTTTCATTACCTATGTCCCTCATATATCCATTTGAGAAATATTGTTTTGTCTACTGATCACTCTCCTTTGGATTTCATTTGTGAGTTGTATTGTAAGACCGTGAATAGGACCTGACTTTCCTCATAAATTACCACCTTTTTCCTTCTTATTACCCACTTCTTTTATTACCTGATTTTTCCTATTTATTCCACCCCAATGTTGTTTGGTTTGTGATTTGCTTCATAAGACCGTAGATAGGACCCGCCATTCCTCACAAAATTTTCCAATAATATAAGTCACAAACAAAATTACATGTGTCAAATATGAGATAAGATGTGATTGATTATGAAGTTACACGTCATTAACATGCTTCCCAACTTAATTTAGTGTGTTTTATGCTTACTTCATTTTTCTTTCACTTTTATCTTCTTATTTTCTGAGTGAATGTAAGAATATATCCATTTCTTGAATTTTTCATACTTTCCAGCTTGAATTAGTGTGATAAATTTAAGACCAATATATTTCCAATTTTGTTTTTATCTTATACTTCCCAACGTGATTTAGTATAACTGATTGACTTAATTAAATTTGTTTTTTATACCATTTGTGCCCTTTTACATACCTTCCATTTTATTACATTGATTTCATACATCTCAATGTGATTTAATACGATTTTACTTGTTTTAATTTGGTGAAAAAATCTTTCAATTTGGTTTAAAAACAAATTCCTTTTTTTACCATCTTGTTTTACCATCCCTTGGTTCTTTACACTTAGTCATTTTCTTGTTATTACACATTTCCCAAATTGAAATAATGTGTAGTACATTTTTGATTGATTATATTTTACCAAGTCCTTTTTTCTTGTTTCTTTTTACCCATGCATGTATTCTACGTAATGCTAGAAAAGAAACCACATCTCACATATTTCCTATAACATATACAACAACAACTTGATAAATGTGCTAGAAAGAAATATATCCAAATCATCCACAACCACAACCATAATGATGACAACATACACAATCAACATCAATATGCCAAAATGATACATCATATATATATATATATATATATATATATATATATATATATATCTCATGAGTTTTTGATATAACTACAACCCTATACAATGCTCCAACTTTATGGCTAGGATCCATCCTGTTTATCTCATGGCCTAACCATGCTACCTACCAAAGCCTTGGTCTGACTCTTTCAAATAGTATGTTGTAAAGAGGTTGTCTATGATCTTAGTCCTTATAATTATCCCTATAAGTATGCTACCTATGCCTGTGCCTGCACTAACTGGGTCAAGGTCACTATATGTGCCTATGTCTTCTACATCACTATAGCCAGATGCATAACTCTCTCCTCTAACAAGGCTTGTCATGCCTATATCTCTCCCACACCCATCTCTACTAGTGGTTGCATACCCTCTTTTTGTGCTCATATTTGCCTCACTATTTCTCTATCTAATTTAAACCAACTTGCCTGAGCTGGGGCAGATGGTACACTAGGGTCCTATAATGCAGTAGGGTCATATAATTATAGAGTCTCATCCAAGATGTCATGAAGTGATCCCATCATAAGGGACCCCCATCTCTTATCTTCATACTCATCTATGCCTACAAAATCACACCCAGATAGTTATTAGATCACAATTATATCTCATAATATCTATCTATCTCTAGTCTCTATTTCAAAATAAAAACTTAAGTAATAATTTAATCATCTTTATTACCTATCTGTGTCTCAACTACTATGGTCTCACTATCTGCGTAGCTACCTAACCTAACCTCTCTATATGGGTAACCTCTTAATACCTCCTCTGTAGGTCACCTACTCAATACAAATCTAGCTATCATGGCTCACGTCTACCTCAACCTGTGCATGAGTGGCCTCTCTATCATCCAGCTCTCATTTGGCTCACCTATTGGGTCATTAGGGATGGTGATAGTCTCCAATCTCTCCTGCTCCTCCTACCTCAATCGACATCATGTCTTTGATGGTCATTGATCTTCTTGTTTTAGAGCTAGTGGTAGTACCTTTGCCTCTATACCCCTCTCCTCCTACTCTGTTCCCTATCATGCTCACCTAATCTATGGTCGCTCATGATGTGGTCTGAGCATCGAACTCATTATTGGTGGCCTAAGTCCCCTCCTCCCCCATGGCTCTCTCACATGTTGAGCCCACTACTCGTGCATTAATATCAATGCCATTGGATAAGATAAGCCCATTTGTCCTAATACCTATACCACTAGATGTGGCTCTTTCCACCAAGTGTAGTGTCTGACCACCTTTGTCTTTGTTATAGCTAGTACAACTATGTCCCAATTTGACCATGTAGTTGTTATGTGCCCATATGGATACCACACTATGTCTACACATCTCACCATCTATAATGTTGGCATGTGGGGCATAGCCTCTGTTACCTGGTCCTCTCTCTATCTCTGCACTCAAGGTGAACTATCATCGATCACATGGGGTAACCAAACCAACTGATACATAGGAAACCTCTCATATATCTAAGCCATTAGTAATATGATCAGTCCTATCAACTTCTATCCTCTAACCAATGTCTCATATAAATCATGTATGAGTTGGACCCAAATGATAGAATTGATATCATATAATACTCTCTCCTTTAGGATCATCCTGTTCAAGGCTACCACAAATAGTGTTACCTTGTTGTCTGCATTATGACATAACACTCATTGTATCACAAGCCCTATCATAAATTTTTGAATATCTAAAATCTATGATATATATATATATATATCTCAAACATGTTGACTCTCCTACCCACCAATATCATCTCTAAGCCTGTAGACCACACAGTTAAGGCTCTCCTCTCCTCCATGCTATCTAGTATCCCTGTAGTCATTGATGCTCTTGTTATCACCCTAGGATGGCATATACATCCTCTAGAGTGATAACCACCTCTACCATGTCCCCATCCACCTCCCATTTGAAGGTGTTAGTCAATCATTCCTAACATCCCATGAATATGACTAACAAATCAACACTCAAGGGAATCCTACACATATCGGTTATCCTTCCTAGGCCTACAGATACTAGCTTAGCTCTATCTCCAATCATCAAGCGATCCAAAAAATCTAGTAACCATGACACATCCACCAGTCACCAGAACCTTTGTCATCCCTACAATTAAGAAACAACAAAAAATGTATTAGATCATCCATGCCATGTATAATCACAATACATTCTTTTTATAATTTCAATAAAAAACAAGACTAAATTAATTTAATCTATTCATTTAAACCTATTTTTAACCTAATCAGTCCTCTTTTCCCTTATTTGGTCATTTCGAGCCATTCTAGCCTTCTTTCAGCCTTTTGCACATATTTTTTTTATTATTATGGTTCTTCGGTCAAACTAACCCTCTTATTTTCCCTCCCTAGTACTGCATTGCCATTTTGGACTTTTTGGATCAGTTGGAAAAATTATACTAGGTCAATAGTCTACAAAATATAAAGGGTTGACACATACATATTGGGTCGATAGTGTGGATTTTGCTCATTTTCAGCCTACTGGGTCGACTGGGTCAACGCATTTGTTTTTCCCTATCAACCCCTTGTATTTTCTTAAAAAAATGCCTTATGGTAGTTTTATTCCTAATTCCTTCAAACCCATTTCCTGTCTTGGTTTTTCCTACCTATAGAATCTAATTTTGTTTCATTGCGACATCTAAAAATGCTAAAAAAAATTAAAAAAATACACTTATTTCATTAAAATACTCCAAAACTGGCTTAAGATTCATAGTTGCATACCTATAGTGCACCTGCTGTCACCTCTAGAGCTCCCTCTCATCTAGCCTATCATCCCCTCACCATCCTAGCTCGTTTGATCTCTCAGAACTCTTTTTCTCTCTTTCACAAGTTAAAAATAACCAAATGATTTGTCTTTCCCTTATTTAAAAACACCTTTTCAAAATTCAAATATTTCAATTATTTTGAGGCAAATTCCTTGTTTTATCTATATATTTGTTTCTACTCATCCATTTTTAAAACCATAAGATACATTGGATTCATGATGACGTAGAGAATCTTTTCCACTACTATATGCCTATTTTCTAATTTTTTTGATTTTTGGATATTTTTTACAATAACTTCTACAAGTTCACATAGTGTTCTTCACATTGGATGCCTTCAGTTCCTCTTATAGTTTACTTGTTTATCTATAACACTAAGGTAAGTAAAGGTATGTGTTTTTCAATTATGTCCTTTCATTTATCTTGTTTTTTGCTTAATGCACTTTACTTAGCATCAATGTTGTGTGTTATCATGTTCTATTACCTGAAACAACATCCCGTGTTTCACTTACGTGACACATGATGAGCTTTGAGTGGGGCATATGTATACACATAATATTTTAAAAAAATTATCACTTACTGACCCTTTGTATCTTGCAGGAATCCATCGAGTCTTAATCTCTTTGAGTGCACACCTTAAGCGGTACACCAGGAAAGGGGTGGGCAAACCATTAGTGCTTCATAAGATTATTGTCCCTTTTTCCACTTACCATCTACACACTTGTCTCATAAAACCATTTAACCTAAGCTTATTCTTCTTTTTTGTACCCATGCCAAACATTTATCATATCATTATCCTCTTTTTTCTTGCCTTGACCCCCTTTTTCCAGTTGATTGTACTAGGTCAACCCTGTATAAATTTCAATCTCTGATTACTATATAGGTTACTGGGTTGACCCTATACTATTTTTGTGTATTTTCACTTATAATTTTTGTTATCCCTTCGATTGACCTAGCTTGGGACCTAGTGATTTATCTCCCAAAAACATCCAGTGTTGACTAGGTAGACCTTGTACAACCAACATATTTGAAAGGATTTAAGGCGAGATCTACCTATATATACAAGTTCATTTCCAACCATTTGAGAATAGAGAAGTGAAGAATAATAAGTGTGAATGAACATCTGCTTATTGACCATTCTACTTGAAGAATAAATCTTAGGGTTCTATATTTTCTTTAGAGATATGAATCTCATCTTGTGGAGAAGTCTTTTGGATGTATAAATAGGTTATGTAGCCTAAAGCTGATTTGTCTTTGTTATCCTTACATACCAAAACAATCTCTTGTGAAGAACCTTGGCCAAGGGAGAGATTGAGGCTCGGTGGGTTCATCTTCAAAGGTGAGTATTCATAACTTTATTTTTCCTTTGTAAGATTAGATGGATAATGCAGTTGTGTCTCTCTTCCATGCATTAGGATTTCATATACATTGACGTGAGTATATGTCTTCTATGCATGTTTAGTTTAATTTATTTTGTTTCTAACCCACACTTTGTGCCACAAGTTTTGGTGAGCACTAGATTAGATTTACTTTCTTATTTATTAGACATAAGTAAAATATCAAACCTAGGAATCTTTTAGGGTTGTTGCATGATTGTGTTAGATTTTAGGCTTTGGAAACCTTCCTAGCATGGTGTATTATGACAAGTGATCCCTTAATCGGGTCTAGCAAATCTCCATATTAGTCATGCTCCTGCTTAACAAATGTATTCCTAATCAGAAGTGTAGGTATGCTCTATTTTCTCTGAGCTATGATTAATTTATAGACATGATGCATTTTTGATTGCATATATCCTCCTTTAGGAGGATGTGAAATATCCTTATTTGGATTCGAGGATAGTATCTTACAACAATGTGAAGAGATGTCTATAAACATTGACAAAACTATGTATATTTCTCTTTCCTTAAAATTTCCTATAGCCTTTAGGATTCTCGATGAGATTATGCTTTGTGCAGATGATTCTCCCTTGTTCATTAGTATCTATTAGGTGATATCCAATTTAAACATGCATTTATTGATTGAGAGTTCTGTCACCTATATTGCCTCTCTCAATTTCATTAAGACCCTTGATATTCTGAATGAAACCTCAAGTCCACATGCATCACATGCCAAGGATATGATATAGGAAAATGCCTCCTCTAGGTTATGTGTGGCTTCCCATTACCATCCCACCTATCACCGTTTGTGTGAAGGTGATGATCTTTAACTCTCCTCTTTCTTATAACATCTTGCTTGGTAAGTTGTAGACTCACCATATGAGAGCAGTTGCTTCTTTCACCTAGAAAAGTGTTAAATTCCCTCATAATAGAGCCATTTATAGGATTCATGGTGATACTAACCCTTGGAATTTTAAATAATTCCAAGACCGTGGTGTCTTCAAGATTCCTAGTCTTGAACCTTTGCCTAGTGTTCCATTCCATGAGTCTTAATGCCTCAATTTTCCTGTTAATTTCACTAGAGGTTATAATGGTCATCCTGAACTCATTAGGAACTTTCCTCCCAACCTCTTAGACTTTAATGATGATGAGCTTGATGAGATTAACCTAAAGATTAAAACTTCCAATCTCTCACTTCCTCTCATCTCGTAGCTTCTAGTTTCTTTGCAAGCTCATTCTTGTAAACCCCCTTACGATGAAATTCCCATTGTCTTGACCAAGACTTGACATTCTATTCACCATACTTCCTCAGATGATAAGGTCATCCCTACTTATATCATTGATCTTCACACACTAGATTATGATGATGGTTATTCCTTAGCTGATTCATTCTTAAGTGGTCTTGTCCAAGCCTGTGATGTTGAGATTATCCATTAGCGTTCTTATTTGTTTGAGTCTTTTCACGTATTTTCCCATTTTCCTTCAATTATATTTCTTAATTTTAGTATTTTTACTCTTTATCATAGGGTAGAGATAGCACCAACACCTCTAGTTTTTTAGGAGCATCATAGGAGTATGCTCATGGATCATGCTATGATTGGGCCTTACCACTTTACTAGGTACCCTGACCCCTATAGCTTGCTTATCCTTATTATGCGTGTAACCCTTATTCAACCTTTTGTAGATCCTACCCCTCCCTCAGTGGACACTGCATTGGATCCCACTCCTATTCCCACTATATTTGAGCCCATTCTTGCTCCCACTATAGTTGAGCATGTTCCTGCTTTTGTTATCACTGAATCTATCCCTATTTATGTTATCACTGAATCTATCCCTACTTTTGATCCTATCACTCTTTTTATTGAGCCTAATCTAGTTCCTTCCACACCACCCCTCTCCCTTAGTGATGGTTTATTTCCTTTGCCTAAAATGGCTCCATTTCCCACAAAATGGGCCAACGAGTCTTCTTCAGCTCTTTCCACTCCTACTACACATCCTCCTATGAGTGCCTTTACTAAGACCACTCACAAGCATATTTTTTGCTTCCATGGCATAAATAATCATTTATCCACCCATTATCATAAGTTGTGATAATATATTGATACTTTACATCCTTCTTTCCTTCAGCCTTCAAACAAGACCATGCCTCCATCGAAGGTACTTCCTAAATATATGCCTAAGTATGGTGAGGTCTATTGTATATGGAACCAATGTGGTACCCATCACACCGATCGTTACCACATCCTTCAACAACACCTTAAGGATCACCTTATAGTTGTTTCCAAACCTTCTACCATTCCTCCCACAGGTCATTCCCATAAGAAGGCTCCTCCTTCTTCTCCCATGGTTCCACCTCCTGTGGTTCCATCCTCTCTTATGGTCCCTTAATCACCTTTTGTGCCTCCACTTGTGACTCCTTCACCTGTGGACCTTCCCTCACCTATGGATCCTTCTCCACCTATGAGTCTTTCACCTATGAATCCTTCTCCACTGGTGATTCTTGTATCTCCCATAGAGTCCACTCCCATACATTCTCCCAATCATCCCTTACCTGATTTCCCTCCTCAACACGATCCATCTAGCATTCCTACTTTTTTTATTGAGAAGATTAGATGAGAAGTATTTTCCCAGTTTTCATTTAAGATTGACAAGACATTAGCAATAATCCCCATCCAACTTCATAGAGATCTATCTGATGTTTTGGATAATGTGTGTGTGTAGATTTATTAGTATTTATGAGCACATGCATGGTGATTTTACATTTATATTTGGATTGGATGTGTGCACAAGTTTTATTTTTCTCTGTCTGTTATATCATTTGACACTGTGTCAAATTCTTATTTATCTTCAATTGTGACTTTACTTTTGCACTCTATATTTCTTATAATGTCATTTATGTTTGCTTATAGATGTCTTTATTTATCATTGCTTTCTCTTTTTCCCTTCTTGTGTCTTTATGATTATTTGCTTTCTTATCTCTATTTTTCATGGCTAATTATCATTATGAATTGGTTATATAAACCTAGTTCCATTTAGTCATTTCCTATTACCATTTAATTAGTTAAAAAATAATTAATCTCATTATATTCTCCTTTCACTAGTCCACTTCGGATCTCCTTATTCCCTTTTCCTTTTTGCAAACTAAGCATATACATGGTTAAGACTTGAGATCACATGTTGGTTCATTATTAAGCCTAAGTGTCCTAGTCAGTCTTGTCTTTGGTTACTTATCTTCCTTTAGCTTAAGCCTATAGTTCATTCATGTGTATCACTCTATCTCTGATGATTGATCATTCCAATTTTTTAGGGAGGAGGAATCATAAAAGCCATAAAAACTATGCAAAATCCCAATCATTTAATGAAAGGCAATATTCAAAATTCTTAAAAGTCCAATCACACTAAAAGATATGATTCAAAGCACATCTCCTTTTTCTAGTCGAAGCTCAAACTCCACAGTTGGCCTCATGATAGATCCGAGGTCCTTTGGGGTGCAGTAGGTCAGTAGATTAGAAAAGGAGAATAAAAAATCTTTTAGTGCTACCTACTTTCTCACATAAGTGAACAACTCTGTGAGGGGTTTTGAGGAATGGGGAACACATCATAGGAAGGTAGGTCCATTTTATTTTTTCTGTACCAATCTACCTTCATGACTTAATCTTATTAGCACACTTATTTTCCTACATAAATTAGTGTCCATAGCGAACAGGTTTCCTTTGTACATTGATGATCACTAGTCACTTAGTGTCTTCTCATGTCCTTAGTATGGCTCCTATCTCCTAAGGTAATCTAATAAGATGCCTGAATTATGCTTTGTACATCCCCTTTTTCATTCCCTACATTCCTCATATTTGCTCTTGATAAATATTATTTTGTTCACTGATCATTCCCCTTGGGATTTCATTTGTGAGTTGCATTGTAAAACCGTGGATGGGACCCAACCATCCTCACAAATCACCACAATTTCACTTTCCTATTAACCACATCCTTTGTTACCTGATTTTCACATTTTCCACCTCATTGGTGTTCTCTTTGTGAGTTTCAGTACAAGACCACGGATAGGACCTAACCCTCCTCACAAATTTTTTCCAATAATACAAGTCACAATCAAAATTACATGTGATTGATAAGAAGTTACACATCATTGACATGTTTCCCAACTTAATTTAGTATGTTTTATATTTAATTCATTTCTCTTACGCTTTTATCTTCTTATTTTTTGATTGCATGTAAGAATCCAACCATTTCTTGAAATTTTCATGCTTCCCAGCTGGAAATAGTGTGATAAATTTAAGACCCAATTTTTGCAAATTTTGGTTTTCTCTTATACTTCCCAACATGATATAGTGTGATAAATATGAGATAAGATGTGATTGATTATGAAGTTACACATCATTGACATGTTTCCAACTTAATTTAGTATGTTTTATATTTAATTCATTTCTCTTACGCTTTTATCTTCTTATTTTTTGATTGCATGTAAGAATGCAACCATTTCTTGAAATTTTCATGCTTCCTAGCTTGAATTAGTGTGATAAATTTAAGACCCAATTTTTGCCAATTTTGTTTTTCTCTTATACTTCCCAACATGATATAGTGTGATTGAATGACTTAATTGATTTTTTTTTTATATCATTTTTCATAACTTCCATTTTATTACATTATTTTCATACTTCTCAATGTGATTTAGTGTGATCTTACTTGTTTTAAATTGGTTCTAATCTTTCCTTTGGTTTAAAAATAAATTCTTTTTTGCCATCTTGTTTACCATCCACTTTGGTTCTTTATACTTAGTCAGTTTATTGTTATTACACATTTCCCAACTTGAACTAGTGTGTAGTATATTTTACCAAGTATTTTTGCCTATTTATTTTTAAACATGCATGTGTTCTACATAGTGCTAGAAAAGAAACCACAGCTCATATATTTCCCATAGCATATAAAAAAATAGATAAATATATGTGCTAGAAAAAAATATATCCAAAGCATACACAACCACAACCATAATGACAACATATACAACCAATATCCAAAATGCCAAAATGATCCATATATATATATATATCTCATGAGTTTGATATAATAAATACAATCATATACAATTCTCTAAATCTATGGTTGGGCCCTATCTTGCCTATCTTGTGGCCTAGCCATGTTGCTTGTAGATGCCTCTATTTGACCCCTCCAAATATAATGCTATAATGAGGCTTTCTGAGATCTCTATCTCAATACCTACCACTTTAGATGAGCTACCTGAGCCTACACCTGTGCTAACTGGGCTAAGGTCACTAAATGTGTCACTCTATCCTACTCCTATACCTATATCATATGGGGCAAGGCTAATACATGTGTCACTATCTCCTGCTCCTGTACCTATGTCATATGGGTCAGGGTCATGTCTTATATCACTCTATCATGGGTATGTACCTGTGTCATCTATGTCACTATATTTAGATGCACAACTCTCTCCTCAGTCAAGGACTACCATGCATGTGTCTCACCTATACCCATCTCTATTGGTGGCTACATCCCATCTCTATATGCTCGTATCCACCTCGTTACCTCTCTAGCTAGTCTAAACTAGCTCACTTGAGTTGGGGTAAATGGTACACTAAGATCCTGCAGTGTCACAAGGTCATATGACATTAGTGCCTTATCTAGGACATTATAGAGTGTTCCCCTCACAAAGGACCCCCATCTGATCTCCTCCTTAGCTACACATACAAAAAAGCAAACCAGATAGATATTAGATCACTAATATTTCTCAAAATCTATCTTTAGTATATTTCAAATAAAACTTAAGCAATAAATTAACCATCTTTTATTACCCATATGTGTATCAACCACCACTATTAGTCCATACACACAAATGCCAAGCATAGTCTCTCCATCTACATGGTCTTTGAGAACCTCCTTTATCAATCACTTCCTAAAATCAAATCTTGTAGTCATAGCTCAAGTCTGTCTTAGCCTACGCCTGAGTGTCCTCTCTATAGTCCAACTCAACTCTGGCCTACCTACTAAGTCATCTAAGACATCTATGGTCTCTATTATCTCTTACTACCTCTGTTGGAACCATGTCCTCAGTAGTCATTGATCATCCTTTTGTGGAGCTAGTGGTGGTGGCTTTGGTGCTCTCACCTCCACATCTATCTCCTCTCGCTCTATTGCCTTTTGTGCTTGTCCAATCCATGGTCTCTCATGATGTGGCTTGAGTGTCAGTCTCATCATTGGTGGCCCTAGTCCTCCTCTCCCCCATGGCTCTCTAACATTATGGGCCCAAACCAAGAGTACCACCATCGGTGCCATTAGGTGAGGAAATCCCGTTTGACCTAGTACTCATGCCATTAGATGTGGCTCCATCCACCAGATGTAATTTCATATCGCCTCTGTCTGTACTAAAGCTTGTGTAAATGTGTCCTAGCTTGGCCATGTAGTCGTTATGTTCCCATAAGGCTACCATACTATGTTTGCCCATCTCATTGCCTATAACATTAGCATGTGGGTCATGACCTACACTATCTATTCTTATCTCCATCTAAGTACCCAAGGTGATTTGTCATTGACTTCATGGGGAAACCCAACTGGCTGATACATGGGAAACCTCTCATAAATCCATGCTATCAGTAATGTAATCAGTCTAATAGACTTTTTCCCTCTGACCAATACTACATACATGTCATGTATGAGCTAGTTCCAGATGACAGATCCTAGATCATATAGTACTCTCTCCTCCAGTATCATTGTTCTCAAGGCTATCACAAAGGGTGGTACCTTATCATCTGGCTTATGGCACAACACTTGTTCTATCACAAATCCTATCACAACCTTTCAGATATATAAAATATATGAGGTATACATGTCAAACATACTCACTCTCTAGCCTAAAGATATCATCTCCAAACCTATATCCCATACGGCTAAGGATCTCCTCTCCTCGTCGCTATCCAGTATCTTGGTCATCACAGGTGTCTCCACCTGAAGGTGTTAGTCAACCATTCCCAGCATCCTAGGAACATGATTAACAAATATGAGCTCAGGGGTATCTGACACATCTCTGTTATATCACTTAGGCCTATAGATATCAGTCTCACCCTATCCTCTATTATCATATGCTCCATTAAATTTGAAATCTATAACCCATATACCAAATGCCAGAATCTGGGTCATCCCTGTAATTAGGAAACAACAAAAGATGTATTAGATCTTCCATGTCATGTATAATCAAAATAGACTTTTTAAAAAAAATTAATAAAAAATAAGTCTAAAATACTTTAATTTACTCACTTGAACCTATTTGTAGCCTACTTGCCTCTTTCAGCCCTTAGTTGATCATTTTAGGTCATTTTACCACTTTTTCAACTAGTTACACACATTTTTGTACTATTGTGGTTCTTTGGTCAATCTAGTTTGACCAAAGTTTCCCTATTTTTGATCTGGTTGACTTAAAAATCTAAGTTAACCCTCTTATTTTCCCCCTAGTACTACGTTGTCATTTTGGACTTTTTAGATCAATTGGCAAACTGTATTAGGTCGATAGTCTACAAAATGTACAAGGTTGACACGTATCTACTAGGTCGATAGTGTAGATTTTTCTAAATTTCAGCCTACTGGGTCGACTGGGTTGAGCCAGTTATTTTTCCTTGCTGATGCCTTGCATTTTACAAAAAAAGTGCCTTATGGCAGTTCTTGTCCCAAACCCTTCAAACCCATTTTCTCTAAATAGTTTTTTCCTACCCATAACATCTGATATGGTTTCAATTTGACATCTAAAAATGCTTAAAATTACAAATGATCTAAAACTCAGAAGTTTTGGTTGATAAATATTTCAATAGCATAGGAATAACACAGTAACAATGAATTCTCTAAGAAGAGATGTAGTATTACTCAATATTGCAATACAAATATATGCTTATCTCTGGGAAGAGATGTCTCTCTTCACATTTCGGGTTACCTCTTCATTTATACACATTTTTAAAGCATGGAGAGGATGTGGAAGGTCACCAATCTTGAGGGAGATTAAGTGGTTCGAATTCTAATATTTAAAACAATACATAATTCAAGGAATTACTATTTTTAGAATGCACTACTAAAATTAAAATTTGGGGCACTTCCATTGTGTTTTTGAGGGTCAAACTTCATTGAGCAAAGCTCAATTCCATCTCACGATGTTTTCCTCATTCTTAGCTTTCCAATGGTTTAAACAACGAGTTAATTGGAGCTACGGTGCAAAAGTTATGGCTCTCGAAAGTTCTGCCATCAATTGGGGTGGAACTGTCACTCGAATTATTGCCTAAATTATTGCCCGGATCAACAAATTTCTAAAAATACACTTTAAACACTAAAATATTCAAAAATTGGCTTAAGATTCTTAGTTGTCTATCTATCCTATACTCACTACTACCTCTGGAGGTCCTTGTCTAGCCTGTCGTCTCCTCACCATCCTAGCTCATTTGGTCTCTCAGAGCTCTTTTTCTCTCCTTCACAAGTCAAAAATAACAAATTACTTTCATTTCACCCTATTTAAAATCACTTTTCAAAATCTAAATCTTTCAATTATTTTCGAGCAGATTCCCTTTTCTACCTTTATCTTTGTTTTTACTAATCTATTTTTTGAACCGTAAAATATTATAGATTCATGATGACATAGAAAATATTTTCCACTGTCATATGCCTATATTCCATGTTTTTTTATTTTTGGCTATTTTTTGTACTAACTTCTACAGTTTTGCCTAGTGTTCTTCACATTGAACACTTTCACTTCTCTTGGAATTTATTTCTTTATCTACGACACTAAGGTAAGTAAAGGTATGTGTTTTTTTAATTATGTCCTTTCATTTATCTTATTTTTTATTTACTATATTTTACTTAGCATCAGTGTTATGTGTTATCATGTTCTATTTCTCGATGCACCATCTAGTGTTGTACTCACTTGACACGTGATGAGCTTCGAGTAGGGCATATGTATACACATAATATTTTACAACTTTTATCAATTACTGGCACTTTGTATCTTGTAGGAACCCATCGAGACTCAATCTCTCTAAGTGCATGCCTTAAGGGGTGTATTGGGAAAGGGGTGGAAAGACCATTGTTACTTTGCAAGATTATTATCCCTTTTTCCACTTATTATCTACACACTTGTCTCCTAAAACCATTTAACCTAAGCTTGGTATTCTTTATTGTACTCATGTTAGACTTTTGATACATTTTATCCTCCTTTTCCTAACCTTAATCTCATTTTTCTAGTTGTCTGTATAGGGTTGACTAGGTCGACCCTATATAGTTTTGGGCTATTTTCACTTAGGAGCTATTTTGACCTTTGGCCAACCTAGCTCAAGACCTAGAGAATTATTGTTTAAAATTGTACTAGGTCGACTGGGTTGACCTTATCAACTGACATTTTCATAAGGTTTTAGGGAAAGATCCGTCTATATATACAATTTCATTTCCCACCATTTGATAAGAAGAAGTGAAATAAAAATTAAGAGTGAACAAAGATCTACTTGTTGACCATTCTACTTGAGAAGTAAAGCTTAGGGTTCCATACTTTCTTTGGAAATACGGATTGTGTCTTATGGAAAATTCTTTTGAATGAATCGAGAGGTTGTATAGCCTAGAGTTTATTTGTCTTTGTCATCCTTACATACCATGATAACCTCTTGCAAAGCACCTTGGCCAAGGGTGAGATTGAGGCTTGATGCATTCATATTCAAATTTAAGTATTCTTAACTTTATTTATCCTTTGTAAGAGTAGATAGATAATGTATTTATTCTTCTCTTCCATGTATTAGGATTATGTATACATTGACATGAGTATATATCTTCTACGCATGTTTATTTTTATTGTTTCTAACCCCCACTTTGTGTCACAAGATTAGATTTACTTTTCTTATTATTAAAATAGGTGAAATATCAAAACTTAGGACCCCCTTAGGGTTATTGCATGATTGTGTTAGACTGGATGTTTTGGAACCCTCCTTAGCATAGTGTATTGTGATAAGTGATCCCCTAATCGGGTCTAGCAGATCCCCATATTGGTCATGCTCCTGCTTAACAAATATATTCCCAATCAGAAGTGTAGACATGCTTTATCTTCTCCAAGCTAGGATTGATTTATATATATGATGCATTTCTGATTGCATACATATCTCACCACCTATGTAGATGGTTGCTTATATCCTTTCCATCCATGCAAGATATATAGTATTTATCTTCATGTGGGGTGAAGTAAATTATCTTTAGGGGGATTCCACATGAAGTCCTTTCTTCCTTGCTTCATTTTATTCTTTTCTTTATTTTACATCATTTTGGAAGGTGAAGAGTTTTATTCCTATAGATTTTCTTCCTTTCTCCATTTCATATATATATTATACATGAATACCTGATCAGGCCTTATTTCGATGACTCATACTATGGATATGCCACTTTGTTTTTGGCTATTGTTAGCCCCTATATTCACTTAAGGGAGAGTTTGAGTTAGTTCTCATGTTTGTTAGGTTCTATAGATAATTTTTATCTATTTTCTAGTTTGTCCTTTTGTATATTTATCCCACATTGGTTAGTTTTACTCACTTATTGTTTATTATTGCCTACATATGCAAGGCTTCTCCTTTGTAACATATAGAAGTTATTTTATGGATATTATATGACATTACCTTTGTCTTTGCATAAAATCTTTGTATTTCTTACAACTCTTCTTGTAATGTTTTTAAGTTATTAATGCTTTAGATCTTGGGTTTGGAACGATCTTATTGGCGCTCATTTCATAGAATAACTACTTACAATGGCACTATTATAATTTTTCTTTGAGGCTTGTTGCATAATCATGATACTTATCAAAATAAAAAATTTGTATGCACACTTAGGTTCACATCTCTTTTACTATAGTAATTTCAATTCATTGCATCACTAGAATTAGGGGGAGATGTAAACACTCAAATTTCATCATTAAGTACTTGAAAACATTTAATCTTGACATCTTTACCTTACTTGGCTTATTATCCATTCTGTTAACTTAGAATATCTACAAGAGCATTCAATATTCTTCTCACTTTTTTTAAAATACTAAAAACATCATTTATACATCCCTATTCTTATTACAAATTTATGTTTTCCAAATTTTAATAGTCTCAGACCTTTTGGGACAAGACTAAACTAGGTTAGATAAGTATGCAACCCGACCTTGTCCACTGGTATGGCCTTGTATCTTATACTCTAACAATTACTTTTCAAATTTGAGACTCTCCATGTTAGACCTCTCACACATTTAAAAAGGTTGGTTAATGAATATATTCCAAACATACTGCTATATAATCACATCAAGGTCATTTGATACACATTTAGCAATCATTTAGAAAATTTAATGCATATTGAGGATAATGGAACTAGTATTTTCAATTTGAATTCTAATTTCCTTTAAAAATCATAGGCTAAGTCTGAGGCTATTTTGTTGTAGGTCAAAGGATTTATTTTTCATGCATTCAAGTCAACCTACTATTTTTATCCATAGAGAAAAAGTATCAAGATTCATAAACTCTTTCTAAGAGGGAAAACTACATCAGCCTGAGGCCCTTTTGGGGTATGTAGATAATATTCAATTTATGTGGGGTTTTCTAAGGACAACGAATCTTTTTACCTTGCATGAATATCCATATTGTATTTGATGTCTATAATAATAATCTATGAGTGAGATGTCCATGAATGATGACTGGTGATTCGAACACACAACTCCATTGAAGCAAGAAATCAAAATTGAGCAAAAACTAGGATAGATGTATTCAATAATGGAAGAATCAAAGTTTATAATAACACAGTGGCTCACAACTCACAACTCTCATAGTTCTCAAAGCTATCAGAACTCATAACTAAATAACACAATGGGAAGAAGATCTATTTTCCCTCATTAGCTCATTATATAGCTTAGAGAAGAGGTCTTTAAATAGGTAGAAGAGAAGCATAAGGTGACGTACATTTGGAAATGTAAACACAAGTCGTGTTAGAGTATGTTTATCATGCTTGCTAGGTTATAGCTAGGATTTTTATCATTTTTCTAGTTTTGTCTTATGTGAGGATTTATCCCACATTGGCTAGTTAGGCTTGAGTCTTGTTTTCCCTTGCCTACTTAATAAAGGGTTCTCTATTATATTATACATGCTTTTCATATGTTTTTTTTGAATAACAATTGGTTTTGTTCATAGTTGATTTATTACTTGTGTGTATGTTGAAGTACTCATGGCTGTGGTAATGGTGTGTTGGAGAGATCTTGGTTGAAGAGCATTGTGAACTCTTTCATGGTATCAGAGTGGTCTCCAATAGTAATTGCTCAACATATCTAGGTTCTCAGTTTTATAGTTTGTAGTCTTCAAAATGTATATTTGTATTTTGAATATTACATTTGCATGTGTTGGGATTATGGTGGCGAAGTTTAGTTTTGTATATTTGAGTGTGTCACATTTCATTTTCTTAATAATCAAAATTACTCCATAAGTTTTTTTATGCTTCTTCTTTATCTAATTACACTTCTCTTAAAATCCTCATGTTTCTTGTTTCAATTAGTTGTGCACTCATTTAGTGTTTTATTATATTGCATATTTTTCTTGTTCTTGAAAAACATTACACTAACAAGAAATGTCATAACACCACATGCACTTGAAAGAAAACTTTTCAACAATTATTGCAAGTATTAGCCACCAAACGACCCTTGTTAATAATAATGGTATCTAAAAAATCCAAGATAAGGGACTTGAGATTAATATCTCTCAATGTTTTTCAAATAAATGTATTTAATATATATGTATTAGTGTACTTAAGTTACACATGATAATTTGAATTAACTTTAATTTAAGATTAAATCACATAAGTTACTTTATTCAACCAGTTATACATATATATATATATATATATATATATATATATATATATATATATATATATATATATATATATATATATATATATATTCCACTTTATTTACCCGCTTAAATTAATAAATAAATGGTAATTTAATATATATTCAACTTGAGACATGTTTTAATTTTTTTTTTTTTTTAAACGCACGGAAAAGAAATTGTAATGTCACTTTGAGATTAAATCCCTGTATTTGGATCAAATCCATCTCAACGCTTGATCCAATGGAACCTAAAAAGTGCCCTAACATTATATTAAAAATCGACAAGCTCAAAATAATAGAGTATCATCAAGCTAGGGAAGCTCAAATTCATGAAAGGATGCATTGGTTGAAGATTGGAGATAGAGCTTCAAAAGAGTTTTTTGGTATTCTCCACTCTAAGAAGACATATAACTACATCAAAGCTATCAAGGAAGTTGGATCCCACGTTACTCATCTTCCTAATATCTTGAAAGCCTTTGTCTCTCTACAAAGATAACATGATATGTCTCAAGGATTTCACATGGTACCTTGCAAGCTCACTGAAGTTCAAAGAGTGGCATGTGATAAGCCCCAAGCTTCAAGATGCTACTTTGAAAATGGTCATTGCCAAAGTTTTATCAATATTTTTTGGGACATTGTTGGGTTTGGTCTTCGTTGGGTATATCAAGAAGTAATTCAAATCAATACTCTCAATAAGTTAATTAACCAAGGAAATATTAGGTTTATTGCCAATGTAGGAGATCTTGAGCTCATTACCAATTAGTGACCCATCACCCTTCTCAATGTATTCTACAATATCATTTCCAAGGCTCTTGTTCTTTGGGTCAATTATTTTCTACCCCTCATCGTTTGGCCCAAAAAATTGGCTATATTTGTAACAGAGACATTCTTGACAACATCATTGTTGTCTGAGAGGGAATGGAATGGGCCAAGAAATCTCAACAAAAGGCCTTCTTTGTTAAAATTAACTTTGAGAAAACCTACAATATAATTTAGTGGATTTTCATACTTGCCATGCTTCATGCCTTAAGGTTTGGCTCTAATTTTGTTATCACTATTAAAATACTTATTCAAGACGCAGGAGTATGCATCACTATCAATGGTGTTCAATATAAACAATTTGGCTTTTTTTTCTCTATTCATCAAGGGTGTCCTCTTGCCCCTCCCTATATGTGTTGGCTACTAAATGATTCGATTATCTTCTAATTAACTATAATTCTACATGTTTGGTTAATAGCATTGTTCTTCCCCACTCAACAAAACAAATAGTTGATGGGCACCTTGATGATGATTCCTTCCTCACCCTTGCTAAAGAAGAAAGTATTGTCTTCAATGCTGTGGAATGCTTAGATATATTTTGTCTCGCTTCAAGGTCTTCAATTCAATGGAATGAAACCCAATGCTACATACAATCTATTTCCCCCATACCTCAATGGATTCTACGATACAAGTGGATCTAAATTCAATTAGGAGAATAATTCAAGTTTCTAAGCATCATCTTTGATTTCCAAGCCACTCCCTCGGACCTACGGGGATGTGTGGTTCAACAAGTCGAGAAAGAAGTTGGATTCTTTATATATAAACCCTTTTCTCTTACATGAAAGTTTAAAATCTATTCTAAAGTGTTGGTTGTTGAGCATGTTTATTTCTCATCTTGTTGGGATCCTTCCAAGCCACTAATGCCAAGCTTGATAGAATTTCAAGGATTTTTTTATGGTCCACTTTTGAAGGCACCAAATGTTTCCACCGAGTTTCTTTGGATTTTTTTTTAAAAACCAAGATTCATTGTAGGTCTTGGTCTTCTTAGCACCAAAGTCCAAGGCCATACCTTGTGTGAAAAGTGGATCATCTGAGCCTTGGAAGGAGATGAAGCATGAAAAATATTGCATTGTAACTACATCACTCAAGATAACCTTATGGGAAAGGGAGCCTTGAAGGGGTTAAATATTGAGACCCTTGTAAGCATTGAGGTTCGAGTGACTATTAATGGAACATTTATTAATAAGAGTATTTTGAAGGACTAAAAAACATTTCAAATGGGTCAAAGATGGTTTCAAATCTGGGTTCTCTCTAAACTTCCTCTCACTATAGTGGTATCATGTGCTTAATTTTTATGAAGTGCCTTTTGTTTTGGCTTTGTGAATTAAAAACCTCTTACTCTTAAAAAAGTCATCAAGGTCATCTTTAACCTATTTTGTAAACAAGCAAGGGACTAGATTCCTTGGCATGCTCTCAAGGCTCAATTTAATTTGCATGCCTCTGATCAAGCATCCATCTTGGATATTCAGAACTCTATTTCTTATGTGCACCTCCAAAAAATTGGTGTTCAACCTCCTTTTAGGTGGTGGATTGATTGTGTTGGTTGAATATTTTGTTGATCAGCGTACTGATAAATAAAATAGGTCTGATCAGCCAAAGTAGGAAGACTGGTCGTCCAAATGTGTAGTTTTTACCACATCAAAAGGAGACTGATCTCTCCTCTCATTAAGGGGAGGTTCCCTATAGGTATGCTATATATATATATATATATATATATATATATATATATATATATATTAACAGAAAATAATACTCAAGGATAGGACAAACCATCTATCTGTCTTTTTTTAGAGATGATGCGTGCAGATCATAGGAGAAACTCGAGGAAAATGACAGAAAGCACTCCTCTTCTTTCAGAAGTACTATTCAGCAAGCCACAAGAATACTCCAGGTAGTAACAACAAAATGTAGCAAAAGATGTAGTAACCAGCAAATCGAGATGCAACACAAAGTCTCCACCTGAATTGCTCAAGAGTAAGATATGAAGGACAATGAGGGCACAAAGTCTTCCCAAAGTCCTTTACACAGAAATGAAAAGAAAACACACTGAAAGGAAATTATGGGAGCACAAAGTCTCTCCACAGTTGACTCTTCAGGACACCTTCCTAACTAATTTCACTAATCCTACTTGTTGAATTAAAAGAACAAAAAATATATCAAGGAAAAAGACATAAGAACAGTTTCCTTAACAACAAAGATATTACAGCACAAAGTCTGAAAAATCACTTGCTTTCTTATTCCAATAACAAAATATGATCAACAAACTGAGCTCAAGGTCTCAGAAGTGTCTTTCAATTTGGGCAGAGTTTCGCTCTGATTGTCAGAAAAGAGATATATTTACAATAGAAGAGAGTCCCTTATATAGCCTCTTCAAGAAGAACTCGGGAATAGTAACACATCATGTTGCGTTGGAATCTATTAAGAATACAGGCTGGAACTTAGGGGCGTTTACCCATTTGATTTTTATCAAAGCAAAGAAATAAGTCATACTATTGAAAGTTTGCAACTTTCAATGTCCACCTGGCAATCTGATCCTATCTTCATCGTTCCTTCTTTTCTGGTTAATTGAATCAGGTCCTAGATTCAATTTACTATTCTGTCCCTTCCTCGCTTTCTGCTGGCCTTGGCCTTAAAGCCTATGAATGCATTCAGGTCTATAGATTCAAAGGATCAACAACTGGTTCGTTGTCTTGAATTTGACGTCTTTGGGCGCGTCACCCCTTGGTCCTTCTTCGGCTTTTCTATTTGGCACTTTCCCAGATTGAACTTGCCCTTTCGGGCCTTAAGAAATGACCCGCTTTGGGTCGAGAAGAGCACCCCGCAAGGGTATCTACCCTTCGGGCGGTCTTTGAATGGCCTTCGGGTGACCCTTTGGCTTCGGGGAAGTATTCTTCAAATTGGCAGTCAAGAGTCCCCCGCAAGGGCACCTGCCCTTTGGGGTCCTTCGATGGCCTTTCGCAAGTTTCCTACAGGCACTTTCCTCAGACAAATTCCTGCGGACAAAAAGTCCGCGGAAATTTCCTGTGGATAAAAAGTCTGCAGAAAATGTTCACTTTTGCCTTGGTTATTTCTTCGGGCTTTTTGCCCACAACCGCTTCTTGAATTCTTTCAGACTTTTTATCCGAAGGAATTCCTTCAGACAAAAATCTAAAAGAATTATGACTATTTGCCTTAAACAAAATTTTCGAAGGAATTTACCTTTTCGGCCTTCTTCGAAAATGACCCTTCCGAAGGGTGTTTTTGTTGACCAAGTACCCTCTGCAAGGGCACTTGTCCTTTGAGAGGCTCTTTAAAATTTTACATTGGATCGCTCCTTTGAACCAAGGCGTTGAACCGCTTGGTTGAACCAAGCCGATGAACCAAGCTTTGAACCAAAATGGTTCAAGTTGATGGTTCAATTGAATGAACCAAGTCGATGAACTGCTCCATTTAACCACAAGACGTTGAACCTCTTCGTTGAACCAAGTATTTGAACCTCTTCGTTGAACCAAGGCTTTGAACCTCTTAGTTGAACCAAGGCGTTGAACCAAGTTGGTTCAAGCCGATGGTTCATTTGTTTGAACTGAAGCGATGAACTAATCGTTGAACCAAAAAACTTTGAACCAAGTTTTGGTTCAACGGTTCAAATGAAGCCTTGAATCGATTGACGAACCATTTGATTGAACCAAAGGATGAAACAAAGCGGATGAACCAAATGAGTGAAACAAAGCATTGAACCGCTTGATTGAACCCGCCTGCAGAAGTCTTTGAGCTTGTAGAAATGAACCTACTTGCAGAGTCTGTAGAAACCAAGTTCGTAGTTTTCTTTAACCTTGAAAGAGTCCGTAGAAATCAACCTATGAAGCCCGTTGAACTTGGCCTGCAGAGTCTGTAGATTTAAGCCTGCAGAGTCCGTAGATTTAAGCTTGCAGAGTCCATAGATTTCTGAGAAGCTTGAAAAATGAGGAATTTGATTGCCCAGGACAAATTTTGAAAAGGGGAGAGACAATTTTGGTCTGTAGGACCAAAATAGTTCAAATGTTGTCTCAAAAATGAGTGATATTTTTGGGAGACAACAAATTGGAAATGCCTTATTGACACACTTTTCTCCAATATCAACCCCGATTAGGTTATCAACTTCTTTCCCATCAACACATACAAACTGATGCTCTCAATGTAAAGTGAAAAGTTAATTCGACTAAACTAGTCTGAGAAAGGAGGTTTAAGTAGGTGTGCGTAGTCATCATTGAACCCAAACAAGCACACTTCTTTTGGTATACTCTACACCATGGGCTTCCTATTGGCACCCAATTAGTTTGCATGGGATTGGCTCATCCTATCTGCTCAATCTATAACCACCTATAATCATTCAAGCATGTGTTTTATTTTTGAAAACATGCCCAATTAGCATGGCTTTGGATTCACACCCTTTTTAATCCCTTTTGTCTAGAAATGTTTACCTAAAAGATGGTGATCTTAGGGAACTTGGTCATTATTACTACAACATTCACACAAATTTAGCATATTTTTTGACCTCAAGGTCTTTTTCAACTATGAAAAAATAGAAATGATGTTTTTTGCAAACTACTCTTGAAGGCTTTTTCTCTAATGCTAACACAATTAATGTTCTTTCTAATGTCATGCTTCAAATTTAAGTACAAGTAGAGAAAGTGTGTCTTGAAATGGAGCACCTTTACACCCTTATAGATCATTGAGGGAATGCTTCATGTGCAGTTAGCTAGGTCCCACCCAATTCTCCTTGCCAATGGTCAGCCACTGGTGACCATGGATAAAGGGAGCATGGTATATCTCTCTCTTGAAACAGACACTGCAGTGGCTCCCCTTAGTGGCATTTTCCCATTATGCTAGTTAGCCTAATTGCATTTGATGGATAAGGGTGGTTTGCACCTCCCTAAGGGAAATTCTCTCGACTTGCACTTGTTATATCACACTCCACACAAGAAGTTGAGGAAGATAAAGAAAAAGGTAAATAAAAGGATTGATTGGAGCCAATACCTAATATTGGCGACTAGCCTCCTAGGGAGGCTGGGGTGATAACCCTAACAATTTTCCACCTCTTGTGATCTGGAGGACTATTCGTGATGGGGAGAAAATGGATAACCCACATGGTGGGTCCTCAAGCCACAATGTGCCCTACCATTAACTCCTTACTATTTCTCCAAGCCATAATGCACCCCAAATCACTTGGTACCCCAACTCACAGTGCACCCCAACTCCCCTAACACCCTAACTCACAATACAACCCAACTTGCAATGCACCCCAACTCGTCGTGTACCCCAACTCATTTTGCACCCCAACTCATCATTCAACCCAACTCGATATGACAATCTAACCCAAGTTCCAGCTTGACATTCTATCTTAATTACTTAACACCAACTTATCTAAGTTGTATGGGGTGAGATCTTCTCTAATGGATTTCGAGATACTCGTGCAAAAGACCGTTATAATACGTGGCCGAATCCACAGTCTATATTGTTCTAAAACCCTATTTAAAGGCTTTGTTATGATGCATGCCAAATATGGGATTCAACTGCTTTAAAGAACTACTAGATCTCTGGATAAAGGGATTTTATTCCTTTTTAGGCAGCCGTTGAACTATCAGGGAGGTCATAGGCATTGGTAAGATGAATACGTGATTGGCAGTCCGTGAAATGACTGAGTAATAAAAGAGCAACAATGCTAAAGAGAAGAGACAGCCCCGAATGGGCATAGATGGTCTCTCTTTCGTTTTGGGAATGACTCGATAGCCATTGAAGACTTCGACCTTGGATGTGTTCCGTTATCAGGAACATGAACACAGTCTTTGCAGAGTTCACTAATGTTAGCCATTGGTGTTAGCCTTTCAGCAGAGTTCACTGGCGTTAGCCATTGGTGTAAAATAAAGATAGGCCCATGCATTTTTGTATTAGGTAAAAGGCATTGGTTGCCGTTATGGAGCCTACAACCATGAAGTAAAATCTAAAGACCTGTTATCTTGGATAGAACCGCATGATACATTATGTAGGACGTAGGCATATAGGTATTGGCACAGTCCCGAATAGGATGTTAGCCTTTGTTTCTAGATGAAGAGAGGGGAACCAGAATACCATAGATGAGAGCAACTCCATGCATGGAAGAGGCTTACTGCTAAACGAGCCAGGCATGCAGACCGGGCCACGGATGTATGGGCCATACAGACCTGTCTATTTTTATGGATGCAGGTTGATGATATAGCAGACCTATCTAAATGATGGGAGTCGAGCCTTGGATGGAGAGTAACCGTAAATACAGTTGTCTAGTATTGATGGCTTTGCTTTCCATATACATCTCATGTCTATTTTTAGAAGGGCAAGGTTACTGTGTTCATCATGGAAAGCCGGCAAAAGGTTACATCGCTATATAGCTGGGTATCTTACTATTTGCACAAAAACAAAAGAAATGGTGAATGGACGATATCCAAGGCATCACATCAATTTTAATAGCCTATTGGGTAAACGACGAAAGGAATTTGTTTCATTTTGACACACTCCCGAAGGTAAGATGTCTTTTTATTGGCATAGAAATTTTGAGTCTCTAAAGGATGCATCTTTTGTTAAGGGCTATAGACACTATATATATATTGTATGAATGCAGACTAATCCTTAAAAATAGGGATGTCTACATTTATATAGCTTTTTTGGACTTGGGCGAAGTTTATAGTTGTGTTGCAAGTTTTTGATATATATATAAAGTATTAGTCTGCATGCATTATATATATATATATATATATATATAGACTTGGACAAAGTTTATAGTTGTGTTGTAGGTTTTTGATATATATATAAAGCATTAGTTTGCATTCATTATATATATATAATATCTGAATGTAGACTAATGTTTAAAATAGGGATGTCTACATTTATATAGTCTTTTTAGACTTGGGCGAAGTTTATAGTTTTGTTGCAAGTTTTTGTTCTATATATATATAAACCCAAGTTCTGTTATTTTTAAGAGTAGTTGGACCACGACTGGGCAACATATAAAATGCACGTCATTGTAAAGTTGAAGGGAATACAAACCTGACCCAAAATGACATGTCTTCTTTAGAGGTGTATGCAATAGACACTTAGATGGGAGAATGTAGATATACTCAGTTATGAGAGGTATAGATATAATCCTATGTTATATGTCAATTCTTTTTACTTTCTTCTATTTTTATAAAGGCACTATATCCATGGAAGAAATTCCTGTAGCATGGAAGGAATAATTTAATAGTTGTTGAAGGAAAAAACTTGCTTAATCTATAAGGCCTTATGGCCAAGGGCACATTTAATCTTTTCCTTACCGCTTATTTAAAGATAGAGACCCAAGTCTGGGGTCAATCAATTCCTTCTATTCTATTGTATGTCTATGACTTTGTATTGATACAGAGACCTTGACTGCTTGCCTCTATTTTTATAAGCCAGTGGCTATGGAGGGGATGTAAACAGAGGATTGTCCTTTTGTCAAAGTGTTATAGATACTCTAAATGGAGAAGATAATGCCTGTTTGAACAGAGAATAAATATAATGTTGTTACGAAGGATGATTCTTTAGAGCTGGCCTTTACTGTCAGATTTTAGCATTGATACAAGTTTATAAAATCCATTGTAGTTAATTGCAATCTCAGAGACATAGCCCAAATGATGGGTGAACTCCATTATCATGTTTGGTGTCAACTTTCCTTTTTAGTTATTTCTACGTTCATTTCATTTAATTCAGTCATGAATGGATTAATGAGATACGAAGATTAATTACGGGAAATCATGAAAGACACAAAACAAAAGTTCTAAATGCAGGAATAATTTTATAGAGTTTGATAAATACTTCACATTCAATCCTAGATTATTTAGGTTTTCAATTCTATTTATTTCAGGAAATGAGTATCCATTTTCAGAAAACCATTTTGTTTGTATGGTTTACGGATCAAATTTGGTATTAGAGCAAGTGATTACAGGACCTTGCTTCAGTTGTGATATACTTTTATTTAAAGTTTTTAAATATTAGATTTTGGTTTTGATTCTTCTGTTTGAGTTTATAATGCAGGAAGGCTAGTGCAGAGGGAAATTAGAAGGTGTTCCAATTTGCTGGAAGAAGACAAGCTTTTGACAGTCAAGATTCTGGAACTACTAGCCCTGCATGATCAACAGAGATAAGAACACAACACTCTGACACTTAAGGTGTGAGATGGTTTGTGAAAGGAACAAGATTTCTTCTTTGGGAAGCATTCAAATAAAATACAATCCATTTTTAGTAATGCATCACCAAGAGGAATCAGTTGCAGTTCATTACCAATCTTACACAAGAGGGTAGATGAGGTATGGTTATGGTCTGATTTAATATTGATATTGACACAATATTTTTAGTCCTTATTAACTAGTTGTGTAGCCTTTATATTTTGGACTACTAATCATATTATGGATGCCTATGTCCTTGATTATACGAACAAATGAAAAGACTAGTTCCATGGTAGATATGGAAATGGTAATAATGCAATGTTCAGTATTGGATAAATTTTTGCATTATGAGTTTTGAGTTTTTAAACTGGTTTATAGATTGGTGTGTTCATAGCTTTGTTGGGAGTTGTAGGATGCAAACAAGAAGTTGTTTAAGACACCAACATGAGCTAGCCAAAACTCAACAGGTGCATTTCGCAATCTTGCAAAGAGGTATGAGTTATTTTCAAAGTAATTATTTGCACAATTTGGTTGCAATCAAGATAACCTTTGTGTGGGGTACTCTGGATATAAAATAATACCTTTTATGCAGATTTTTTTTTGAAAGCCTTTTGAATGTTTAATGGATCATCTAATTCTTAGTAAAATAGAGTTGAAAAGATGAAACCACTACTATTCAGTTGATTGAAGCAATCAAGAGGGAACAACCTGTATGGATTATATGGTTTATTTGAATAGTTGGTAAAACATAACTATAGAACAAAATAGTATGCTTGATTAGTACTTCCAACACTATTATAGATAAATTCCTACTTATTGAATCTGGGAAGGCAATTTCATTCAAGTTGTGTTTGGAAATATTTACATTTGCTATCTCCTGTTTTAGTTTTCCATTATAATAGAATTTTTTGAGGAAACTAACTTGGTTGATTTGTGGAGGTATGAATTAGGGAGCAGCAAGATGGTGAAGGGAACCTCGAGACAGGTTTAAAATACTTGGTTTCTTCTCACCTTTAAATGATATTTGCTTACAGTTACTTGCATATTTGTGAGTTGTAAAGAAACTCTCTTTGTGTAAACTCTCCAAGTTAACATTGAAGTTTGACAGGTAAAATGAAAGATTTGAAGGACACAACAATTAATTTTGTTGTTTATAGATCCCTTGTGTAATGACCCTTGCTAATAGGATCACTAAAACGCTGGTATTGCACTAGGGGAATTTCGTCAAACACTTACCATGAATATAAAAATTTAATATTGCACTGGGAATTTTGTCAAACAGGTCACAAGATATACTAATATTTCATTGTAATTCTAACAAACAGTTTGTAAACAGCCCCAAGTGACTCAGCAATAAAATTTCTTTAATTCTGGAAAAACTACAGTCCTTTAGATAAAATATTTATGGCTATTTAAGCCTTACAAAATGAGCAGAATGTTTATACTAAAAATTGCCAATAAAAAAGGGGACCTATTTTATTGATAAAAACCTGGTCTGCAGATTACACCCTGACCGTTGTCCACAGACTACCCAGCAACTGTCCGTACCTTGCTACAGGTATAGTTTGTATAGTACGGACTGGTACGGATTTATTTTTTTGGTCTCCAAAATACAGCGCCTCAAGTCCTACAGTATCACTGCCAAGCTGAACGCCTTACCAAAAATTGCAGGAATTAAATCTCCCCAAGTAAGAGCGCCGTAGCCTTCAAAATTGACTTTGCTGACTGCTGAAAATCTTGTCCGTACGGATTTATGAAAAACCTTCAAAATTTTCTTCAAAAATCCTCCCAATGGTTTCAAAACTGGCAAAATTGACCCTGGAAGCTTAGCATGAGATAGCTAGATACTATCTCCAATGTGCAACCCTTCAGAAGATCTCTCACTTCCTCAGTTATGCAAATCGATTGAGAGGTATCGTTCTCAAGGATTAATCTGAGAATATGCAGACTCTGAAGTCTCCAAATGCTCGAGAAGATGCAATGATCAATAAAATAAACTGGATGCCAAATAATAGACCCATAGGGTCTATCTATGCACTTTTCGAAACTTCCAAGAGTTTCCGTAGTACATCATACAAAACTTGTTATACTTTTTAATAAAAAGTAATTTTATGAAAATAATAATAAAAGTGCATTTTAAAATTAAAATATAACAATTTGGCCTCCATAATAAAATATACTATCTTCCGGAGCATTGTGAGCCATTGAATTGCAAACATGACCCTCTTACCACCTTCATCTGCCTACGAGAGTCCATGATAGGCAAATCCAGCACGCTAAACGATGTCAGCCAGAATGGGGACATGACACCTTGATTATCCTCAAGTATGATGAGTATTGTGCATCAGTCACCTTAGGATAGATAAAATCTATTGCACGTTTTTATACTTATATATATGTTTTAAGTCCCACTATGATATGGGCAATGTTTGTATTACAAACTTTTTGTACACACATGTTTGTTTCTCAGTGACATCATGTAGGTGTACTTTCAAAAGATCCATATATGGGCAACATTTATAAAATGTAAGTATATAGGTGTGCAATTTATTTGTAGTTCCTTAGGTGTATGTAACACAATAATTTCCCTTGTGTGATAACAAGGAGAATACTTTAATCTTCATGCAGTGCAGGGGTTGAGAGAAACCGTCAGAGTATGACTTTTAGGTAAAAGATCATTTGGCAAAATGGATACGAAGTTTATTTTTACTCTTTATAAATAGGTTGCAATTGCAGTTGGACATTTGACTTTTTGGTAGAGTTATGTTTGTTGGTGTAATGCAAAAAGCCATGTAGCAGGTTCAGTTGGATTCTTCGAACTTTTGAGGATAAAAGCCTCTTGGTGGGGAGCTTTGATTCGGAGGACAATTCATGATGGAGAGCAAATGGAGAACCCACGTGGTGGGTCCTCAAGCCACTATATAGCCTGCCACCAACCCTTTACTATTTCTCTAAGCCACAATGCACCCCAACTCCCTTGACACCCCAACTCGCAGTGCACCCCAACTCACCTAACACTCCAACTCGTAGTGCAACCCAACTCACAGTGCACCCAAACTCATCATACACCCCAACTCGCCATTTAACCCAACTCGACATAGTAATATAACCCGAGTTCCAGCTCGACGGGCTGTCTTAACTACTTAATGCCAACTTGTCTAAGTTGGATGGGGCGAGATCTTCTCTAATAGAGTTTGAGATACTCACGTAAAAGGTCGTTATAATACGTGGTTCACGCCACAGTCTATATTGTTCTAAAAGCCTATTTAAAGGCTTTGTTATGTTGTATGCCGCATATGGGATTCAACTCCCTTAAAATATTACAATATCTATGGATAAAGGGATTTTATTCCTTTTTGGGTAGCTGTTGAACTAACCGGGAGGTCATAGGTGTTGGTAAGATGAATACGTGATTAGTAGTCCATGAAATGGCTGAGTAATAAAAGAGAAGTGAATGTTAAAGAGGAGGAAAGACAGCCCCGAATGGGCGTGGATGGTCTCTCTTTCATTTTGGGAATGGCTCAATAGCCATTGAAGGACCATGACCTTAGATGTGTTCGGTTATCAGGAACATGAACACGATCTTTGCAGAGTTCACTGGCATTAGCCTTCCAGCAAATTTTACTTGTGTTCGCCATTGGTGTTAAATAAAGACAGTCCCATGCCTTTTTGTATTAGGTAAAAGGCATTAGTCGTCGTTATGGAGCCTACGACCATGAGGAAAATCGAAGGACCTGTTATCTTGGATAGAGCCGTGTGATACATTATGTAGGACATAGGCATATAGGTATTGGCACAGTCCTGAATAAGGATGTCAGCCTTTGTTGTTAGATGAAGAGAGGGGAACCAGAATACCATAGATGACAGTAGCTTGATGCATGGAAGAGGCTCACTACTGAATGAGCCAGAGCGGGCCATGAACATATGGGCCATGCAGACCCATCTATTTTTATAAACACAGGTTGATGATATAGCAGACCTATCTAAATGATGGGAGCCGAGCCTTGGATGAGCGTAACCATAAATATAGATGTTTGGTATTGACGGTTTTGCTTTTCATATACAACCCACGTATATTTTCAGAAGGGTGAGGTTACTGTGTTCATCGTGGAAAGCCTGCAAAGGTTACATCGATATATAGCTGGGTGTCTTACTGTTTGCACAAAAACGAAAAGAATAGTGAATAGACAAGAGCCGAGGCATCATGTCTATTTTAATATCCTATTAGGTAAAGGATGAAAGGAATTTGTTTCATTTTGACAAAGTCCCAGAGGTAAGATGTCTTTTTATTGGCATAGAAAAATTTGAGTCTCTAAAGGATGCATCTTTTTGTTAAGGGTTATAGACTATATATATATAAATATGTATAAATATAAATATATATGTGTATATTGTAGGAACGTAGACTAATGCTTAAAATAGGGGCGTATGCATTTATACAGCCTTTTTGGCCTTGGGCAAAATTTATAATTGTGTTATAGGGTTTTGTTCTAACTATATATAAACCCGAGTTCTACTATTTTTAAGAGCCGTTGGACCATGGCTGGGCAGCAGATAAAATGCACGTCATTGCAGAGTTGAAGGGAACACAAACCCGAACCAGAATGATATGTCTTCTTCAAAGGTGTATGCAATAGACACTTAGATGGGAGAATGTAGATATACTCAGTTTCGAGAGGTAATGATATAACCTTGAGTTATATATCAATTCTTTTTACTTTCTTTTATTTTTATAAAGGTACTATAGCCATAGAAGAAATTCTTGTAGTCATGGAAGGAATAATTCAATAGTTGTTGAAGGAAGAAACATTCTTATTCTATAAGGCCTTATGACCAAGTGCAGATTTAATCTTTTCCTTACCGCTTATTTAAAGACAGAGACCCGAGTCTAGGGTCAATCAATTCCTTCTATTCTATGGTGATAGACAAGGAAGACATGTATGTCTATGACTTTGTATTGATACAAAGCCCTGTTATTGATTGCCTCTATTTTTATAAACCCAGTGGTTATGGAGGGGATGTAAACAAAGGATTGTCCTTTTCTCAGAGTGTCACAGATACTCTGAATGGAGAAGATATTGCCTGTTTGAAAGGAGAAGAAATATAATGTTGTTGACGAAGGATGATTTCTTAAGAGCTAGGTTTCATTGTCAAATTTTAGTATTGATACAGATTTCTAAAATCCATTCTAATGTAAGTTTTAAATGGATAATTACATCTTTTTATGGATTGGATTGCAGTTAACTACAATCTCGGAGACATAGCCCAAACGATGGGTGAACTCCGTTATCATGTTTACTGTCAACTTTCCTTTTTAGTTATTTTTGAGTTCATTTCATTTAATTTAGTCATGAATGGATTAATGAGATACGAAGATTAATTGTGAGAAATCATAAAAGACACAAAACAGAAGTTCTATTCAATCCTAGATTATTTTCGTTTTCAATTTTATTTATTTCAAGAATTGAGTATCTGTTTTCAAAAAACTATTTTGTTTGTACGGTTTGTGAATCATCATGTACTGATTGTGGTTGCTTTGATAACCTAGTTGTTTTTTTGCTTATGTGTAGACCTTTTATTAACTTGTTTTCTTTATTTTCTCCAAATTTTAAATAGCCTAGTTGTTCTTTTACTTTTGTGTGAATCTTTTATTGGCTTGTTTTCTTTATTTTCCCCAAATTTTAAATGAATTTTTTTAATATAAACTTATATTAAGCTTCTTAATATTGATCAATCTCACATTAAAGTGTGATTCTTCCACTCTTATTTTTTCTAGAATTAACTTTGTAACATAATATTATATTAATATAAACGAAAAACATTTTTAATCAAAAAAACCTAGAAACACCCATTTGAATATCACATGAAACCCAAAAAAAAAGAAAAAAAAGAAAGAGTACCTATTTGAGCATTGCACGAAGATAAGAGGAAAGGAGAGATAAATAGAGGAAACGGATTTACCAAAGCCTCCATTTTCCTCTATGAAAAAACACTTCATAAAAAGGCTTTTTTTACACACACAGCCTTCAGGGCCATGGAAAAAGCTCCTCCTATGGTTTTCACTGTTTTTAGTGAAGCTCTTATAAAAAGCTCCTCTAGTATATTTATCTAACTTGGACTCTCCAAAAACCTAAGCCCATGCCTGTGCCCGCCCTCGAAAGCCTTCTAGATGGTCTATTTGAATTACATTTTGCTTGGCAATGCATTTTAATTCAAATATTGGCAAGTTTAATTGAAGCAGGTGGTCTTTTTGAATTACATTTTGCTTGGTAATGCATTTTAATTCAAATACTGCTCTATCAGTAAATTTAATCGAAGAAAATTTTAATTGAACCAACTATCGTACCAAAAATTTTAAATTGGGTTTCTATAGCCTCAAAAGATATTGTAGTTTGGGTTCTTGTTAATAATGGGTCGCTAACAAGCAAATTTAACTGAAGCAAAATTTAATTAAACGAGCTATTGTATCGAGAATTTTAAATTGGGTTTCTACAGCCTTAGAGGATATTATAGATTGGGTTCTTATCAATAATTGGTCGCATACAGATTTTTGCTAAAAGCTTTTCAAAGAACAACAACAATAAATTTGGAGCAAAATCAAAGATCAAGGGTAAGATATTTTTTCCAGAGGAACCGCCACCATCAGGAAAATGTCCCACCAGTGGTCCACGCAAAAGATATCCCACAGCCTCACTTCTGGAGAGTGATGAAAGAGATTAATCAGGAATTTAATCAACTGATGAAGCTTTTAAACCAACTCAACGAAAAACATGACAATTTGAAGCAAGACATCACCGCTAAGATAAAAAAATCAACAACAAAACAATGTTTATTTATAAAAGATCTGAGAATTAAAGAAGACTGAAGGATGTAAAGGGATTCCTAAGTAAAGTTCAAACAGTTCAAAAATTCATCATAGATAGACTAGACAAAGACATGGTTAGACTGTTAACAACAAAACTCTCTACTACATGGTTTGATTAGAAAGTCATGCGTCTATTTTGGCCTAAAAACCCCCAAATATCCACAGTCAAATAGAGCACTACCGCCACAGAAGTTACTGGCCAGGAGAGGCCTTCCATGGTCCAGGATACTTCTGTTCCCAATTCTTCTCCCATTGATTCGACAGGCCAAGATATCTCTTTCATTGTCCATGAGGTCCCATCGTCAGAACAAGATCTCTTTGTCCATGAGGTCTCATCACCACAAGGTCTCTCTGTCCACGAGGTCATAAATAAGACTTCTCTAGTGTCTCAATTTTCAACAATTTGGTATTGGAAAAGACAAAGAGACAAAGTTCCTGAAAGCCCCAGAGGGCAGGAGAGATAAGAGGAAAGTGGCAGTGTGGGAAGCCAGAAGATTACAGAAGCTGAAGCTGATAGTGTTGTTGCCAATGATCCAGACTAGACTAAACAAGGTAATATTTGACAATTGAATTGACTAGTCTATTAATCCATAGACTAAAAGTCTCCTCTTTCTTATTTTCTATGGTAAATACTCACATCTATTGCAATATTTTCTCTTTTCCCATTGTCATTCTCTTGTGTGGCCTAAAACAACCTTCCAGATATACATGTTAAAGTTTCTCATATGTGTGCAATCAATCTCTTGTAGACCTCTAGGATGTGCTTGATTTTATAGTTGGAAACATTTCTCATGGATAAAATGTTAAAGATTTAAAGTCTCCTTATCTGATTTATCTTTCTCTTGCTTCCTTTTCCAAACTTTTGTAGGTTCTTTCTTTTGCTTGCCAAAGGTATTCACCTTCTTGTTGTGTCTAGGAGGTTATATAAAACCACTTCTATAGAAGTATGTTGTATGTCCATATTTGTTGCATTTATAACATATAACATTGTAATGTATTAATGGAGCAAATGAATTATAATTCCTATTTAAGAACCTATAAGGATTGTTAAGGTGTGGAGCCTAAAAGCTTCACATATGAGCGCATTACCAAAGTTGCAGGTTTACACAGTCACCGGCGTCGGTCAGGAGCGATCGACGTCGGTCCGGTGCAGTTGAAGAGACGCCGGCGTCGGTAGAGAATCGGTCGACGTCGGTCACAGGCAAGCAGGCAGGAACCGGCGTCGGTTACCTATGCATCCAGAATGCTATTTCCGAGGACAGAACCGAGTGTTTGCATGATGAGTTTAAGTCTTAATCTTAAGTTCGCGTTTCTATTATTAGTAAGATTGTTTTTAGAGCCCTTGTTCAAGAGACTTAACTGTTGGTTGTAAGTGCATGCTCAAGTCTCCTAATTCTATATGTAGAATTAGATCTTCTTAGCTTAGTGTGATTATTGTAGTAGTTCATTGTATGTGAATGTTGAAGAACAGTACAGAGTTGCATCAATCCAGGTTGTTGGAGTTGATTGTACTTGAGAGAGAGAGCTCTTAAGGGATAGAGATCTAGAGAGAGATCTTGTGCATCTGAGAGAGGTGTGGAAGAAAGAAGTTTCTTCAATTGTATTCCTTTTGTAAAGAGTTTAATACAAGTTTTCAGGGTGGTTTCTTGTATCTCTTGTTCTTTGCTATTTATCATTCTAGTTACTTATCTATCTGATTTAATTCCACCATTTATTGCTTTCATAAGTGTAATCATATTGTTGGTTGATCCCCAACAAGTGGTATCAGAGCCAGGTTCACTAACAGGTGATTCAGATCTGTGTAGTGTGTATTGATTACAGGTTGCTCACAGGGGTTTCTGCAGGGATCTCTGTTTGAGTGGGAGAAGCAATGGCAGAAGAAAGTAAATTGAGAATGGAGAAGTTTAATGGCAAGAACTATCAACATTGGAGAATGCAGATAGAGGACTATCTGTATCAAAAAGATCTATACTTACCGTTAGGTGGGATTGCAAAGAAGTCCAAAGACATGGATGATGAAGAATGGAAAGTTTTTGATAGAAAGGCTCTGGGGTCTATAAGATTGAGTCTGGCATCCACTGTGATATCTAATTTATCACATGCAAAAACAACGATAGAGTTGATGACTACTTTAGCAAATTTGTATGAAAAACCCTCAGCTTCTAATAAGGTATATCTTATGAAGCAGTTATTTAATTTGCATATGCAGGAAGGTGGATCTGTATCTAATCACCTGAATGATTTTCATGGAATTGTTAATCAATTAAGTTCAGTCAAAATTGTGTTTGATGATGAAATAAAAGCTCTTTTAATATTATGTTCTTTGCCTGAAAGCTGGCATAGCTTGGTAATGGCAGTTTATAATACTGCATCTGCTTCGAATGTTTTAAAATTAGAGGATGTTGTTAGTGTTATCTTGAATGAGAAAATTCGCAAGAAAAACACAGAGGAAACATCAGGGAACGCTTTAAATCTTGAGAGCAGGGGAAGGCAAAAAGAGAAGAGCAAGAGGAGATCAAGATCTAAGTCTAAGGTGAGAGGTAGATCCAAATCCAGAAATGGCAGGAGGCCACAATGTTGGAATTATGGAAAGATGGGGCACATAAGCAGAGATTGCTGGTCAAAGCCTAAGGAGGACAATCAGCACGAAGGAAAAGAAGAGGCAAAGGTTGCAGGTATTGCACAAGATGCTTTAATATTCTCTTTGCATAATAATATAGAATCTTGGGTATTAGATTCTGGTGCATCTTTTCATGCTACCCCTAATAGAGAATATTTCAGTGACTATATCCATGGAGATTTTGGAATAGTGTATCTAGGGGATGATGAGCCTTGTAAAATTATTGGCAAAGGTAAAGTGCAGCTGAAAATGTAGAATGGCAACACATGGGTGTTGAGAGATGTTATGCATGTTCCTAGCTTGAAGAGGAATTTGATTTCTGCAGGAAAATTAGGGGATGAGGGTTGTACAGTAGCTCTCACAGCAGAATCTTGGAAGGTGACCAAGGGTGCACTTGTTATGGCCAGAGGTAAGAGAGTTGGTACTCTCTATTTATGTAATTATGTTACTAATATTTCTCTTTCTGTATTATCTACTTCAGATGTGGATGCTAAATTGTGGCACTCAAGGCTTGGCCACATGAGTGAGAAGGGGATGTCAATTCTTAAGTCTAAAAGTAAGCTTTCAGATCTGAAAAATATAGATCTGGAATTTTGTGAGCATTGTGTGTTTGGAAAATAGAAGAGGGTGAGTTTTCTCAAGACTGGGTCAACAAAGAAGAGGCATAAGTTGCAGCTTGTTCACACAGACGTGTGGGGACCAGCTCAGGTAGCTTCTATTGGAGGATCACAGTACTATGTTACGTTCATAGATGATGCTACAAGAAATATATGGATCTATTGTATTAAGAAGAAATCTGATGTATTTGGGACTTTTAAGATTTGGAAAGCTATGGTTGAGAATGAAATAGGCAGAAGATTGAAGTGCCTGAGATCTGACAATGGTGGTGAGTTTTGCAGCTTTAAGTTCAGAGATTATTTATATGCATGGAATCCGCAGGCAAAGGACAGTTCCAAGGACACCTCAGCAGAATGGTATTTCTGAAAGGATGAACAGAACAATCATGGAGCGTGCAAGAAGCTGTTGACACCGCAGTGTACCTGATTAACAGAGGACCCTCTACAGCTCTGGATGGTGGAATTCCAGAAGAGGCTTGGACAGGTAAAAAGGTAGATCTCTCTTTTCTCAAAGTTTTTGGTTGTGAAGCCTTTGTGCACGTAGATAAGGAAAATAGAAAGAAGCTGGATGCTAAGTCTATGAGGTGCACGTTTATTGGCTATGGCTCAGATGATTTTGGTTTCAAATTTTGGAATCTAGGAACTAACAAGGTAATTAGGAGTCGTGATGTTGTTTTCAATGAAAAAGTGATGTATAGTGATCAGATGAAGACGCTGAATCAATCTGGGCAGAGCAATGGAGAATTGGACGAGGTAACGGTCCAAAATGAGCTCACAGGAAAAAGAAATAATCACTTGCAGGAAAACACAGAGACTGACGTCGGCAGGGTAGGAACCGACGTCGACAGAACAAAAACTGATGTCGGTCATACAAAGACCGATGTCGGCAAGATAGGCACCGGCATTGGTCAGGAAGAACCGACATCGACCAGTAACAGGTCTGAAGGTGACCGAGGTCAGTCACTGTTAGAGAATTTGGGTGGACAGCGTGTTGTGAACGAGTCTCAGACACCCATCAGGAGGTCAGAAAGGGTAAGTAAGCCTTCAATTAGATATGCTCCTTCATTATACTATTTATTTCTAACTGATGGTGGAGAACCAGAGAGTTTTGAAGAAGCAATACAGGTGGAGTCCAAGAGTCAGTGGGAGCGTGGCATGGTTGAGGAGATGGAGTCCTTAAGAGAGAACCAAACATGGGATTTGGTTGAGTTGCCAGCTAGTAAGAGAACACTGAAGAACAGATGGACATACAGGTTGAAAGAAGGTGAGAATGGACAGATGAGATATAAGGCCAGATTGGTAGTGAAAGGATTTGCACAAAAGCCAGGTATTGATTTTGGTGAGATTTTTTTTGCTGTTGTTAAAATGACTTCTAAACGGATTGTACTGTCTTTGGTTGCTGTTGAGGATTTGCATCTTGAGCAGCTAGATGTTAAGACATCGTTTCTTCATGGAGATCTGGATGAGAAAATTTATATGGAACAGTCAGAAGGATTTGAGGTCAAAGGTAAGGAGAAGTTAGTATGCAGATTGAAGAAAAGCTTGTATGGCCTCAAGCAAGCTCCTAGACAGTGGTATTTGAAATTTGACAGGTTTATGACTGAGCATGGCTACAGTAGGTGTCAATCTGACCATTGTGTGTATTTTAAGAGATTGGATAATGGTAGATATATTATCTTATTGTTGTATGTAGATGATATGCTAGTTGCAGGATCACACATGCAGGATATCTCTGAGCTTAAGGTGAAATTAGCTCAAACTTTTGCTATGAAGGATTTGGGAGCAGCAAAGAAAATCCTTGGCATGAGCATTAAGAGAGACAGGAAAAATCACAGGTTGATATTGTCTCAAGAGGATTATGTGGACAAGGTGTTGAAACGATTCAATATGCAGGATGTTAAACCAGTAAACACACATTTGGCTGGACATTTTAAGTTGAGTAAAGAACAATGCCCTAATTCACATGATGAGGTAGAGTACATGAGTAAGGTTCCATATTCTTCCGCAGTAGGAAGTTTGATGTATGTAATGGTGTGTACTAGACCGGATATTGCCCAAGTAGTGGGAGTGGTAAGTAAGTATATGGCCAATCCAGGAAAGGAACACTGGAAAGCAGTTCAATGGATCCTTAGATATCTGAGAGGAACCAGCAGTAGACACTTGTGTTATGGAGGTTTAGATACTTCTCTACATGGTTATGTAGATTCAGATATGGCAGGTGATCTGGATGGCAGGAGGAGCACCACATGATATATTTTCACTGTAGGTGGAACGGCGGTCAGCTGGATATCAAAGTTACAGAAGGTTGTTGCCTTGTCAACTACAGAAGCAAAGTATATTGCAGCCACAGAAGCTAGCAAAGAGATGATATGGATGACACGGTTTATGGAAGAGCTTGGAAGGGAGCATGGGAGTTGCAGATTGTATAGTGACAGTCAGAGTGCAATCCATTTGGCTAAGAATTCAGCCTTTCACTCAAGAAAAAAGCACATACAGCTAAGGTACCACTTCATAAGACAGGTATTAGAAGATGGTGAGTTGAAGCTGGAGAAGATCCATACAGACAAGAATCCTGCTGATATGTTAACCAAGCCGATTACAAAGAAGAAGTTGAATCTTCATTCAACTTCTGTTGGTCTTCATGATTGAGTTGAAGATGGAGGAGCTAGAAGATGTTGTTGTACAGGTACTGGTGCAGCTGTTTATCTCCAAGTGAGAGATTGTTAAGGTGTGGAGCCTAAAAGCTTCACATATGAGTGCATTACCAAAGTTGCAGGTTTACATAGTCATCGGCGTCGGTCAGGAGCGACCGACGTCGGTCCGGTGCAGTTGAAGAGACGCTGGCGTCAGCAAAGGATCGGTCGACGTCGGTCACAGGCAAGCAGGCAAGAACCGGCATCGGTTACTTGTGCGTCCAGAATGCTATTTTCGAGGACAAAACCAAGTGTTTGCATGATGAGTTTAAGTCTTAGTCTTAAGTTCACATTTCTATTATTAGTAAGATTGTTTTTAGAGCCCTTATTCAAGAGGCTTAACTGTTGGTTGTAAGTGCATGCTCAAGTCTCCTAATTCTATATGTAGAATTAGATCTTCTTAGCTTAGTGTGATTATTGTAGTAGTTCATTGTATGTGAATGTTGAAGAATAGTATAGAGTTGCATCAATCCAGGTTGTTAGAGTTGATTGTACTTGAGAGAGAGAGCTCTTGAGGGATAGAGATCTAGAGAGAGATCTTGTGCATCTGAGAGAGGTGTCGAAGAAAGAAGTTTCTTCAATTGTATTCCTTTTTTAAAGAGTTTAATACAAGTTTTCAGGGTGGTTTCTTGTATCTCTTGTTCTTTGCTATTTATCATTCTAGTTACTTATCTATCTGATTTAATTCCGCGGTTTATTGCTTTCATAAGTGTAATCATATTTTTGGTTGATCCCCAACAAGGATTTATATTCTTGTTCCAACCAAAATGTCTTGTATGGGTCCTACAATCTATTGATTTATGACCAAAGTGATTACACAAAAAGTAATACCTAAAAAAAGAGTTTTGAAACCTAGTCATGTGTGTCTGCCTTGGAGGAAAGGACTTTCTAAATTTGTCCTTATTATCTTTTGTAGGAGTGCTTGTTTTCTGTGGGACTTGATTCTCTTTCTTTTTGTTGATAAGACTTTTGAGAACATTTAAATAGCTTTTTGTCTTTTCCTCATTTGCCTTCTTCGGTGGCTCTTTGTGATCTTCTTTTTTGACTATATGATGTTCTTTATATCCAAGACCAGTCTTTATAAATGGTTACCTCTACCCATTTATGATATCATCTAAGATCTTGGTACTCTTCTCAAATTTGAGGCTTATGTTCAACGTAGTGGTTGTTTTCTCTAGTTCCTTCCTCAAGAAAACAGTTTTAGACTCTAGCCTCTTACAATTTTCTTACTTTTTGTTTAATTGGATTCTCACCTCCTCTTCAATCCTTTTTGCTTCTTCAAGTTGAATCTTGAGGTTAATGATCCTCTTTTCCAATTCCTCAAGACTTTGTGACATTTTTGCCTTAGATTTACAGTCCTCTTGAAACTGTAAATTTTGTTTCAAGTTCTTCTTAAGTTTCTTGATTTCACTTAGGGCACAAAAGAGTTCTTCTTACAAATCTACTTTTCCATCTATTTTGGCATTCTCCTCCCCTTCTAACTCCTTTTCTTATTTTTCTTTGTCTTCACTTTCCAAGATATCATCTTTTGTTTCTATTTCCATGAATAATATCTCTTATCTATCACTAGTGGAGAAATTCTCTTCGAATGAACTATTTTGATCTTTGGAATATAGGATTTTCTTGTGCTTGAGAAAGCTTTTCTTTTTCTCAGGTTTGCCTTATTTGTGGCCTTTTTTATGTCGATGATGTTTTCCAGCTTTCTCTATATTATCTTCTTCTTCCTCATCACTATTTTCATTTTCAAGCTGCAATATTTTATTTGTCTTTCATTTTCACGTCTTCAAATTTACTTCTATGTGTTTGAAGCTTAGCCTTATTCACTTTGTCATTTCCTTCATAGATGTTCTCAAGTTTGTCCTAGATTTGTTTTATCGATTTATAATGCATCACCTTACAAAATTTGATTCTGATAGACCACAAAAGATTGCATTCATAGCTTTTGCATTGTTGTCACTCGCCTTCTTTCCAGCCTGATCTATTGGTGGAGATGATTGAGCACTATAACCATTCACTACTGATTTCCAAATATCAAAGCTAAGCGACATTACATAAGTTCTCATCCTTATGTTCCAAAATGCATGGTTCATTCAATCAAATAATGGAGATATATTTGTGGTGAAACCTTCTTGTACATGATGGATAGCCATGTGTGCTCCCAAGATCTACCTTTTGGAAATTAGACTATTTTTGAAGGAACTACTCTGATACCAATTATTAAGCACACACTTATACTAAGAAAGGGGGTAAATCAATATAATTTAATATTTTACTTAATAAAACTTAATAACCATAATAACACCATTCACACAAGATAACACAATTAAGAGACAATATTTACGTGGAAACCCTTTCTAAGAATAAAATCACAATATAAATTTCTCTTACACAATTTGTAGGAACCAACCTACTGGAGACACTAATCCCCACTATACAAATATTTGTAGGCACCAACCTACTAGAGACATCAGTCCCCACCGCTAAGCACCAACTTAGCAAGAGACACCAATCTCTTTAATATGAGGCACCAACATCTAAAATAAACAATTAATTTTAACTTCTTGAATTTACTCCTTCAATGAATGATACTCATGTAAACTTCTTCACAAAATTTAACCTTGATAAAAAATCAATTTTCTCTTCTCATATATATATCTCCTTTAATGATCTTCTTACATTTTCATTTGTTCTACTTGATTCCACAATTATTATCTCTCATTGATCACCTTCTTCTCTTTGAGTGTTCTCTATTTATATTATATTCACTTCAATGCTCCACACTTATATCTCCTTCATAAAACCTACTTGAAAATCTTTCACATATATTTCTGCTTAAATCTGCTCTAGATCTGCTCTGATTCGAATGATAATCATTGCATTTCTTCTTTTCAAATTTACTCCTATCTTATCTTCTTTATATACTATTTCATGTACCTCTTTACCCAAGAGAGATGATCCTTCAAAGGGGGTCGATCTGATTAAAGTACATTTAATTTATTTTTAAATCCCCTGAGAGGGGCGATTCCATGAAGAGAGACGTCTTCTACCAAAGTGGTACTGATCAAGGCAAGGATCAAATAATATATTATGATATTTCTTTTCAAATAAAAGTTCCACAAATTAAAAATTTGGCCAACATGCATTCATATTAAAATATAATATATGTTCTTCATAAAAACCTCATAGTCGATTACCTTTTGCATAGGTAAATATTAATTAAATAATTTATCATGGGTTGGTCCATTAAACTGATAAATCCAACATTGTTGTGAAGGATCTATTAATGGCCTTTGGCCTTTTTATTGGACCAACAATGTCTTCTTTGATATCAATGACAATAATCTTACCAATAATATCGTCTATACACCTTTAACATCAATGACAATATTGCCAACAAATTGATCATCCTTTTTGTCAATGCCACACAGTTTCAACTACAACCTGAGTGATTTGAACTTTGTGAAAAAGTCTTGTATTGTATCAAAATCTCTTGGGCTCAAAATGATGAGCTCATTCTCTAAGTTATGGCCTTTCATTATGTCATGTTTCCCAAAGAGTTTTTCCAATATGGTATAGACTTCATTAAGAGTAGTAGTACATTCAATATAAAAGAGTAGGTCGAGAGACATAGACAGATAAACCATAGCCTTTGTCACTTTTGTTGTACCACTTCAGATTCTCTACCTTAGGTGTTGGTTCTTTAGTTTTACCCATTATGATTTGGTATAAGTCTTTGCTCCTCAAGAGGATTTTCACTTTGACTTTCCACTTATGATAATTGAATGGTGTAAGAATTGGAATAGAACTCGGATTCATGGTATGAAAAGGAAGTATGTACTGAACTTTGTATGCTGAAAGACTAGGAATATGCAACCCCCTAAATTTGTATAGATTAAAATTTACAAGACATAAAAATATTATTAATACTTAGATATCAAAAAAACTTGCACTTTCAAAAATAATGACACCTCAAAAGGAGTACCATACTGAAAGTTATGTGTGTTTGAAGTTCTAGATGGTAAGGGAAATCTTCACTTTGTAAAATTTGTATTTTTTGGGTGTGTAAAAGTTTGTTGAAATTTTTTTGGAATCAACTTACACACAAAAAAATCGTTCCCCTTTAGACCAAAATTTAAGCAAATTTGGGTTGAAAGTGACGAGGGTATTAACTCCCATCTGACCAAGGGCAAAGATCTATTTTGGGTGCCCCCCCTCTCACTTTGATTGATGTGGGAGTGACATCATTTAAAAAATACCTCCATTTTAAAAATGAATAGTGTCACTCTTCATTATCTTAAATTTGATGGTGTCTAGGATGTCACAAATAAGTGGAAAGGGTGGACAGAATTGGAGGTCTACTCATGCAAGTGGCAGAATCTGAAGGGTGTTCGAGTAGGCATCAAAACATGGCAATAGTTCGAGCAGGCATTAGAACCCAAAACATGTTTCTACAAGCATCATAACCTGAGATGTGTTTCTACAAGCATCATAACCCAATAGGTGTTTGAGCATGCATCAAAACCTAACAAGTGTTCCTGTAGGGGTCAAAACCTAACATGAGCTTTTACAGAGGCTAGAACCCAACATGTGGTTTTACAGGGACCAAAATATAATAAGCATGCACACAACCACTCAAATGCCTACCAAGGTGGAAATGTGTGATGGGGCTTATTTTTACACCAATAAAAGTTTAAAAACTGGGAACATTTCCTGTGAGGGGTGGAAATTCTATCAAACTAGAAAAACATCCAAAAATGTGGATTTTATATGATTTATCTAAAAACTAATAGAGACCCACTTGGTTTCTTGACAAATACATAAAAACCCATAAATGTTTTTTCCTTAAAGTTATCAAAAAGTAAGTTTTTTAATAGAATTCATAAAATGACTTTGAAACACAGAAAATGGTCAAAAATATAATGTCACGAAACTAAGTTGTGTGTACAATTGTTCTTAAGGTTTTGACACCTTATAAATCTAATGGCATTGTCTATTTTTTTTACTTAGAGACTCTATATATTTAGATTTATATGGATTTATGATAAACCCCATCAAAACCTAAAAAATTGAAATCAATGAAAATCTAAAAAAGCAAAAATGCAAGGTCTCACAACAGAATCAATGGATTCATCTACCAGCATAGCTCTGATACCATGTCAGAGTGGACCACAATCAAGGATCAACTGAATAAGGTTGAATACATGAGGTTGAATTTGTATGGAGTAGTGAAATTTGAAGAACAACTCATCTAATGGAAGAAGCTTGTCTTCACAGTATAAGTTTCATTAATGAGCATCAGCCAAAAAATATGTAAGAAGGTACATTATATAGTGAAGAATTAGGTCATCCAAAAAGGTAATTAACTCAACTCATAATTAAAAAATGACTTAAAGTATGTTTCTCTTAATGACCTATTATTAACGTAAGCAAGCTAATTAAACCATGTAGGTGAAACCATAGAGTGGGAAAAACCTATACTAACAAATCATACACACCTTCAGCTGGTTTCTTATAATAATTTTAGCTATATATTTGGTTCAAAAATCTAGATTTTGAGGTATTTTTTATGGATGTACTTCTCTTAATTTTTACAAGGGTTTGTGGCAATTAAATATGGAATTTTGATTTATAATAAGTGTTTCCAAAACTATGAATATTTATTTGGTTAGGGTTTGATAAAAATAAATAATTTTTTTATTTTCTTTTAAGATTTTGTTTTAGTATTTTTTTTTCATTTTTTCAATGTGATCTAATTAGCTACTAAAAACAAACTAAATGCAGGGTTTCAAAGATTATCTGGAGATGAAGGTTGGTTGTGCACCATTGACCAAACTTTTTGGGAACTCCTCTTTGGCTGGAGAGGAATGACCTACAAATCACACTAACAAAAAATAGATTAATAGAAAAATGAGTGGGCTATCTGGTAAGAAACCAGTCCTAAGAAGTGATACACTTTCTTAGATGGATGTCAACCCATGTTTAACATTCAAGTTTATAAATAAAAATGAAACTACAAAGATAAATATAGATATGATGCAAATAGACAATACCAAAGATATCTAATCTAGGACAAGATTAATGTGATCAAAGTAATTGTCCCAGACTTTTGTAGCTATATCAATTCCTCTTGAATTACAGCCAATTATTCATTAATGCTTTCTTGATTAGGTGTGAGAACCACAATACAAAGACCTAATTTGAATGCAATATCACTTTGATCAATGAAAAACAGTTTTTGAACAATAGGGAGATCAAATATGCTAAAAGTATTGTTGGTTGAATATTTTGTCGATCAACGTACTGATAAATAAAATAGGTCTAATTAGCCAAAGTAAGAAGATTAGTCATCCAAATGTGTAGGTTTACCACATCAAAAGGAGACTGATCCCTCCTCTCATCAAGGGGAGGTTCCCTATAGATATGTTATATATGTATATAAATAGAACATAATACTCAAGGGTAGGATGAACCATCCATCTCTCTTTCTTTAGAGATGATGCGTGCAAAACAAAGGAAAAACTATAGGGAAATGATAGAAAGCACTCCTCTTCTTTCAGAAGTACTATTTAGCAAACCATAAGAATACTCCTGGTAGTAATAGCAAAATGTAGCAAAGGACGTAGTAACCATCAAATTGAGATGCAGCACAAAGTCTCCACTTGAATTGCTCGAGAGTAAGATACGAAGGACAATGAGGGCACAAAGTCATCCCAAAGTCCTTTACACAGAAATGAAAAGAAAACACACTAAAGACAATTATGGGGGGCACAAAGTCTCTCCACAGTTGACTCTTCAAGACACCTTCCTGACTGTTGTCACTAATTCTGCTTGTTGAATTAAAGGAACAAAAGATATATTAAGGAAAAAGACATAAGAAAAGTTTCCTCAACAACAAAGATATCACCGCACAAAGTCTGAAAAATCACTTGCTTTCTTAGTCCAATAACAAAATACGATCAACAAACTGAGCTCAAAGTCTCAAAAATGCCTTGCAATTTGGGCAAAGTTTCGTTCTGATTGTCAAAAAGAGATACATTTACAATAGAAGAGAGTCCCTTATATAGCCTCTTCAAGAAGGATTCAAGAATAGTAACACATCATGTTGCATTGAAATCTGTTAAGAAGACAGGCTGGAACTTAGGGGTGTTTACCCATTTGATTTTATCAATGCAGAGAAACAAGTCATGCTATTGAAAGTTTGCAACTTTCAATGTCCACCTGGCGATCTGATCCGATCTTCATCATTCCTCCTTTTGTGGTTAATTGAATTGGGTCCTGGATTCAATTTGATGTTTTGTTCCTTCCTCATTTTCTATTGGTCTTGGCCTTAAAGCCTGTAAATGCATTCGAATCTATAGATTTAAAGGATCAACGACTATTTTATGAGCTTTAAAATTAACGTTCGCATACTATCACTATGTTTTCAATGGCAAGTTCGCTATCTTGAATTTGATGTCTTCGAGCACATCACCCCTTGGTCTTTCTTCGACTTTTCTGTTTGGACTTTTTAAGAAAGAACCTGCCCTTTCAGGCTTTAAGAAATGACTTGCCTTGGGTTGAGAAGAGCCCCCTACAAAGGTATCTGCCCTTCAGGCAGTCTTCAGATGGCCTTTGGGCTTTTTTATTCTGATGGGTTGCTAGATTCATCCTTTGGATTTTTTGTTTTATATCTTCCCAAAGGGAAGGTGACCCTTCGGCTTCGGGGAAATGTCCTTCAATTTGGCATCCGAGAGTCCCCCGCAAGGGCACCTGCCCTTTGAGGTCCTTCGGCGGCCTTTTCCTTAGAAGTCTTTTGCGGGCTTTCCTCGAGCTTTCTCCATGGACAAATTCCTGCGAACAAAAAGTCGGCGGACATTTCCCGTAGACAAAAACTCTGCGAAAATTTCTCGTGGACAAAAAGTCAACAGAATTGTTCCATCCATTTGCCTTGGTTATTTCTTCGGGCTTTCTACCTGCAGCTTCTCTAAAGTATTTTGAAATTTTTGTCCAAAGGAATTCCTTCAGACAAAAGTCCAAAGGAATTATGCCTTAGACTTTTTCGACTGACTTAAACAAAAATCTGAAAGAATTTACCTTTTGAGGCTTCTTTGAAAATGACCCTTCCGAAGGGTACTTTTGTCATCCAAGTGCCCTCTGCAAGGGCACTTTGTCCTTCGAGAGGCTCTTTGAAATTTTGCATTTGAATTTTTCCTTTGAACTGTCTGAGTGAACCACTTGGTTGAACCAAGTTGTTGAACCAAACGTTGAACCGCTCTATTGAACCAAGTCGATGAACCACTCCGTTGAACCACTTCATTGAACTAAGGCAAGGAACCGCTTGGTTGAACCAAACGTTGAACCAAGGTGATGAACCAAGATTTGAACCAAAATGGTTCAAGCTAATGAACCAATTGAATGAACCAAGCCTTTGAACCAAGCGGATGAATTGAGCATTGAACCATTTGATTGAACCTGTCTTTGAACCAACTGTTGGACCAATTTTTGGTTCAATGGTTCAAACAAAGCCTTGAATCGACTGATGAACCATTTGATTGAACCAAAGGATGAACCAAAGCATTGAAACAAAGCGGATGAACCAACTAAGTGAAACAAAGCATTGAACCACTTGATTGAACCCGCTGTTGAACTATTCCTTTGATTGAACCCACCGTTGAACCGAAAGCATTGAACCTTTTGAAATTTGAACTCGTTAAACCTTTGAACCAAAGTGGTTCAATGGTTCAACGGTTCAAGCCTTCTTTGCTTAGATGCTTGTCGATGGAGATTTTTGATTAAACCAAGGCACTAAACCAATCCTGAAAATGACCAAGTGTTAAAAATTGATTCTTTTGGTTAAACCCGCCTGTAGAAGTCTTTAAACCTGTAGAAATGAACCTACCTACAGAGTCCGTAGAAACCAAATCTGTAGAAATCAACTTGTGAAGTCCTTTGAGCTTGGCTTGCAGAGTCCGTAGATTTAAGCCTACAGAGTCTGTAGATTTAAGCTTACAGAGTCTGTAGATTTCTGAAAAGCTTGAAAACTAAGGAATTTGAATGCCTAAGACAAATTTCAGAAAGGGAAGAGACAATTTTAGTCTGTAAGACCAAAATATTTCAAATGTTGTCCCAAAAATGAGTGATATTTTTAGGGGACAACAGCTAGCTCCAGTTGGGGAACTTTTGTCAATTGCAAAAAGAATTGAAAGGAGTAGAATCCAGAATCTCCAATGTCTTCATGTGTACCATTGGGTTACAGAGTCATGCTACCTAGAAATGGAAGGCATCAAAAATGAAAACAAACAAAACAAAAAAGAATTAAAAACTATACAAATATACATATATACAGATGCAAAGATTTGATATTTCAAGAGTTGAAGTGTTTCAGATGTTGCCCATTGTGAGGTAGAGAAAAGAGTGTGCCATCTTGATATTTTAGTAGAAAACTATTTTCACCAATGTGCTGATGAATTATAAATGGACCTCTCCAAAGGGAGTCAAACTTTCCATGCATCCCCTTCAGTTCTCTCTTTTTATCCCACAACAGGACTTGATCCCCAATCTGGAAATCATGATTTTTAGCATTCTGGTCAAAGAGTTTATTTACCAGACTTTGTTGAGTAGCAATTCTATCCACCACCATGGTTCTCTGTTCCTTCAGCTTAGTTAGGCACATGATTCTTTTATCAAGAGAGCTTTCATATGTCTGATCTTCAATTGCCTTTGCCAATTTCAAGGCTGGCAATTCTAAGGTGATTGGTATCTCAACATTGATACCATAAAGAAGTTGAAAAGGAGACATACCAATTGCCCTCTTTGGTGTGATTCTGTCTGCCCATAGAGCATCAACCAATGCTTTATGCCATGTCCTTTGATTGTCATCTGTCAGCTTCTTAATAATAGTTACCAAGTTCTTATTGCTGGATTCAGCTTGTCCATTTCCTTGTGGAAAATAATCAGAAGAGTGAGAGAGTATAATTCCATAATTGAAACAAAATTGTGTAATCTCTTGAGAGGTGAAACAAGCTGCATTATCAGTAACAATTTTGATCAAAACTCCAAACTTGGAAATGATATTCTCTTTGAGGAAGATGCATACAACTTCTGAAGTAGCATGCTTAGTTGGGATTGCTTCTACCCACTTGGTGAAAAGTCAATTATTGTAAGGACATAATCATATCCAGCATTTGAAGATGGGTTTATAGTCCCGATAAAATCAATCCCTAATTGCTAGAAGGTTTCTTCTATGATCACTGGCTTGAGAGGCATAGCAGCTAACTTGGGTCTTCCAACAAATTACTGACAGAGTTCACATTTTCTCAACCACTTATGTGCATCTTAGAAAAGAGTTGGCCAGTAATACCTAGCTCGCAGAATCTTGTGAGTAGTCACAGGAGCAAAAAAATGCCCTCCACAGGCCAGATTGTGGAAAGATTTCAAAAGCTGGCTTTGTTGCTCTTTGTCTACACAGTAAAGGAATACTCCATCTATGCTTCTCTTGTACAAACCGTTGTCCCAAAGGACAAAATTGGCAGCTTTCAACTTGATAGTCCTCTTTTTTTATAAGACAAATGAGCAGGACATTCCCCATAAGTAAGGAAATGAGCGATACCTGAATACCACTCATTAGTAGTGGAGACAAAAAAGATTGTTGGTGTCTCTTCCACTTCAATTTCTTCACGCTGTGTGTCTTCTGGCTTATTGTCAGTAATTAATTGCCATAGACCTTTTCCCCTGACCAGCTTTGTCGGCTTGATGTCTAGATCAAACTCTTGGATCTTTGAAATCCAATTACCTCTTTTCGTGCCAAACTCCTGCTGAGTTAATATAGACTTGACTGTAGTGTCAGGAACTAAGGCAGTAGTGTGTGAATTTAAAATATAGAAGCAAAAATGTTTGACTACTTTCACCAACGCATAAGCATGCCTCTCTACATATGAATACTTCATCTCATGGGTTTTGAGAGGGCAACTCATGAAAGAGATAAGAGATTCCATACCTTCTTTGTCCTGTTGAACAAGAATTGTTGAAAGAGTGTGTTCAGACGCATAGCTATAAATGATGAAATCTTATTTGTAATCTAGACAAACCAAGGTAGGGGCGTGAGCAATGGTGGTTTTGATATTATGAAATGATGACTTGCCTTCTTTAGTCCAGTTGAAGATGGTCTTCCCTTTCATCATGTTCACAATGTGTCTAGTCTTCTCAGCAAATTCGGAGATGAATCTCTGTAAGAAATTCACTTTTCTAAAGAAAGAATGAACAACCTTTTTGCTTGTAAGAAAATTAAGCTCTTGAATAGACTTGACTCTGTCTGAGTCAATATTTATGCCTTCTTTGGACACAATGTGTCCAAAGAGTTTCCTTTTCGTTACTCTAAAAATAGACTTTTTAGGATTTAAAGAAATACCATTTTGGCGATAGCGCTCTAGCACTTGTTGTAAGTGGTGTACATGATCAGATTGACGCTTTGAAAAGACAATCAAATCATCAAAGTATACCACTATGAATTTACCAATCTTATCTTTAAAATCTAGATCCATTTCTCTCTGAAAGGTAGCACCATCATTTATTAAACCAAAATGCATTCTCCTATATGCAAATGTACCCCAAGGTGTGGTGAATGCAGTCTTGTGTTGGTCTGCTTCACCAACTTCAACTTGATTATATCCTAAGAAGCCATCCAGCATTGATAACATTTTTGAACCTGTCACTATTTGAAGCACTTGATCCATAATTGGCAAAGGATAAGTATCTTTCAAAGATGCTTGATTCAGATTTTTGAAATCTACACAAATGCAAATTTAACCTTTCTTCTTCCTTACAAGCACTATGTTTGTAATCCATGTGGAATGATGGATTGGGAAGATGATTCTAGCATTTAACATTTTTTGTATCTCAGATAGAATAATACCTGATATTTTCAGGTTATACTGTCTAGATTTTTGCTTATAGGGCATTGAGTCAGCCTTGAGAGGAATGTCATGGCAAATTTCATCTAGTCTGAGAGACTTCAAGTCTTCATAAGAACATGCTAAGACATCTATGTATTGATGGAGCAAAGTGATGAACTTTAATATTTCTTTAGGGGTGCAACACTTATCAATGTTAACCATCTTGGGATATTCTTTAGTGGTCAGATTTACTTGCTCGAACCCCTGAGAGAAACTTGAGTCTATTTGTTGTTGTTTGATGAATCTATCATGCTTGTCAAACAACTTCTCAAGAGAAACCAAGCTTTTGGAAATTTTATTTCTTTTCAGTTATAAGAATTCTTCATTTATGTCTGAACTAGATTCAGAGGCTGATTCATACTTCTGAGGCTCACTATCTTTAAAACGTAATTGTTAAAAATTGTCTTTTCATTCTAGGAAGGCAATGATTTGATGATCATCATTGAATACTTGCCAATAATCAACATTGTCAGGAACACTTGGTCTATAGACCAGCTCAATAGTATACCTATCTTTTTTGAAATCTGAATGAAAAACTATGAGAGTTCTTGAAATAGCGAGTGCATCAGCTATGTCATTAGACTCTCTAGGTATGGCAAAAATGTTGAAAGCATCAAAGCTTTCAATTTGGTCCCAAACCAGGTTGCGGTAGTGGCGTAATCTTTCATTCTTATTTTGGTAAATATTTCTTACTTGACAAACCACTAATTCAGCATCTCCTTTGGCATGAAGAAACTTGATGCCTTTTTCTTGATCAGCCTTCATTCCAAGTAGCAAAGATTCATATTCAGCTGTATTGTTAGTGTTGCTAAATTGTAATTTGTAAGATAAAGAAAACATATCTCCTTGAAGAGATATCAACACAATTCCAACTCTTGAACCGGTAGAGGAACAACTACCATCAAATTCTAAAGTCCATATCTCATATGATACTAATTTTTCTTTAGACTTTCCTTCATCAGAGATGGAGAATCTTTCTTCATCTGTATTGCAGCCTACTAGTTCTTCTGTTGTTCTAGTTGAACTGATTTTTGAGTTGACCCTTTCAAGAATTATATCAGGTGTTTCATATACTTCATCTATATATAGAAAATAATTACCCATACCTGAGGATTCAAAAAGAATTTGTGCTTCAGGGGCTGATGTTTGGGTGACCACATATTTTGCTTCCTTTTCAGGGAGTAACCTCTTCATTACACCTTGGATAGGGATCTTTGCCTTAAATAGATTCATCCTTAGTTCTCCTCCCACGTCCTTGTAGAAATTTCATCTAAGCAAAATACCATAGAATGCTGAGACATCAGCCACCAAGGCAGCCATCTTGATTCTCTTGTCTGGAAAGGCTACAAATGCAAATTGGGCATCTTTGATTTGCCCTAGCAATGGTACTTGCTTGTTCTCTATGGAGAAACATCTCCCAAATGTCTTGGTCAGTGTGAGACCAAGAGACTCAGCTACTTTAGCAGGCATGACATTGTCAGATGCGTCTAAGTCTATAATACAGTTACTCAACTTGTGGCCATTAATTAACAAAAAAATATAGAAAGGTTTTATTTTTATGGGAGCAGCTGGAGGAGTAATGACAAGATCATTTAGAATAGACGTGTTCTTTAGAGGATCAGGAGTTACATTTTTAGCTTTTTGTCCTGCAGGGACAGTTTGGTTCTTAACATATTGGACTAGCTTATTCAATTGATCAAGATTAGACTATAAATATTCGAACTCAGACATTTGTATTTTTATCTTTTTGACATGATCGATTATGTCAAATGGCTGAATTGAGCTAGGTACAGAGAAAGATACTTTAACTTTTTGAGTTTTAGGAGGGATGGGAGGTGGGTTGGTTTGCAAATTTGAAGTAGAAGGGGAAGGTAAAATTAATGTATTTGCCTTTTGGGTGATTACTGGATCCTTTACTGAAAAGGCAGAATGGTTCTACACTTAGCAATCATGACTATTGGCTGCGATTGCTCTTATGTCTTCCCTTTATCAGCTTGTTAGACTGATTGGTTCTTGGATCTGGTAAACACTGCATATGATCCATCAAAAGCTTTTCTTTTGCTTCCAAATTCATCTTGGTAGTTCAGGAAACCAATGTGAGAATCGCCAGCTGATTCTTCTTGATTGTCTTCAAGGAGATCAACATCATTTTTTTGATTCAATTCAGGCTGGAAAGAGAACTCTGATTATGCTTCAAGATATCCCATTGCTGAATTGGTTGGAGGAGCTTCTAGGGCAAGTTTCCCTTGTGGAGGAAGAAGGCGATTATGTTTCCCTTGATTCCTAACAGCATTGCCTTGATATGACTGATTTGGGAATGTCCTTCTGTATGAAAGAGCAGAAGATATTACTTGAGCCATTTATTTTTGTGAGAGAAAGTAACTCATTTGCCAATTTCTGCACCATTGGATCTGTGGTGCTTGTAGATGAATATTCAGAAGATGATGAAGCTCTATATTTATTTGGATCTCTCTTATCTTCCCTACTAAAATGAGATCATCTTCTACCTCAGTGGCCAAATGTTGAGCTGTAGCAAGATCTATTTGACCAGCACATCTCAAGAGAAAACTTACTTCAGATAACTGAGAATTAATGAAAAAGTATTTGAGATTCTCAGTTGTAGGTCGAGCTATTATAGTAATTATGTTCATTAGTTTGTCAAATTTAGCTATGAAGTCTCTCATAGGCTCATAAGGCTCTTTCTTCATCTATGTAAGTTGAGCCAGAAGTGCATGTGCATCTTCTGCAAGTTTGAATTCAAATTCAAAATTATCTTTGAGATTATTCCAATTAGTCACTAACTGAGCCTATAGATGATAAAACCAATCTGCAGCAGTACCTTGTAATGTTTCTACAAAAATCCTGACTGTTACATCTTCAAATTCTACTCTGACTACTCCACAAGCTATGTTGAAAGCTGTAATGTGCTCACTAGGATGAACTTTCCCATTACCATATAATTTAGGGAAATTCTTCCTTGAACTACGTGGAAGCTCATGTAGAGGTGGAGTAAGATTGAGAGGACCAAAAGCATTACCCCAAGGGCCTTGAACTACCATTATAGGATTATGAAAAGTAGGGATAACAAATCTCAGAGGGGTAATTATTGGCAAAGCTTTATCAATAGCAAAAGTAGATACTTCATCTGGAAATGGAGATATGACTTTTGTAGGATGAAATCTCTTGGTTCGTTGGAGACAAGATGGTGAAGGAAACAAATCAAAATCACTTTATTGTACCAACTCAAATATAGGGTCAATGATACCTTTAGCCCTTTAGCTTTGTGTATACCTTGAATCTACCAGATTGTGAAACAAAAATAGAAAAGAATTGACCTTGTTTTAGTTAAAGATTGAGGCTTTAAACTGTGCATTCTTTCTTGGTTAGTGTGGAGGTGAATGGATATATTATAAATAGATAATGGATATTATATCCCTAGTCAAAATAGGTCTGATCAGCCAAAGTAAGAAGATTAGTCATCCAAATGTGTAGGTTTACCATATCAAAAGGAGACTGATCCCTCCTCTCATCAAGGGGAGGTTCCCTATAGATATGCTATATATGTATATAAACAGAAAATAATACTCAAAGGTAGGATGAACCATTCTCTTTCTTCAGAGATGATGCGTGCAAAACAAAGGAAAAACTGTAGGGAAATGATAAAAAGCACTCCTCTTCTTTCAAAAGTACTATTCATCAAACCACAAGAATACTCCTGGTAGTAACACCAAAATGTAGCAAAAGACGTAGTAACCAGCAAATTGAGATGCATCACAAAGTCTCCACCTGAATTGCTCGAGAGCAAGATACGAAGGACAATGAGGGCACAAAGTCATCCCAAAGTCCTTTACACAGAAATGAAAAGAAAACACACTAAAGGCAATTATGGGGGGCACAAAGTCTCTCCACAGTTGACTCTTCAAGACACCTTCCTGACTATTGTCACTAATTCTACTTGTTGAATTAAAGGAACAGACGATATATTAAGGAAAAAGACATAAGAACAGTTTCCTCAACAACAAATATATCACAGCACAAAGTCTGAAAAATCACTTGCTTTCTTATTTCAATAACAAAATATGATCAACAAACTGAGCTCAAAGTCTTAGAAATGCCTTTCAATTTGGGTAGAGTTTCGTTCTGATTGTCAAAAAGAGATACATTTACAATAGAAGAGAGTCCCTTATATAGCCTCTTCAAGAAGGATTTGAGAACAGTAACACATCATGTTGCATTGAAATCTGTTAAGAAGACAGGCTGGAACTTATGGGCATTTACCCATTTGATTTTATCAATGCAAAAAAATAAGTCACGCTATTGAAAGTTTGCAACTTTCAATGTCCACCTGGCAATCTGATCCTACATTCATCGTTCCTCCTTTTTTGGTTAATTGAATCAGGTCCTGGATTCAATTTGTTGTTCTATTCCTTCCTCGTTTTTTACTGGTCTTGGCCTTAAAGCCTATGAATGCATTCGGGTCTGTATATTCAAAGGATCAATGGCTATTTTATGAGCTTTAAAATTGACGTTCGTGCGCCCGTCACTATGTTTTCAACGGCTAGTTCATTGTCTTGAATTTGACATCTTCGAGCACGTCACCCCTTGGTCTTTCTTCATCTTTTCTGTTTGGCACTTTTTCAAAAAGAACTTGCCCTTTTGAGCCTTAAGAAATGACCTGCCTTGGGTTGAGAAGAGCCCCTTGCAAAAGTATCTGCCCTTCGGGCGGTCTTCAGATGGCCTTCAGGCTTTTTTATTCTGGCGGGTCACTAGATTCATCCTTCAAATTTTTTGTTTTATATCTTCCCAAAGGGAAGGTGACCCTTCAGCTTCAGGTAAATGTCCTTCAATTTGGTAGCTGAGAGTCCCCCGCAAGGGCACCTTCCCTTCAGGGTCCTTCGACAGCATTTTCCTTAGAAGTCTTTCGTAGGCTTTCCTCGGGCTTTCTCCACAGACAAATTCCCGCAGACAAAAAGTCCACAAAATTGTTCCATCTATTTGCCTTGGTTATTTCTTCAAGCTTTCTGCCTATAGCTTCTCTGAATTCTTTCAGACTTTTTGTTTGAAGGAATTATGCCTTAGACTTTTTCAACTGACTTAAATAGAAATCTGAAAGAATTTACCTTTTGAGGCTTCTTTGAAAATGACCCTTTTGAAGGATAATTTTGTCATCCAAGTGCCCTCTGCAAGGGCACTTTGTCCTTCAGAAGGCTCTTTAAACTTTTGCATTTGAACTGCTCCTTTGAACCGTCTGAGTGAACCGCTTGGTTGAACCAAGATATTGAACCATTTGATTGAACCAAACGTTGAACCGCTCCATTGAACCAAGTCGATGAACTGCTCCATTGAACCACTTCATTGAACCAAGGCAATGAACTGCTTGGTTGAACCAAACATTGAACCAAGGTGATGAACCAAGCTTTGAACCAAAATGGTTCAAGCCAATGGTTCAAGCCGATGAACCAATTGAATGAACCAAGCCTTTGAACCAAGCAGATGAATTGAGCATTGAACCACTTGATTGAACTTGTCTTTGAACCATTTGTTTGAACCAAGTTTTGGTTCAATGATTCAAACGAAGGCTTAAACCGATTGATGAACCATTTGATTGAACCAAAGGATGAACTAAAGTATTGAAACAAAGCAGATGAACCAACTGAGTGAAATAAAGCATTGAACTGCTTGATTGAACCCATCGTCGAACCATTCCTTTGATTGAACCCACCGTTGAACCTTTTAAAATTTGAACTCGTTGAACCTTTGAACCAAAGTGGTTCAATGGTTCAACTGTTCAAGCCTTCTTTGCTTAGATGCTTGCCAATGGAGATTTTCGATTGAACCAAGGCACTGAACCAATCTCGAAAATGACCAAGTGTTGGAAAATTATTCTTTTGGTTAAACCTGCCTACAAAAGTCTTTGAACTTGTAGAAATGAACCTGCCTACAGAGTCTATAGAAACCAAATATGTAGAAATCAACCTGTGAAGTCCTTTGAGCTTGGTCTGCAGAGTTTGTAGATTTTCTCTTCCTGCTGAGTCCATAGATTCAAGCCTGCAGAGTCCGTAGATTTAAGCCTGCAGAGTCTATAGATTTAAGCCTACAGAGTCTGTAGATTTTTGAAAAGATTGAAAACTGAGGAATTTGAATGCCCAAGAAAAAATTCAGAAAGGGAAGAGACAATTTTAGTCTGTAAGACCAAAATAGTTCAAATGTTGTCCCAAAAATGAGTGATATTTTTGGGGGACAACAAGTATCATGTGCTAATCTAGGTACAGTCATCTACATGTAAAAGATAGGTTTTTCAACAAGCAAAATATAGGTTTTAACAGGTTTTTTAGACTGTGAATGTTATAAAAATAGATTACAAGAATGTTTTAAAAATTTAGTAGGGATCGATGATGAACCTAAAAAATTTACGTCGATTCAGATGAATCGACGTTGATTCTGTGTAAAATGTTAAATAATGAAAATAGACTATAGTGATGGCTTGTGATATTGATAAATTAACAAAAATCAAATAGTAATAATGACATAGAGGTGTATAAGACTATGAGTTCAAATGCAAATAGATTAACATACAAATACTAACCTTTGATGGCTAAAAACATACTTGGGAAAATGAGTTAAAGGATCTTCAAAAAATCTTTTGATAATCTCCCAAACAAAGGTTCCACAAGATAGCAGGATGTTGATAATGTTCGTATGTAGGTTGCAATGAAATTTTGATAGAGTTTCGAAGTCTAAAAGCACAGTCCATGTTCCTCCTGAACCATGGAAGTTTGTTGTGTATTTATAAATCGACATCAATCTGAGATGATTGATGTTGATCGCAGAGAATCGATGTCAATTTTCCCAAAATGGGTGAAGTCAATCCTTAGGCTGTTCAAAAGGAGTGTTTACGAGGGTAGATATGGTTTTAACCCATTCCAAAGTTGTTAGGTTGTTTTAACCATGGGATGGGTTTGTTAGGAGGTTGGATGGGCTTTGTTTTTATTTATTTTTAAGCTTTTATGGTTTAGGGATGGTAAAAATAGGGTTAATTACTATTTAACCATAGTAATTAAGTCTAATTAACCTATGTGGTAAAGGTAAATGGGTGAGGTGAATGTAATTATTTAAATAATTTTGAATGGAGGGCCATTATGTTAGAAATAACATACTAATATGATGATGCACCAAGTTAATACACAAGGGTGTATGAAACTAGCATCTATATCTACCCCTTTTTGTGGAGTGGTATGCAGTAGTATGTTGCAAGACAAAAACTATAATGTGTCTAATACCCCAAGTTTATTGTGAGGAGGTATCCCCCCTCAAATCAGGCATTGAGAAGTGAGATGAAATGGATGATTGGTTTGAAAGATATGGACGGTAAAAACAAATTTGGGTGAGTGGAAATGGACAAGTGAAAAATAACAAAAGACAATCAAAAGTATGGATGGTACAAGGAAGTTTCAAAGTTGCACTTAATGGAATAAAAATTAATGCAGGCAGTAATGCCCCAAAGACATAATCAAGTAATAAAATGCCACAGCAAAAATAGGTGGGCTTAAGCAAAAGCTAGTAAGAGAATAAAAGATAGGAAGGGTAAACCATATCATTTGGTGTGCATATGGTGTATGCATTATCTATAGACGAATGTTCTTAGGATAAAATATACCCTCAGAATCTTAAAATGGAAAGAAACTAAACAAAAAGGGGTATGCTTTTAAGGAGATTGGGGAACTGACAAGGGGTCAAAATCCTCAAATCTCAAAGGTAATATGACATAAAAATAGGATAGTTGTAGCAAAGACAACAAGACAAGGCTTTGGAACTAGACTGAGAGCGTGTAAAATGGTCCACAAGTGCAAAATCTAAACAAGCCAGGGCAATTGACATCAATCCCAAAAAATTGATACCAATTTATGGGAATTGACTTTGATTCAGTAATCAATGTCGATCACAAAAATGGCTATAAATAGACATTTGACGTGGCATAAGGCTCATTTGGCTATCGATTGTATAAGAATTTGAGAGAAAAAACTTGATGTGTTTCAACCTTTCAAACATACATGAGAGACAATGGAGGCGAGTGGGAGTGAATGATGATGATGACGACTACACTACGAGGTAGGCGCTATGTATTTTTGGTAAATTTTATTATTTTATTAATTTTGTCCTTTTACATTAATAAATTTGTTAATTTGTAAATTTGTGGGGGGAGGGAGGGTAGGTTAGAAATGTAGGGCCCAAGGGGAAAATTTTGTGAGGGAAGGGGATCGATGTCGATCCAATGCAGATCGACCATGATCTGTTAGGATCATTATCGATTGGTAAAATCGGTATCAATCTTTAGAGAATCGACAGAAAACAAAAAAAACTTAGGCTTTTCATTAACCAAAGAGATGTTTCTGAAAGGCACGAGTGTAGACACCAAAATTACATCACACATGTGCATAACTCCCTGTGTTGAAACCCCCTTAAACCCCTTTTCAATAATAATAATTAGCCTTCCTAACCCATGCTTTTACCCCTCACATAATTAATTTAAAATATTTGATTAAATTAATTAAAAACCACTTATTCCACCTTACGTGGCCACCTCATCCTAAGACTAATTCTTACCCTCTTAGTCACCTCAAGACTTAGTCCCCTTATCCTAACTACCCATGACTTTTTCTTACCCCAAAAATAAATTCTTAACCAACTACGTCCTTCTTAACCTCCCATTTCTATCATTTCCTAACGGATACCACACTTAGCATGAGAAAGAACAGAAAATAGGTTTAAGTAGCCCTTTTACCTATTTTCATGCCACCGACATCGATTAACCCATGGTCGATGTTGGTTGGATTACTGACATCAGTTACTTAAGCCAAACTCCAAACTAATGTTCAGGTTAACATAAATCAATAAAACTCATTTTATTTGCATATAGGCTTTTGGCAGTCAACTTTCTACATCTTGGCTTACTTTTACCTTGCAGAAGTCAATCCAGACTAGGAACCAAGCTCTTGAGAACCAGCAGCACACTCTTGTTTTCTCTATTCAAGGCATTGGTTTGGAAATCCTTATAATAGCCATCCATTCAACACTTATCATTCAATCACCTCTTCAGCTAAGTACATCACTTACCCTATAAGGCTTTAAGCACTTACTTTATAATCACTTTATATCTACTGTTTATTATTTTACGCATTCCTGACCGAACCCCCATGAAGGAGTTATAAATCTTCCTCACTTATTTCCCCTTGTTCCAATACACCAAACCCATCCAAATAATACTTTCTCACACAACTCTCCCCAACCTTCCAGACTTGACCAAAACCATTTCCCAAACCCAAAAAAACCTTCTGCAAGTTCCTAAGAAATTATTGCCCCTACCGACATCAGTCGCCCAACTGATATTAGTCACACTTGCTCACTGACTTCAGCAGCCTAACCGACATTGACAACTGTGGATTTTCAATAACCTCTCTAAAACCTACCCAGACAACTTCTAAAATACAAACTGAATATACCACCTGCACTCTATTACTCTTTATTGCACTCAGGTTGTGAACAATGGTAACATATCTCTCTTTTACTCTTTTTTTCTCTCTTTTTGTTATTTATTACTCTTTTGTTTCTCAAAAGTGGACTATCATCCCTAAGGAAGTTTGATACTTCCTGGAACAAGCGTGTAGCTTGGTAGCCCACTCATATATCTACTAACAGATATTTTGTGGTAGTGTTTTTTTACCTGCAAGTAGTCCTACCCAACTAAAGAGGAGTGCTAACAACATCTGGATATGGTGTGTAAACCAATCCGAATTCATTCTAATCACTTATCCCTATCCTTCTTCTCTATTTTTCTTTAGACTTGAAATAGAAACAAATTTAACAAAATATTTTTGGCATGCCCGATGGGACCCTGGAGTTTCTCTTGGGTTCATTGCTTGTTTTAAGCATTCATATAGGTGCATTATAGTGAAATTTTCATTTCTTACACTTTCTCCTTCTTTTCTCCCTCAAATCAAAATATTCAACATTTTATTTTTTGTTTAAGGGCAATAAAATAAAATTTCTTCTTCCTTGCCACTATTCTTTTCTCTTTGCCTCTAAAAGTAATTTATCATTTTTCTTATAAGTTAAAAGAATCTCTTCTTTATTTATTTCTTGCATGCACATTAGGATAGTGAATTTCATTCTCTACTCCTATTTCATCATTGTTTTCATTCGAATCTAAACATTTCAGATTTAGGTTTAAAACTTACTGCACTTCATTGTTTGCTTGTTACATATTAACGCACCTAGTTAATTACAAGCATTATGAATGAATTATAGTGCACCTATGTTACACAACTAGATCACACTCATAAAAACAAACATCTAAACTCACCTGAGACAAGGCCCATTGGGATTTCATCACCTGGTGGATCACCTTACCCTACTCGGCTATCCTACTTGGATTTCACCACCAAGGGGAGAACCCACTTCATTTTCTGGTGGAGTATAACCTCTAGGCAGAAGGTATATTTTGGCTAAGCAACCTGGCTTGGCTTTGGGTCCATGAAGTGTGGGGAGAAAGCTCCTATAACAAGCCACGTACCTAGTCTAACATAAATTTCCTCTTGAGCACTAAAACTAACCTAAACTAGCTATAGATTGCTTTCTATTACCTTTGTTAACCAAATTCTCTTCTCACTATCTGATTAAGGAATAAGCCAATGCGAGACTAAAATTAATCTCTAGGAGTTAATAATTAGTGGTTGTATATTCTTTTTCTTCTTTTCTTTTGCCTTTTGTATTTTGGAGTTGGTAAGGACGTTTTTCCATTGATTCATAAAATCAACACTATTTGTAATACTCAGGTTGTATAACTTGTTATATCAAGTTTTTTGAGTGTTCTTTCTTCTTACACAAACCTCTTACATCCTCTATTTTACCTAGATTCTACCTCTGGGTTTCTAAAACGTTGAATTTTCTATCTCCCAAGATATCACAGTGATTGACATCGGTTAATTCCATTGATGTTAGCAGACTTTAGCTTACCAACATTGGTTAATTCCACTGACATTGATAGACTTTCATTACCGACATCGATCAAGTGACCAACGTTAGTGACTGTGTAATTTTAGTTTGCTCAAAATAGTAAGCTAAAATAACCTACTTACCTACATCCGAACCTAGTTTTTCCTTATTCTATCACTATTACAAAGTATTAAGACTATTTATAATTCTTCTTGCATGTTATTGACGTGAGCCTAAACCAAAATTCTTGTCAATTACACAAGCTGGAAACCACCTTCCCCTCTGTTGTTGATTCTATCAAGGAGCATACTTCAGATATAGAGCATACTCCTAGCCCCAACCAAATTTCTATTGTGCTTGAAGGAGATCAAGATTTTGCTAAATTTATTGATCATAATGTGGAAGCCCTTCAGCATTACCTTGCCATGATCTGAACCCACAATTCTTTAGGTGGCCCACTATATGGTATGCCAACCTCTCTAATGGAGATAACTTTAGTTTCAGCTATCTCCACTATTTTCCCCATGGTTACTCATACCACCACTTCAACAAGTAACCCAACCATAAATAATGTCTAGATTTTAGCATCGATAACTACCCAATCCCACCTAAACCCTAGCATGACTTCCCTACTTTCACAACCACAAGTAATTCAGTCAAGTCTCACCTCATTTGGGAATTTGGTGGTTCCTATTCCATCTACTCTCGCACTTATAATTACTCGAGTTATGACTCACTCTTCACCTAGTATAACCATACCAATAACCCAACCTTTAATAACAACATCTAACCAAAGCATATTCTCTAACCCAATGGGACAAGCCCCTTTTCTTTCTTCCCCCCAACTTATGACTCATTATCCTTATGTTACACCAACACAACCTCGGCAAGCTATGTCATACACTCTCTCTACTTCCTATCAGGTTCCCTATAACTTAGTTGGTATCTCTCAAACCAATCCCCCTCTAGACCTCATTAAGATGATGATGGACAAGATGTTTAATCTAGAGACATCTGTTTTGGGTTCAAAGAATGTGTTATCTTATGATCAGATATGTAATGAACCCATCCATCCTTCTGTGCCTATTCACCCTTATCCAAGCCAATGGGAAATCTCCAAATTTACTCATTTTTAGAGTAAAGAGGACCCACAATAGTATTTTCAAGCACTTAGACATGCTTTTTATTTAATAGGGCACGATGATGCATTATTATTTTACACTTTCCTTATGTCTCTTTCACGTGTTGCCCTGGATTGGTATAGCTCTATAACTCAACACTCATTTTTCTCATTTATCCAACTCACACAAATATTCCTAGACCATTTTTCTATTAACAATTCTAAAAAGGTTTATATTATAAACCTTTATTCTATTAGATAATTTGATGATGAGTCTATCACAAATTTTGTCACTCACTAGAGAGGCTTGATCAATCAACTCTCCTTTTCCTTGCCCCAACCTGAGCTTATTGAGCTCTTCTCGAGGGTATGTGCTAAGCACATTTCATCCACACTCCGAGTACAAATGTTCTGCACATTTGATGAGGCATTTAAAATGGAACAAAAACTCAAGATTCAGGGTATAGACGAAGGCAGAGTCAAGTTGTGAAGTAAGAATGCCAATTTAAAATCGAATGACTCCTCTTCTTCTAAAACTTCTCCTACTAACCAAAAATCTAAAGGCTTTGCCAACATGATGGTCATTAAATCAACTTCTTTCACAACCATAAACCAACCTAATTCCTTGACTTCCCAAAATCCGACTAAGTAATTCCAACAATGGTATGAACAAAGATAATACACTCCCATTGGGGAGTCATATACTTCCATTTTGGAAAAACTATTACAATAAGGTGTCATAACCTTTCTTCAAATCAAACCTCCTAGACAGTTTGACCCCTCCCATCTTATTCCAACTTGGTATAAGGAGGATGATTTTTGTGGCTACCATCAAGTTAAAGGCCATAATTCTAATAACTATAAAACATTTAAGAACATTGTTTAAGATATGCTTGATAGGGGTGATCTCATCTTGGATAATCCTAATGCACCTGCTAATCAAAATATGGATGTGTTCAAATAGCCTTTTCCTAACCATTCACCCAATCAAAATATTGTTCAAACCATGATTAACTCATGTGATCATAATATCCATACAGTTAATATGGTCTTTCCTTTACCTCTAGTTCAACCTCTCCCACAATAGGAGGCACCCATTTTATCGACTCCTCCCCCACAATCAATGGCATTTGTTTTACCCATTCTTCCTCCTCAAGTAGAAGAGCCTATTTCACCTATTCCACTCCTGTGTGAGGAAGATCCTCCTTTACCACTCTTTTTTCCATTAGAGGACCCTGTATTGCCAGTTCCTTTTGCACCAATGTTACCTATCCTCTTACCACTTGAATATCATGCCTTACCCATTTCACAACCACATGTTGAGGGGAACATCATTCCTATGTTATACCCTCTTGAGGAACCCTCTTTGCCTACCTCTCCTCCACCCATAGAGAGTAATACCCCATCCACTCCACCTTTGCACCTAGAAGAGTTAGTGTTATCTACTCCTACATTAAACGAGATACCTATTGTACCTACTCTAATTCTACCACTTATTTTACCTATGGAAGATCATACTTTACCTATTCCTCACCCACATGTTTATGGAGAAATGATACCTATGCTCTAACCCCTCAAGGAACCCTCTTTGCCTACCTCTCCTCCACCCATAGAAGACCATGCCTCTTCTCTTGTCTCTGTCGAATAAGACCCTATTATGACTCTTTCTCATCTTTGGCCCAAGGTCTCAAAGACCAATAATTTCCCTCTTTCTCAATCACCTCAGCCATTTAAATAAGAAACTGTAAGGCCTAATTCAACTTCATCTAAACCCTTATTGTGGTTGGTGAAAAGTCTAGAATTTCTTGACTCCACAAAGCTAGATCATTCGACATTTTGGGACCAACTTAAAACTCCTTATCCTACACGAGTGTTGACCTTTACCGCCAACCCTCTCACTACCCTTTACCCTAATGTCTTTGAAAAAGCTAGCGCTTATTCACCAAAATTAGCAGAAGCTCATCCATCTATGTCAGAACCCTCACCCTCACAGGTATTTACCACATTAAAGCATATCAAGTCTTTAGGTGTACGTAATCTAATTCATCCACAGGTGAAATTAGATCTAACTCTCCAACCAAAAGTTGGAGTTTCATGGCCCAAACTACAAAACAATATTAAGATTCCTATATATCATTGATCCTTCCCTCTTCAACCCTCAACTTTACCATCAATTTTGGGACCGCACCCCTCTACTTTAGTTGAAGTAATATCGATCTAAGTAAAACAAAAGGCTAAGTTACCTCCACTACTGCCTCTACCACTTGGTAGGCCTTTCACATCTAACACCATGATACCTAACACCAAAAAAGTGTTAGAAAAACACATAACTCCACTGCCACCAAACAAGGCACCACACAAAATCACCCCTACAACTCCTAAACAAAAGGAGGTGTCCACTCTTATTACCACAAAAAGTGTTATCCCACTCGCAGGATCTCAGATCTTTTTCCTACATCAATTTTTTTAATCTTCTATAATAACTCTTCCTCCCATTAAACCTTACGTCCCTCTTGGACCGAAGTCATCTTGGTTTAATGATACACAAGTGTGTCTATATCATTGTTCACCTAAACATGATACTGAGAGTTGTAAAGCTTTCACAACAGTCATTCAACAACACTTTAATGTCAACACTCTCTTTGTTGATACTCCTATTAACCTTCCTATTATTCTACCTATGGCATCCATAATGCCTCATACTATTCCACCTAAACTCAAACACAAGGATGTTGTTGTACCCCCTTTGCCGCCTCCTTCACCTATGTTTTATATCAACACAATTAATGTGGCCATGCAGTCATAAAATCAAAAGGATAAAGGTCAAGAAAAGGTCACTGCTCCTTAGGCTCATCCCTTTTCCAAAGACACTCCTCTGAATCCCAAGATTTCTATCTTGGGTGTCCCAAAACCAACATCTTCAGATGTTATTCAATGCTCGATGGTGAAACAACTTCACCAAACTCCTATGAAAATGTCCTTGTATGAGTTAATCCAAAACTCACCCCAACACCATCAAGATTTGATTAGTGCCTTGAAAGTAGTTAAGGTACAACCTAATGATCCCAAACCTCTTACAGCTTTAGTCAACTCTCTTAATTCCATCTCCCTGATTTCCTTTAGTAATTCTCCACTTCAACACCTTGAAGATCAGGATTCTGCCCTTTTTATTACCGCAAATATTGATCAAACTCATGTCAAAAAGAGTCATGATCAATGGGGGAGCTAGTATTAATATTATTTCCACCCATGCCTACAAGCAACTAGCTCTTCCTAGCAATTGCATGTCTCAAATTGACATAGTGCTCCACTCCTTTAACGATACCATAGCTACTACGGTGGGCATTATTGTCTTACATATCCATGTAGGTCCCCACACAATTCTTGAGCTCTTCTATGTTGTATAATGATAGTTCCAATATAACATATTACTTGGATGACCTTGGATACATGCTATGGCATGTGTACCCTCAACATGGCACCACTGTGTCAAGTTTGAGCACAATGGGCAAGTACATTTTATACCCATTGACCCACCTCCATTTAAAACATGCAACATGACTTATAGTCACAATGATGTTCTCATTCCATTAAAGACATCATCTTCTCTACATGATACTTTTTAAGCTTCCACAAGCTCCAATACCTCAGTTACATAGATACCGGTAACATAAATTCTTGACAAAGATCCCATAGAGGAAACTTTTAAATGTTTGTCACTCGAAGAATATCATTTTTTGACACTCGACATGTTCCATACTCCATAAGATTATGGAAAGCTTCATATGCACTCAAATTATGATCCCCTTGTTGGGGTGGTCATTCATTATGGCCCCCCCAACCTTCAAACTCATTTCACATATGGGGGAATTGATCAGGCTTCCACTGTCGTCAATCCATCCTCTTCACCACAACCATTTATCTATGACTTCTCTTTCCTGAGCAAGACTATTTTTACTCACACCTATCTTTATAAGTGTGCCTAGGAAGGATTTGGTTTGGGTCATTATGAGTAGGGTGTTCATACGTCCATTGAATATCCCACTAGCAAAACCATTGAAAATTCTAAAAAGAGGCATGTAGTGGGTTATGATGAACCAACTAAACTCACCAAAACTTCCCATGTACCAATTATTGAAGATCCAATCTCTCCTTCTCCACCATCACCTACCGAATCAAAGGTATTTATACCTCCTAATTTTTTTTGAATAAATGCCATCCATTTGGGTCATCTCACCTATCACCAAGGTAAGGAAACAAGGTCCCTTTCTCTCATTCATCCTTAAATTATTGATGAAGACTTTCCCACTATTAACACTATCTAATGTCAAGATGATGATGCTATTCTCACGTACATAGGTGCAGATGATTCATATATCTAACGATCATTCCCATCTGAAACACAAGCTATGTTAAATGAATCAACCATTGACATCAATTTTCCCTCTCACAATAACCCCCACATCCTCAAGATTGGTCAATATTTTGATTCCTTTGAGCAAGCTAATTATGCCACATTTCTTAATAACCACAGCAAAGCCTTTACTTGGTCTTATAATGACATGCCTGGTATTGACCCCTCTATCGTCACCAATAACATTGTCACCAATCGAGATGTTAAACCTATTAATCATAAGCTTCACAAAATGCATCCTCGTATTACTCTCCTTATCAAATAAGAGCTCTAATGCCTCCTTTTTGTTAACTTTATCCAACCCATCGACTACCCACAATGGGTTTCCAATATTGTTCCTATCACAAAAGTGACTGAAGTAATCCATATTTGCATCAACTACCGTGACCTAAACCTCCCTTGTTTAAAAGATGACTTCCCATTGCCAAGTATCGACCAAATTTTTGATCTAACAACCGGCCATGAGATGTTATCACTTATGGATGGGTTTTTAGGATATAATCAAATCCTAGTTGCTCTCGAGGATCAACACAAGAAAACTTTCATTACCCCATAGGAGACATTTTATTATCGGGTCATGCCTTTTGGTCTAAAGAACGTTGGTGCCACCTACCAATGTGTTATGACTTACATCTTCTATGATCTCCTACATAAAATAATGGAAGACTATGTGGATGACTTACACAAAAAGTCTAAACTTTGCCAAGATCACTTGACGATTCTCAAAATCATATTTAATCATCTCCTCCAATATAACATTTGACTAAACCCAAAGAAATGTGTCTTTGGTGTCTTTTTTGGTAAGTTCTTAGGATTTATCATTTCTCTCTGTAGTATTGAAGTTGACCATGCTAAGGTTAGAGCAATACTAGAGATGCATCCACCTACTAATATCAAATAACTCTATAGCTTGCAAGGCAAACTTCAGTCAATCCACTGCTTCATCTCCCAGTTATCAAATCATTGCCAACCCTTTCACCATCTCCTCAAAAAATTTATCTCTTTCCATTGGAATAAAGATTGCCAAGAAGCTTTTGATACACTCAAACAATATCTTCTTTTCTCATCAGTTCGTATTCCACCTAAGGAAAATTAGCCTTTCTACCTTTACATCTCTGCAACAGAGCATTCTCTAGGTGTTATGATTGCACATCGAGATGATCACCATCGAGAACAAGTGGTTTACTACATAAGCCACATACTTATTGATTATGAGACTTGATATACCCATACCAAAAAGCTTTACCTCGCATTGGTATTTTCAGCCTCCAAACTCTGTCATTACCTCTTAAATCACAAAACCTACATGGTCACCCATATTTATCCCCTCAAATACATGCATTCCAAGCCATATTACAACTAACATGTAGCTCAGTGGCTCATGCTCCTTACTAAATTTAACTTAGAGTTTATTCAACAAAAGTCTATCAACAGGCAAATGATCACTGACCAATTAGTTGCCACCTCTTTACTTGACAACCAACCTTTAAACCTCAAATTCCTTGATGAATCCATCACAACGCTCTCCATCAATGACATCTCCTATCAAATGATGATGTTCTTTGACGAGTCTAAATGTCAATACTGTGGGGGTGCAAGGGTCATTCTTATTCCTCTAGATGGCGAGCCTATGCCTTTGTCATTTAAACTAGATTTTGAATGTACTAACAATATGGCCAAATATGAGGCTTTGATCTTAGGGCTTCAAATGGCTATCTTCTTGGGTATCAAATCAATAACCATTTTTGATGATTTTCAACTAGTGGTTAATCAGGTTAATGGTTCCTACCTATGCATAAACAAAAGTATGTAGCAGTACAAACATCGTGTAGATATGTTGTTCGGATCATTTGACTCCTATCTTTTATAAACGATTCCTCGATCTACAAAAAAGTTTGTTGACATAATGGATTCACTTGCATCACACATACCCTCTTTACCCTCTTCCTCCAAAATATATGTCACCGTGCATCACTTAATATTACCCTCCTATGTATCAACTAACATCCTTTTTATCGAAAATGTAACATATAACCCACATGACTTATGGTACAAAAAACTCATAGATTATCTTTTTTTTCTATTACCCCTTTTGATCTCTCCAATAATGGGAGACGTGCCTTCATAAAATGTGTTGCTCGTTACACTATGCTAGGGGGACTTCTCTACAAGTGAGGTTTTGATGGTCTCCTCCTTAGATGCCTCACTAGTACTAAGACTTCCTTTGCTATTAAGGAAGTCCATGATGGGATTTGTGGTGGACATTTCAATGGTCACGCAATTTCCAAGCATATCCTTTGACTCGATTATTATTGGCCAACACTTTATCAAGATTGTGGTGATTACATTCAGTGTTGTGTCAAATGTTGATAACCTGCTAACCTCCTTCATGTTCCAAGTCATGCATTACAAGTCACCAAATACTTCTAGACCTTCTCCCAATGGGGCTTGTATCTAATCAGTGAGATTAACCCTTATTCATCCCTTTGTCACCATTCTATCATTACTGCCACTAAATACTTTACCAAGTGGGTCAAGGCCATTCCTCTCATCTCCACTAAGGATGACAAAATTGTTGACTTTATCAACCATCACATCATCTATCATTTTGGTGTCCCACATAAAATTATAATAGATAATGGCAAATCTTTCAAAAACAAGACTATCCAAAGTCTTTTTGATACATTTGGAACCAAATTAAGCTTCTCATCACTGTCTTATCCACAAGTAAATGAACAAGTAGAATCTTCTAACAAAACATTAACCAAAATTCTCATGAAGGTAGTCAACGATACGGGCAAGGATTGACACACACACATTCCCTTTGCTTTATGGGCTTACCACACTAGAATTCAAACCCCTACAAGTGCTACACCTTTTTCCTTGATCTACGGGACAGAGGTTATTTTGCCTCTTGAGGTTTAGATTCCTTCTCTTTGCATTTCTCTAAAAGACATACTAATGATGACTTTTGCTAATAACATTTGGCTCAACTCGATTTGTTTGATGAACACCGTCTCATAGCCCTCAACCACCTCCAAATCTATCAAGAGCATATCAAACACACAACAAAAAACTCAAGGAGCAATATTTCAATATTAGAGATTTCATCTTAAAATAAAATCAACATGTGACAAACATGGAGAAAAGAAAACGAGGTAAGTTTGATCCTAATTGGCTTAGAACCTACATCATAACTCACAAGTATGGCTCAGGAACTTATCACCTATCTTCTCTCGAATGAAACCCAGAACCCAAGCCTATAAATGCCTTACACCTATGACCATTCTTTTGTTAATCAAGTGACACTTTACCTCGTATTTAACTTGAGCTCATCCCTTGAGCACCCCTATTACATTCATCTCCCTTCCTCTTAACCCTTTATCTTACACACTTAGTTAACCTATGAAGTGATATGGTTTTTCCCTCAAAGTGGAAAACCCCTAAGCTTCTATAGTCTTGTCAATGACTAAAAGTAAAAAAAAAGGGATATGTAGACAAGTTATAATCTATCAAGTCATGATTCTCAACGTAGACTACTCCCTTGAAGGACAACTATTTAAACTAAAAAATAAACACTTAGACCACTCCCTTGAAGCATGGCTAGGCCAAGCTTTGTTATCAAGGGAAATTAAAAAAAAAAGCTTCTCGCATTGATCGATTTCATACGGCCTCAACATAAATAAAATCTCATTTAGGTTTCCTGCATTGATCAGCTTACACAAAAAAAAAGCTTTAAGTCATGGACTTGCCTATAGTAGCTCTCAATTCACCCATAATAGGGGCATATCATCCCCACTTCGAGGGTTATGCTACCCAAACACTTTCACTCATTTTTCCCTTTTCCCCTCATACTCTTTCAAGGGACTTGAACTCACTTAACACAAGGTGAACACGATGCTTCTCTAACAAATAAAATGTTTAAATGATGCAAAGCATGAAAGAGGCTCATATTCCTAAGCCTATTTATGTTATGATTATGGTCTTTGCTAGTAAATGAGCATTCTACCTCTTTATTTCCCATCCCAATCACATGTCGATCTCTCTATTGAGATGAAAACTTCATACAAACAATAACATAAATAGCCTATCCATTTTAAGCATACATCATCACAAATATGGAAAAATGCTAAGATAAAGCTAACAAATCAACTATGCATATACCATCACACATATGGGAAATGTTAGTCTAACTCAATTAACATGCTCAACATTAACATAATATAACCATCCACATCAACACCATCATCACTATCACAATAAACGCATCTCAAAATCACAATAACACATCTCATATATATATATATATATACACACACACACACACACACGCTCAACATGAATGTACGTCAATAGATCATAACAATATCATCTCTCCCTCAAAATATACATCTCTCATCTTCAGCTCGTAGGCTAGTATGTATACAACATATATAATAATAACAAATTATGGTGCTTAGAATCCTCGAGGCTATATGTATGGTCATGAAGAAGCAGTGTCATCACCACTCTCTACCTATTTGCATCTGCGTGAGCTAGAAGTTGTGGCACATATCACTGATCTCTCTTGCTCTCTAAACTCATAATACCTTTGAATTTTTGGAAACTCCCTAATGGCCCTCTCATAATAAGCAATCTCATTAAGGGTAGTGTTATACCTCGCTAGAGATACAATCTATGACAGTCCCATCGCACCTATTGAAGGCCCTTGTACTGGTCCCTATGGTGGAGGAGGAGTAGCCTAACTTATTGCTCTCAAACTATCCCTCTCTATTGTTAGTACAGTAACCTGACCTTGTAATACCCTGACCTGGCCCTATAATGCCCTAACCTAGCCCTGCAATGTCACCACCTATCCCTGTAAAACTAATATGCCTAAGTTGCATCTTGAGCCTGCACTACCACATCTCAGGCCTATACTGCTGCATCTTATGCTTATATCACTGCATCCTAGGCCTCTATAGCTGAATTTCTCTCTCTCATCACTCCCTATAAATCTAGTGGTAGCTTCTTGACCTAAACTATGGGATGCAAACATGTTTACCATGCAAGATACACTACTGTGGATCTAGGATCTACTACACTTGGCCCTGTTGGTAGGTCCTCAAAATTTGGTCCATCTGTCTCCTAGGGCAAGGGTAGGAGTGGATTTATATCATCCCTCCTATATCAAGAGAAGGTAGGAGGTACATCTTGTAGCAAAATTATCTCCTGACCCATGCGAAGGTATCATCTCTAGCTCACTGGCTCATCTCCCTCTAACCCATAATGTGCTTTGTAAACCAATAAGTTCCTATGCCTATCCTCTAAATGTAGTGTATGTCAAGTAGGGTCTCCAAAAAATATCTATAGGGATCAATCCCTCTATCATGCATCTATATTGATCAATATCTCGCACTATGTCATCTACTCAGGTCTGGGCCATACCATCTCTCCATCATCTAAAACCAACCTTGAAATTGGCTATAATCATGTTAGGTAACTCCAATGGTTGTGTCACCATAATATGCTCATATGCCCAACAATGGAGTAAATGCCTGACACATAAATTATATCATCATCACAGTTTCAACCCCCATAGCTTTCTGTATAACTATGCCAAAAAAGTTGGTCCCCGTGTAAATACGGTCCACTGCTTAACCATATGTGTCAGAACACATGTCAATGCAATAAAAAATTTCCCACCATCTACATCTGATAGTGCACACACTATAATCCCTATCATCATCAAGATGCTCAACCGATGTTACTCCTCATCAGCAGTGTACAATAGCTTATAGGCAAAGCTCACCAAGTGATAGGTCACCTCGTCAACATGCTCTCCAAATAATGTCACCATGTGAATATCATGCTCATCTCTCAAACATGAGAAGAGATCCTCACCCTGGAGTGGCAATCGTAAAATATTATATGCATCCTCCTATGTCATTATCAACTCTTTGGTCAGTAAATTGAAGGTGTTGGTGGTGTGATCCCACCTCTCGATCAATGCTATCATCAAACTCACATCCCGTGCAACTTTGCAATATCATCGAACTCCCCCTAAACCTATGGCTACCATGTGCTCCCACTCATCTAGGGTGACATCCATCCTCATCTACATCAACAATGTAGGTAGGTGATCCTATAACATCAACTCCTACCTAGCGTGCATCCATACACACACACCTCAAGTCATATACTTTCTAATATAACCTACCACCACTTTTTTCCTTTCTCTTTGGGAGAACTACATTGGCCCGAGGCCCTCAACCGGGCTATGTAGGAAAAACTCAGTCAACATGGAGTCTTCTAAGGTTAGCTCAGCCATATACCCACCTAACTATCTAACCTGCTCTCCCATCTCCACCCTAGGCATCACTGCCTCTCTCTCCACCCTAGGCCCAACTGCCTATCACAACTCTAGGCCTCATGGCTTATATCCCTAACCTTCGACACTATGACCTATCTTTTAAGCCTTAGGTCCCCTAACCTATTTCAATCTATCCTTTCTTAACCATTTCCCATAACACACTTTTAACCATACCTTAGATTTCTTTTCCCTATGCACTGGGAGAACTACATTGGCCTGAGGATCTCAACTGGGATATGTAGGTATCACTCAATCAACACAAGGTTTTATAAGGCTAGTTTAGCCATTAGGTTTGTTAACTACTTCAATTAGGGATTTAAAATTGACCCTTTCTTTTATTTTAGGTTATTCAAGGTCACCAACATCAGTTTTGTATACCAACATCGACACTTTTTATTGGTCGACATCGACAGACCCCATTGACATTGGCACCATGTCAACTGACATTGTTGGACCCTATCGACATCGACGACTAGTTCAGACCTAAGATCAAACAAACCATCTCCCAATTTTAAATTTTAACCTAAAAACTACCCCCAAACCCCTCCCAAATTCATCTAAACCTACCCTCACCTCATTTCCTACCCCTCTAATAGCATTATTTCCCCCCAAATTTCAAATTTAGCTTAAAACAAAAAATTAACAAACTTAAATTCAAAATCAACTTAAAGGGGATCTTACCTCATCTCTTTATCTCCTCCAGGATGGAATAGTTAGCACTTATGGTGGTGTACATCCAATTGGGTCCCTCCTAGCTCTATCATCTCACCAACACTCAAAGCTCTTTTTCTCTCCAATCAAATGTTGTAAATGAGTTCTGGTGGACTGCCAAACCCCTTTTTGTCAAGTTTGGTCACCCACCAATGTCAGCATCCTTGACCTAATCCATCAACATCAACATTATTTCCTATCGACATCAATGACATAGTCGACGTTGACACCCAGAGTTTCCACCAATAACCACAACCCTTTGGACTCTACCCCTAATCTAGGGCAACTTGGAGATCACATATATCTCCTTAACCACTGCAACCAACTTGGAGATCATATATATCTCCCTAACCATGACAACCACCCTTACAGATCACTTAAATCTCCACCCATGATGACTTTGATTAGAGATCACAAATATCTCCTCGATCATTGACCCTTTTAAACCAACCTTGCATTACTTGTCTTGACTGCTTATGCTATCCCACTATACTTAGATATTATACACATGCATGTATATTAGCTGTTTTGGATGGCGACCAAGCTAGTCTTGTCACTTGCAACCTTTTGTGTTTCCTAGGGGCACTTCCTACCTCAGATACTTGACACACATGGACCATTAGAGCTACATTTTTTATTTCTTTAACCTTATCAACTATCACTTACAAGCTGTGATTTGGTTATTTCTATCCTAGTCTTCCTCTACCTTATCTGTTCTTGATTTTGTCAACTATAGATCATAGTAGTATACGTGTAAGTAGTGATACCACATTCTCATCCACTCACCCAATTCACTTCTTATCAAACTAGTACCCAATTTTGGTTTCTCCTCCATCAGTTCCCATTTTGAGGAGGGATACCTCATCTAATACCTAGAGCATCTAACTCTTATTTTTGTCTTGCAACTTATGAGTGAAAATTATAAGATCAAAAGGGGCAAATGTAGACACCAAAATTATGTCACACATGTGCATAACTACCTGTATCGAAACCCCCCTTGAGCCCCTTTTCAATAATAATAATTAGCCTTCCTAACCCATGCTTTTACCCCTCACACATTTAATTAATTTAAAATCTTGAATTAAGTTAATTAAAAACCACTTATGCCACCTTACCTGGCCACCTCATCATAAGACTAATTCTTACCCTCTCAGTCACCTCAAGACTTAGTCCCCTTATCCTAACTACCCATGACTTGTTCTTACCCCAAAAATAAATTCCTAACCAACTATGTCCTTCTTAACCTCACATTTTTATTGTTTCCTAACGAATACCACACTTCGCATGAGAAAGAATAAAAAATAGGCTAAAAATAGCCCTTTTAACTATTCTCATACCATCGACATCAGCTAACCCATGATCGATATCAACAAGATCATTGACGTCGGTTACTTAAGCCAAACTCCAAACTAATGTTTAGGGCAGCAAAAATTAACAAAACTCATTTTATTCACATATAGGCTTTTGGCATCTAACTTTCCACATCTTGGCTTACTGTTACCTTGCAGAATTCAATCCAGACTAGGAACCAAGTTCTTTAGAACCAACAACACATGCTTATTTTCTCTATTCAAGGCATTGGTTCAGTATGCCTTATAGGAGCCATCCATTTGGCACTTATCATTCAATCACCTCTTCAACTAAGTACATCACTTATTCTATAAGTCTTTAAGTAGTTAATTTATAATCACTTTATATCTATTATTTATTATTTTATGCATTCTTGATCAAACCCCTATGAAGGAATTATAAAGATTCCTCACTTATTTCCCCTTGTATCAACACACCAAATATCTGACTAGACCCATACAAATAATACTCTCTCTCTCTCGCAACTCTCCCTAACCATCCAGACTTGACCAAAACTATTTCCTAGACCCAGAAAAGCCTTCTGTAAGTTTCTAGGAAATTATTGCCCCTACTGACATCAGGCACCCAACCGATATCGGTCACACTTGTTCACTAACATTCGTAGCCTAACCGACATCGGCAACTGTGGATTTTTAGTAACCACTCTAAAACCTACCCAAACAACTTCCAAAATATAAACTGAATATACCACCTGCACTCTGTTACTCTCTATTACACTCAGGTTGTGAACAACGGTAACATATTTCTCTTTTACTCTCTCTTTTCCTCTCTCTTTGCTATTTATTACTCTTTTGTTTCTCAAAAGTGGACTTTCATCCCTAAGGAAGTTTGACACTTCCTGGAACAAATGCATAGCTTAGAATCCCACTCATATATCTACTAACAAATATTTTTATGGTAGTATTTTCTTACCTACAGGTAGTCCTACTCAACCAAAGAGGAGTGCTCACAACATTTAGATATGACGTGCAAACCAATTTGGGTTCATTCTAATCACTTATCCCTATCGTTCTTCTATGTTTTTCTTTAGACTTGAAATAGACATAATTTTAGCGAAACAATGAGAGCTACTGACGATGAAGTATAAGGTCCCTCCGTTATTGGCATAGTTACAGGTTTTTATGAGTGATGAGGACTAGGACCATCTAGATGTTGTAGTATTTTTAGGGATTCAACATTATCACCATGTCCATCGAGACATTGGTATGATAGTGGCTTTACTAAAGCGATGGGATTATACCACCAACACTTTTTGGTTATCGACTGGTGAGATGATGATTACCATAGAGGACATGCACCATATATTATGACTACTAATTCAGGGAGCCCATATTTATACTATTGATGAAGCCAGATGAGCGATGACACTGGCATGATTATATACTAAGGATGCACTGGACATTAGATTCTTTGCTGGGGGGTTCTCATTCTAGCCATTGTATGACCAGGACCATGTGTAAAGACTAGTGTTGATGATGATGATTTTGGCATTAACTTATTATGTGTTACCTAATTCTATGGGAAGATGACTACCATGGATTTTTACTAGCATCATAATATACATGGTGGAGTCCAGGACTATTTTTATATGGGCACCCACATTAATGGGGCAGATATATAAGGAGTTATGGGGTTGGCATACTGAGCGTTGATCAAGGATTGATATTACCTTTGTATTACATTTTTGGGCATATGATCACATCCATGTGATTCACCCTATAGGGACCCCATAGGTCAGATTCAAAGATATGGTATACAGCATAGGCTTCCTTCGGTGGAAGGAAAACCTAGTCATTCCACATGCAGACAGGGTAGTGTGGGATCTAGCACACTATAGATAAGTGTTTGTCAAATTACAGATAGGAGATGTTATTTAGAGGCCTTATGTAGACTTCTTAACATGGCCTGGTTCAGCGGTGGTGATAGGTGATGTTGCTCGAGAGATATGGGTACATAAATGATGGCCAGAGCACCTCAAGTTATTTTATTTTGATAGGGTCTATCATCAGTTTGGGTTATTACAGGGTATTCCATTAGCCCTGTGCTTATATAAGCGAGATGATACAAAGATAGATTACCCTACCCCTAATACCATAGTGGTTTTTATGGGGCCACAAAAGGAGCTTGTGGTGATTGACCTAGATGACATCAGGTACACTAATGACTATGCAATGTGGTTCACAACTGAGATAAAGAGGAGTTAGGAGAGAGTAGTGAGACCTTGACAGGAGCTCATCATTGATATGGTGATGGAGGAGGGTGAGGATAGAGGAGATACTAAGCAAGATGCCCTTGATATACAAATAGAGGCACCATTATAGGATGCCTTAGTAGATGATCTTATAGATATGGCTATAGTTATAATTGAGAGGGATAGTCTAAGGGTCAAGCTATAGGAGGCACAAGCAGCCCATGACACATTATAGGATCAAATTTTTACTTTATAGGGTGATTACAATAGCTTGAGAGGTTAGCATGACTAGGCCATAAAGGAGTGGGATAGGTATAGGGTAGAGCTAGAGCAGATGAGGTCTACTTTGGTAGAGAGACACGCTCCAGATATTATAGGATCTAGTGTTGCACCTCCATATATGATACCACTCCAGAGGTATAGAGATTTACTTTTAGATATGTCCTATTATGAGAGGATTATATAGAGGTGATTATCAGATGTTCCTCAGTTTTCTTCATACGTGTCTAGCCATTATAGATCATGAAGGACTCCTGGGGGGTCTACTAGTAGAGGGAGTGTAGCGAGGCGAGGAGGAGATGACGAGGGAGGTGATAGCATTGACCTTAGTAGGATTGAGTTTACTGAGTAGATTACATTGTATGGGCCGAGAGCCCCATTTTTTCACGTTATGACATTTTTACAGACACTTGATGTATATATATAGACATTGCTTATTTTTATGGATGGATCATTTGTATTTGTTTATGGATTTATTGATGGTTATGGATATGTAGTGTTTTTATGGATTTATTGATGTGATGGATTATAGAGTTATGTATTTTAATTCTAATCATTGTTATCATATATGTCATGGATGATTTTTGGATAAATTTTACATGTTATTTTGATTTCGAATGTTATATCATGAGATGGGTTTTTACTAATGGATTATGCTATGTTTTGGATATATATCATTATTAACCTTGTGGATGCTTATGATTTATTAGATGATTGAATGTGAATACATTATGGATTATGGATTTATGCTTTGATGATGATTATGGATTATAAATAGCTTTTAATGTTTTATTACTCTGTATTTATGGACTTTTAGTGATTAGAGATTATGGACTTGCTCGGTATTGACTTGGACCATAACCAAAAGAGAACCTCTAATACACATGGCATATGCATCCTTAGTTAGATGATAAAAGACATTGACATAACCTTAGTTAGCTAGAGATACAACGTTGGTCATTTATTAGGACTATTGCTTTTCTTCACACCATATTTGAAATCAGGTTTTATGTTTTAGGGATCATTTTTATGCCAATAGGTAGATTGATCAATACATGAAGCCTACAATTAGAAATTTGATCGATGCAAGAAAATTTCATGGGACATTGATTTTGATAATTTATTTTATTGCTTTGTTTCTTTTTTAAGGCTTTTAAGGGGCATAATTTTAAAAACTGATCAATGTGGGAAATGTTTTGCTTGGTAGCCATCCTTCAAGGGAGTAGTCTACTTTTTTTATGTTTTTGCACAACTATCCTTCAAGGGATCAGCCTGTTATTTGCCTTTATATTTGATTATAGCTGTCCTTCAAGGGACCAGTCTATTTATTTAGCCCATTTTGATATTTTGGATTTTCACTGCTTACTTGATTTTAGATCCCAAATAATGCAAGATTTGGCATAAAAGATACCTTAGGATAGTTTTCATGAGTTCATTATATGAGGTAATTGTGTTATTAGAAAAATTAATGATCTTTGGGAAATAATGGACATTAAAGGTCTCTAAGAAATAAGGGAAATAATGATCTGGGGTTTCTCCCATTATAGGTGAGACATATCCATGAGAGAATGCTATGTATAGAGCCAGGGTATACATATTCAAGGTTAAGGTTATAGCAACTACTAGATAACCACATAAATCTCATATGATTATTTGGTATTTTGGGATAAGGGGATATGATAGTATTCAAGGTAAGTTAACCAAGACGAGCCAAGATCTATTAACTATAGAAAGGATGTAGATGTAATGCATTAAGAGGTTCATGTTTTGATTTACCATCAAGAGAGACCAAATGATATGCCCCAGATTCATATTTATGGGTTATGATGTATGGCCCAAGCCAATTAGGAGAAAATTTTCCCCATTTACTTCATTCCATATTAGTGACATGTTGATTTTATTTAAGTACAAGGTCTCCAATGTTAAATTCTCATTCTCTTACATGTTGATTATATGCTCATTTTAGTCATTCTTGATATATACGAAGGTGATCAAGGGCTATCGTACGATGCTCATCCAAGAGTTTGAGTTGGGATAAATGATCCTTGTGAAAATCCTCATCAAAAATGATGTCTTTAAGGGAGATGCAAAGAGAAGGAATTTGGACTTCTAAAAGAAGTACAGCTTCCATACCATAGACTAGGGAAAAAGAGTAGCATATGTTAAGCATGAAATATACTAAGAGGTGGGGTGAATCAGTGTATTATATATATCTTCTACTTAATCAAATTCATTTTATTTAACCACTTAACCACACATTCAAGATATGTAATAAAATTGAAACAATAATATGCACCACACAAGAAAGAGAGAGAGAGACACCAAATTTTTACGTGGAAACCCAAAGTGGATAAAACCATGGAGAAAAATCTCAAGTATATGAATGAGCACCAACTCAAATTACAAATTTCATAAGCACTAACTTTTAGGAGCACTAACCCCTTTTTCATACACCAACACTACAACTATTTGTGAGCACCAACTCATAGGAGCTCCAACCCCTTGCAAATATTTGTGAGCACCAACCCACAAGAGCACCAACCCCTCTTGTGTATAAAACACAACTATCTCTCAATGTTGCTTACTCAACAAATGATATAACTCTACAATATCTCCTACTTTTATCTCTTCAAAAACAAATACAAACCATGCACTCAAAGTGTCTTTTCATGAAAAAATGTGCCATACCCTATTTTGTCTTCACATGGTGACTCTTGGAATTCCTCAAGATGACTCTTCATGAGAAAATGTGTGCCATTCCTCTTTTGTCTTTACCCCGTGACTCTTTGACTTCTCCATGGGTCCTCTTTTGACCTATATGCAACCAAAAATATATTCTTTAATATTAAATAAATATTAACACACATTAGCCAAGATATGAATACTAAAAACATCATTAAATGTAATGGGGCCTTTATCAACAATGCTAGAATTTTGACATCAATGAAAATATTTCCAAAAATCTTCCCCTTTATCATTGATGGCAACCTCAAATTTAAACTTCTACACCCTGAAACCTGTACATACTACCATCTAAAAAACATACAGTAACTCCCCCTTACTATAGCAACCTATACTTATTCCTTGTACCTAGTCTGTACTTGTTCTTGTACTTATACCTATTTCTGTTCTTCTCCCTCTTTGAAATTAATAGCAAAGGGCCTAACCTAGAGTTAAGACTTAGCTCCCCCTCATATGATGTTGATCCTCAATGGTCGAAAGTAAAAGAAATTACTCCCAACTTCTCTCGTAGATACACAAACGTGTCTTTTGGTAGTGCCTTTGTGAAAATATTTGTAATATGCTCTATAGTACTGATATATTCCATCTTAACCTATTGATATGCAACCTTCTCTCTCAAGAAGTGATATTTGATAGGAATATGTTTTGTTCTTGAATGCATCACTGAATTCTTTAAAATATTAATAGCAGTTGTGTTGTCACAAAAAATAGAAATAGGTTCATCATATTTTACCTTGATATCTTCTAAAGTTTGCTTCATCCAAAGCACTTGAGTACAACACACTACTACTACAATATATTATGCTTCAGCTATAGAAAGTGATACTAAATTCTACTTTTTGCTTAGCCATGATATTAAGCTATCACCAGGGAAGAAAGTTACTCCACTTATACTCTTTCTGTCATCCAAGCAACCTACCTAATCTAAATTTGTATAAGCAACCAAATTGAAATCTCCATAATCCAATGTCCCCTTGATATATCTAAATATTCTTTTCACCAACTGAACATGACTATCTTTTAAAGATGACTGATATCTTGTAATCATACTTACTACATGCATGATGTCTAGCCTTGATGCTATCAAATATAAAAGACTACCAATCATATATCTATACAAAGATTGATATGTAACAGGTGAATCTTCATCCTTGCTCATCATATTTCCTATACTCATTGGTGTGCCAACTAGTGGACAATCCTCAAAACTAAATTTTTTCAACATTTTTTTGGCATATTTACTTTGAGATATGAAAATTCTTTTATCTGACTGAAATATTTATAATCTTAAGAAAAATGACAATTTTCCAAGCATAGACATCTCAAATTCTTTTTGCATATTATCAAAAAATTCTTTTGTCATCTTTTCAATGTTTCCTTCAAAAATGATATCATCAACATATACCACAATAATCAATTGGTGCTCACCTTTTGTTTTGATGTAAATATTATTGTCAACAAATCCTCTCTTAAAACCTTAACTCTATAGGTACTTATTAAGTCTTGCATACCAAGCTCTGGGAGCTTGTTTCAATCCATTTAGTACTTTCTTCAATCTGCATACATGACTACTAATATTTGAAAGAGTAAATCCCTCAGGTTGCTTAATGTAGACCTCTTCTTCTAGATTCGCATTTAAGAAGGCAAATTTGACATCCATCTGAAACACTTTGAAATTTTTAAACATTGCATATGCAAGAAACATTATAATAGCCTCTAGCCTTGCTACTGGTGTAATTTTTTTTTCAAAATCTATTCCCTCAATCTGAGCATATCCTTTACATACTAATCTTGATTTATTTCTAGTCACTTCTCCATTTTCATTCAACTTATTTCTATAAACCTAGTTTGTTCCTATCACATTGCGATCTTTTAGTCTAGGCACTAATTCCCAAGTATCATTCTTTTCTATCTGATTTAATTCTTCATTCATTGCCTTAACCTAATGTTTATCATGTCTATCTTTTGAAAAAGTTTTAGGTTAAATTTTGGATAACAAAGAAAAAATAACTTGCTCAAATTCACTTACCATTATTCTTTTGGTGCAAATTTCTTCATTTATGTTCCTGATGATGTCACTTTCATTATGATTTATCTGAACATATTTGGATGGAGTTTCAATGTCTTTTTTCTCTTTCTCATCTTCATATGATTCTTCAAAATCTTCCTCTTCAATAATTTCAATAATGTCTACTAGATCACTGATTCGTTATGTTCTATCTTCTTCTATTCTGACACTTGCACTTTCAACAATTTTCTTTATTCTTTTGTTATACATTTATAAGATTTAATTTTGCAAGAATAACTAAGAAATATACCTTCATTTGCTCTAGATTCAAACTTACTAAGTTTTTCATCGATTCTCTTTATGAAGCATTTGTTGTCAAAAACACTAAAATAATCAATTGTTGTTAGTTTGTCTTTATATAGCTCATAAGGAGTCTTGTCACTATTGACTCTCAATAATGTTCTATTCTAAATATGCAATGTTGTAGCAACAACCTCTCTCCAATATTTATCTGGTATATTGGATTCATTTAGCATTATCTTCGCCATCTCCTGAACTATTCTATTTCTCTATTCAACTACTCCATTTTTTTGTGGATTTTTGGTTGTTGAATAATGTCTTTTTATTCCATGGTATTTATAAAACTCAATAAACTAATCTAACATGAATTCTTCTCTTCGATTTGATCTTAGACACTTAATCTTCAAACTAATTTCATTCTCAACTAATGTTTTGAATGCTTTGAAATGTCTGAAAGCTTCTGATTTTTTCTTTAAAAACATTACCCAAGTCATATGTGAAAAATAATCAATAAGCAACATGAAATGTTTTTCACCTTGAGTACTTTGAGTTCTCATAGGTCCACACAGATTAGTGTGAACAAGCTCTAACATTTGAGTGGTCAAGTACTCTTTTGTTTTGAATCACTTTCTAGTCTACTTTCAACGTTGACAAGGTTCACAAAGCATGTCGGATGGCTTTGTAACCTTTGGAAGATTTTTGATTGCTTGCTTCTTGCTGATGTTGACAAGATTATCAAAATTTATGTGACCCATTCTCATGTGCCATAGCCAACTTTCTTCAATCTTACTCAAACAACATCTTTGACTTTTGATGTCTGGTAACATATATAAATTATTGCCTGTTCTCTAAGCATCTGCAACCAACACATCTGAATTTTTTTCTTAATTTCACAACCTTCTGCATAAAAATTTAGTGTGTGCCCCTGATCACACATTTAACTTACACTCAAAATATTATGCTTAAGACATTCTACATACAAAACATTTTTAGTTTTAGTTCTACCATTATCCAAACTTAGTGTACCTTTTTTGGTAATTTTGGTAGTAGTATTATCTCCAAATTTCATTATGCCACCATTGATCTTCTTTAAGGTTATGAACTTGGTTTTGTCTCCTATCATGTGCCTCGAACATCCACTATTAATGAACCATGGATTTTCTTCATTTTTTGCATGTAAAGTTGTCAATACCAACATAGAATTTTTAGGTTGTTTCTTCTGCCATGATCAAGACCTTCTTAACTGACTCGAACACGCTTCTACAATACTAGGCTGTGTCCAAAGTTGTTGAAATTGTAACATATTATGGACTCTTCATTAAAGCCTGATAGAGGAGCAAAAGAGTTGTGGCTTTTGTTTGACTCTGCATGACTTTCCTTCTCTTTATTTCTAAAATTGTTAGCCCTTCTTTGACATTCTATTTTTTTATGACGATATCCATTTAAATAAAAATAATAACCATAAAAATAGGATTGTTTGTGTATCTCTGACTTGATTGCCTTTTGTAGCTTTGTTCTCTATAACCTTCTTTATTTGAGATGTCCTCTGTATTCTTAATTTTTTCCCTTTTTATTTCCTCTTTTGTAAGAGCTTCAACATAGCTCTTTCCTTTTTCCTTGTCTGTGAAAGTAGTGGCCTCCCCTTTTTTTTTCAAATCCAATACCTATCTTATCTGACATTGATCTTTGAATTTCTAATATCTTATTCAACATATTAGTGTTATTCTCAATTTTTGAATCATTGGTTGCTCTATCGTTGATTGCTTTATTTGTTTTCTCAAGATCTACTTTTAAAGAAGCAGTTTCAATAACATACCTTTCACATTCTGTACTTACTTTTTTCAACTGTGCCTTTAAATCTTCTTCATTCTTCTTGGCTTCTTCACAGTGTGCTTGTAGTTCTTCAATTGTTTCCTTTGACTCCTTTTCATTTTTTTTGATCTAGAGCTTTAATATTTGATTCTTCTTCTCAAGAGCTTTTAACTCTTCTAAGGCACAAATGAGTCCTCCTAGATTCACTTCGGCTTCATCATGTTCTTCTTCTTGATCATTTGTACTTTTGCTTGCTAAGTCATCTTCATGTATGGCCATGAATATAATCTCTTCTTCTTCTGAATCACTGACTTCACTATCTTCGACTGAGCTAGGATCTTTAGAATACAAACTCTTCTTCTTGAATCCCTTCTTGAATTTTCCCTTGAAATTCTTCTTGTATGTAGACTTTCCTTCTTCATTGTCACCATTACCTTTATCTGGGCACTTAGCTGCAAAATATCCAATATTTCTACAATTAAAACATTTAAAAGGTAATTTTCCTTCATATTTACTTGTGCCCTTTTTCAACTTGCGAATGAATAGAGATCCATTATCATCTTCATCATCACTAAAACTATCACTTGATTCTTGAATCTTAGCCTTCTCTTTCTTTGATGTCATGAAAGTAGCTTCTCTCTTTGAGGGTTTCTCTTGTTCGATATGCATCTCATATTCTGTAAGAATACCATGTAGCTCATCCATATTTAGCTTGGCTAAATTCTTCATCTCTTCAATTGTCGAAACGTTTACATCATATCTCAATGGTAAAGATCTCAAAACTTTTTGAACCATAACTGATTCTTCTAAATTTTCTCCAAGACCTTGAATCTGATTAACTATTTGATCAACCCACGAAAGATAACTTGCTATATTTTTTTACTCTTCCATCTTCAAACTCTCAAACTATCTTCTAAAAGTTTGAAGCTTAGCTTGTTGAACGTTTCCATCACCTTTGTAAATATTCTCAAGTTTTACCCAAGTTTCATGAGCATATTTACATTGCATAACTTTAACAAATTTTGATTCACATAAACCACATAAAATAGCATGTAAAGCTTTAGCATTATTTTCACTTGCCTTTTTTCCTATCGAAGTAGTTACAAGTGTCTATGGCTCTTCATATTCCTCCACCACTACTTGCCAAATGTCGAATCCAATAGCCATCAATAAGTCTTCATCCTTATGCTCCAAAAAGCATAATTTGTCCCATCAAACAAAGATGTCTTATTTATAGATAAACCTTCATATGATCTAACCATCATGCTTTCCTGATCTACCTTCAAGCTGTAAAACTTTTTTCAAAGGAACGTGCTCTGATACCAATTATTAAGCATGAAATATACTGAGAGGGGGGTGAATATATATATATATATATATATATATATCTTAATCAAATTCTTTTTCTTTAACCACTTAACCAAACATTCAAGATATGCAATAAGACTGAAACAATAATATGCACCACATAAGAGAGAGAGAGAGAGAGAGAGAGAGAGAGAGAGAGAGAGAGAGAGAGAAACCATATTTTTACGTGGAAACCTAAAATGGAAAAAACCATGGAGAACAATCTCAAGTATATGAATGTGCACCAACTACAGGATCACCAACCCCTTGCAAAGATTTTTGAGCACCAACCCCTCTTGTGTATAAAACACAACTATCTCTCAATGTTGCTTACTCAATAAATGATAGACTCTACAATATCTCATATTTTTCTCTCTTTGAAAACAAATACAAACCATGCACTCTCTTGCATATTACAAATGGCTTCTCAAGCCTTTATTTATAGCTTTTCAATTGACCTTTGGCATTCACCCTTTGTGACCCTTCAATCTGCATGAAAAATGGTGCCAAACTTGCATGACCCTTTGTATCCTTGCATTTTAAAAGTCATATGTTGACCCTTCATAAGCAAATGCATCCTTTCCTCTTTTATCTTTATCTTGGTAACTTTTCATATTCCTCAAAGTGTCCCTTCATGGAAAAATGCACCATATCTTCTTTTGTCTTCACATGGTGACTTTTAGAATTCCTCAAGATGACTCTTCATGAGAAAATGCATCGCATTCCTCTTTTGTCTTTACCCTGTGACTCTTTGACTTCTCCATGGGCCCTCTTTTGATTTATATGCAACCAAAAATATATTTATTAATATTAAATAATTATTAACACACATTAGACAAGATATGAATATTAAAAACATCATTAAATGCAATGGGGCCTTTATCACCAATGCTAGACTTTTGACATCAATGATAATATTTCCAACAACACCTGTAGGGGTTCGAATACTAGTTCGATATGCCCATAAAGTGAAAGGGATACGAAGATGCCAATCCTTCCCAACTTCATTGACAACTTTGGTTAGGATTTTAACCAAGGTTTTATTAGATGCTTCTACTTGACCATTGGCTTGAGGATAGTAAGGTGAAGAAAAACTTAATTTGATTTTAAAAGAGTCACATAGTGTCTAGACTTTCCTATTTTTGAAAGATTTTCCATTATCTATTATTATTTTATATGGAATTTCAAAATGATAGATAATGTGATGGTGGATAAACTCCATAATATTTTCTACCTTGGTCAAGATAAGTGGCATAGCTTTCACCCACTTGGTGAAGTATTCTGTAGCAGTAATGATAAAATCATGATGCTGAGAGGACTTAGGGTTTATTTGCCCTATAAGATCGAGCCCCTACTTGGAGAATGGCCAAAAGTCCCTTGTTGTCTATAAGGATTTACTAGGGATATGGGATATGTTTACATGCTGCTAATTTTTCACACACCTCTTAATGTATGCACAACAATCCTGATTCATAGTGGGCTAATAGTAGCCTAGATGTAAGAAATTTTTAACGATTGCATGATAGCTAAAGTGTCCACTACATGACCTGTTATGTACTTCATAGATAGCTAAGGTAGCTTCACATTTTTTGAGACAATGAAGAAGTATTCCATCGAAACCACATCTATAGAGAACACCCCCTAGTATAGTAGAGTGAGTAACATTCTGTTGGAAGACATGCCTAACACCTTTGGATATATGGGGAGGAGATAGTCCTATAGATAAATAAGTAAAAATTTGTGCATACCATGGGTCCTTCAGGTTTTAATCGATATTATTGATAGATTAAAGATTGGTTCTTGTGTAGGAAGGTTGGTTAACTCAATGGATAAGGACAAATAACTTAGAATCTTGAGATGATGATGGGATAAAAGAGGCAATATATGCCATAGTATCAATGAACTTATTAGTTGATCTAGAAGTAGTTTGGATGGCATAACGTTTGAAAGTGGATAGGAGTTGATTGGTTAAAGTATTATATCTTTGAAGGATATCATTTTTGCATTGATATATACTAGTAATTTAATTGACCATTAGCTAAGAATCACCATAGATATTAAGGGATCTGACTCCTAGTGCAAGGGTAGTTTAGAGGCCTATGATTAATGCTTCATATTCAACCATGTTATTAGTGAAATTGAAGTTTAATTTAAAGGATAAAGGCATGGAAATACCCTAAGGAGGACTTAATATAATTCTTGTGCTACCTCCATGCTCACATTTGGATGCATAAAATAATAGTCATTTGATATTTTGAGACTAATTACAAAGTGGATGTGATAGATTCATTAGGAAATTCACAATTGATCAATCGGTTATCACTAAGAGGTCCTTTAGCCAGTTGATCGACAATAATCTATCCTTTAATAAAGTTTTGATGGAGAAATTCAAGATCAAACTCAGCTAGAAGCATAATCCATAAGACCATTTGTTGATTTTGATAAGGCTTAGAATGCATAAACTTAAGGGGGTTGATAGTCATAATTACATACGTCTTGTGGTTAAGTAGCTAATGATGAAGCTTAGAGGTTATCAGGACCAATGCTAGGCATAGTTTTTTAGTATGCGAATAATGTATTTCATATTCTATGAGAGTATCACTTATATAATAAACAAATTATTCTTTGTGATGCTCATCTCGATGGGCAAGCATAGCACCTAGAACATGATCAGTGGCTGAGATATAAAGGAAAAAAGGTTGACCCTCCTTAGTTAGAGTGAGGACTGGAGGTGATAGAAGATAGTTTTTAAGTGTGTTAAAGGCTTCTTGACAATTAGAATCCCATACAAAGTGACTATCCTTTTTTGATAAATGGTGGAAAGGTTGACAATGGTCGGAGAGCTAGGAAATAAAATGATAGATAGACTGGAGCTTGCTTTGTAAACTACGTAGTTGCTTAAGGTTTGATGGAGGAGGCATTTCTATAATAGCATTAATTTTAGTGAGATCCACATCTATTCCTCAAATAGAAATAATAAAACCCAAGAGTTTACCCATCAAGACCCCAAAAATGCACTTTTTGGGATTCAAACACTCATGATACTGGAGCAAATGATTGAAGATAACCTTAAGTACAAATAGGTGATCTTTGCAAAATTGTGACTTCCCAAAGAGGTAATTTACATAGTCTTTGATGATTTTGTGGATTATGTCATGAAATATATAAGTCATGGCTTGTTGATAGGTAGATCCTGCATTCTTTAGGCCAAAGAGCATAACATGCTAGCAAAAGGTCCCCCATTGATCAGAAATTTGGTTTTGAAAAAGGTTTCACGTCAGAGTTTTAGTGGTGGCACACTGTAGAGATTGTTGAGAGATTTTTTATGCTTTTCACGATTTGTAAAACAGACACCGTATGCAAAAGTTATAGGCCACTAAAGTTTTGGTTCGATAGGTAAAAATTTGGTGTCGTAAAGTGACGTGGCATTATTTACATGCAACAAGTGGACCAATCAGAGGTTGACACGTGGCATGATTAAGCTCAGAGATAAGCTCGTTGACCGATCCATGTGGTAAGCAAGGTGGTGAGTTTGAAAAAAAAGACTGAGTTCGAAGGGGAGACCAAGCAAGTGGCAAGCCGAGTCAAAGGAGTCTTAGGTGGCCAAAACCACGTGACAAGTGAGCAGTCAAAGACTCTTTCAAGCGTTTCCCTTCCCCAAGCGTGCAACATGTGGGATAAGCCCATGGAGTAAGTGGCGATCAAAGGCTATTTTAAGCCTTATTCAAAATGCTCGACCCACACATGTGGGATAACAAGATAAGAAGAATTTAAATGTGCCAAAGGTGGGGGCCAACGGTTTCCAAGGCACCAACAAGGAGGGAAGAAAATTCAAAATGCATGCTTGGCACCTAGGGAGAAGAGCCTAAGCGTGCCCAATAAGGAGAGGCCAAGTTAAACTCAGTCAAAGCGCCTAGAAAGGTGGGCAGACAATTTTGAACCCCTCACCTTGTGGCAAAAAGATAGGAGGCTTAGCCACTATGCCACAAGCTTCAAACTGAGTATAAAGGCATGAATTTTTTATTTGTTTTAGAGAAGTTCTGGACTGTGTTTTTTTATTTTAAGAGGCTGAGACTTTGTAAAAGTTTTGGGAAAGCTTATATAATGGATTTTTATCCATTTTTCGGCCATAATACTCAGTCTTAATACTCTTTTTATCCAATTTGCATATTGGAAGAGTATTATTAAGCCCATAGAGGAGATTTTTAGGAATTTTGAAGCAACTTTGCAGGTGTGAAGACTCATGAAATTTGAAGGTGTCGGGCTTGATTATCAGTCACGGTGAAGGTGAATTTTTGCATTGAGAGATCAACTTCCAGAAAAGTTGTTTATTATTTCCAGGTTTTTGAAATGCCCTTAATGGAAATGGTCCACTCCTTTGGAGAACCCAGAGATGTAGGCATCATTTGTTAAGCCAAACTCTATTATCAATGTCGGATGGTAATTTGTCATTTGCTTGCATGTTTTAATTCAGTTTTTTCTAATTTTTTTAATTATGAAATCATGCAAAGATTAAATTTTGATAATTTACGACATTTGATGTAAAAAAACAAAAACCGGTTCAATAACTGAGAACGTTTTATGCCAAAACATTGAGATGCAAGTTCTTTTGAGTTTTTTGAGAATTTGTTAAGTTTTGAGAAATTCAATATTCGTAATTAAAACTTCACTTTGAGTTGATTCAGTGTAGTTTACGGATCAAGTTGGTATCAGATCCAGGTTGAATGCAGGGTTTGCTTCTAGTTGTGTATTGATAGTTGCTTCCAGAATAGTTGGATTATTGGTTTGTAGATTGATTATATTGCAGTGTGCAGTGTGGAATCAGTTATTTGTAGGAAACCATGGGCAAGTTGTCACAGATTGAGGTCATCAAAGATGAAAATGCAATCTTGAGATGCCAAAAATTTGCACTTGAATTGCAAGTGGCAAAGTTAAAATTAGAGCTTGAATCCAATGATGAGCTCTTGATTAGATTGCAATGTGGTGAGTGTGAAAAGGTAAAGCCTTCAATTTCAGATGTAGAGACTATGACTGAGTGCAGTGTAAGTTTTTCACCACAAGAATTTTCATCTTATTCTACCATTTCAGATTCAGATTCTAGTAATATTTTTTTTGGTGATTTTGAAGGATACGCTAAGGGCATAGGATCTAAATTATTGTTTAAAATGAGTTATAATGGAGGAGGACTTGGTAGAGATAGCCAAGGTATAACTAACCCAATTCAGGTTGAGCATAGACCTCTTCGTGCAAGTTTGGGTTATACTAGTGTGTAGATGGATGATGGAGAAGTTTCTTCCATGGCTAAAGGAAGACGAGCTTCCAATAGTGAAGGTTTTAGGCCACTAGTTCAAAAGGTGTAAAGGTAAAAGAGGTATTGAGATTCCACCTCCTGATTCCTACACTAAATCTTTTGATCCAATTGATACTTTTAATAAATTTGGATATAATGTACAAAAGATAATGCAATTATTTCCATGCACTTTTTGTGGGATGAATAACCATAGTGCTAAGACTTGTTGGAAATGAAATGCTTTATTGAAGAAGATTGCATGTTTAAAAAACCATTCTCATGATAAGATGGGAATTGGCAAAAGGGGACCCTCACATAAGAAGGATGTTTGTACTCATTATAAAGTGAGTGGACATAGGATTGATAGATGTTTTAAGCTTCATGCATCTTCACATTCAAGTAATGTTAAAACTAAGATGATTTACAAACCTCTCACTAAGGTTAATGAAGCTAATTCAATCCATAATGCAGTTGACAATACAACCCAGGATAAGGTAAAACATACAAGTGAAAATCCATTTAAGAGGTTAAGTCAACAATATGCAATTGATAAGGAATCCACTAAGGAAATCAATTTCACTAGAAAGAAAGAAATGGTTAAGTGGATTATCACTACATTCTTTTTGGAAAGCATGGTTAAGAATTCACCTAAGGGAATGAACAAGCTTTGATAAGATGTAGATTAGAGTTGGTGGGAACACTTCAAGACAAGTTTATGATATGAAGTTTTTCAATTCTCACTATTTGATAACTCTAAGTTTTTGAATCTCCTATTTATGCTGTGTGAGTTGTCTAGAGGACTTGAACTCATTTGATCAGTTGGAGATAATAGCAGAATGCATGTTGTAGGTTGATTTAATTCCTTGTAACACTTATTTGACTGCTATTTTGAATGTATCTATTTGGGCATAAGAATGTATAAATGCATTGTTAAGACCCTATGGGTATGTTTAGATGTTAGGCAGCATGCACTTTAGGTTATTTGCATTTTCTTAGCATATAAGTCCCATACTAGGGCATTGTTTTGAAATATGTCCACAAAATTTATTGTATGTTGTTGGCATTATAAAACTTTTCTTGCAGTTATATTGGGAATTGTTTCAGTTTTTGGCAATTCACTGCTTTATAAGATGTGACATTTGGGCAGGCAATGTTGGTATGTTGTAATTACTTTTGCAGTTGCTGATTCACTCACTCATGCCTTTAGATTAGGCATTTTTGTAGTTTGATTGGGAATCATTTTAATGCAATTATTTATACCTCTTGCTATGATTGGGTTCTATTTTTATTGATGCAGTAGACTAGTTATAAGATTTCAGGGGATATTAGACTTTTGGAGACCAAAAGCCTTCCATTGGGGAGGTGTGATCAGAAATTTGGTTCTGAAAAAAGTTTCAAGTTAGAGTTTCAGTGGTGGCACACTGTAGATCTCATTGAGATCTTTTTGACACTTTTTGAGGTTTGCAAAATGGACACTATATGTAAAAGTTATAGGCCGCTGAAGTTTTGGTTTGATAGGTAAAAATTTGGTGTCGTAAAGTGACGTGGCATTATTTACATGCGACAAGTGGACCAATCAGAGGTTGACACATGGCATGATTAAGCTTAGAGATAAGCTCGTTGACTGATCCATGTGGCAAGCAAGGTGGCGAGTTTGAAAAAAAAGACAAATTTTGAAGGGGAGACCAAGCAAGTGGCGAGCTGAGTCAAAGGAGTCTTAGGTGGCCAAAACCATGTGACAAGTGGATGGTCAAAGACTCTTTCAAGCATTTCCCTTCCCCAAGCATGCAGCATGTGGGATAAACCCATGGAATAAGTGGCGGTCAAAGGCTATTTTAAGCCTTATTCAAAATGCTCGACCCACACATGTGGGATAACAAGATAAGAAGAATTCAAATGCACCAAAGGTGGGGGCCAATGGTTTCCAAGACGCCAACAAGGAGGGAATAAAATTCAAAATGCATGCTTAGCACCTAGGGAAAAGAGCCTGAGTGCACCCAACAAGGAGAGGCCAAGTTAAACTCAATCAAAGCACCTAAAAAGGTGTGCGGCTAGTTTTGAACCCCTCACCTTGTGGCAAAAAGATAGGAGGCTTAGCCACTACGCCACAAGCTTCGAACTAAGTATAAAGGCATGAATTTCTATTTGTTTTAGAGAAGGTCTAGACTGTGTTTTTTTATTTTAAGAGGTTGAGACTTTGTAAAAGCTTTGGGAAAGCTTATATAATGGATTTTTATCCATTATCCGGCCATAATACTCAGTCTTAATACTCTTTTTATCCAATTTGCATATTGGAAGAGTATTATTAAGCCCACAGAGGAGATTTTTAGGACTTTTGAAGCAATTTTGCAGGTGTGAAGACTCACAAAATTCAAAGGTGTTGGGCTTGATTATCAGTCACGGTGAAGGTGAATTTTCGCATTGAGAGATCAACTTTTAGGAAAGTTGTTTATTGTTTCCAGGTTTTTGAAATGCCCTTAATGGAAATGGTCCACTCCTTTGGAGAACCCAGAGATGTAGGCATCATTTGTTGAGCCGAACTCTGTTATCAATGTCGGATGGTAATTTGTCATTTGCTTGTATGTTTTAATTTAGTTTTTTCTAATTTTTTAATTATGAAATCATGCAAAGATTAAATTTTGACAATTTATGACATTTGATGTAAAAAACAAAAATTGGTTCAATAACTGAGAACATTTTATGCCAAAACATTGAGATGCAAGTTCTTTTGAGTTTTTTGAGAATTTGTTAAGTTTTGAGAAATTCAGTATTCGTAATTAAAACTTCACTTTGAGTTGATTCAGTGTAGTTTACAGATCACCCAAGGAGTAATAAATGCAGTTTTATGTTGATCTTTTGGTGCAATAAGTATTTGATTATAACTAGAAAAACCATCCATAAGGGATAGCATTTCATGGCAAGCTATCATGTCCACTAATTGGTCGATGTTAGGGAAATGTAAATCATCTTTTGGATAAGAAAAATTTAAATCATGAAATTTCATATAGATACGAAGTCCCCCTATAGGCTTAATAACTGGAACAATGTTAAACATCCATTGAGGATAATTAATGTGTTGAATAAAGTTAACAGATAAGAGGCACTACAATTCCTCTTTTACCAAGAGTGCGATGTGAGGATGCATTTTACAGAGCTTTTATTTTACTGGCTTAACATTTGGAAAGGTGACTATATTATGGATAACTATTGCAGTGTCAATACCAAGCATATCATTATAAGACCAGGCAAAGGCCTTGCTACGGTTTGATAGAAAAGTGGTAAAATCCTAGTTTTCTAGGGAATATAAGGCTTTGCTAACTTTAACAATCCTCAGGGCTTCCTGAAACTTGATATTAATATCAGAAGTGGATTCATTTAATAGGTTAGATGTTTCAGATGGAATAAAATTGCATAAATAAGATTTTTTAGCACCAAGATGAGTCAAGATTGACTCATCATCTTGATATTGAAGAACAGGGATAGTTATCATATCATGTCCAATTAAGTTAGGATATACTAAAGGGATGGTTCAGGTTTCACCATCGTGATGAAATAGAATTGACTAAAAAAAGTCAATTCTATAGAAATAGAATTGACTAAAAAAAGTCAATTCTATAGAAATAGAATTGACTAAAAAAAAGTCAAAAGGGATGGATACAGTGTCACTGGTCGAGGAAGAGGTATCAAATGATGAAGATTACACTTCTTCCAAAGATGGTAGAAGAATGGGTTTGGGAGAGGATTTATAAGCTTTCTTAAAACCTAAACCATTTTTTCATGTGGTTTTTTGAAATCTCATAATGTGATGTTATGGGGACCCTGCTCATATCTACCCATACTGAAGCCCTTCTAGGCATAATGATAAAGGTAGGTTTGTGCAAACTGGGGTTTATTGAGAAATGAGAAATTAGATGCAAAGGATTTAGTATGGATGCCATTATCAGGCCCTAGGGTGGTTTGATCGATTCCACCATATATTAAATGGGTACATAAGAAATGTGGCACAAATGGGATGAGCTCGCCTAGGTTGGGTGAATACATGGGTTGTTTATTAGGATGACCATATTCCCTAGGAGTGGGTAACATGTTAAGGGTCAATAGTTGGTATTCCCCCATTGAAAGATGTTGCAACATAGAATCAATGGATTCTTAAGCTGGTAGTTTCGAAGTAAGAATAATTGTGCTAGTCGAGGCTTGATCAGAGGATGAAGATGGGATTGTGTCAGGCAAGGGTATTATGACATCACTTGGTCAAAAATTGAAATTACATGATTTAAAGGGATGAGGATCAGTAGGGATGATGTGGATCTGACCTTCATGTTCAAACATAAGGCAATGATGGATGGTAGATGAGATATAATGCATCACATGAATCCATAAACATCTTAATAAAATATTATATTAGAATTTTCCTACTATGACATAAAAACATTCGTGGAGAGTGTGAGGACCTATACAAGTGAGAAGGACAATTGTTCCTACTATGGGTGCTACTGTATCATTGAATGCACAAAGAATTACTAGGGATTGGGACACAATTATTTATGGTAGCTGTAACTGGTAGAAAGTGTGTGAATAAATAATATTGATACTAGCCCCATTATCGATCATAACTTTTTTAATATAAGTTTGATTTATTTGAGATGTGATGAAAAGTGGGGGATCTTGATCTTTAGGAAATAAAGGAAGGACTTCAAAATCAGTGAAACTAACAGTCGATACCATTTGGAGGGCCCCTATAAATGTTGACAATGGTTGAGGCTCATCTGGTCAGACCTCAATAGCTTGGAGAGCTTCTATCATTGCTTGTCGATGGTGTGGAGAATTTTTGATAAGTTCATACAAAGACATTTTTATAGGCGTTTGATGGAGTTGTTTTAATATGGAGATTTGTACCAACTCCTTGGCTTCGATCAGGGTACTTCTTGTAATAGAGGCTTTAGGATTTTGTCTAGATGGTTTAGATGCATTAAGAGTGGAGGCTCCTATAATTGAAATCTTAGCTTTATTTGGGTTTTGATTTTGAGATCGAGTGGTTCCATGGACAACATCAATGTGTAATAATGGAGGGTCCAAAGAAGCTACTAACTCTTTATCACTTATAGGACTATCAAGATTATGGGTGGGTGGATTATTTGGGATGGTGACTTTTTGCTTATGATTCATATCATTTAGATCATCAATTAATAGATCATCATCCTAGACTAGTTATTGAATTACAATCTTAAGGGTATTACAATTTTCTATATCATGTTCAACTGCTCTATGATATGCACATATTGTTAAGTTGTGGAGCTAAAAGCTTCACTAAATGAGGAAGTTGCAAGTTACAGGATTCACACAGTCGCCAACGATGGTCAGGAATAGACCAGAGGCTACCGGCGTCGGTAGTATATCAGCCGACGTCGGTCACAGGTAGACTGGCAGGAACCGACGTCGGTCACTTGTGCATCCAGAATCTATTTTTGTGGACAGAACAGAATGTTTGCATGGAAAGTTGAACTGTTGGTATTGAGTCTGAGTTTCTATTTTAAGTAGGATTGATTTGAGTCCTTGATTAGGAGGTGCATCTAGTGGTTGTAATTGTATGCTCATGAATCTCTAAAGTTATATATTAGGGATAGATCTTCATAGCTTGTTAAAAAAAATTAAATTGAGAGAGAGAACTCTTGAGGGAAAGAGATCTAGAAAGAGATATGTACATCTGAGAGAGGTGTGGAAGAAAAGAAGTTTTTTCAATTGTAATTCCTTCTGTAAAGAGTTTAATACAAGTTTTTAGGGTGGTTTCTTGTATCTCTTGTTCTTTGCTATTTTTGATTCTAGTTACTTATCATTCTGGTTTAATTCCACATTTAATTGCTTTCATATAGTAATCAACATTGTTGGTTGATCCCCAACAAGTGGTATCAGAGCTCAGGTTGACTAACAGGTGTTTCAGATCTGGTTAGTGTGTATTGATTACAGGTTACTCACAGGGATTTCTGTTTGAGTGGGAGAAGCAATGGCAGAAGAAAGTAAACTGAGAATGGAGAAGTTTAATGGCAAGAATTACCAATTATAGAGAATGCAAATAGAAGATTATCTATATCAAAAAGATCTATATTTATCGTTAGGTGGAGTTTCAAAGAAGCCCACAAACATGGAAGATGAAGAATGGGAAGTTCTTGATAGAAAGGCTCTTGGATCTATAAGATTGAGTCTAGCATCTACTGTGATATCTAATTTATCACAGGCAAATTCAACGATAGAGTTAATGTCTACTTTATCAAATTTATATGAAAAACCCTCCGCTTCAAATAAGGTATATCTTATGAAGCAATTATTTAATTTGTAAATGCAGGAAGGTGGATCTGTATCTAATCATCTAAATGATTTCCATGGAATTGTAAATCAATTAAATTTAGTCAAAATAGTGTTTGATGATGAAATTAAAGCTCTATTAATCTTATGCTCTTTACCTGAAAGATAGCATAGCTTGGTAATGGCAGTTAGTAATACTGCATCTGCTTCAAATATTTTAAAAGTAGATGATGTTGTTAGTGTAATCTTGAGTGAAGAAATTCACAGGAAAAGCACAGAGGAAACATCAGGGAATGCTTTAAGTTTTGAGAGCAAGGGAAGGCAAAAAGAGAAGAGCAAGAAAGGGAGATCAAGGTCTAAGTCAAAGATGAGAGGTAGATCCAAATCCAGAAATGACAGGAGGATAGCCTACTGGAATTGTGGAAAGATAGGGCACATAAGCAAAGATTGTTGGTCAAAACCAAAAGAAGACAATCAGCATGAAGGTAAAGAAGAAGCAAAGGTGGCAGGTATTGTTGCACAAGATGCTCTTATATTCTCTTTGCATAATAATATAAAATATTGGGTTTTAGATTTTGGTGCATCTTTCCATGCAACCCCTAATAGAGAATATTTTAGTGACTATGTCCATGGAGATTTTGGAATAGTTTATCTAGGGGATGATGAGCCTTGAAAAATAGTTGTCAAAGGAAAAGTGTAGCTAAAGATGCAGAATGGCAACACATGGGTGTTGAGAGATGTAATGCATGTCCCCAGCCTGAAGAGGAATTTGATTTCAGTAGGAAAGTTAGGGGATGAGGGTTGTACAATAACTCTCACAGCTGAATCTTGGAAGGTTTCCAAGGGTGCACTTATAATGGCCAGAGGTAAGAGAGTAGGTACTCTCTATTTATGTAATTGTATTACTGATAATTCTCCTTCTATATTATCTACTTCAGATGTAGATGCAAAGTTGTGGCATCAAAGGCTTGGCCACATGAGTGAGAAGGGAATGACAATTCTTAAGTCAAAAGGTATGCTTTCAAAAATTTGAAAAATATAGATCTAGATTTTTGTGAGCACTATGTTTTTGGTAAATAGAAGAGAGTGAGTTTTCTCAAGACTGGATCAACAAAGAAGAAGCACAAATTGGAGCTTGTTCACACAAACCTGTGGGGGCCAGCTCAAGTTGCTTCTATTAGAGGATCACGGTACTATGTTTTTTTCATAGATGATGCTACAAGAAATGTATGGGTCTATTATATAAAGAAGAAATCTGATGTTTTTGACACTTTTAAGATTTGGAAAGCTATGGTTGAGAATGAAATAGGTAGGAGATTGAAGTGCCTGAGATCTGACAATGGTGGTGAGTTCTGCAGCTATAAGTTTAACTGGGATTGTTATATGCATGGGATCCGTAGACAAAGGACGGTTCCAAGGACACCTTAGCAAAATGGAGTTGCTGAAAGGATGAATAGAAAAATCATGGAGCGTGCATGGTGTATGAGATTGCATGCTAGGTTGCCCTTAGAGTTTTGGGCAGAAGCTGTGGATACTGCAGTTTACCTGATTAACAGAGGACCCTCTACAGCTTTGAATGGTGGAATTCCAGAAGAGGCATGGATAGGTAAAAAGGTAGATCTATCATTTCTCAAAGTTTTTGGTTGTGAAGCTTTTGTGCACATTGATAAGGAAAATAGAAAGAAGTTGGATGCTAAGTCTATGAGGTGCACATTTATTGGCTATGACTCTGATGATTTCGGAATCAGGTTTTGGAATCTAGGAACTAACAAAATAATTAGGAGTCGTGATGTTGTTTTCAATGAAAAAGTGATGTATAATGATCATCTCAAGAAGCTAAATCAATCTGGGCAAAGCAATGGAGAATTGGATGAGGTGACAGTCTAAAATGAGCTCGCGAGAAAGAATAATCACAGATAGGAAAACACAGAGACTGACATCAGTCAGGTAAGAACCGACATTGGTAGTACAGGAACTGATGTCGGTCAGACAGTGATCGACGTCAGTCAGGCAGGAACCAACGTCAGTCATGAGGAACTGACGACAGTCAGTTACAGGCCTAGAAATGACCGAGGTCGGTCACTGTCAGAGAATTTGGGCAGACAACGTGTTGTGGATGAGTCTCAGACGCCCATCAGGAGGTCAGAAAGAGTAAGTAAACCTCCAATTTGATATTCCCCTTCATTATTCTATTTATTGCTTACTGATGGTGGAGAACCAGAGAGTTTTGATGAAGCAATACAGGTGGAATCCAAGAATCAGTGGGAGTTAGGCATGAATGAGGAGATTGACTCCTTGAGAGAAAACCAAACATGGGATTTGGTTGAGTTGCCAGCAGGAAAGAAGACACTGAAGAATAGATGGATCTACAGATTGAAGGAAGGTGAGAATGGACAGATGAGATATAAGGCCAGGTTGGTAGTAAAAAGATTTGCACAAAAACTAGGTATTGATTTTGGTGAGATTTTTTCTCCTATTGTTAAAATGACTTTTATACGAACTGTATTGTCTTTAGTTGTTATTGAGGATTTGCATCTTCAGCAGCTTGATGTTAAGACAACATTTATTCATGGAGATTTGGATGAAAAAATATATATGGATCAGTCGGAAGGATATGAGGTCAAAGGTAAGGAGAAGCTAGTGTGCAGATTGAAGAAAAGGTTGTATGGCCTCAAGCAAGCTCCAAGACAATGGTATTTGAGATTTGATAGGTTCATGACTGAGCATGGCTACAATAGATGTCAATCTGACCATTGTGTGTATTTTAAGAGATTGGATAATGGTAGATATATTATTTTGTTATTATATGTAGATGATATGTTGGTTGCAAGATCACACATGCAGGATATCTCTGAGCTTAAGGTGAAATTAGCTCACACATTTGCCATGAAGGATTTGGGAGCAGCAAAGAAAATCCTTGGCATGAATATTAAGAGAGACAGGAAAAATCACAGGTTGATTTTGTCTCAAGAGGATTATGTGAACAAGGTGTTGAAACGGTTCAATATGCAAGATGCAAAACCGGTAAGCACACCTATGGCTGGACATTTTTAATTGAGTAAAGAACAATGTCCTAATTCACATGATGAGGTAGATTACATGAGGAAAGTTCCATATGCTTCCGCAGTAGGGAGTTTAATGTATGCAATGGTTTGTACTAGGCCTGATATTGCCCAAGCAGTGGGAGTTGTAAGTAAGTATATGGCCAATCTAGGGAAGGAACACTAGAAAGCAGTTCAGTAGATCCTTAGATATCTGAGAGGGACCAGCAGTAGGCATTTATGCTATGGTGGGTCTAACACTTCTCTACATGGTTATGTAGATTCAGATATGGCAGGTGATTTTGATGGCAAAAGAAGCACCACAGGATATGTTTTCACTATTGGTGGAACGACGGTTAGCTGGATATCAAAGTTGTAGAAGGTTGTTGCCTTGTCAACTACAGAAGCAAAATATATTGCAGTCACAAAGGCTAGCAAAGAGATGATATGGATGACACGATTCATGGAAGAGCTTGGAAAGGAGCAAGAGAGTTGCAGGCTATACAGTGATAGTCATAGTGCAATTCATTTGGCTAAAAATTCAGCCTTTCATTCAAGAACAAAGCATATACAGCTTAGGTACCACTTCATTAGACAGGTATTGGAGGATGATGAGTTGAAGCTGGAGAAGATCCATACAGATAAGAATCCTGCTGATATGTTAACCAAGCCAGTTACTGTTGACGCTGGAAAGTGCGCCCAGCGGCAGGAACACGGATTCCTGCCCTCTCCCCGCAACATAGAAACCCCTCTCTCGCCTGTGGGACGGCGAAGCAGGAGAGGAGAGTCTCTAGATATGGGCTAGTTCCCTCTGATGTATCTTGTTTGTTTCAGGTAACGCAAAATATAGGTATATAGGTATACACTTAGGGGGGGAGTGAAAAGAGAGAGAAAAGCTTGAAAACAAACAGCCTACTCTAAAAGAGGTGATACACCAAAAACAGGTGACCTTCCCACATCCACTCTCAGAATCAGACAAAAACATACATACACTCAGATCTGGCAGAAAAGACCAGGTCTCTGGGATGACAGGGAGGTTCTTATGGAAAGTACAAGAAACAGGGACTCACCAAGGTGCTGAGAAACACACACTGTAAGTGACCTCACCTGTTCAATACCTCTGAAACAGAACTCTACTCCTGGCAGCGGCAGACAGTGGCACTTCGTAGATCACAGGTTTGCTGGTGTTGAACCTGTGAGAGCATCAAGAGACAATGACTGGACACAGATTAACATTCAATGCATACACTGATAGATCCATCCAAATAGAGGTAAAAACTGTATTTTTATTGATTCAGGTGGGAAGTTTGGAGAGCAATGCTCTTTACAAAAGTCAGGAAGATCCTTAGAAAATGACTAAGTCCTTGTATTTATAGCAGAAGAGCCAAGAGAAGTCTCATTGAAAAGTGTGAAAAACACTATTGATGACGTCACAAGTCTGCCAAGACCATGCTGGTTGCCTTGTTTTGCGTGCTGGTCTTCTCCTTTGGCGGCTGGGCGGGTTTCTTCTTGTGCACTGCAGGGGAATTTTGCCGCCCTTATAGTGGGCGGTGATTTTGCCGCCCTTTACACGAACTTCATGTAGGAAAACCTGTCGACGTCGGCCGATAAGCTACCGACGGCGGCAATCCTGCCGACGTCGGTTAAGGTAATCTGCCGACGTCGGTATACTTGTTCTCTGCACGGCAATTTCCCTTTCCCCGCCATGCGGCGGGGTTTTCCATTTTACCGCCATGGGCGGGCTTTTTCATTTCACCGCCATGGGCGGGCTTTTTCATTTCACCGCCATGGACGGGGTTTTCTGGTTTTTGTGCCTGTCTTTGTGCTGCCGACGTCGGCGGTTCTGTCGACGTCGGTCTCTGTAAGGTGCCGACGACGGCAGTATTGCCGACGTCGGCCGATGTCTTTTCTTTTCTTTGTGTTGTGGGCGGCGAATTCGCCGCCCTCTGCATTTTCTTCGTAGACGGGCTCATTTTACCCGCCCTTGTAGTGGGCGGCGATTCTGCCGCCCTCTGCATTTTCTCTGCCTCTTTTTGGCTAAGTGTTGGACATTCCATTTTTTCCCCTTCTTCTCTTGCGGACGTCTGAAGACTCTGTCCTTTGCTGCCTATTTTTTGCAACGGCGCTGTCAAGAACCTGAAAGTGGACCTTGCAACCTGAAATGACCGGACCTGTGAAGCAGGTGTAGGAGGTGACCGAGATTTTGCCTGAGGGGCAAAATTGGGTCAACAAATTGGCGACTCACGGGGGAAGCGTGCCTGCTATGCTTAGAACCCAGTTGCCTTACATATCCATTGGGTGCGGAGTCAGATGGTGACTTTGAAGCGAGTTCACAACAACTTTTGAAGATTCCAAAATCAAAAATACAGAAATTACCCCCATTGCTAAGGGAAACAAACAAGACTAAAAACAACTAACTGTGCAAACTGCACTTAGGGAAAACAGGGAAGAAAATAAGGGAAACTATGTACGGTGGAACCAAAAATTCAGTGACAATGCTTCAGGTGTATCCCATTGACTGGGATATGCAATTCTTCACCGTCCAACCTGGAGAGCTGGAACGCATTATGCTGCTTGCACTGAGTAATTATGTAAGGACCGCTCCAGAGGGCATCAAATTTTGCATGTTTTCCAGGCTTAGCTCTATCTTCGTCCCATTTTAAGACAATGTCTCCTTCGACGAAACTCTTTGACGAAGACTTCTTGTCGAAATGTCTTTTCACCTGATGCTGGCGACTGATCATAGAGACCATGGCCTGGTTCCTTACCTCTTGGAGCTCCATTAGTTCACATAATCTGACCTCCATGCTGCTTCCTTCTTCTAGCTGCAGCTGATGTGTGAGGTCCAGCGCTGGCAATTCGAGTGAGATAGGAAGCCTTGCTTCCCTTCCATACACAAGCATATATGGAGAATTTCCGATTGATCTTTTCGGAGTGATTCGATCGGCCCATAGAGCTGTTTTCAACTTGGCATGCCAAGTTTTCTGATTTTCTTCCATGGTCCTCTTTATAATCTTGATCAAATTTTTGTTAGTAGACTTAGCTAGTCCATTCCCCTACGGGTAGTAATTTGACGAAGTGCTGAGGTATATACCATACCTTAGTGCCCATTCACTAGTTTTGGTTCCCAGAAAAGCCAAGGCATTATCTGAGATTATAGTGGCTGGGACCCCAAAACGTGTCACTAAGTCCTCATAGAAATCCAAGACTGCGCTCTCATTTGCTTCCTTCAAAGCAATGGCTTCCACCCACCTGGTGAAATAATCCGTAGCAGTCAGGACCCACTTGTGTCCGGCGCTAGAGGGAGGGTTGATCATCCCTATGAAATCCAGGCCCCACTGCATGAATGGTTGCTCAACTTGAATGGGCTGTAGGGGCATGGCAGCCAATCGCTGCTTTCCGTCAAAAAGTGCACACTTCTGACACTTCCTTACCCAGGCATGGGTATCCTTGAAGAGAGTGGGCCAGAAATAGCCAGCTCTCATTATTTTTGCTGCTGTGGTCTTAGGGGCGAAATGGCCACCTGCTGGCCCATTGTGAAACTCAGCCAATACCTTGTCAGCCTGACTGGAGCAGATGCATCTCAAGAGAACCCCAGAGAGATCCTTCCTAAATAATACTCCGTCAATCAAAACATAGGGGAGGGACTGAAGTTTAAAATACCTTCTTCCAGCCCTATCGAGACCCTGTGGACATTCGCCCGTAAGAAGGAAACGCCTCATGTCAAGTGTCTAATCTCTTACGACAGCTGGTTCTTCTGCAGTGGCTGCGTCATGGATCAGCAAGCTGTCTTCACCCCTTTGTTTCAAATATGTGGCTAGCTGTTCACACAGGCCCCTTCCTCTAACCAACTTGGTGATTTTGATGTCTATGTCGTACTCCATTACCTTGGTGATCCATCCCGCTCTTTTCTCGTTTAAGTCTCGATTGGTCAAGAAATCCTTGACGCCAGGATGTGGAACCATGAGATGGATCCTGCTGTTCGACAACATATATCTGAATTTCTTCAGGCTGCGCACTACTGCCAAGACTTGTTTCTCTACATATGTGTACCTAGTTTCGAAGTCCTCTAACCCTTGGCTGAAAAAAGCGAGTGGTTGCTCGAGGTCATCACTGTTTGCTTGGGTAAGGATGGCAGATATTACTTCTCCGTTACTGAAGGTATAGAGATTGAGGTCTTTGTTGAAGTCGGGGCTGATCAGAGCGGGAGCCTGGGTCAAAGCCTGTTTGATAGCTTCAAAGGTATTCTTTCTTGGCGTTGTCCATTTGAATTCTTCACCCTTCTTGAGCAAGGAGGTTAGGGGTTTAACTATTTCAGCAAAGTTTGAAATGAACCTCCGAATAAAATTTATTCGGCCGAAAAAACTCTGCAGGGCTTTCTTGTGCTTTAGTAGGGACATCTCCAGAATGGAGCGGACTCTCTCTGGGTCAATAGACAAACCTTCCTTGGACACAATGTGGCCAAGAAGTTTCCCCTCATGAACCGCGAATACACATTTCTTTGGATTTAGGGAGATGCCAAATTCCCTGCACCTCTCAAAAATTTCCCTGAGGTGCTTCATATGTTGTCCTGCCTCTTTGGAGAAAACTGTTATATCATCGAGGTACACCAGCGCGTTCCTATTTATCAAACCACTGAAAGCCATGTCCATGGCTCGCTGGAAAGTAGCACCAGCATTGGATAGCCCAAAAGGCATCTTCTGGTAGGCGAACGTTCCCCATTTAGTGGTGAAGGCTGTTTTGTATTGGTCACAGTCACGCACCAAAATCTGATTATATCCCGAATAGCCATCCAGGAGGGAGAAGCATTCGGAACCAATTACCTTTTGAAGGATCTGCTCCATGTTTGGAAGGGGATAATGATCTTTTAAAGAGACTTTATTAAGGTCTCTAAAGTCGACACACAGCCTGATCTCCCCATTTTTCTTTCTAACTGGAACCAAATTAGCCAACCATGAGGAATGTTTGACCGGAAATATAATGCCAGACTCAATCAACTTGGCCAATTCTTTCTGCATAAGGAGCTCGACCATCGGGTTAACAGGCCTCTGCTTTTGTGTGACAGGTTTTGCGCCTTCATCTAATTCAATGGTGTGTTGGGCGAGCCTTGGATCGAAGCCTTTCAAGTCGCTATAGTTCCAGGCAAAAATATCAGCGAACTCCTGGCATAGCAGAATGAAAGCCTGTCTTTCTTGAAACGTGCAGACCTTGCCGAGCGCCAGCAACTTATCCTTGAAGATTTCTACTTTTTCATAATTCTCCTCCTTGGTAGTGATGCATGCTTTGTCATTTCTTAGTTGGTCCTCTCTGTTGAAAATACTTTCAAGTGTGATCAGACCCTTAGGGAGTTTATTGTTCTTCAATTGAACAATTTGATTTCCATATTGCTGCTGCAATTTTGCCTGATTGTGGACCACAAATTCAGCTTCTTCCTTTAGAAAAAAGGCTATTTGTTGGTCGTTTTCGAAGACCTGCCAGTTTGTAACATTGTCTGGAATTGAAGGCCGGACCACCACTTTTAAATGGCGCGAACTACAACCCCTGCTTATCTCTTTTGAAACATCAAATTGGGCACCAACAGCTGCCAATCTGTCAGCCTGCTTATTCTGTTCCCTGGGGATAGAGGTAATGTTAAGAGCAAGGAAATCCTCCATCAAGTCCCAGACTCTGTGCTTGTAAGATTTCAGTAAGGAGTTCTTGGTCAGGTTCAGGCCTCTGATTTGGTTCACTATTAGTTCACTGTCCCCCAGGATTTGCAATTTTTTGATCCCTCTCTTTCTTGCCCACTCAAGTCCGTGAATCAAAGACTCATATTCTGCAACGTTACATGTGCAAGAGAAATGGAAACGAAAAGCTGAAAAGTACCTTTCTTCAGAAGGGGAGACTAACATTACCCCACCACCAGCGCCCAGTTTGCTTCTGGAACCGTCGAAATATAGCTGCCACAGGCCAAGATCTTTTTCATTTTCCTTTATTATATTGGGCATGACGGCACTCTCTTCATGCAAGCAATAGACGCCAAGGTCTGCCTCCTCAATAAACTTATAAGGATCGTGTTCAAAGTTATCGTTTCCCCACTCATCCAAGAATAGATCTGCGACTCCTTCAAGAGCAGAAGATGAGGACTTATCTGTTTGAGAGTCTTCTGGATCAATGATAGTATAACTGACATTCACTGCCTTGGGTGAATAGGACTCTAGGTGGTCCTTATAGAGTGGCTCGGATTCAATTTTCACTTTGGTCCCATACTTGGTTCTGAAAACCAGGTATGACCAATTTGCAGCTAGATAACCACCTATCTTGGACGTAAAGTCCCTAGACAAACAGATTGCAAAATATGGAGGAACGTCTGCTACCACTATATCTTGAGGGATTGAGAATGTCGGGCAGGCATGCAATGTTAAACTCAATCCTTTCAGGACTCCGACTGTCTTTGCGGGTGTCCCATCTAGTTGTAAGACTCCTTTGTTCATTGTTTCGTACTTTAACCCCATCTTATCAGCAATGCATTTAGGCATTACTGAAGTGCTGGCCCCGCTATCAATTATGCAATTATGTACTAAGAAATCTCCTATGATCAAAGATACATAAAAAGGGGGAGTCTTTTCTTCTTTCCTTACCTGACCTGGAGCAGGAGGCTGCCCATTCATCATTAAGACATTATTAGTGTCTGTTGGGATGGCCTGGCGGTCTAGCTCATGCAATTCTTTCTTCAATACCTCCTTTTGTCCCGGAAGAGACAATGAATCCCATAGAGAAATGCTCACATGCAATTTCTTCATTTGATCAACTATATTAACTTGGGGACTGACTCCTTTCGCGTTTTCCTTTGGGCTGATCCCGGCTGGAGCTTTAGACTGAGGAGCTGGGGGTACAGATGGTTCACCGGAAATTGGGGCCTTTTGAAAAAGGTGTGGTGGAGGATTCGCTGCTGCCCGAGAGGAAGCCTGCACTTCTCCAACTGCTCTTCTTTGAAATCTCGTATTGGCTGCAACGCAATCAGCATGATTGACTGCAGCGCCTCCATGATTAATTGCACAGAGCTCGCCCTCTTCGTGATTTATCAGGGTAGAATCCAGCTGAGTCTGATTGTTGCTTGTGCTGGTTTGAGCTGGGAACTCAAAAAATTGAGAAAAATCAGCACCTTGATTTTCCGAATTCTGGCAAAAATTTATCATGTCATTCGGGTGGACAGCTTGCTCTTGACCTTGTCCCATGTTTGAACAACCTGGCCGCTCCTGCACTAGATTGTTCTGTGTAGGTACCATGGCTTTAGATGACGAAGGAGGCCCAGGGTTATAATTTTGATAAGGCCTAGTTGTAGTGAGTTGCCCCTGACCTTGGTTATAATTTTGAAAGGGGGGTCTAGGGGCATGGCCATAATTTTGATAATTCTGGTTTGGCTTGTGGCTTTGAGCTTGCTGCCTTTTAAGGGCAACAAGTTCATTTGACATGCTCTGCAACAGGCCCTTAACTTCACTTAATTCATTGGATGGAACAGCAGTTGGCTTTTCAATGACAGGTAGGGGGGCAATTGTAGGATAGACTGCTTGAATTGGGGGCAGCGGTTCTGGGAAAAGTGGCATGTGAGGTATAGGGGCGATTTTTCCAGCTTGAATCAAGCAATTTTCGGCCGCAATGGCTATGTCATACGCAGCTGGCAGTATATGTCCCCCCATAGATTGAATCATCATAGCAATGTCACTATTCAATGCTTTTAGATAGTACAAGAAAGCGTAGCTGGGGGTCGGCCTTACCAGGATGGGAATTCTATCCCAAGTCTTTTGAAACCGCGTATTGAAGTCCTGCATATATTCATGCGGAGCTCTTTTTATAGTTGTCAGCTGCTCAGCAAGAGAGAGGCCATCACTTTTTTCCCCAAAACGATCAGTTAAACGAGTGCCCAATTCGTTCCAAGAATGTATGGAATCCACAGGCAAGGTGCCGTACCAGTCGAGAGCTTTCCCCTTCAGAGACAAGGCTAACAGTCTGATGGCAATATTTTCTTCTGTTATATTATGAATATTGCAAAGGTTGGCAATATTTTTTATATGCTCAACAACTGTAATAGGTCCCACTCCATCAAAAAAGGGCACATTTTTTAGAGCTGTTCCGGGGATCGGATCATAGCGTGGAAGGTTTAAAGGGCTTTCACCACGAAAAGCTGCAAAAGGCAAGGCCATGGCTGGAACAGGTTGTATTTGTGGCTGAGCTGGGTTGGTGTTCCTAGCGACAGGTCTAGGAGGATTTATCAGTGGATAAGGGTGAGTTCTTCCAAACCTGAGTCTTTTAGCGGAGTTTAAAGGTAGTTCAACGAACTCAAAGGGAACCCTTCTTGAAGCTGACCTGGTGGTAACTTTTGGCATATAAGCTAAGTAACTGGTCTTTTTTAAAAAAGAACTGAGCTCTTACCAGTGGAGTCGCCAGATGCTGGAAATCTTTGAAAATCACTGTAGCAGGACCAACATCAATCCTGAAATACTACTGTGTTAGAACTTGATAAAATGCAGTCCCACCGGGCGTGCCAGAACTGTTGACGCTGGAAAGTGCGCCCAGCGGTAGGAACACGGATTCCTGCCCTCTCCCCGTAACATGGAAACCCCTCTCTCGCCTGTGGGACGGCGAAGCAGGAGAGGAGAGTCTCTAGATATGGGCTAGTTCCCTCTGATGTATCTTGTTTGTTTCAGGTAACGCAAAATATAGGTATATAGGTATACACTTAGGGGGGGAGTGAAAAGAGAGAGAAAAGCTTGAAAACAAACAGCCTACTCTAAAAGAGGTGATACACCAAAAACAGGTGACCTTCCCACATCCACTCTCAGAATCAGACAAAAACATACATACACTCAGATCTGGCAGAAAAGACCAGGTCTCTGGGATGACAGGGAGGTTCTTATGGAAAGTACAAGAAACAGGGACTCACCAAGGTGCTGAGAAACACACACTGTAAGTGACCTCACCTATTCAATACCTCTGAAACAGAACTCTACTCCTGGCAGCGGCAGACAGTGGCACTTCGTAGATCACAGGTTTGCTGGTGTTGAACCTGTGAGAGCATCAAGAGACAATGACTGGACACAGATTAACATTCAATGCATACACTGATAGATCCATCCAAATAGAGGTAAAAACTGTATTTTTATTGATTCAGGTGGGAAGTTTGGAGAGCAATGCTCTTTACAAAAGTCAGGAAGATCCTTAGAAAATGACTAAGTCCTTGTATTTATAGCAGAAGAGCCAAGAGAAGTCTCATTGAAAAGTGTGAAAAACACTATTGATGACGTCACAAGTCTGCCAAGACCATGCTGGTTGCCTTGTTTTGCGTGCTAGTCTTCTCCTTTGGCGGCTGGGCGGGTTTCTTCTTGTGCACTGCAGGGGAATTTTGCCGCCCTTATAGTGGGCGGTGATTTTGCCGCCCTTTACACGAACTTCATGTAGGAAAACCTGCCGACGTCGGCCGATAAGCTACCGACGGCGGCAATCCTGCCGACGTCGGTTAAGGTAATCTGCCGACGTCGGTATACTTGTTCTCTACACGGCAATTTCCCTTTCCCCGCCATGCGGCGGGGTTTTCCATTTTACCGCCATGGGCGGGCTTTTTCATTTCACCGCCATGGGCGGGCTTTTTCATTTCACCGCCATGGACGGGGTTTTCTGGTTTTTGTGCCTGTCTTTGTGCTGCCGACGTCGGCGGTTCTGCCGACGTCGGTCTCTGTAAGGTGCCGACGACGGCAGTATTGCCGACGTCGGCCGATGTCTTTTCTTTTCTTTGTGTTGTGGGCGGCGAATTCGCCGCCCTCTACATTTTCTTCGTAGACGGGCTCATTTTACCCGCCCTTGTAGTGGGCGGCGATTCTGCCGCCCTCTGCATTTTCTCTGCCTCTTTTTGGCTAAGTGTCGGACATTCCATTTTTTCCCCTTCTTCTCTTGCGGACGTCTGAAGACTCTGTCCTTTGCTGCCTATTTTTTTCAACGGCGCTGTCAAGAAACTGAAAGTGGACCTTGCAACCTGAAATGACCGGACCTGTGAAGCAGGTGTAGGAGGTGGCCGAGATTTTGCCTGAGGGGCAAAATTGGGTCAACAGTTACAAAAGAGAAGTTGAATCTTCATTCAACTTTCGTTGGTCTTCATGATTGAGTTTAAAGATGGAGGAGCTAAAAGATGTTATTGTACACGTATTAGTGCAACTGTTTATCTCCAAGTGGGAGATTGTTAAGTTGTGGAGCTAAAAGCTTCACCAAATGAGCAAGTTGCAAGTTGAAAGATTCACACAGTCACCGATGACAGTCAGGAACAGACCAGAGGCTATCAGCGTCGGTAGTATATCGACTGACGTCGGTCACAGCCAGACTGGCAGGGACCGACGTCGGTCACCTGTGCGTCCAGAATCTATTTTCGTGGATAGAACAGAATGTTTGCATGGAAAGTTGAACTATTGGTATTGAGTCTGAGTTTATATTTTAAGTAGGATTGATTTGAGCCCTTGATTAGGAGGTGCATCTAGTGGTTGTAATTGTATGCTCATGAATCTCTAAAGTTATATATTAGGGATAGATCTTCATAGCTTGTTAAAAAAAATTGAACAGTACAAGATATTTGTATAGTATATGTGTATCAATCTAGGTTGTTGGAATTGATTGTAATTGAGAGAGAGAACTCTTGAGGGAAAGAGATCTGTACATCTGAGAGAAGTGTGGAAGAAAAGAAGTTTTTTCAATTGTAATTCCTTCTGTAAAGAGTTTAATACAAGTTTTCAGGGTGGTTTCTTGTATCTCTTGTTCTTTGCTATTTCTGATTCTAGTTACTTATCATTCTGGTTTAATTCTGCATTTATTTGCTTTCATATAGTAATCAACATTGTTGGTTGATCCCCAACACATATTTCCTAACTCCTATACCAAGTAGGTCTTTAGAGGTGAGGGTTATTGGGCTATATAGGTAGTAGCATTATGAGGTATGTATCCAACAATTATTTTAAGATTAAAATGTAAAATCCTTGAAAAAGATCATTTTTTGGTCTTATAATTAGTCGTGTAATCTCTTTTGGTCAAGTATTAATCATTCAGTTTGGATGTTTAGCTTTTATGGTAGGGATGACCTTAGGCACATTTTATTTAAATTTATCTTATGGTATTTTAGCAAAAAATGGTGGATATCGAGATGAAGGTATGTTTAAAAATGGAGGGGGGCTTTGTATTTTCTCATGTGTTTGAATAAAAGAACCTATGACAGGGATAGTTACTTTGGAAGACATATGAGGACCTAAAATAGATTATGGAGATGATACAAAAGGGGTTGGCCCTTTGTTCTTTTGTGTGTCAAGAATAGAGGGGGTATTTAGATTAAGGTTTTTGTCTTTTGACATCTGAAATAGATCAACCTTGACTTCAGGATGGGCTAAGGCTTTCTTAGGGGGAATACCGAGACAATTGTCCCAGCTATCAATGATAGGAGTTTTACCCTTTCCCTTAGCAACTTCAGGGTAAGGAAGTGTTGTGATAGAGGATGATTTCAAAGGTTATTGATACCAAGAGAAATGATAAGATATTGTTATATTGTGATCTCAATGTATACTATAAAGAGGTTCATCAAGGACCAAAGGGGTGAAATGTTTGACTCTTGAAATATCAAGATGTTTATCTGTGATATCCTAAGGAGTGATTTATTTTTCCTTTTTAGGAGATTGTGTTTGAGAATATGAAGGGGATGGCTCATGCAAATGATCCCATGTAATGATATCAAGAAGGTCTATAGGGATTTTGGAAGTTGTCTCAATAATTTTAGGTTGACTTAGATCAAAATCATCTCCCATGAGGAGATCTATGATTAACAATTTCTCTGGAACTTATTTAGGTAATAACTGGTCATAGATTGTATCAATCATGTGTGTAACTTGATTTTGTATTTCTCCATGGTTAGCTTGGACTGTGTTTGATGTGGATGGATGGTTTGGAAATGGTTGTCTAAAAATATATAAATATTGGTTGGGAGGAGTATTTGGATTGTCCAATTAAAGGTCCCCCTTGTCGATGAGGTTCTGTACCAATCATTTAAAGGATTGGCATCATTTTATGTCATGTCCTGTTACTCTATGATAGTCATAAAACCCATCCTTTTATACCAAGAGGGTTTAGGACATGTATCATCAACTGGTTCAATCAAAGGGAGCTCAATAATGGTTACTTGTAGGATTTTATCCAATACAGAAGTGTAAGGCTCTCCTAAAGGGGTATATTTCTTAGGGGAAAACAAGTAAGACCTCTGGATGGTTGTGTTTGAGAAGTGGATGGTCTTAATTGATTAGGTTTTGGAGGGGGAGAAGTTTTTAGAATAACAACATTTACTACCCCTTTTGGTTTAGGATTATTATTATTGCTTTTTGAGGGGTCAGGTTTGAAATTTTTGTTGCATAACTTAATTTTTTCCTCTTCAATACTACGAATTTTGAGTTTTCATACCATGGTAAAGGCTTCGTCAAAAGTCTTAAAGGTTTGAATTTACAACATGGATGGAATATGTTTTGAAATAGAGCATGAAAACAATTCAATTAATTTAGTTTGTGGTAAGGAAAAGGTTAACTAGTTGATTAGACTATGCCAACGAGCTACAAAGTCTGATATGGATTCATCTTCAAATTGTTGAATAGCGTATAAATCCATGATAGTCAAATTTCAAGCAATGTTAATCGAGAAGTATTCCAAGAAAATTTGGGCCAATTGCCCAAAGGAAAAGAGCGAATATTGAGGGGTGGAGTTGTACCAATCTAATGCAGCCCTAGTTAGAAACATAGGAAAGGTCCTAAGTAATAATGCATCATTATATGATATAAGGTAGCATGCATGTCAAAAGGTTCTGAGATGTTTTTGGGGATCTTCTTTGTTTTGAAACTTAGTAAACTTGGGAAGTTCCCATTGTGAGGGAAACGATCAGATGGGAATAGATGGGTGGATAGGCTCATTAAAAATTTGCTCATATGTGAGTACAATATTATGTCAGGAGGTGGAGGCCTCCAAATAAGCCATCCTATTCATAAGGATGTTTATGAGATTTGCTTGGACATTATTCTGAGGCACATTCCCTAAGACACCTTGCTAAATAGTTTGATAAGTTGGCAAGGAAACAGATAGGGGTTGTGAAGAAGGGTATCCAACTGCAGTGGACATAATGGGTTGGGATGCCACCACATATTATGGGATATGCAGTGGAATATTCTACTGCATGGAAGAATTGAATTAAGTGGTCACTAATGGCTATGATGGATCCATGTATTGGGTAGTCGAGGAGACATATTATTGGGGAGGTTACATTAGATGGATTTGTTGTGTATGAGGGATTTGTTATGTATGGGGGATTTGTTGTGTATGAGGGATTTGTTATGTATGGGGGATTTGTTATGTATGAGGGATTTTTTGTCTATGGGGGATTTTTTGTATTAGACTCATTTTGATGGATGAGAGACTTAAAGGGATTGACACCACAAACATTTGGGGAGGAATAGTGGATATAGGTTGAGTGTTATAAGTATTTGGAGTTTGAGTAATGGGGGTTGGAGAACTGGTAGATATTATGGATGCTTGGATTTAGAAAGATTGCATCATCTAGGTATTATAACCAAATGGAAGAGAGCCAGTGGAAAAGGATACCATGGCCGTGGTAAATCCTTATTGTTTTTTGAGTTCCCTCGAAAAGCATCTCATACAAATATCAAGAACCTTGGGTATGGGGGGAAGGAGGAATGTGTATTGCTCGATGATTAAGGTAGTGATAGAGAGAAATGGGGTTATTATCCAATATTTCCACAAAGGAAGGATCTCCTTGAGAATAAAAGAGTGAGAACACATGATTCTCAAAGGACTCAGGGGTAGAGGAGGGACTAGATGTATGTTCCATAGGAGAGGACATGGCACCTACTTCAGATTCTTTCTTAGACTATTGCCTAGTTAAAACCATGAGATAAAAAATAAATGCAAAAGCAAAACAATAATTTATTTTTGATTTATCTCTCTTTTAAATGTGGATGAAAGATGCACAAACTAAAGTCATTCCAAAAAGTTTTTTGATCTCTTTTTAATTTTAAGATGTAAAAAGAAAGAAAAAGAGAAAAAAGGATAATGAGGGTCCTAATAAATGTTAATCTAAAGATGGTTTTAGGTGTTTCATTTTGGTGCTTACAGGAAATCTATATTGGTACCAGCATGTGGCTTGATACTTGGGGCTTGTTCCCCTCACATCACAATCCCACAACTAGTGTGGGTGCTTAGCCAATATAGATCGATGGTCTAGAGATTATACTCAGCTAGAGAACTGAGTTGGTCCTCCCCTTGATGGTTAAATCCAAGTGGGATCACCAAAAAAAGGTTGCTACAAGGTGATGAAATCTCCATCAATTTCCTTATGTCATGTGTTTAGATGTGTTATTTTATGACATTGATTGAGCTTGTGTGTGGATAAAGTGATGACTACGATAGATTGTTGCCTCGATTATTTATGTGAAAATAACCTAAACAAGAAAGATGGATGTAATGTATTTTAACCTTGAAAGGAAAAAATGCAAATTTAATGTTATTTGGATGAAGGCATCAAACAAAGAAAGGGAAAGAAACTAAAATTCAAAATTTGAATTTTTAAAACAAAAGATGAGATCATGGTCCCACCGGGGTCCTAGAATATTTTAGTATTTTTTTTCACTTTTTTAATGTGATATAATTAGATACTAAAAACAAAGTAAATGCAAGGTTTTAAATATTACCTAGATATGAAGGTTGGTTGTGCACCGTTGACAAAGCTTTGTGGGAACTCCTCTTTGGTTGGGGAGGAATGACCTACAAATCACACTAACTCACAAAAAATAGATTAATAGAAAAATGAGTGGGCTGCCTGGTAAAAAACAAGTCCTAAGAAGTGATACGCTTTCTTAGATGGATGTTAGCCCATGTTTAACATTCATGTTTATAAATAAACATGAAATTACAAAGATATATATCGATAGGATGCAAATAAATAACACTAAAGATATCTATTCTAGGACAAGATTAATGCGATCAAAGTAATTATCCCAAAATTTTGTAGCTATATCAACGTCCTCTTGAATTATAGCCAATTGTTCATTAATGCTTTCTTGAATAGGTGTGAAAACCACAATATAAAGACCTAATTCGAATGTAATATCACTTTGATCAATGAAACATGGTATTTGAACAATGGGGAGATCAAATATGCTAATTGTATCATGTGCTAATCTAGGCAGAGTCATCTACATGTAACAGATAGGTTTTTTAACAAATATAATGCAAGTTTTGATAACTTTTTTAGATTGTGAATGTTATAAAAATAGATTACAAGAATGTTTTAAAAATTTAGTAGGGATCGATGACGATCCTACAAGATCGACATCGATTATGTGTAAAATGTTAAACTATGAAAATAGACTATAGTGATGGCTTATGATATTGATAAATTAACAAAAACTGAATAGTAATAATGACACAGAGGTACAAAAGACTATGAATTCAAAGTCAAATAGATTAACATACAAATACTAACCTTTGATGGCTGAAAATAGACTTGGGAAAATGAGTTAAAGGACCTTCCAAAATCTTTTGATAATCACCCAAACAAGGTTCCACAAGATAGCAGGATGTTGACAACATCCGTACGTAGGTTGCAATGTTATTTTGATAAATTTTTGAAGTCCAAAAGCATAGTCCACATCCCTCTTGAGATATGGAGGTTCGTTACGTATTTATGGATCATCATCGAACCGGGATGATCAACATCAATCGTAGAGAATTGACGTCAATTTTACCAAAATGGACGAAGTCAATCCTTAGGCCATTCAAAAGGAGTGTTTACGAGGGTAGAGATGGTTTTAACCCACTCCAAAGTTGTTAGGTTGTTTTAACCATGGGATGGGTTTGTTGGGAGGTTAGATGGGCTTTGTTTTTATTTATTTTTAAGGTTTTATGGTTTAGGGATAGTAAAAATAGGGTTAATTACTATTTTACCATAGTATTTAAGTTTAATTAACCTATGTAGTAAAGGTAAATGGGTGAGGTGAATGTAATTATTTAAATAATTATGATTGGGGGGCCATTATATTAGAAATAACATAATAATGTGATGACACACCAAGTTAGTACACAAGGGTGTATAAAACTAACATCTACAGATTTATCACAAAATCTAGAATTGTATTAATTTGTCCTAAAAGGGACATTACAATGGTGTCAAATCCATCTCTTGGCCAACTGTAGGATTTGAGTTGTCAACAATGGATTGATGACCTAAGTTCATACCAAAGTAAGAATACATAGATCTTATCTATGAAGTGTGGATGCAAATACAAAAAGAGCAGAAATATCCAAATATATTTTTGAATAAATTAATAGAAAAAAGCCAAGATATTAAGAACCAACTTATGAAGCAGTTTCTATCAACTATAAAACCCTAGATTCATTTAGAATAATGCAAAAGAATGATCCTATTTAGGAGGCATGGTTGGAAGATCAGTGTATAGTGATGAGGTCAATTTTTTTTTTTTAAATGACTATGATAAGAAAGTTGATATATACATGTTTTTATAATATCTTTAAAGAACTTTTGGAGGAATATATATAAAATAGAAATAAAAGTTTAAAAAATAAAGATGGAAAGCCAAAACTTTAAGAGTATTTCATGATGGAATACTCTCTGTGGAAATTTGATTATCATCCTTGGTATTTACATTGGTAATAGTGTACCATATCAACATGCATGAATGACACTTCAAAACTAATAGCACAATAGTAGCTAGCGTTTACCAGCCGTAGATGAATTTACAAGTCATACACCTCTGATTGAATCAGTCATCAATCACACTCCACATCTCCTAAGAGAATCGGCTGCAGTTTTGTATTATGCTGTGAGTTATTCATTCCTGAGCTCGACTTCAATCTGGAGTCTATCTCATTTCGCTCGTTCTGCCTCATTCAGCTTGACTGGGTATATGTCGTATATTCATTCTCCTTTGGTCGTTTGCATGTAGAGTTCAAACACGGGTCAACCTACAATTTTCAAAGATAAGTTTGTTTGAAGATAAATAAAAGTTTAAAATAGCTTAACGCTATTTAGTCTTTTATGTTTTGTTTGTTACTAAGAATTAAAGCGAAGTCTTATAGCTTTGAGTCATTTTATTTAGGTTTAGATTGGTTCAAATAAAATTGTTTTAAGTTGTTTTGTCGGTCAAGTGTAATTTGTTTCACAAAGGATATTGTTCATTATTTAGTTTTGGTCAAAAAGTAATCACATTACTTTTTTCAATAAATGTGTGTATGAGTCAGAGTATTAGGATTTATAAACTCTATTTTTTTTAGTTTAAGGTTTTTATGAGGGTCTTTAAAATAGTGTTAATAGTTTAAATAATATAATAAAAGTGTTGGTTATAGTAGGTTTATGTTAAGAAGTTAGTCGGTCAAATATTTTAATATAGCCTTATGCTATAAATAAAATTTGATGTGTTATTGTAATGTTTGTAATAGTCTTCAAAAGAATCCATTGTCATTAAGAGTTAATGAGTCTAATTGGATTTCATAAAATAGGTTTCTATGTCTATCGTCAAAAGTATAGTCTTTTGTAAAAATCCTTTATGTCATCTTGAGTCAAAATTCAAATATGTAAAAATAAAAAAAATTACCTTACAAACACATTTTGCTTGTACACAATGTCTGCATTGTGGAAGAATTTCTCTCAAAAAATTCATGCACTTAAGCTACATCGACATACCAGCTAAGTAAAGAGCTTCATATATTGGAGGTTGGAGGATACATAGAGGAAGGAGGTCTTTTAGTGACCTCTTGTCAGTCACCAATGATGTGGTGATATTTTATGTGGTGTGTTTTTTATTGTCAATGTGTGTTTGTAAAATAAGAACATAAAAATATGCTTGTTCAAGATTTGTAATTTGTAAACTCTATTTTTTTAGTTTATGGTTTTTATGAGGGTCTTGGAAATAGTGTCAATAGTTAAAATAATATAATAAAAGTGTTGGTTATAGTAGGTTTATGTTAAGAAGTTAGTCGGTCAAATATTTTAATATAGCCTTATGCTATAAATCAAATTTGACATGTTATTGTAATGTCTGTAAAAGTCTTCAAAAGAGTCCATTGTCATTAAGAGTTAATGAGTCTAATTGGATTTCATAAAACAGGTCTCTATGTCTATCGTCAAAAGTTTAGTCTTTTGTAAAAATCCTTTATGTTGTCATGTGTCAAAAGTCAAATTTGTAAAAATAAAAAAAAATTGCTTTACGAACTCATTTTCACTTGTGGATGTATTATGGGGGGATTTCCCTAAAAAAATTCATGTACATGAGCTACATCGACACACCAACTAAGTAAAGAGCTTCATATACTAGATGTTGAAGGATACACAAAGGAATGAGGTATTTCAATGACCTCTCATCAGTCGCCAACGACAGGACCACACTAATGATTTGGTGACATTTTGTATGTTGTGTTTTTCATTTCCACTATGTGTTTATAAAATAAGAACAAAAGAATATGCCTGTTCAATATTTGTAATTTGTGTGCAAATTTCAAACATAATTCCTTAAGGTGAAAACACTGTGAAAGGATAGAAAGTACCAATGTAAGTCAGTTCATGGATCTTGAAAGGGTTTGTGGTAGAGATCCAAAAAACCACAAGAGGTGAACAATGTTTTGGTAACAATTAGGAGAGCAACCACCGTAGAGATCCTATGACTACCTTACTTGTTTATGGAGATGACCCCTAGTGACATGTTTGGTGTGGTCACATAAAGTAAATGTGAGATGTGTTCCTTCACATAGTAGTGGTCATGTACAAAAAGATTACGTTAGTAGTATGTAGACATATGAGTATGTGGTGGCATATAGTTCCATTCGTGCCAATTCTTGGAGGTAGATGGTGTTATATTCATATCAAAGTTTGTGGTAAAACTGTAAAACTATGGGAGGAGTGAGGCTCTCTTTGTATCAAGGTCATGAACCAAATAAGGCATGTTACAATGGGTAAACATAATGTAGATAAAAGTGTAAATATTTTTGCACCATGTAAAAACTATGGGGGGGAATGTTAGGAATAACTATTTACATGGTGAGTTACTATTAAGTAAATTAGTATTTACTATGGTTGATTTACCGAGAGGTAAATATTAGTTATAGGGTTGTTAGTAACCATATGGTTAATACGATAAGATTGTATTAGATAGTTGATATTATATTGTTATGAATAACAATATAATGTCGCATATAGTTTGGAGATTATTTGGGAGAGATATTGTAGGGATCTTGGAATCCTCAGTTATAGGAAATATTCTCCTATATATATGTAATGGTGTTCGAAGGAGAAATGCAATAGAATAATAGTATCCAGTTTGTGTGATTAAAATATTACGTCTATGTATTGTGTTCGGCTTCAAATATACTTACATGTGCTAATTCTCTATATAAAGCTCCCACAATAGCTTTAATCACTATGGTATACTGATAATTGAGCACATGAGGTTGCAATTGTTTGAGGGCAAGTAATCTTGGGAAGGGTGGACTGTAATGTCCCCTTTTCTAGATTAGAATAATTAATAATATTATTTAAGTTAGGCCCAATCATTCTTAATATTTTGGGTAATTTAATAATAGTATTATTATTAAAATAAAAAATTAATTTTGGATACTTAAAGTTGAATTAATAGTATGACTATGTGGCCAAAAAGTAATGTCGGTAATTTATGTTTTATTGTTAAAATAAAGTAACTTTAGAGTTTGAGTGGGGAAAGGTATGAAAGAAGATGGAGGGGCTAATTTGGAGCATCTATCATTCATTTATTATTTGATATTTTATAAGTTTGAGCAGCTTGATTATGCTTTCCGTCCTAAAAGAGGAAAGCCCTCTTTGGTATTCAGATATTGAGGATGAAATCCTTCAATGTTCAGTAGATGACTTCATTTAGTGGTCATATTTGAGCGATAATTAGTAGATTTTAGGTCTAGGGCATCTTTCCAAGTGGAACATTGTTAGGTTTTTATTCTTAATAATGTTTTAGGTGCTGAAGTGTAGTTCCAACTAGCTAGCATGTTGGCCCTTTACATAAGATTGTGGTCTTGTGCGCTCACCCAAAGCATGCAGCTAGAGACCGATTCTCGTGGGTTATGTTGCGCAGTAACATATTAGTCATATTCTTTAGGTTAAGACTTATATATGATTAACACTTACATATAAAAAGAGACACTACTTTGATCCTAGTATCATTACGCTCAACAACCATAATTATGCAAAAAAGTGCCATTAAGTTCAGATAGTGTTACTTAAGAAAAATAAAAGTATGCATAGAACTAATATTAAGTACAATGACAAGTACTCAACACACACCTCCCACATGCATAATTATCACTTAATTAATAAATGACTAAAATATTTGAAACTCTTATATTATGCTTCAACAAATGATACCCAAAATCCATCATGTACAATGCTTTCATACAGGGGTATTTAGACTTGTTTTTCTCGAACCAAGTATTTATAACATAAATGATAGGAGCAATTGGCCAATGAACTCTCTGTGAACTGAGAGTCATGGTGGTATATTAACTAGTGTCTCCCAAGGAATAGGCCTTTGCGCCCAATATATAGTCATTATATGCTAGATCTTTGTTATCATGTGTCTATCTCCTTGTGGGTTGGTGCAAAAACCTTGATGGATAAGGTATGGGTGACCCTTGAGAATTGATCTTTAACCATCTCCTACTTGCCATGCGCTCCCCAAGACTTTCATTGTTATTTTGAGTCCTATGCCCTTGGGTTCCTCATGGTTAATTATCATCTTTGACTGGGTCCTCTCGTGTTAGTGCCTCTGTGCCCTTGTCCTTTTATGCCCCACTAGTTCCACGCCACATTGTTTTTGCACTAGTCTAGTTATGTGCTATAGTCCTTCTGTGTTATGTTCATTTCGCATCATGCCAGTTCCATGCCAAAATATCAAAACACTTAGCCAAAATTTGGGGTCCAAAATCACCCCACACTATGCTCTTAGTCCATCCTAGACTAAGTCTCAGTGGTGACCTCCACCAAAAATTTAGGCCCCATCTGCTCCAACTGCTTCTTAACATTATCCTAATGTGATAATGTGTCAAGTATCTTTGTAGTTATTTCTTCAATGGGCACTTTAGACTTCTTCATCTCCTCAAGTTGTTTAAAAATCTTGTTGGCATTTTTGACCAAATCTTCCAAGGATGTGTTGGGATCCTTATGGACTTCTTCCAATGTTGAGACTTCACTAATAACCTATCCTTGGAGGGTTGTAAAACAGGCATTCAATTGTTGTCGATGTGCATTTATTTTCTCCTTCATTATTTCCACATCCTTGAATGCTTTTATGCTTGGTGTGATCCCTTATTAATAGGGTAGCATCAATCATTTATTGCCTTTGGGATTCCTCTACATGGAGTCAAGCCTCCAAGATTTAATTTGGTCATGCTAGTCATTCAAAAATCCCTTCTCAAATGGGGATGACTTCCCTATCTATTTTGAGTGTGCACTTGCATACTTAGACTACCTCAGTGAATTACTCTGCTAGTACTAGTGCCTCATTCCTTGGTATGGGCTACTTTTTGCAATGCTTCAAAATGAGACTTACTAATGTCTCTAGTTTATTTATGGCATCCCTATCTAGAGGCACGCCATCCACTAAAGTTGGATCTTGGCCCAAAATTGTCTTATAGAAATTCAAGGTTTTTTAAATTGGCCTCAGTGGCCTCCTTTACTTACTGCTTCAAAGCAGCCACTTCTTTTGTGAGTGCCTTTCAAGTGGCAACTTCCTTCTCATACATACCCACCACTTGGGCATGTTTCTTCTCTGTGTCACACACATCAAAGTCTGATAATATATTTTAGGATGTGAATTCAAAAGCCAATTTTAAAAATACAACATGGGCTTGTAGAGGGGTGATCTTTTGGGGATAAACCCATAGTGGTTTTGGTAGCATTGGAGCATCATACCTAAGAGGAGGCTATGTTGAGGGAGCTCAAAATGGCATTCCTCATTATACATGTCCAAAATGAAGGACATCTACCACCTTATGTCTAAGGTTGCATCTTGGAGAAGGAAATGTGGTCATAATTATAGTATCTTATCAGGGATACCCATTTGATACTAGATGCATAGATTGGTGGATGCATTAATGGTAGGTTCTTCCTTAGACCTAGTCAACTCCTTCCCTTTATTCAGGACATGTTCTAATATTTTCACCTCTGTATTGGTAGCTAAGGAAGTACTACCAATATCCATTTTGCTCATCTATTGATCATCAACATCCCCCTCTTCGCCATATAGACCCCCAATATCTAATGGTGAGTCTTCAAAGGTGGCCTCTTCCTCATGCATTGGGGAGGGTGTCTTCTCAAAATTAGTATATGACTCTTCCTTCTAGACTGTAGGTTCTTCTTGTTCTTGCTCTTTCTCTAAGATTTGCTGAGGTACAACTCTTGATGACAAAAATGCCTATGAAGTCTAAAGAGGTGAAAGCAGGGGTGGAGGAATGTGCAGGGGAGAAGGTGGAGGTGGAGAGACCTATAGACATGGAATTTTGGGTGGATAAGTTCAAGGAGGAGAAGGTTAGGGAAGTGAATATTGGGGAGGAGAAGGTCGAGGTGGAGAAGGGAGGGAAGGAAAAGGTCTAGGTGGAAAAGGGCTAGGATGCGGTGCTTGGATAGTCCTCTACCATTTGGAGGAACCTAACATGAACTAGTGCTGACATCATGCCCAACCCACTTCTTCTTCATCATAGGAGGTATTGGTGGGAGCTTTTCCCATGTGTGTTATGTGCCCTTTCAACTCTTATGCCTGGGATGTAACATGTAGAATATATTATGTACCTGTTCTCCCACTAGTATTGGTTTGACCTTGATATATGTTTGGTCAGTCTTCTTCTTCTCCCTATAGGCTTTCTTTCCTGGATAAACACACATCTTTCAGAGAGTGTGAATCTCCAAGTCAATTTTATCTACATCCAAGATAATAGGTTATGCATCATAAATGTGGTTCACTAAGTTGATGAAGTATCATACCAGAAAGGCATATGGTAGCTTCAGCCACACAAAGAATTCTCTCAAAGGGACCATCTTGATGCAAGCTATGGAGAAGTGTTTCTTCATAGTGAACTGAGCTTACTCACCAACCAAGGTGGGAAAATCTTTCAAAATGTGCCATTCATTCTTGAATGCCTCCTTCATCCCATCAAACCAAGACTTCATTTTTATTTTATATGTGGGAGTGATGTGCCCTAGGTATGTGAATGCCTTATATAACTCAGTAGGGGACTTGTTCTCAGGTAGGTATGCCCACTTCAGTGCTCCCATGGTGTAATCTAGTACATTGATCTCATCAAATACCATTAAAAGTAAAAATTCTCCCCATGGAAACCTATGATTGGGTATTTGATAGGTCTTCTCTAAATCTTCAATGATCTTGTGGCTAAAGTACATAGCTTAATTATACTTCAATCCCTTAGTAACTTGGTGGGTGATGTAAAGGTGGGCCATATCTACCTCTTTCCAATGATCAGTGTCATCGATCTTGGTCATTATAATGCACGTTATAACCTGGAGGGTAGGATCCTGCAGGTTCTTGATATGTATGGTGTCACCATACTTTTGATACATCAGTGTTGTGGTAATATTTTGGATCTCATCAATGTCCCCCAAGTCATACACTATATCCAATCCAAAACACTCCAGCCCTGACACCTTATTTATCCTCTTGGGTGTGATCTTCATGTTGTGCCTAATGAAGTAAAGGTAGTCCTAATGAACATGCAAGATTAGGAACTTGATTGCCTTCATGGGTTTTCGAAAGTAAGGTAGATTGAATAATTGAAACAACCCCATAATGTCCAAAGCATTGATGATCCAGGAGGATCTAAGTATGTTCATTTTATGGTGAAACATTTATTAAGTATTTCTTAGGAGTGCCCCTTGCCCTTTTGGGTATAACTTTCTCATACGGTATCGGATTTTAGAACCGTCTAAACCGATGGAAAGTAGATTTAGAATGCATTATAAAAGCCAACCAATGTTGTCATAGGCTCGTTGGTTGATGTTTTTGTGATTCAAAGCCATTTTGACCTCGAAAATGTGAAAACAAAATGCACTTACTATTTTTAGAAAAATAAAATGTTAATAACTTACAAACCGTAAGTAATTTTTAGGGACTCTAGTGGAGACTTAAGATGTATTTTCCATTCTAAATGTGTTCAGCCCCTTTCGAGCACTACTTACTATTTTTAGTAAGTAGGGGATTTTAGCTACCCTAACCCTAATTAGAGTAGGGAAAATGTCTCTATTGTATTATAAGTGTATGTACACCTTTGTATTCAGATATCAATTGAATAGAGAAGCACAGAGTTATAATTTAGCCATATCTCTATATTTGTGTTCTTTGCATGAATGTGCATGTTTAATTTTTTTGCATTAATTCAAGAATCTGAGTATGGGATAGTTAGAAGGAAGTGATTTATTCTCTATAAAATTAAATCAAGTGGTATCAGAGTGGATTATCTGGCGTATGGTAACCACCCATAGCTGTCACCAAGATATAGGGGAACCATTATAATAGCATCTAGAAGTGAATCGAAGGATCACAATCAAGATGGATCCTAATCCAAAAAGCTAGAGGATCAAAGTGCACTTTGAAAGTATGGAGCAAAATTTAAAAACCCTGACCCAGATCGTGACTCAATAGAACCAACTGTGGGACACGAGGATGAGACAACTCAAGGCTCCCTTGTTGCCCTCGTAGGTTGGAAAAAGTAAAGAAGGAGATAGTGAGATTGATGGGTCTGAGGTAGAGAAGGAAGAGGAAACGACATCCAAGGGACAATCTAAATGTAAGAAAAAATTGCACTTGCTTCCTTTTAAAGTAGAAGCTTGATTAGACATTCTAGTGTATGATGGGTCAATGAATGCTAAAAAGTTGGATCATTAGATAGATCAATTAGAGACATATATTACCATCTATGGTTATTTAAATGCTCAGAAGGTATCATTTACCTGCTTAATGTTGTCAAATCATGCCTTGACTTGGTGGAATGGATATATGAAGAGTCATGATGTTTTTGGGTTGACATGAAAGAAGTTTAAAACCCTACTAAAAAAATAGTTCTACCCGATTGGCCATGAGGAGGAATAGTGGATTAAGTGGTAGTATCTACACCAAGGAAAAGGGTAGACTATCCAAGACTACACCACTAAGTTCCAGAATCAGGCTATTATTTTGGGGACCTATGTATAAGATCATGATGTGCTCATGTAATATATGGGGGGTCTCCATTGGTATATCAGGTGGGACATGAAGTTATTCAAGGTTGAGTCTATTAATGAAGCTAGTCGAAAATATATGGCCATCGAGGGGAAGAACAAGAAAACATTTCAAGAGAAAAAGGGAGAATATTCTAAAATGGATTAGAAGATAAGAAGGGTTCTGACAAAAAGGGGGAGAAAGGAAAGAAGCACACCAACATGGCCCAGGAGAAGAATTTCTATGGACCCTATAATATTTTAGGGCATACTGAGGATAAGTGTTGGAAGCTGCATCCTGAATTTCACTCAAAAAATAGAAAAAAGAATGACAAATTAGAAAACAAAAAGGGTAACAATAAGACATTGCTGACAGAAGTAGAAGATCTCAAGGAATTAGATGAGGTTAATGAAAACTTCGCACTCATGACTAGAAATCAATTTGCATAGGCTGAGATTGAGGAAAGGGAGGAACTCTTTCACTTGAAAGTTCAAGTGAAGAAGAGTATCATAAGTGTGATTATTGATAGTGGTAGTCAGAAGAACCTAATCTCAGAATCTCTTATGCAAAAATTATAGTTAGAAACCACCTCGTATCTGCACCCATATCCCTTGGGTTGGATACTTAAAGAGGTAGAAATGAAAATCACTAAGCAATGTACTTTTAAATTTTCCATTTTTGATAAGTTCATAGATGAGGTAACTTGTGATGTAGTACCTTTGGATGTCTGTCAAGTTGTTATTGGTATCCCATATTTGTGGGATAGGGATGTTATTCATTATCAAAGGTTGAGGAAGTACAAGATTGTAAAGGATGGGAAAGAATATATTGTGAATGCTACTCAATACAAAGAGAATATTTCATTAATTTAGGTGCATAGGCGAAGAGAAAGATCAATGCATGTGGAAAATTTGTCTTGTTGATGCTGAGATCCAAAGATCAACAACAAGATGAGGTTGAATCTTTTGGAAATGTTTGACACCCAAAACAATAACAACAGATCAAACAATTAATGGGTAAGTATGAACTAATTTATTAAGGAAGTAAAAGGGATGCCACCAAAGCATGAAATAGAGTATGAGATCCAAATCATAGGAGATTCCCCCTTGCCAAACTTGGATCTCTACCAAAAATCTATAACTGAGAATGAAGAGATAAAGAGACAGATCCAAGAACTTCTAGATCAAGGAGTGATAAGACCCAGTTATTCACCTTGTGGGTCTTGGGTCATATTAGTGCCTAAAAAGGATGGTGGGTGGAGAATGTGGATCAACTATCAGGCACTGAACAAAATCATAGTGAAAAATAAATACCCATACTAAGAATTGATGATCTACTAGACCAGTTGTGACATGCTCAATGTTTCACCAAGCTAGACTAGAAATTTGGATATCATCAGGTTTGACTTAAAGATGAGGACACCTGGAAGACAACTTTTAAGATAAAGCAAGGACTATTCGAGTGGATGGTGATGCCCTTCGATCTATGTAATGCACCAAAAATATTCATGAGACTGATGAATGAGGTACTCAAACCTTTTCTTGATGATTTTGTTATTGTGTATTTGGATGACATTTTGATTTTTAGTAGAACCTGGGAAGAACACATCCAACACATAGGAAAGGTACTAAACATGCTTCAAGAGCATTAACTGAGGCTCAACCTCAAGAAGTGTGAGTTTGGTAAGAAGTATTTGGTGTACCTTGGGTTCGTGGTTAGTGGAGGAGAGCTCATAATTGATCAAGCAAAGATTTAGGCCATTTTGTATTGGCCTAGACTGAGGACTATGTCAAAGGTACAAAGTTTCATGGGTACCTATCAATATGTTAGTAAGTTTATCAGACATTTTTCACAAATAGAAGCCCCTCTTCATGCTTTAACAAAGTTTGATAGGAAATTTAATTGGACAAGTAAGCAAGAGGATACATTTCAGCTACTGAAGAGGAAGATTTATGAAGCACCTTTTTTGGATCTACCAAACCTGTAATGTTCATTTGAAATCAACTCAGATGCATCTAGATACGCTATGGGAGTTGTATTATTTCAAGATGGAAAACCTATAGCATATCATTCAGAGATGTTCAGCGGACCAGTAATGAACTATCCTACCTATGATAAGGAGATGTATGCCCTGCATCAATCAATCAAGCATTGGAGACCATACTTGCTAGGTAAGGAGGCAATTGTTCATACTAACGATAAGCCTTTACAATTTTTACAGACTCAATCAAAGTTATAGTAAGCTAGGCACATGAAGTGGATGTCATATCTACAACAGTTTAATCTAGTAATTAAATATAAGAAGGGGTCTACAAATAAGGTTGCAAACATGCTTTGTAGATCACCTAAGCTAGTAGTGTTGAGTTTGTTAGTAGCAATGCAGATTCATCCCCTATGCCATGATGAGTACAAGGAGATATATGTAATAATTGAAGACTTCCAGCAAGAGTTGGAGAAGTTATAGAAGGGGAAATTGACTGAGTATCAGCTACAAAATGGATTATTGTACAAATAAGAGAAATTATGTGCACCCAGACAAGCAGACAAAATAGGATGGATTAGAGAAGCACACACTTCTAAATTAGTAGTGCACTTTGGAGTGGAGAAGACATTAATGAACCTGAGGAGGTACGTTCATTGGCCAAATATGCAACATGATGTTGCTTGTTTCATAAATGGGTGTGTATTGTGTAACACATCCAAACCTTCAAATAGGAAATTGGGATTGTATACACCAGTACTAGTACTTAGTCGACCATGGGAAAGTATATCCATGGACTTTTTGGGGGGATTGCAAAGGACTCAAAGTGGTCATGATTATTTGTTTGTGATTGTTGATAGATTCAGCAAAATGGTAATTCTAATTCCTTGTAAGAAAATAGTTATTGGGGAAGAGTCAGCCAAGTTATTCTTTCAGCATGTCTGGAAGTATTTTGGTTTACCTTCTTCTATTATTTTTGATAGAGATAGTAGATTTCTAAGTTATTTCTAGAAGTCACTATGGGGAATGATCGATACCAAACTGAAGAGAAGCATGACCTTCCATCCAAAGACTAATGGTTAAATAAAAGTCATAAATTGCACCTTGGTACATCTCTTAAGGGGTTATAATTCCAAGCATCCAAAAACTTGGAATAAATCACTAGCCTACCTATAATTTGCCTATAATAGGATTGTACACAGTTCCACACAAAAATCTCCATTTAAAATTTGTTTAGGCTACCTGCCTCAAAGACCCTTTGATCTAGAAATTAAAGTGAGTGCCAAGACATATACAAGGAAAGATGAAGAGGAACAAGCCAAAGCACGGAGGTTTCTAGAAAGGATTCAGACAGTGCATCAAGAAGTGCAGACACAATTACACAAGTCCCAATAGAAGTATAAAGACAAGCATGACCAACATAGATTCAAATGCTCCTTTCACAAAGGTGACATGGTTTGGTTACAATTGAGTAAGGAGCAGCTGAAAGCTGAAGGTAAAAAGATAAATCCCATTTGATATGTCCCTTTTCAAAATTTAAAGAAAATAGGTGAGAATGCCTTTCAGTTAGATTTGCCCCCTTATATGACAATGTATTCAGTCATTAATGCTGAGAATCTGAAGTTGTTTGAGCAATGTATGTTAGATGAAGACCAAGATCACACCCCAATGTTACCTTCAGTAGATGATCTATGGGTGGAAAATGAGGAGCCACTGGAGGAAGACTGCATCCTGGAACAAAAGGTGACAGAAACTTGATAAGGCCAAACTGAGTCATTACGGGTAGGCAGAAAGGGTCAAGTACCCAACAAGGCAAAATGGTATAGCAAGGAAAAAGGGGAGAAAGAGTTTCCCCACCTTCAATTCTAAAGCTCTATCAGGAGATGAAGCTCTCCAAAATGGGGGAGCTTTGATCCAGGATGATCTAAGTATGTTCATTTTATGGGGAAACATTTATTAAGTATTTTCTTAGGAGTGCCCCCAACCCTTTTGGGTATAACTTTCTCATACGGTATCAGATTTTAGAACCATCTAAATCGATGGAAAGTAGATTCAAAATGCATTATAAAAGCCAACCAACATTATCATAGGCTCATTGGTACATTTTTTTGATTCAAATAAATTTTGACCCCAAAAATGTGAAAACAAAATGCACTTACTATTTTTAGAAAATAAAATATTAATAACTTACGAACCGTAAGCAATTTTCAGGGACTCCAGTGGAGACTAAGGACGTATTTCCATTCTAAATGTGATCAAACCCTTTTGGGCCCACTTACTATTTTTAGTAAGTAGGGGTTTTTGGCTACCCTAATCCTAATTAGGGTAGGGAAAACGTCTCTATTGTATTATAAGTGTATGTACATCTTTATATTCAGATATCAATTAAACAGAGAAGCACATAGTCATAATTTATTCATCTCTCTATATTTGTGTTCTTTGCATGAATGTGTATGTTTAAAATGTATGCATTAATTCAAGAATCCGAGTATGGGATAGTTGGAAGGAAGTGATTTCTTCTCTCTAAAATCAGATCAATTGAATATTTTGAGGTCATACACCAACTGGTTCTTGGTATTCTGGTACTCAATCCAGTAGTCATTTTACAACTCAACCTCATTCCTAGGTTGATGATGGTTGTAATAAAAATTTGTGCAAGTGGGTACATTTGAGACCCAATTCTCTGCATGTAACACCGTATTTGGGTACTGCATTTCTTCAATCATCAATGGTAGTGGTAGAGATGATTGTCTTCTTTGCCTAACATGCCATACTAGCCTTTTCTCTTTCTGCATGTTGTACCTATTCTTTAAGTATTTCTTCTCTAACGAATACTACTTCTCCTCCAAGTGCTTCCTCTTCCTCTAGTATCACTGATAACGAATCAGTCTTTAAGGCCTTCTTCTTAGACCATATCATCCTCTGAGGAGCCTGAAGGTTGAGGCACAATCATCCAATGTTCCCAAAGGAATACTTCATTTCTATATCGGTAAATTCAGATTTTTGTGCTTTGTTGCCCTCTAATGGTAGACATTTTACACTTGTAACCTATAACTATTGTTTTCCCTATCATGGTCATGTCTTGGAGTTAGCCCTGTGTTTTATTTGTGTAGATTGATGCTTGACCAAATACCTATTTATAGACTTGTGATGCTCATTTACTCACTCTTTTGAATACTCTAAATTTCTTTAGAATCTAACTTTATATGCCAAATTAAACAGTGTGTTCTTGCTCAAGCGCTTATAGGTTGTTCAGTAAGCCCATAGTACCATAGATACTCTATCATTCCAATCAGTTTGGCCAATATTATAAAAAAAAGTTAGTTTTGTGCCTAAGATTTTATTGAAGACCTCAATAGTTCCATTGGCTTGTGGATGATATGGTGTTGTTTTGTGATGAACAATCATGAACTCTGCAAGTAGGATGTGAATAATTTCATTTAAGAAATGGGTGATGCAATTACTATTAAAACTTATCAGGCATCCAAATCGAGTTATGATATGCTCCCAAATGAAGCACGTAGCAATAGCAAAAGTACAATCTCTCATTGACACAACTTCAACCCAGTGCATAAGATAATCGGTGGCTATGATGATATATCAAGAACCTATTCATCATCCAACTAGAGTGATGGGGCCAATAAAATCAATGGCCTATTTTTAAAATGGTTATTGAGAGAGAATTGGATGTAAAGGAATGGCATGCTGGTGATTAGGTTTCCTACGCACTGATAAATGTCATGCTTCTGAACATATAACTTATCATCTTGAGAAAAGGTAGGCCACTATAATCCAAGCAATAGAAACTTACGCACGATAACCTCTCCAGCATAGTGTCCACCTACAATACCTTCATGAAATTTTTAGAGTACATTGGAGTGCTCATGTTTCATGACACATCACTGAATAATTTTGACTCGACCAAGCTTGTAAAGGTCCCCTCCTATGAGCTGAAAGGGTGCATCATGAATCATAAGTTATTTCTTGGCTTGTAGAGTTAAACAGCTGGGTATTGATCTAGTGCTTAAAAAGTCTAAAATATCTTCCAACTCCTCTAGTACACAAGTAACACAGAAGAGTTGAACATCATGCAAGTCATCTTCAATGGTATGCGATGGTTCTTCAAAATCAATTCATGAAAGGTGATCAGGGCCACAATTTATTTTTCTAGGTTGAACCATGATAGAAAATTGAAATTCTTGGAATAACACTATCCATTGACATATTTATCCATGAGGCACAATTTTATTTACTATATAATTTAAGGCTTCATAATCTATGTAGAATACAAAAGGTGTTTCTAATAAGTATTATCAAAAAAATTGTAGAACATAGACCATTGACAGTGTTTCATGCTCCGTAGTGGTGTAATTCTGCTCAGCTGGAGTAAGTTTCCTACTAGCAAAGTAGATCAGGTGATCAAGGTGACCTTCACCTAGTTGTGTAAGGATTGCACCAACTGCCATCCCCGAAGCATCAACATGGAATGGAATAGTTTTGTCTAATTAGGGAAATGGAGGATCAAAGCGGTAACCAGTTTGTCCTTTAAAGCTTTAAAAGCTTCTTGGCAGGAGCAAGTCCAGATGAATTGATCGTTATGCTTTAAGATTTCCTCCAAAGACATGATAATCTTTGCATATCCATGAATGACTTTATTATAATAACCTGTATGTCCTAGAAAGGAATGAATGTCATGTTGAGACTTGGGTGCTGGAAGGTGAATAATGATAGATACTTTTATTGGGTTTACCAAAATTCCATCCTTACAAATAATATGTCCTAGAAGAACACTAAAAGGTGTATAAAATTGACACTTATTTAGATTTAATGATATTTGTAAGACTCAGCAGTGCTCAAGCATGAGCCGTAAATTCAAGCAATGGTCTTTGACCAAGCCATAGACTGTCCAATCATCCAAATAGACTCGAAGAAACATATGGATGAAATCTTTAAAGGCTTCAACAGTTATACTTGAGAACACAACTGGTGCATTCTTCAACACAAAGGGCATGATAGTATATGTGAAATATCCCCATTCAACAGCAAACGTCATCTTTGGTTGATCCTCCTCAGCTATCTAGACCTAATGGTACCTTGAAAATCCATTTGTGAAAGTATAGAATTCACACCCAACAACGCCTTCAAGTATTTCCTCTATGAATGGTGTTAGGAAGGGATCGATGACATAAGAAACATTAACTACTCGATAATCAATGTAAATTTGAATGCATCCATATTTATTTATACTTATCACCATGGGACTGACCCATTTAGATTCATCAATTGGGGTGTTTACTCCAACGTGCAACATACTATAAATTTCTTCCTTTATGTGTGTTCATAAATTAGGATTCATTATATGGCCTTTTCCTAACTGGTTGAGCACTGCCAACTAGTTTAATATGCATCTTACCTAGGGATGGATGGACTCCTTTCATCTCATTGTAGCTTCTTATAAAGACATCTTGGTATTCTTTTAACAACTCAAATATCTTTGAAATTTTAGTGTCAATCTAATAATTACCTATAGTGGCTAATTTTGGTTCTTGCTCTGTGCCAATGTTACGTTAAACAGTTTGAATTAGCTCAAAGTAAGGGTGGTCTACATTAGGACCAATATCACAAACAACTCATGTGCCATAGTCCATAGAAACATCCAAATTATTTGATAAAGGTTCAAGTGGGTTAGATCCTTCACCTTTTTTCTACCTAAAGTACTAGATTTTGTTTCCCTTGGTGTATCTCTTCACGTTGGTCCTAATCAAAGATTCTAAGGCAGGATCAAATTGTGAAAATGGTTCATTAAAGAGAACTAAACCTTCTTTTGGGACATTATGGATATATTTTAGTCAATATTCAATAGGACTAGGGTCACCAATAACTACTTTGTGCATGGCCTAGAGAATGAGGCACAAATCCATCATTGGAGAAGAATAAGACAGTACCAAATTCATGTTTCTTTCAATAGATGCCAAAATTGGGTACCCACATGTCATTCTTCATAAACATATCATGTCCGTGCCTAGGTTCATAAATTTCCATAGCATGCATGTACCCACAAGTACTCTGGTAAGTAAGACTCTTCATCTCTCCATATTGACTCATAAGCCTCTATATGGGGTTCATGTGCTTATACTCTGCTATAGTTGATTATTCCCTTGACACATTTATCATGATGGAACTGGTGATGCAAGGTAGAGCATACTTGATCCCATTTAAGAAGTCACTCATTATGGGTTCACCACCATCTTATAGTCGTACCATCAAAGAGGTGAACCAAGGATCGTATACGATCATTGTCAGAGTTATAGAAGTCTTCAAAGCACTGGATAAAGTCACATACTTCTATTTATTTGTGAAACTAAGGGGATTCAACAAGTCATTCTAAAGGTGCATCTATTATTGTTCCCCTCATGAATTGGCCAGTAAGAAGGTGAATGAACCTATGATGCTTATGATATTAGCGTGGAATGGTCTCTCGACTACCAATGACACTACACACTCTTCCAGTGAGGTCATAGTCACTGTGCACCTAATAATTACAAGAATTATTTGTAGTATCAAAAAGGGACTGAGTGTCCATCCATCAGAGGATGCCATTAGGAGTAGGGACATTTTTCTCACCATATAGGGTAGTGACATTATAGATATGGTTAATATCTTCCTCCACATTAATAGGTTCACGTATGGGGCCCCATATGTTTGATCTATGGGAATAACAATGCATTGATCAACACTATCAAAAGTAATGTAGCACTTTTTGAAACTTAAGTTTGCATTATTTTCATAACACCATGGTCACCCCAATAAAGATAGAAAATCATCTACCTCAGCTAACTCGAGAACTTCAAAATTAACTTTGAAAGGTACCCTAAGTATATCAACCATTACATCCCTGAGGACACCAATTAGTAGAGCTTGAGTTTTATTATCCATAAATAACATGTGCAATAAAGGTTGTAGTGTTGGACTAGCCATTTTTTTCCATGCATCCTTAGTAAGGATGTTAACTTCAGTGCCATTGTCAACCAAGATGTCCCAAATTACCCAACCATCGATGGTAATATTCATTAGTATTTCTTTGTCCTCGAGAGGGCTAGGAGGAATAGGGGTATCTTGACACCGACCATGATTTAAATGGTGATCCTCAGTATACCGAGTCAATTAAGGTTGAGTGTTAGTTGGTGCTTGTACCTGATTCTTAAGCCAAATGCTTAGTTATGAGACAATATCTTCATCCAACATACATTTGCAAAGCTCTTGAAAATCATCTTATGCCACGTTTTGAGGCTCTATTACCTTCTGAATATTAGCAAATTGCATTGCTTCCTTGTCCTTAAGGAATTCAATTTCTCTTTGTAGTTCTCAAAGTAGAATCATAGTGTCCTAGAGCACATCCTTCTGTTGTTGGGCATAAGGATACTTCCTTACTTGAGGCTCTTCACATCATACCTTCTCAATAGGAGTAGATGTAAACTAAGATTTCCATCATTACGTGTAGTGATATTCACTTGTTAAGTTGTTGGGGTGCCTTAATGTGCATACCAATGTGGTTTCTCAATGTGAATCATACCTACCCCTTTTTCATTTCTCTCCTTAATGATAGCTGTGTACAAGTCAGGACATTCTTCTAACCAATGGTCCTTTTTATAAAAAACACACAGGATAAACTAGACAATCTCTTTGATAGTGGTCTGGGGAGCCACGCTTATAACATGTTATTGGTGGGAAATGAACACCTCCTCATCCTTGTCCTCTAACTCAATCATGATAGCCATCATTATCCTGATTGTTGGACACATAGGTTTGGCACACACTGTGTGCATGTGCTTTATAGACATCATTAATCAGTTGATAATCATTTGTGTCATGGGTGTAGGCATCATATATTTTATAAAAGTCAGATACCTTAGGATGTATGGCTCACTGCAAAAGAGGATAGGAGCATACATTGTACTCTTCATGGTAGATTTCACATGATTGTTTTAGTACAGTGTGAATGTTTTTGCACGGGTAGTTGCTTCAGTTATATCCTTCAGACTTGTAATCAGTGTACCAAAGACCATTACGTGTATCATACACATTGTTTGTAGTTAGTTTTTCATGTTATGATGCTATTGAAGCTATTTGGGATTCCATTAAGGGACTAAGTCCAGTGTTAATACTACCATCAGCTTTAGCATGGAGGGCAGCTTTCAAAGCTTCGTGCAGGCTAGTAAAGGTCTTCTAGGATAGTGTTCATTGAAAGGGAAGTAACAATCCTCCCATGAACCACTGTGCATGCTGAGTATCATTGATTTCAAAGGAAGCCATGCACACCACACTGACCAAGATCATACATACATGAAGAACCCTTCTGATTCTCCAAACCAACACCCACACTTGGTACTGTGGCACTAGGAGGAACACACCATTGCTCTCCTCTCTCTGAAGGAGCTTATTTTGCTCTCTTACTCTCTAGCACTAATTTACAATACAACCCATGAGTCTATTATATAGATCTCATGCTTACAATAATTAGACTATCTTAATTACAATAATTAGACATGCAACTCAAGACTATAATTAGCCTTTAACATGCAAACTAACAGTCCAAAAATAGACTCTCTGAAATCTGCATGTAAATTGCATGTTCACACACAGGTTGTCGACGCTGACTCCTCCATGACCGATGTCAGCCAACTCATAACCAACGTCAGTTACTTTTGCACTGCTATCTGACCGATGTCGGTTGATCAAACTGATGTCAGTTGCCCTGCAACTCGTTCTGTAACTCTCCACAACCTCTGTAACCTCTGTAACTCCTCCTGTTTGCATCCTAGTGAATCTTTTAGCTCCACAACCTAACAGTCTCCCACTTGGAGATAAATAGCTACACCTATACCTGTACCTATACTCTATCTAATTTATTCCCTGGCTTGTATCCCTCTTCAAGCTCAATCTTGAAGACCAACCACCACACACCCTGTGGTGCTACACCTGTCATCCAAGTAACCTGCCACATCTGAACCTATAACTCCATGTAGTGAAGACCTTGACCCTGCATAACATGTTAACCTGCTGCTAGTCCCTCTCAAATACCTGAGAATCTAGTGAACTTCCCTCCAGTACTCCTTCCCTGAATTGGCTCCATACTTTCTGAAAACTCCCACTGCTTGGGAAAACTCAGGCCTAAACTAGACCTCATGTGATTTCGAACCCTGTTCTAAGCTCTACTTGAACTGTCTAGCCCTTGGTGTGCTTACTGATTCTGCATCCTGCATCTTGAACCTCGCCAACACCGTCTTCACATCAGCTCCCACTGGAGACAAAATCTCCATGTTCCTTATGTCAAAGAATTTCGTTGCTCCCAAATTCTTCCTGACATACCTCTGAACTAACCTTACCCTTAGCTCATCAAAACCCTGTATGTACAAACCTGCTAGCAAACCATCCACATACAGTAACAGGATAATGTTGTGACCATCATCCACCTGGTAAGAACAAATACAATAGTTACACTGACATTGACTAAAGCCCTGCTTTGTCGTCCACCTGTCAAAACCTGTACCACTATCCTGCAGCTTCCTCAAGACCATATGACTTGGCCTTCTGTCTCACGTATCCATCCACTCTCTTCTTTAACTTGGGAATCCATCCGTCTCTCAGTGCTTTCTTCCAGCTGACAACTCTACCAACAAACACCTGTTTGGTTCTTCTTGAAGGACTCACACTCTTCATCCATGCCAAGCTCCCACTATTTCTGGATTCTACCTGCATTGCCTCTTCACATCTTCCTGGTTCTCGACCATCAATAAGCAATATAAAGAAGGTGAACAACGAATATGAGGTTCACTTACCCTTTTTGACCTCCATATGGGCGTTTGAGACTTGTTGACATCTTGTTGTCCTCCCAACATCTGTTCTAGTGACCGATCTCAGCCATCTCCCAGTCTGCTCCCGATCGACATCAGTTTCTTGCAACTGACCCTGTCTGCTGACGTCGGTCCCCTAACCGATGCCGATGTACCTATTGTCGATGTTGGTCACTATATGACCGACGTCGATGCTTGTTTGTTCGACGTCGATTCCTCTTGATCGACACTGGTATCTGTGTTTGCCTGTGAGTGATGACTTTTTACCCACGAGCTCCTTTTGGGTCAAAACCCTATTCAAATTAACACAGCCCTGCTTAGAATAATTCAGTCCCCTCAGCTGATCTCTGTCCGTCATCTCCTCCATGAACACCAAGGCTTTCTAGTTCTTAAGTTTGTCAAAGATATATGTCTTTCGCTTAAGAACATGCATTCCCCTCCTACATATGTAACCAAGCCTATAAAGCCACATCTCTGTAACAGAAGGTGAATCAGTAATATAAGTAGATAGATAAAAGATACCTACTTTCTTACCACCGTCTAATTCAAGTGCATCCGTTGTGAGAGTTACTGTGCATCTCCCATCACCCAACTTTCTTGAAGAAATTAGACTCATCTCCAAGACTGGTACCTGCATGACCTTTTTCAACACCTGTGTGTTACCCGTCTGCAATTTTAGCTTCACTTCCCCTTCGTCAATAATCTGACAAGGCTTACCAACCCCTAAATAAATCTCTCCAAAGTCTCCAAAGACATACCCATGAAAAGATGCTCTATTTTGGGTTGCATGGAAAGAGGCAAAAGAATCTGTAAACCAAGATTCTACTTTATCCAGAGCAACCTGTGCAACATCACCTGCAACATCTGCTTCTACACACTGATCTTCTACCGACCAACAATCTTCTTTTCCCTGCTCTTTCTTTCCATCACTCAAACCATTTGTGTTATTCAGTTTCTCCATTCGTAGCTTACTTTCTTCTACCATTGCTATACTCCCACTCAATCTGAAACCCCTGAGAGTGACCTGTAATCAACAAACACTAACCAAATTTGAACCACCTGTTAGTCAACCCAACCAAAAGCTTTGATACCACTTGTCAAGATCTTGCTCCACCAATTAGAGCACATATGATTACCTCTTGTATTAGTAACTAAACACGGAATTTAACCAGAATGATAAGTAACTAGAAATATGAAACACCATAGGATTTGAGAGACAATACACAATTGTATTAATAATCACTCAAAATAAAATACAATAAAGAAGATGCCACTTCTTCTTTCACCTCAAAGGCTTTCCACACCTCAAGACCTTCTTCCCTCTCTCTCACGGTCCCAACAATCAACTCCAATATAGAATTTATGTTCACCTCCACCAGTCAGAAACAATGCTGCCAGTACACTAAGTACACAACCTTACTCCAAGTAGATCTCCTGCTCTCTGCTGCTACCTGCAAATCACTAGACCTTACTCACCATTGTAGATCTCCAAAAGAAGCCATGCACACCTATTGACCAAGATCATACATACACGAAGAACCCTTCTGATTCTCCAAACCAGCACCCACACTTGGTACTGTGGCACTAGGAGGAACACACCATTGCTCTCCTCTCTCTGAAGGAGCTTATTTTGCTCTCTTACTCTCTACCACTGATTTACAATACAGCCCATGAGTCTATTATATAGATCTCATGCTTACAATAATTTGACTATCTTAATTACAATAATTAGACACGCAACTCAAGATTATAATTAGCCTTTAACATGCAAACTAACAGTCCAAAAATAGACTCTCCGAAATCTGCATGCAAACTGCATGTTCACACATAGGTTGCTAACCTCTGTAACTCCTCCTATTTGCATCCTGGTGAAGCTTTTAGCTCCACAACCTAACACAACACCCATGGCATGGGGCACGGTAGTTAGTTGATTATTAAGATTTAGGTCTATACTCTATCCACTCTAAATTCTAGATCCTCCAAGCATTCCTAGTTGAGCCATGAAGTTACCTTAAAGAGGGAAAGAAAGTGTTAATTTTGTATAAGTTACAATTGGCTCAGCTATAATATCCCTTATAGGATCGGTTTTTGATTCCACACTATTTGTATCCCAATTATGTATACATAATTCATCTGATTCAAAAACATGAGCGTGCACTATGGTTGGGGAACTTGATTGTTTTGAACTTGGTTCTTCAGTTTATGCTCTCCAGCTTGTTTCTCCTTCATATGATAAAAGTGGCATGGGGTACGGGTCAAAAGTGATGGGGTCCTCTTTGTGTGTTTTCACTTCCCTGCAGATCCTAACAACACTTCCTAAGTTCTCCTGAGTTCTTCTTGTGTTGTTTACTCCTATGGTCCTCAACTGAGCTTCATCATATTTTTGCTTTCTTAATGCCCGTTGATTGGCTACCATTCCAAATCTAAAATCCTTCACCCACTCTTCTCTATCCCCCTTCTAAATGTGTAGTTCATCCAAAGAGGGATTTAGCTATCCATTGGCATAGTTTCAAGCCCACAGTCAATGAAAAACTTCTTTGACTTCTAATGAGAAATGTCTAATATAACATCCATGTGGTTCTCTAAGGAACTAGAACTTGGCTTCTTCGGGACAAAAATAAGTGGTTATAACATACTCTAGAATGTAGCTATTCAATACTCCTCTCCACCAAATGTTAACTACCCATGTCCATGGTGTTCTAAGTCATGCTAAAGCTCTTTATTGTTCTATCATCCAAGACTACCTTCTCCCAAAGTTTCATGATCGACCTTTAGCATAAGTAGATAGCCAAGTATATAAATGAACTAGGATTTCAACAAAGAAAGTTTCGTATATTGCACTACAGAGATTGTGTTCTACCCACTGACATGTGGAAACTCCTAGTTCAAGGTAAGAAACTTCAAAGTTATCCTCAATCCCAATGATCCATTACTCAATACTCTCAAGGGTGATACTCTCAAACATCTTCCATTACTATGAAACAAATGCTATAGGTCCTGGCAACAGAACAAAAATGTTGAGTTTTTGTTCTTAATAATGTTTTGGGTACTAAAGTGTAGCCCAAATGAGCTAGTGTGCTGGCCCTTCATGCAATACTATGGTCTTACACGTTCACCCAAAGCGCGTAGCTAGAGACCAACTCTCATGGGTTATGTTGCACAGAAACATATCAGTCATATTCTTTGGGTTGAGATTTATATTTGATTAACAGTTACATATAAAAAGAGATACACTACTTTGATCCTATATCATTATGCTCAACAACCATAATTATGCAAAAAAGTGCCATTAAGTTCATATAGTGTTACTCAAAAAAAGTAAAAGTATGCATAAAACTCATATTAAGTAAAATGACAAGTACTCAACACACACCTCCCACATGCATCATTATCACTTAATTATAACAGGAACATCATAAATGATTAAAATATTTGGAACTCTTATATTATGTTTCAACAAATGATATCCAAAATCCATCATGTACAACGCTTTCATACAGGGGTATTTATACTTGTTTTTTCTTGAACAAGTATCTACAACATAAATGATAAGAGTAATTGGAAAACAAACTCTCTATGAACTGAGAGTCGTGGTGGTCTATTAACTAGTGTCTCCTAAGGACCCAGGCCTTTGCATCCCCTATATACTCGTTCTATGTTATATCCTTGCTGCCATGTGTCTATCTCCTTGTGGGCCAATGCAAAAAACTCGATGGATAAGGTCTGGGTGACCCTTGAGAATCAATCCTTAACCATCTCCCACTTCTCATGCACTCTCTAAGTCTTTTGCTATTGTTCCAAGTCATATGCCCTCAGGTTCCTCGTGATTAACTCTCCCTTTTGACTAGGTCCTCTCATGCTGGTGTCTTTGTGCCCTTGTCCTTTCATGCCCCGCTGGTTTCGTGCTGTAGTGCTTCTATGCCAATCTAGTTTTGTGCCATAGTCTTTTTGTGCTATGTTCCTTCCTCATCATACCGGTTCCATGCCAAAATATCAAAACACTTAAGCCAAAATTTGGGGTCCAACAAACACAACACTTGCACAGCTTGTAGAGGTGGTAAGCAGTTGGAATTAGCCCTTGTAAGGATAGAGATCAAGTTGGGAGCCCTCTCCTACGGTAGTGACCCCCTTTGAGGGTTTGAAATTATAGTTTTAAGGCAAATTGAGGTGGATTTTGGTGTTTGATCATACACTCTTCCAACTGGTATTTTTAAAATAATTTTAAGCTATATATTTAGTTCAAAAATCCAAATTTTAAGGTATTTTGTATGGCTTTGGTTCTCTTAATTTTTGCAAGGGTTTATGGTAATTGAATATTTAATTTTAATCTATAATAATGTTTGTAGAATTTTGAATTTTTATGTGGTTAAGGTTTGATAGAAAATAAAAATTTACATTTTATTTTAAGGGTTTATCACAAATTCTATAATTGTTTAAATTTGCCCAAAAAGGGACTATTGTCTCTGAATCTTTCACCCTATAAGAGGTTGTTCAAGCCTCTTCAAGATTTGGGTAACATGGGAATACTTCCAAGTGTGTGGGGCCCCTATAGTGGAAGTATACCTCTAGTATTATGAGGGCAGCTCCATAGATATGGCTTGATGTGCTTATGCTACTAAAACTACTTATCATGGGTGGAAAGAGAAAGAAAGATGCATAAAGCAAACCTAGACTAAGAGGTGATGCACCAAGAGTTGGTTCCATTCATACACTTGTAATTTTCCTAATGAATGAAGACAAACAAACTAGCCTCAACACCATTAATGGAGCTCCATAGCATTAGTGTTTCTCATGAAGGCAAAGAACCACTCAACAAATGAAGGCAAGTGAAGGGAAGGTAAAATGACACTACAAAACTCAAACACACTTCAAGATTTATTTGTATCAGCATACACTTCATGAAACTTGTTAGATAAGTCATTTGCAACAACATATTCAAGGATTGCATGAAAACAAGATGAACCTAATCCATACTTGACATTCAAGATAGATCACTTCAACACATAGTGCAAATAGACTTAACCAACAATCAAGTTAAAATTTTGGTAGGGACTTTCCATACCAAGAGTTATAAATTATTGCAAATCCAAAATGCCTTGCATTTATAGAGCTTGGAAGAAGAGAAAGAGAAGAGAAGTTGAAGAGACACAAGGACATATGTCATCAAGGTGAAGACCAGTTAAAAATGCATGAGAGAGAATTATGGGGTGAGAAATATCATATAAATATCTCCAAATGTCATTTTCAATCATCCAATACCTGAAAATGGTCAGAAAACTCCTTTTCTATGCATAGAAAATAGCCACTCATAATTGGCCTTACAAAACTACCTAAACTCTGCACGTGATCAATTTTGATGATGAATATAAGTAATATGGGTTATTAAGAATCCCTCACATGAATTGGGGAGGTTCGTAACCTTTCATATCATTTTGACCATGAATGATCACACTTGGCAGTCTCAGAATAGCCCTTTTCCCTTCACCAATCACACTTGGCATCTAAAAACTCTTCATCTCTGAAATTTGATCCATAAAATAGGATAAATTACATGTGTAAGGAGTTACCATGGAATCATTTACAATAAAATGGCCTTAAAAGGCTCTCCAAATGAAGATTTGCCACTTTCCCCAAGTGTTCACTAGCTGGCTCATTGGACTGGGTGAAAGTGAAGGACTATTTGGGGCACTTATAGGCTGATTTATGAGATTATATGAATTTTTTGAGTTATTTAAAGAGTAAATATTCCACCCAAAGTTAGTTTCATCTCCTAACTCCTCCTGTATCCTATACAACACTCAAAATGATCAAAACAAGCCATGTTTTCATATGATCCATACAATTCCGTACATATATCTTGCATGAGGATGAGACTATAATATTATTATACAACTTTAATTTTTACCTACAAGCCAAAATATCTCATTAGGATGCACTTATATCTTGTTTTCCACCTCTAGGTCTAAAACAAGGTTTAAAGAGGGTTTTAGAGTGGTTTTCGGTCTTAACATTCGTTCATAGCCATTTGACATTGGAAGTATGACATAATGACACTTATGGATTATTGAGGATCCATTACAACTTTATTGAACATCTCCAATTCCCATGCAAAGGTTCATGAAATATATGAGCATTCCAAGATGATTATTCGTGCCATTTAGTGCATTTTGTGAGGGTTTGGGAGCCTCAAAACCAAGAATTGTCATTTTGATGAATTTATTTGAAAAAAAATGGATCATAAACCTTTATATGAACCCAAAAATCATGTTCCCATCCTTATATTATCTCCTCAATATCCGAAAATGAAAACTCACCCTTGTTTGGCACTAGGCCTAGACCTTGCCAATAGGCCTGCTTGCCATTTGAGACCCAAATTGACACTCAAATGGATTCCTTTTACCTATGATGGCTCTAAAACATCTTATGTTCCCCTTAAAACATATTCCAATAAATTTTAAGTCATTTAAAATGCCAAAAATGAATATGATCCTTAGTTGGGCTTTTAGGCCTAAGGATTCCCACTAGGCATGACTGCAACCCTTCATGGTTGGAGCAACATATATGATTAAAGACCTTATATTAAGTTTTAATATGTTTATTTGTGTCCCCTCCAAATTATACAATCGTAAAATTACCCTTGATAGCCTTTTGGTTCAATATTTCATCATTTTTCCCAAAACTGGCACCTTCGTGCACACTAAAAGTGACCCTGTTATGAGACAAAAAAGTGGGTTTTTTCCCTATTTACCTTGGAAAAATAATGATTTTATAGTTATATATATGTAATCATGGTAATTTTTGTTGGGTGAATATTTTGTCGTCAACTAACTGATGACAAAATGGGGATATCAGCCACAGCATAAGGGAGATTTACACCACGAGGAGTGTGGCTTTACCAGATCTAGACGAGGTAAATCTCTCCTCTCATCAAGGGGAGGTTCCCTATCAATATTTACGTGCTATAAGCATATATAATTAATCAAAAAATAACACATGAGGGTGGTATAACGGCATCTACCTCTCTTTTTTCAGAGGTAATGTATGAAGAACAAAAGAGGAAGATCCCTGGTCTAAATCTAACAACACTCCTCTTCTTTCAGGAATGGTATTAAACAGAGAGTGAGAAATCACCTGAAGAACAAAGTCAAAAGAATGCTCACGCAAGCGCAAAGTCTTCCGTAGCTTCTCCACAGCTCCAGAACAAGTACAACCGTAGAGTAAAGTGAAGCACAAAGTCTTCACCTGAAACTACCAAAAGATAAAAGAATCTCAAAGGTAAAAGTAGCACAAAGTCTATTTTCTACCCTCAAGAAGTGCCCTTAGATAATAATAACACACCCACTTGCTTATTAAATCAGATAAACAAGATGTTACCAGGAAAAAGACATAAGAACTATTTCCTAAATAACACAGACAATCTCAACACAAAGTCTGAAATAACCTGCTTCTCATTCATTCAACAGAATATGATTTACAAATTTGAGCACAAAGTCTCAAAAGTTGCTTCAATTTCAGTAGAGTGTTTGCTATTGAATTTTCCAAGATCCTTTACAAATGAGGTCTCCACTATATATAGGGAGAAAATCCTCAAAAACAGAAAATAATAAAATATAAAATATCTTGGTCAAAGATGACTCATCTTTGACTTTTAGATATTTTCCAAAATATTTACATGTAATTACATATTTACAAAATTGCATGTAAAAATGTCCCAAGACAATTACAAAGTGCATTTTGAATAAAGCACGGAAGAACAGCTTCAATTTCATGGTCTTCGACTTCTTCAGAGAAACTTCAGTGATCTGGAAGCACTTTTGTTGAAAAGACGTCGATGAAGAGGGATCCTTCACAGAAACTGCAGCAAGAATCATGATTATGCAATCAGGAGAAGAAAGTAGAAAAACCTATCTCAAAAATGGGCTTAGAGAGACGAAAAATGAAACGAACAAGTTTCGTAGGGGTTGTTCTAAAAATAAGCACAGCTGATTTTGGGAACAATAGCTGGCTCCTGTTGGAGAACTGCCTTCTATTGCAAAAAGTAATTGAAGGGAGTAGAATCCAGAATCTCCAGTGCCTTAGAAGTGTGCCATTGGGCCACGGAGTCAAGCTACTCAAAAATAAAGGCTCCAAAAATGAAAACAAAACAAACAAAATAAAGCAAAAAGACTATACAAATATACATGTGAATTTATTTGGTACTTCAAGAATTGAAGTACTTTGAATGCTGCCCCTCAAGAGGCAGTGACAATGGTGTTCTATCCTGATAAACCAGCAAGAGGCCATTTTCTCCTCAGAATTGATGATGTGTGAATGGAAACCTCCACCAGAAAACCAACTTCCTGTGCCTTCCCTTTGGTTTTCTCCTCTTGCTCCACAACAAGATCTGTCTTTTGACCCGAAAACCATGAATCTTTGTTTTCTTGGTGAAGAGTTCTTTTTTCTGATCATGACGCACAGCAACATGGTTAGCTACCATAATTGGTTGCTCTTTTGGTTCTATCCAGCATCTGATTTGATTGTCCTCATTTGACACATGCCACTGATTGGCACTATCAGGCCCACTTGTCGTTATTTCAGTTGAACCAATTTTCTGGTTGGCAGTCTCAAGGGCTTTAACAGGCTCTTCACGAACCTCTTCTGTGGTCAAAAAATAATTACCCTTGCCTGAGGACTCAAACAAAATCTGAGCCGTAGGAGATGATGTTTGGGTGACCACGTACTTTGCCTCTCTCTCAGGAAGCAACCTTTGCATCACGCCTTTCACAGGAATCTTTGCCTGGGATAAGTCCATGCTCAATTCTCCTCCGACATCCTTGCAAAAGTTTCGTCCAAGTAGAATGCCATATGAAGCTGGGACGTCAGCCACCAGAACTGTCATCTTGATCCTCTTGTCAGGGAATGCTGCAAATGCAAATTGAGCATCTTTGATTTGCCCCAATAGTGGTACTTGTTTGTTCTCCATAGAGAAACATCTCCCAAAAGTTTTAGTCAATGTGAGACCAAGAGATTTTGCCACTTTAGCAGGCATGACGTTGTCAGATGCACCAGAATCGATGATGCAGTTGCTCAACTTTCAACCATTTATTAACAGAGAAACATAGAAAGGTTCTATTTTCCTGGGAGCAACTAGAGGAGTCATGGCAAGATTATTCTGGGTGGATACATTCTTTGGGGGATCATGAGTTACCCTCAAAATTTCTTGTCCTGCAGGGATGGCTGTACCTTTCACACATTCTGCCAACCTGTCCAACTGTTCAGGATGGGCTTGTAGAAATTCAAATTCAGACATTTGAATTTTAGTCTTTTTGGCATGCTCAATTATGTCAAATGTCTGATTTAGACTAGGGACAGAGGATGGGAGTTCACTCTTTTGGTTTTTGGGATGGGGAGGGCTGGTTTGCGAAGTTGAAGTAGAGGATGCAGGGATGCTTGGGGTACGTACCTTTTCAATAATCATCGGGTCCTTTGGTTGGAAGGGTAGAGTGGTTCCCCGCTTGGTAATTGAAACTGCTGGCCGAGGTTGCTCCTCTATCTTCTCTTTATCAGCTTGTCGGGCTGACTGTTTTTGGGACCGGGTGAATACGGCATATGATCCCTCAGTTGCATTCCCTTCACTTCTGGGTTCATCTCGATAATTTAGGTAGCCAATGACGGAGTCTCCAGCTAATTCTTCTTCTTGTTCTTCAAAGAGATTAGCATCATATTGTTGGTCCAACTCAGGTTGGAAAGGGGAAGCATGTTCTATTTCCAGATATCCAACCACTGAGTTGGTTGGAGGGGCTTCAAGGGTGAGGTTCCTTTGTGGGGGAGGAAGATGATTTGGCTGCCCTTGATTCCTAGCAGCATTGCCTTGGTACGCTTGATTCTGAAATGTCCTCCTTGGCATATCCTGATCAGGAGAAGTAGACATAACTTGGGCCATCTGTCTTCTGAGAGCTAGCATTTCATTCGCTAACTTTTGTACCATAGGATTTGTAGTAGCTGTAGAAGAGCTTTCAGCAGATGAGGAGAATCTATTTTTACTTAGGTCTTTTTTGATCTTACCTGCCAAGATAAGATCATCCTCAATCTCAATAGCCAAATTTTGAGCCAATGCTAGATCCATAGGGCCATCTCGCCTCAACAGAAAACTTACTTCAGGGAGCTGCGAGTTGATAAAAAAGCACTTGAGATTTTCCAGTGTAGGCTGAGCCACAGTTGGAATCCGGTTTCTCAACTTGTTGAATTTAGCTATGAAATCCCTCATGGGTTCCTGAGGTTCTTTTTTCATCTGTGTTAGCTGAGCTAACAAAGCATGTGCATCTTCAGCAGGTTTAAATCTAGCTTCAAATATGGACTTTAGTGTATTCCAGTCAGTCACTGACCCGGCCTGCAAGTGATAGAACCAATCCGCAACAGCACCTTGCAAAGTCTCCACAAAAAGTCTTACTGCCACATCCTCAAATTCTACACCAATTACACCACATGCTATGGAGAAAGCAGCAATATGCTCATCGGAATGAACCTTTCCATCTCCAAAGAACTTAGAAATTTTTTTCCTAGAACTACGAGGTAGTTCATGCAGAGGTGGGGTCAAGTTAAGAGGGCCGAAGGAATTACCCCATGGGCCTTAAGCCATTATGATCAGAGGATTAAAAGGTGGGATAACGAACCTGGGTGGAGTGTTTATAGGTAGGCGGTGATTAACAGTGAGAAAAGGAGTTCTACCTTGTGTTGGTGACCTGACAAGGCTAGAAGAAAAACTCCTAGACCGTCGAAGAGAAGCTGATGAAGGAAATAGATCAAAATTACTTAGTTGCGCTAACTCAAACACAGGATCAACAATGCCTTTAAATCTCTGCCTTTTGGTGTAGCGTGGAGTTGCCAGGTTTTATAACAAAAATGGGACCGAAATTATTTCAAATTGAAGCTTGAGGCTTCAAAATGCACGTTCTTCCCAGCGGCTCTGGTTTTACAGACCAGATAATATAACAGAGATGGAGGGAGATGGTAAGGCTATAATGATAATGGGTAAGATGTGAAACAGAGTCGCCAGACTATGTAATGGATAAGGGTAGGGACTGCTTCAATCTGAAACTTGAGGTTTCAGATTGCACATCTGAATCCCCAGCAGAGTCACCAAAAATTGTTGGGTGAATATTTTGTCATCAACTAACTGATGACAAAATGGGGATATCAGCCACAGCATAAGGGAGATTTACACCACGAAGAGTGTGGCTTTACCAGATCTAGATGAGGTAAATCTCTCCTCTCATCAAGGGGAGGTTCCCTATCAATATTTACGTGCTATAAGCATATATAATTAAGCAAAAAATAACACATGAGGGTGGTATAACGGCATCTACCTCTCTTTTTTCAGAGGTAATGTATGAAGAACAAAAGAGGAAGATCCCTGGTCTAAATCTAACAACACTCCTCTTCTTTCAGGAATGGTATTAAACAGAGAGCGAGAAATCACCTGAAGAACAAAGTCACAAGAATGCTCACGCAAGCGCAAAGTCTTCCATAGCTTCTCCACAGCTCCGAAACAAGTACAACCATAGAGTAAAGTGAAGCACAAAGTCTTCACCTGAAACTACCAAAAGATAAAAGAATCTCAAAGGTAAAAGTAGCACAAAGTCTATTTTCTACCCTCAAGAAGTGCCCTTAGATAATAATAACACACCCACTTGCTTATTAAATCAGATAAACAAGATGTTACCAGGAAAAAGACATAAGAACTATTTCCTAAATAACACAGACAATCTCAACACAAAGTCTGAAATAACCTGCTTCTCATTCATTCAACAGAATATGATTTACAAATTTGAGCACAAAGTCTCAAAAGTTGCTTCAATTTCAGCAGAGTGTTTGCTATTGAATTTTCCAAGATCCTTTACAAATGAGGTCTCCAATATATATAGGGAGAAAATTCTCAAAAACAAAAAAATAATAAAATATAAAATATCTTGGTCAAAGATGACTCATCTTTGACTTTTAGATATTTTCCAAAATATTTACATGTAATTACATATTTACAAAATTGCATGTAAAAATGTCCCAAGACAATTACAAAGCGCATTTTGAATAAAGCACGGAAGAACAGCTTCAATTTCATGGTCTTCGACTTCTTCAGAGAAACTTCAGTGATCTGGAAGCACTTTTGTTGAAAAGACGTCGATGAAGAGGGATCATTCACAGAAACAGCAACAGGAATCATGATTATGCAATCAGGAGAAGAAAGTAGCGATCTGGGAGAACTGCACATTTGCTGGTCACGATCTGGGAAATGCGCTTGAAAGGGATGAGACGTGAGCAGGTCCAAAAGTGAAAAAAAGGGAGCGGGCATGGAAAATGAAAATTTCCAAAGATAGCAAAAATGAGGGAAATGTATGCAATGGTGGGAAAATTCCCCACCTCTGCATAAAAATATGCAATGGTGGGAAAATTTCCCACCTTTGCATAAAAATATGCAATGGTGGGAAAATTCCCCGCCTCTGCATAAAAATATGCAATGGTGGGAAAATTCCCCACCTCTGCATAAAAATATGCAATGGCGGGGAAATTCCCCACCTCTGCATAAAAATATGCAATGGCGGGGAAATTCCCCACCTCTGCATAAAAATATGCAATGGTGGGAAAATTTACCACCTTTGCAGGAAAATAGAAGGATAAAAAAACTAACTCTGAAAAAGCCAAAAATTGGTCTCCTACTCGCACCGGGACCGTAACAACTTTCACCCTTTTGGGAAAAACGTAAAGAAAAGACGTCACAAACTTAGAAACATGTTAGTTGAGCAGGCACGAGAATGAGAAAAACCTATCTCAAAAATGGGCTTAGAGAGACGAAAAACGAAACGAACAAGTTTCGTAGGGGTTGTTCTAAAAATAAGCGCAGCTGATTTTGGGAACAACACTTTTTACCAAATTTCAACTCATAAATCCTCCATTTGACCCCCCAACTCATCACATTTGCAAGACAAACTTTTGAAAAGGCATAGTTTGAGGGCAGGCTGAGTATGACTGTACTTTCATGTTTGGAGACCCATTTTTTGCCATATTATTTTTTTAAAGGACATTTATATGTTTATATTAACATATATAATTCCTATGAATTCTCTTTTCAACCCCCTGACCTCTCAAATCACCTTTATAGCTTTAAAAGCACAAGATTAGGCTTGTAAGTGTCCAGACTGAGACAATCAATCTTCCCTCCCTGTCTGTAGGTGTTGATGCTTGGAATAAGACTTTTAAAACATGTTTTTAACCATCCTAAAGTCTCTCTAGTGGATTACACTCATTTACAACCATTCCGTGCCTTACTAGGTCCTCTTTATGTACATTAGCTCATAAGTAGGTCACCCACTGTCTTGGCTGAGGTAGTCATTGTTTTACCCCTATTTAGTGGTGGTCTGAGCTTTAGTTGATGCTTTTGGACTATATTTAAATGTTTACCTATGTAATAATACCACCCTCTGCTGTGACCTTGCTCAGAAGCCTTCAAACCATATCAACTCATGCTCAAGCCTTCAATTGGATCATGCCACTGCCCTATTTGGACTGAGACAGTCTTGTAGGTGATTTTAGGCAAGATTTAGGGATTTTTTCATGATTTAGACCTTGAACCAATGTTTGAATAACTTATTGACAGTTCCACCTTAATTCCATAGGATCTTGGACTCATCAATCAACCCTAGATGGCACTAGCATCATTAATAATGCTAACTTCACCTCACTGCCTGTCTCAGTCTGTACAGGCCTGTAGGTGATGAATTAGGGATTTATGAGGTGTTTTTGAATCTCCTCCTTAGTCTCTTTAGGTCACAAGACCCTTTCTATGCCTTTATTCCAATTAGAAGCTTTCAAACTAGCACTCATTCATGATTGGGTCCTCAACATGACTGTGTTTCCTTGTCTTGACTGTGACAGTCACCTTTTGTGTCATACCAGTAGGTGTTTTGGGGTTTAAGACATTGGATTTCTCATTCTCTCATGCTGCTTAGGTCATGATATTATCCCCATGCTTTGACTTCACTTGAAAAGCTTCATTTTGACCACTATTAGTTTAATTGAGACCAAAAATCTTGTTAAGGCCTGCTGTAGGTTGGTGTTCCCAGGCCTGTACGGATAGGGGAGGGTTCTTGGAGGCCTTAAATCATCAAAGTCACTTCCTCTCTGTCATTTTAGCTTAGAAATGTTCCTTGGACTATTTGGAATGGTTTGAACTCGCTTGCATAGTTTAGGATTTGGTCTATGGAGTGAAAGATGAACTTCTCAATCACGGTCCTATAGATAACACTGCCACAAATCATTGTGTTTATGAGCACCTTTGGAGTATGAGATGACCACTTTTTACTCACCCTTTGCCCTTCAAAATTGGCATAGTTGTAGTATGTAGATAGGGCTACTAACCCAAGCAATTAAGAGCACTGAGAGACTCTTTGACTATGACATGTATCACCTCAAAAAACCCTCAGGACCTCTGTTTGGCAATTTTAGGGACTGAGAGACCAAAATTCTAGTCACTTTCTCTTGACTTCTCACAACCTTGTGATCACTCTCTATGAAGTCTAGACCTCTCCAATATGCATTTCAAGTACATTTAAAGGATTGAGACCATGTGAAGGTTGTTTTTTGGTCATGATGATGTCACCATGATCTTGTAGGTGAAGCTTCTGGGTGGTGTACTGAGACACTCCTTTAAGAGAGAAAAAACATGTAAAACAAAGCCTTCCAAGCATCATAAGACACTTGTCAACCCTTCCAACACCACAAATACTAGGAGCATCATCAAAACAACAAGAAAACACCTTCCCCAATGTGGAGAAACCACTCACAAAGCAATTGAGCTGATTGTCAATGCAAACTAGCCATTTGCAAGCATGTACAAGCCTAAAGGAAGCTCCTCCAAGAAAATTAAACTCTCCTCCAAGAAAATTAAACTCTCCAAAGAAATAAGAAGCATGTAAACATCTTGAAAATCATGTGGAGACACTTGAAACACAAAAATTCATCAATCCAAAATAAGAAATTATGAGACAAGCTCAAAAGGAGACCCCCTCAAGGTTGAATTTGCATAAAAAGCTGCTTGAGATCAAACTGATGGTTCATGAAGAATAAGCCACCAAAATGCAAGTTCTTGTTGTGGATGTGAAGAGAACTCAGAGGACTATCTACCTGTAGAAGAAATCCCTCCAACTCAAACTGTACGACCCATAGTGAGTGCTTGAAACTGCCCTTCCTTGGCTTGCTAATAGAGAAAGAATAGAAATGAGTTGTAGATGCAATTTTTTGTGCAATAACTGAAAAAAATGTGGATATGACCTGTGGGGAGTTGAAGAGTCACTCCACCATGTTTTTTGCTGCAAATGAGTTTGAGAAGTTCGTACAAGTGCCCAAAAAGGCCTATTTTTTAGGGAAAGTTGCTTCTTGCCTGATGAACCTAACTTATAAATGTTCGCTGATATGACCCATGTTGAAACTGACATTATTGTCAAATTTTATGGCATAAAAGTAAGTACATGTCATTTAATAAGCTAAAAGGTGGCTAAAAGACCCCTTTTTTCACATAAGACCTAACCAATGACCAATTTATGACTTGTGATCACGTTGAAACATGCTAAATGGTATATTAGGACAAATTAGACATAAATGGACCTTTGACCATATTTAACCAAGGTTTGAATAGGTTTGACTAGGCCATTTCAAGGAAGATGAGCTTTAAAAAAGACTAGGACATGGCTAAGTAAGGTGCATAAAACATTATAAGACCCCTATAGGACATGTGAAAACTTTCCAAAAGTTTAAAATGGTAGGGGTTGACCTAAATTTGACAAATATGGTCAACATGGACATTACAATTTCATTTATCTGTGTCAACTTTGCATATGTTTCTTTTTCTAATTGCTTTAAGTCTATTATGTTTATAGTTGAAGTGTACTTGACTACAATCTAAGCATGCACGTTTTGGTGTGTCTTCTATATTCTAATCCGTCGAGTCCCTTTGCTTTGTTTATTCTTTGGGTTGCAAGTTGGTAAGATTTTGCCACCTGGTAGGATTTCGGGATACTAGGAGTCTTTGGCTATTAACTTTGCTTTATATGTTTCGTGAGTCATGGGTGAATGAAATATTTCCACATGGTGGATCTTGAGAACCCAATGGTTCATGGGCCTTTTTAATTGTTAACTGTGTTTTTTGTCTCTGTGAGCTCCGAGAAATAGATGTCACGATGTGGCATGATATCAGGGCTTCAGAGTTTTCAGATATTGCATATATATTTTGCTCTAAGCAGCGTTCAGTGAACAAGATTTTGCCACATGGCATGATCTTATGAGCTTGGATGAACTTTATGCTTTGACCTTTGTACTATGCTTTATGTGCCCCCAAATTAACATGATGATGACATGTGGACAACCATAATTGATCAAGGGGTCTATCTATATGTATAATTTTTATGAATACCAAAGGCTAAAAATGAAAGAGATGCTTCCACATGGCATGATCTTGGCAGCTCAGGGTCCTTTTACAATTTAAAACATGTATGAGGGTGAAAGAGCTATGAGTAAATGTGATCCTACTAACTATCATAAACTCAGGGGTTCAGAGAGCTGAAGACTTTGAACAATCTGTAAGGAATGATCAACTTTGAGTCACCAAAATAGTGCCACATGGACAATAATCATTGTTCCAAAAGTCTTAGAAGATTTTGAATATCAATATAGTCGTGGTAAGCTCCAGATAAATTAGATCGAGACACTTATAATAAGAATCAACGTGATGTAAAGACTTGGCCAAGTTAAAAATAAGCCTAAGTCCCAAAAATATCAAAATGCACTAGAATACAACTTTATTATACCATTTTATTTGAGATGTAAAATTAGACTCAACAAGAACCTTAGGTTAATGTGCATGGAATCAATAATAGAATTCTAAGGCTCATAGGACCATAAATGAAGATTTTATGATAACAATAGGTCCTTATTTGATTTTTTGAAAAAGGGTTGTGTTGGCGCTTAACAATAACCTTCTTGCGACACCGTGTGGTTAAATCACCTAGCATTAATTATATTTATTAATAACTAAATACAAAAACAATGTTTTAATATATACTAATAATATACCAATCTAGCATGGAAAATGAGACAACTTTAATTTGAAATAGGGTAGTTGAAATTATATATGTATTAGACTAAATGTGGCAATAATAGCTATATTTGAAAGTGATTTTGACAATTGTTGAAACACAGAGAAGCTAGATTCAAACATATTGGAGAATGGTTTGGTGACAGGTATGTAGATCACATATGATTATTCTAGAATAACTTTGTATTAATTATATGTATTTTTTATAATGTTCATGAGTTTTGAGAAATTAAGGATTGCATAATAATGATAATTTACTTGATGCCATGTAAATACACACTCAATCATGTTTAAATCTGTATGAACATTCTATAAGTTACGACAAAGTCGCTAAGTACATGTATGAAAGTCTTCTACACTTCAAGATTGTTTAATCAATTAAAAGAATCTATTGTAAATACTCCAAATTTAAATTTTTATATCTTTATTTTATCTTGTTTTACTTTCAATTTTGTCAAAAAACATTATTTTTCTAACAAATTGTATAAATAACATTATACTTTAAATTATTAAAAAAATAAGTAAAAAAAGTTTTAACTAATTCAAATAAAAAAATAAATTATAAAGGTTCCTTACAAAGGAATGTTAAGAAAGTCATATAACTTTTTTTTTAACTTGTACACTAATCTAGAAGAATACAAAAGTAGCAATAGTCGAGAATCACCATTACATAATTATATAGACCGTATGTAGTGAATTTGATGACTAAATAATTAATGCAGTCGACTCCGACCTTGGTCACCAACTTGCCATAAGACATAGCTACGACAGGTTGGTTCACCTAAGCATCTTTTCATTCACAAAACCGGCGACTATCGTAAGGCAGAGGACAAAGGAAATAAATTTGTCTAGATGTCGTCGCTATGTGGCGTAATCTTTGGATTTCGGAGGTTTTAGGTTATCATGTTTTTTTTTTTGGTTGGTTTGGTAGGGTTTGAGTGAATGAGATCGTTCGATTACATATTTTGCTTGACAAATTTTTATTGGTTGAGATGTTTTCACGAAGCACAATTTAAGGGCTTTAGAGGTATCAACTTTCGATTTTGTGTTTTGTTTGACATATTTTTGAGTCTTTGAGATATTGTCACATAGCATAATCTTGGGGCTCCTAACGCTGTAGGCCATAAGTTATGTATTTTCTTGTAAAAGGGGGTTGAGTGAATGAAATTGTGCTACGTGGTATAATTTTGGGGTTTTGGAAGCTCTCGGCTCAGCGTTAGACTATGTGTTTTGTTTAACACACTCTGAGTCCCTCATATATCACCATGTGAAACAATCTTGGGGCTCCGAAAGCTATAGGCCATGGACTATATATTTTCTTATGGTAGGTTTCGAGTGAACGAGAATGTGCCATGTGGCATAATCTTGGGGCTCCAAAATCTCTCGACCTTGGACTGTGTGGCTTGCTTGACATACATCAAGTCCCTAAGATGTCACCATGTGGCACAATCTTGAGGCTTCAAAGGCTTTAGGCCATTAACTATGTATTTTCTTGTGGCAGGTCATGGGTGAATGAGATCGTGCCATGTGGCACCATCTCAAGGTTTTGAAAGCTCTTGGGCTTCAATTATGTGTTTTACTTGACGTACTCTAAGTCCTCGAGATGTTGTCACGTGGAACCATCTCAGGGCTCCACAGAGTTTAGGCCATTGACTATATATTTTCTAGGAGCAGGTCCTAGGTCAACGAGATTGTGCCACGTGGCACCATCTTGATGCTTTTGACCTTCCCTTGTGTGTTCTACTTGACGTACTCCGAGTTCTCAAGATATCGCTATGTGGCACCATCTCAGGGCTCTGGGGGCTTTAGGCCATTAACTATGTATTTTCTTTGTACAGTGCCTATGTGAACAAGGTCATACCATGTGACACAATCTTGGGGCTTTGAAAGCTTTTAGCTTTTGACTACGGTTTGTTTGACGTTCTTCGAGTCCATGAGATGTCACCATGTGGCACAATCTTAACGCTTCAGAGGCTCTAGACTATTGACACATCTTGGTAAGGGTCCCACATTCTAATCACATAACAGATTCTACCCATATTAAAGAATCAGAAATAACACGCCATATAATTTTAAACGCTAATAAATATCTTTTTAGTTATGTTGGATAACCGTCTACATAATATATGAACAAGCTCACAACATGTCCCAACTACACAAGAACATGACCTCTATTTTAATTAACTTAAAAAAAATACCTAATATAAATTACTTTAAAAACTATCTAACCAAAATTACTTTGAAATGAATTAAATGATATAAAATATATGAATATTATAAAAATGAATAGGTTTGCTAAGATTTCAATTCCGTACACTTTCTTTAGAGAAACAACCCAAAAAAAAATAAAAAAAATAATTAAATTATATAAAAATAAAAACTTTTTCATATTTCTAAAAATTAAATTGATTATTAAAATTTAATAAAGTATGCAAATGATATTTATTTTATTCCATTTTCTTTTTTCTTTCGTAACTTTAATAATGACAACTCTTCAAAATGCCTTTATTGATAGAACCTCCCTAATTAAAATTCTTTTATAGGATTTAAGTTTTTCATAAATAAAATATTTTCATAATTTTTAAACCTTTTTCAAATAAAATATTAATAAAAAAATAAAAATAAAATAATAATCAAACATTTTATATTAAATAATTATATTATCATTTTTGAATTTTTAATAATATAAAATATAGTTAATTTTTGTAAGTAAATTATATAAACTGCAAAATAAAACTCCCCCACTAAAATACAAAATAAAAAAAAACGCACCCAAGAAAACCATCACAGCCTTTGATTGGGCAGGATGCAGGATAAATTTTAACTGTCATTTGCTTCTGTACTGGGCCTTTTCCTTCCAGCAGAAACCGAACTAGAAGAACACAAACCGGAATATTTATGGAGGACATTGACAGTGCGAGATGGAGAGACCTCGACTGCTTGCTTCTCAGGCCAGGAAACCTTGTTGGTGAAAATTTTGAGCCAGGAGAACAGGTGGGTATTTCTTTGTTTTTTCTTATCTTATGTCTATCACCTTGGGCTCATTATCGTAGGTTTTTGTTGGGTACGATGTTTTTTTTCCTCCAAGCAAATTTGCTCAATAACTGCTATTTCGACCCTCATTATGTATCTATCTTTGGATGGGTGTTTTTCCATGATGGTTTTTAAATCTGATCCTCAAAATTTCCAAGTAGGTAAATTTGAAAATACCCATTTGTCATGAAAGCCATATTGGTTCTATCAGACCAACCAAGAAGTGTCATGTATATACTATGTGACTAGTTTATGATTGAATCAGGGCACAATCATAATTCTCTGATGATTAGGTTTATATTAAATTGGTGGTTCTCCTCAGTTTCCATGATCCAGAGCATTTTTGTAGAATGGTGACGACCCATTGGCTCTCTGTACTTCTGTATGTAATGGACAACAGGTCCTAACCTGATGGGCTTTGGCTAATATGCTTCTTTAACCCTTGCACTGAATAAATGTTTTGGATTAGAATCAACCACTGTAAATTCAACTCCGTGGAGGCCTTTGTTTACCAGATTGACTTGCACTTGACGCGGTCTTATGGGTCCTAAAGAATGATTTTGCCAGGATAACATCCAATTACCATCAAACTGCATCACTTTGAACCTCTAAAGATCGCATTGATTGAAAGACTGCGAGTCAATCTTGTGAACAAAGGCCTCCAAATTGGTGCAGTTTGACGTGAATTGGATGCTATAGTGGAAAAATCCGATTTTCGGATCACAAGAAATAGCTTCTGTTTATTTTCAATAAATATGACTTGGCTTAGTAAGCTCATAATTATACAGCTAATGGAGCTTCAGATGCATGGCATTGAGCATGTCCAGCTCTGGGTTTGGAGACTATGTTGTTTATGCAACTATAATATATCCTTGTATTTCAAATTGTGGCCATTTCCTGGGAATCACCACTTGCTACCATTAGAGCATAACTGTTTCAGCCCAGTTGCTTATCTATTATATGATCTTCGGAAGCGTTGCCATTAATCAATGTGTATGCACATGCAAAAGCAGGAAAAAGTGGAATTTGGCCTTTCGTTGGAAATCACCTGCTATACATCAGAACAAATAGTTATTCTCCTTAACCATTTATGTAGTTAGCAGAATTGAAATGGTTAGGGGACATTCTGCCCAGCTGCTTCCCTATTGTGTTTGTTAAAAAGAATTTACTGATCAATAATGTATGTGTAAGAGAAAGATGTAAGCCAAGTTGAACTCCAAACCATTGGTTGGCAACGCCCCTTCTATTCCAGAATCATGCTTTGTCTTCAATGGCACTGGGAAGTTGCAGTGGGATATGCATATGTTCTGCAGTCATAGTAATTTACTCTACGTTGCCAATACGGATACGGGTATGTATACACTATACAGGTACGAGAATCAGATACGTGGATACGGGTTTTTTTTTGGGGTTTGGATACGTTTTGGATACGGCCGTACAAAAATATATATAAAAAATTAAAACTATAAAATAATAGCCATATAAGCAAAATTAACTACATAATATGCATAAAGGAAACAAAATAAGTTAATAACCACAAAACCTACTCATAATTCAATGCCAAATATCATAATATTCAACTGTCGAACTTAGATTAGTTTTATAATAGGTACATAGTGCAAATGTTACAATGTATGGACAAAAATAAAGACAACTCAGCAAATTCCCCAAGGCATGGTTTGAATCGTTTCTATTTCAAAAACATTGTGAATCAATGTTCAAGGCCCAGTTAGTATGTAGAGAACTCTACAGTAGCTCATAACCGCACCATATATATCATGTAACAGTAGAGTATAATGTAATTCATGTCTTCTGTAGCAAACTGCACCCTCTATAGCTTATCTACCACTGCTTAAAAGGCTGAGATCCTGAAGAAAATCAGTAACTCGACAGCTTTTTTCTGAGTTTAGTTAGTAGAGGAAATTACTCGTGCTTCATCATATAGCTTAAAGTACACACCTCTGTTGTCCCCTGGACTGCTTCACCATATAGCTTAATTGTATTTTGAAGTCCATGTTTGACTTTTCATTAGGCAAAATTGAAAAAAAAAAAAAGCAAAAAAATGTTTTTCTGCTTGGATACTCAGTGGATACACCCAGGATATTTCCCTGGGCCTGTGGATACGCACGGATATGTCCCAGGGATGTATCTGGCCGTATCCGCAGGCCCAGGGTTGTACCCTGGACGTTTCCCCACTGTACCCATACCCTGCAACGTTTCATACCCGTACCAGGGGTCTGCAGGGGCGTATCCAGTAACGTAGAATTTACTTATTTTTTAAGTGTTAAGAAACAGGTCATTATTGATAGTTTGGAGGGGCTCTGGTTTGCTCAACAATAGGAACATTTCTGTAAATTATAGCATTTAACTTTTAAGGCTTCGTATAACATTATTCTGAGAATATTGAATTTTGTAAAGTTCTAAGGCAGTCCCAATGCAGTTTCTTGATTTTTATTAATGGCTGCTATTCTGCTTTCTAACATGTTTGGCTACCTTGGAAGTAATTATTTACTTGAATTTTGAATTCAAATTAATATGTAGTTAGGTTTTGCTTCTTTCAACACTCAGGAGGGCAGGCTATGCCTTTCAAATGTATATTGTTACTAATGATTGTTTCTAACTATTGTTTCCATTTTACCTTGGTTTTCTGCTGTAGTTGAGAAATGATTTGCAAGAATATGCCAAGGTCTTGGTTGTAGGAGCCGGTGGGCTTGGCTGTGAGTTACTAAAAGATCTTGCTTTGTCTGGATTTAAGAACATTGAAGTGATAGATATGGATACTATTGAAGTATCCAATCTCAATCGACAGTTCCTCTTCAGGTTTTATCCTGCTTCATCTTTGGCATCTTAGATATGTTGGATCACTTGCATGTGTCATCTTGGTTCATTCAATTGTCTTTCATACTATATAAAACTGTTGTTGGGACGATGTAGGGAAACCTTGTGCTAATTCTGTGGGATGTTGGGCAAGGGTGGTTTCTAATGAATTAATGACAACGTCTCCTTATGTTTTCAAGTCCCAACTATTGATAGGTTGAGATGGAGTTGGATTCCAGGGAGTGGAACTCTGCACATGTTTGTTTAAACATTCCATACATGCTGATGGGATGCGTATTTTAAGAATGTCAGTATATAAGGGAAAAAAGCATCTCTTTGGAATTTTCTTCTGGCTGTGGCACTGAAGAATGCTAATGCAATTCCTTATAGAATTAACTTGTATGAAATTGATTATGGTTGTCTACAGTGAGACATGTAAAGTAGCCAATTTTGAAGGTTTTTGTTTTGCATTTGTCTGGCTGTTTCTGATTGATACTTCATTTATGTGTGATACTCTTGTCCTCACTTTAACGATCTTGATTTTTCAGAATGAAAGATGTGGGGAAGTCAAAAGCTGAAGTAGCTGCAAAACGAGTCATGGAGCGAGTTAGTGGGGTAAACATAGTACCTCATTTCTGTCGGATAGAGGATAAAGAAATTGACTTCTACAGCGAGTTTAATATCATTGCACTTGGTCTTGATTCAATTGAGGCCCGAAGTTATATCAATGCAGTGGCTTGTAGCTTTCTTGGTACTTCCACATATGCATATTTTTTCAAATTTTGGTATATTGTTAACAGAGTAAGATTGTGGCCATCTAGTCATACTGTGTGCATCTTTCATTCAATCATGCATGTTTTTCATGATGTAAGATAGCTGTCGGTTATTTTCTTTTGAAACTAGACATGTTCCCATATTTTCTGTAGATAAGATAAGATAAATATATTAATGTCCAACAAATGACCACAAAAGTAGGTCAAAGGGACAGCAGATTACAAAAGTGTCAGGACCATGCGGGAAACCCTAATGGTTTCCAAAAACAAAAAGAGCAAAGCAGGAAGAAAACAAAATAGTACAAAACAGGGCAAAGAGCAAGAAAGCTCAGAGCCAAAAAGAGAAGCGGAAATGAGCAACCCCCTAAAACCCCTAAGCACCGGGAGAGCGGGGATGAACAAAGAGAAGGAAGAACCAGGAGGGGATCCAATCAAGAGTTGGATCCATCTCTCCTAGCATCCAAGGCCGACGAGAAGAAGCTCTTGAGAGAAAGATGACCCGAAGAAGAGGAGATAAGATGTCTGGTATTTCCTCCATGCCGCTGCCTAGAGGGAAGAGCCCTCTGTGAAGATCTGATGAGTCTAGTCTCTCCTAGTGCTGGGCCTGAAATGGTTATGTTGGTGAAAACTTGGGGATTTGTGGATAGTCTCTCTGGAACACACTGATCTGGAATGTGAGGTTGTACTAGTGTCAATATGGCGCTTAGTGCCTCTCCTCGAAGGTAGCATCGTGAAGAAGGAAGTGAACCGCTGGGTAGAATTTGGTCTAGTAGGTCTCTGAATAGAATGATCATGAAGCTTAAGAGCTCCCTGTATGTATAAAGCTAAGCATCTCTGGTCCTCATATCTAAAGAAATCAGAAAGAGTCTGGGTCCTCCTAAATAGGCAATGAAACCTTCCCCTGATCTCGTAGTATACGGGACAACGAAAGATGAAGTGTTCCTCGGTCTCAGTCCCCTGAATGCTACATAACTGGCAAATCTTGTCTGCTCGATCTATTTGGTGATCTGTTTCAACCCTAAGCCTGTGAGAGCCCACTCTAAACTGTCCTAGTGGGATGCGAACAGTGTGCATCCAATGGCGGAGTGTATACCGCGGGCGGACAATAAGCCCGTCTTTTAGCTCGAAAAAATGCTCTGCGTAGAATGCCATCTTTGGGCGTAACCCCCCATGAGGGTTTACCCAAGTAGTCTGAATAAACTACCTGCATATATCTTCCCGAATAATCCGGTTCAACTCCTGTTTGGTGGGTAGAAGATGAGCTGGTGCAGCTAGGGAGTACCTAAATGGAGGGAGGCGGTCCATCCTAATCCCCATAGACCCTAAAAGGTCTGAAACCCCTGTATACCAACAACTAACACGGGTCGGGGGAGCTGAGAGGGCAATAGTCTCTGAAGAACAATAAGCTAAGTATGGATATCTGTCACGCCCACTCGCTGAGTCAGCAAAGCTCCGAATGCAATGTAAGAAAGAAATCAGATCAAACATAGTCTCCAAGCGGAAGGGCTGACCTCCAAACTCTACAAGGATAATGTGATGGGGAACCGTTTGCTTACACCTGATAATGCGATGGAGAAGTGTCTGGACCCTCTTGGCATCAACCCAATCACCCTTAATCAAAGAAGGTCCCCAAACCACTGATCCATAAAGAACAGTAGGTCTGATAAGTGTATCCATGAGGGACATCTTGGAAGAGATGTCCTAAAAGTGATGTCGAAAACACTGTCGCTTAAGAAGGGCAAGAGAACCATGTCCCTTGTTGATCCTACGCTGAAGGCCTTGCCCCAAGCTGAAACGTGGTCTAGAAAATTGTACTCCCAAATAGGTATAGGAAGTGGTGATCTCAATCTCCTTGCCCCTGAAGAAGAAATGGAGGTGGGAAGTCTTCAACCCGTTAAAAACCATAACCTTGGTTTTCCCCAGGGTAACCGTCAACTGCCGGAGATCACAGTAGAGTGGTTTCTGAGTTTTATGTTGCATTTATGTAAAAATCAATGACTTGGTTAACTTCTCTCTTAGATTGAATCGTTAATATTATAAGTTATCCACTTTAGTGGTTATGATGCCAACAAAAAGTCAATTACCAACTAGTTGGTATTTTTCACATCAAATTGTTGGACAGCCTAATTCCCAAGGACATGGAGACCAACCAAAAAAGAAAAGAAAATCATCTAGACAAGGAGAGAAACATGATTAATGACTCTTATGTGCCTACTTAACCTCGTAGGAGGCTTCTCGAATCTATATTGATGGGAAGTCCTTTATATGATAATCACATCACTTGTTGCACAATAGTTTGTTCATGGTTACACGATCACATGGATTTCTATTTAATACTTTAATAATTATATGGATTTCATCATTCATCTTGTCTAATTATATTAACTTTGTTATTTTCCCAACATTGGACTTTCTTTTGCTAATTACATTAATCATGGGGAAAAGATTAAACTTGTGTCATCACTCAAATTAGAACAACAGGGCTAATTCTTCATTTGTGTTTTCGATTGCTAATTCTACCTCCTATCCGTGGCTCTAATGGCCACAGGCAGCAGTTTACTTGGAGTTACAGCCTTTTCTGTACAAGGGATTTTTGTTATAAAGATACCCCATCATTTCTATAATATCTTTTCCATTTTCCTGCATGGATCTTTGGCCTGAACATGCAAATTGAATATATTGAGATTTGAAAGAAAGGTTGTACATACGGTTTGGAATAGATTGAGAGCCTAATGTGTTTGTTAGATTTAGGATAGTCAACACCATGTCCCATATTAAAACACTATATTCTATTTGCATAGCTTATTGCTGTTTTACTTCATTTAATATAGGAAGGAGAGATTTTATACTTGATTAAGCTTTTCTCTTTTTTATACGAAAATTGATTTGTTTTTTGTTCTCTCCATATCCAGAATATGATTCTGAGGATAAACCATGTCTGGAGTCAATCAAACCTATGGTTGATGGGGGAACTGAAGGATTCAAGGGCCATGCCAGAGTGATCTTACCAGGAGTCACACCATGCTTTGAGTGTACTGTATGGCTTTTCCCACCTCAGGTTAAATTTCCCTTATGTACTCTTGCAGAGACTCCTCGATCAGCTGCTCACTGCATTGAGTATGCTCATCTAATCCAATGGGGTGAGGTATGAGTCACGATTAAATCTGATTATTACTTTCTTATGGAGCCTTCATGATTGAAACTATTGTTATTGTAACCCCAAACTAGAATTAAAATGTTTTCTTTGTTTCTTGTAGGAACATCATGGAAAACCTTTTGATGCAGACAATCCAGAGCATATGCAATGGATTTATTCACAGGTGCAACATTACAGATATTATGAAGCATCTCATCAATTTCAAGCATTGAAACTGTATTTAAACTAACATTTAAGATCTGTCTTATAATACAGGCACTTAAAAGAGCAGAAGCATTTGGTATAAATGGAGTTACCTACTCCTTAACTCAGGTGTGGCCACATTTTGCAACGTATAGGCCATCCTCTCTGTTCATTTACTTTGTTGTGTCTCAAGAGGACTGAACTATTACAGCTGTTGCCATTTATATGTATAATTTTATAAGGCCTTTTGCCCCTACTTTTTTCTTGGTTAAACCCCTCTTTATTTATTTAATTTATTGCTTTTTGAACTGGGGGTTGCTTTTCTGTACTTGTTTATGGGTATCACTGTTGACTGTCCTTTCGAATCCTATTCAACTATTTTAGTCATTTTCATTGCTTTCTTTCTTTCTTTCAATTTTCCTTGTACACTTCCATTCCACAATGTGCTCATTCCAGATATATTGATTTAGAACAAATGGATTCTATGCTGAAATAAAAGCTTGACAAGTAAGAAAATTTATATTAATGACCATGATTGACAAAAGTGGGTCAATGCAATTTGAAAGCACATCTAGTTATAACAGAACAGTACTAGGATAAAAAAGAACCCTAGAAAATGAAAAAGTGACTATGACTAAAGCTAAAAATACTAAGGTGAGCCAATGGAAATAATTCTCATTGAGAGATTGTTGTGCAAAGAAACCAACGATCAACTGTGATCTATCTTGTTTATCACATCTTTTGCCATTTAAGGGTTGGATTCATGTCCAGATACTACATATGGGTGCAGGTAAAAAATACTACATATGGGTGCAGGTAAAAAATGGAAGTTTTTGCAGATCAATTTATGTGTATCCAGTGGGCCTCACTTTGGGCAATTTTATGATATTTTGTGTCAATTAACTAGAATATTAAATACATTACCGATACGGGTACAGGGACGGATATGGGTACGAGAATCGGATATGGGGATACAGTGAATTTTTTTTTGGGGGTTTGGATACAACTGGATACGGCCGTACAAAAATATATATAAAAAATTAAAAAATATAGACATATAAGCAAAATTAACCACATAATATGCATAGAGGAAACATAATAAGTGAAAATAACCACAAAACATACTAATTATTCAATGCCAAATATCACAATATTCAATTGTCGAACTTAGATTAGTCTTATTTATTATTACAAGTACATAATGCAAATGTTACAACTTACCAGTATGGACAAAAATAACGACAAAAGAAAATCCACTCTCTGCAGTTTGGTGAAGATTACAATGAGATGACCTGGTGTTAAATCAACTTAAGACTATGCCCTGTTCTCTTCTTTGAGCTTATTCACGAGTTGAGCTTTTGTATTATACCTGGCCAAATGATCTTACCGTATGTACTGCACAGAAAGAGTCCTGGAGAACCATATTTTTGGGACATAAAGGATAAGCTAAAAAAGACATAATTGATTTCAACCTCTCCCTCATCTTGATCATGTTACAGGCATTTATTTCCTTTATTTTGGCAAGGCTGAAACATGATCCAATAACTGGAAGACTAGCTGACTTGCTCTGGCAACCTTCACAGCTGTTGTATACAGCCCAAATAAAGAAGATACAGATGAATTGACTGAGGCCCACGTTTTGAAAACAGTCAAACACAGCCAGCCATTGAAACTACAGAGAGGTTTTCATACTTTGTTTTGTTCTTTGAAGTCCGTGTTTGACTTTTAATTAAGCAAAATTGAAATTTTGTTTTTTGCAGGAAACGCCAGGATACGCTCGGATACGTCACCCAGATGTATCCGGGCATATCCACATCCCAAGGACGCTCCCTGGGTGTATCCCCATGCTCCTGTATCCGGGGAGTGTTTCCCCGTGCTCCCAGGGCCTTGGGGGGTGTATCCGGTAACGTAGAATATTAGCTGTAGAAGGGAAATGTTGACAAATGCTATATTTTAATTTTCTTATGGAATGCGTTAATGCACAATTTTCCCTATTGCATTTAAATCACTTGCAAATGTGCATTGGTTAGGGAAAACAAACGGTCATTCATTTCACTTAACCGGATAAAACAATGGGATATTAGCTTGACTACAGCTGTCGTAAAGTATTGCTTTTACTATAGCATTTACACGGTTACAAGCAAGCACCAAACCTTAAAATTATGTCTTGATGTCTGTGGAATACATATTATTAATTTATTCCTCAATTTCAGAAGATCTTAACTGGATTGTCTCTGTGATTCATGTAAGTGGCTCCTGTCCTTGAATGACAGTCTGTGGAAACTGCATCATGTCTCAGGGAATCTAGAATTCTCTTCCTGTATAAGGCATATTCACAGGATAGATAGATGAAACTTTAAGAGTACATGAAACAAGAATGGTACTATAAGCATGCATTTTATATCTAACGATGAAACATCGAAATAAAATGGAGTGCCAAAACTAGCAATTATGTTGAGGCTCCCTCCCAAATTTTAGCCAACAACTGATTGGGTAGGGCAAATCCTCTTTCTGGGTACGCAGAGGTGAGACTATACGAAGTTTACTGTTTGCAAGACTTGGGTGATTCCTCCTATAATTAGGTGCAATTCCTCTGTCGCTGTGATCGCTTGCCAAAGGTGATTGGTGTGTATTACTCGTTTGAGATTATCTCCAGCAGTTGAGCATGAACCCAGGTAGGTGGTTATTAAGCATGGCATATGCATTTGAGCCCTGAGCCTTGCCAGCTCAAAATCATAAGTCCAAAAAAAGCAAGGGGAGTTAACATGTCAGCTGTAATTGTCACTGAGTTAATATCTTTATGAAATGCATCCATTCTTTTGCTATAGCGAGTTCATGAGTTTACTTTGATATCATAACCTCCCCTGGGTGCATGTTTTAGCGGCCATTATGATAGTTTATTTGTTATGTTTAATATGTCAAGCACTACTTAAAATATGTGCAGAGCAATATGTTATTTGTGAAGGTGTTTGTCTGAGGTTCAAAATGTCACTAAAAAGGAAAGAATATAGTCCAAAATTTAGAAAGAGCTTCTAATGACATCTAATTTTTCCATACAATAAGTTAAAAACTGGCTAAGATACATCCTATATGATTATAATTTATCTATGACATTTTACATTTTCTCTTATTTCCAGGTTCAGGGGGTAGGATTTTTGAGGCGAATGTTTGTGATTTGCTTTTGACTTTTGGGACTTTTCTTGCAGGGTGTTGTTAAAAACATTGTACCAGCCATCGCATCAACAAATGCTATCATATCATCTGCATGTGCATTGGAGGCATTGAAAATTGCAACAGCATGCAGCAAATCATTGTCAAATTATTTAACGTAGGTTCAAAAGTCCAAGATGCATTATCTTATATATGAAAACGTTTTTTGGTATTTTAAAATAATAGTTGAGTTAAATGAACTCAAAAACTTTTTGTGGTATTTTAAAATGATAGTTGAGTTCAGTGAGCTCAAAAATTACTTGTGTGTTTTAGATTAGCATGTGCAATCAGTTATTGTTCATTGTGCATTCTATAACGAAGACAAATTCTTCACAATTTTCTAGAAGCAAATGAAATCTTTTAGATAACCTGGATTAGTTTTATACAATCGAGTGCCCTTGATCAATCTTGGAGGTCTATCTCCTTAATGTCCTTACCTGACAGAGGTGCCAGACATGAGAAAGTTTTGATGCTTTAAACATTGGTACATTAATCAGGGTACATAGCGCAGTGTGGTGATCTCTTCAATTAGGCCATGCCTAACAAATCATCTGAAGAGTACTTTTACAGCCTTGTGAAGGTTGTTTGTCACACTTCTGATTTGAGAGCTCCGAACCACACACATTTGCTAATGACCTGTAGTTAGTGGATTATCCAATTACAGCTCTTGAAATGATATGCTACTTTATGAGAAAATGATGAATTTGCAGTCTTGTTTCACAGCATTTATCAAATGGCTTTACTTGAAAAGATCAACTGTACTTGTATTATCCTCTAATCTATATGATGCGGTTAATGTTTTGACTTCTCTTTTCTTATGTAGGCGAAGCAGTCTGATGTTTTAGTTGCATTGTAAGTTTTCAACAGAGCGTTTTGTTCATGTTTTCTAGGATAGAAACTGATGTTCTTTAAAATCCACGACATTTCATAAATTTCATTTAGCTGAGCCCTTCTCCTTCATATGGTAAGTTAAGCATGAACGCTTATAAGGGAAATGCTCATTTATATTGTTAAATAGACATGACAAAAAGATGGTATTCGTTTCAATCTGCAAAATAAAATTTGGAGCTGGTGCGAATTGCCATTGCAAAAAACTCTAGGCTTTTGTTTTCTTATTGGATTATCAGAAACCTTTTTTCATTGTAAATCTTGGTTGATATTATGCGCTGCCTGTTTTTATTCACTTGTAAGCCTTGGTTGATGATAAGGGCTGTCTGCTCAAGTTGGGTATGGGTTTGTTATGATTGGGGAGATTTGAATCGATGTTGCTCTCTTACAAATGTCCCTATTACCATTATACGTTAATCCATGTTTCTATTAATATTACCATTATACCCCAACTCCTAGGACAGGTTGTTACAGGCAAAATTATGTTTCAATGTTTTGGTGGCTGAAATAATCTATGTATTCACATGCTATATTTTTGGTAGGTATAATGGTGTTGAAGGTCTTCACACAAATGTAACTGAGTTTACAAAAGACGATGATTGTTTGGTCTGCGGCCCTGGAGTGTTGATGGAACTGGATGCTTCTGTGACTTTGCAAAAGGTTTGTACAGTAAAAATGTCATCTTATTATGCTTACCAGTTAAATTAGTCAGCACTACGCTTCAATTTATAAATGATAGTCAATAATATACTTTGAGGAAAAGTATCCATAAGTGTTCAATATTTATAGGAAAAGTATCCATAACTGTTCATTACGGAGGCTCATAAATGTTTGTTTTTATTTTCTTTCATTCAGTTCATTGATCTTGTTGGAGAACATCCAAGGCTTCATTTGTCAAGATCAAGCGTGATGTATAGAGGAAATAATCTTTATATTCAAGCACCTCCTGTTTTGGAGGAGATGACACGGCCAAATTTACAACTTCCTCTCTTTGAGCTTATGGGAAAAGTGTCAAAAGACAGTGTACATTTAAGTGGTACTATAATTACTAGTGATAAAAAGAGCACCACGACAAGAAAAGTGCGGGTTTCTTTTAGGGGGATTGCAGATGGGTTTACGGACATGGACACTGCTGGTGGGGGCTAAGGAATATGCCATGGAAGCATTCTTCTCATTAAGAAATAGTTTCTCGCTAAGAATAGTTTCTAGCCTTGACTGTAATTGTTCTGAAGCTATATGTTTGCAACCAATCATCGGATTGTAGAGTTTGTGAGGATTTGGAAATATGTTATAGAAAAGTCTGCACATTCAATCGTTTAGATGTTTTTTCTCTTTCTTCTTTCTGCTGTTGAGTTAAAATATTAAATTATACATTTGATGTTGTATGGTGCTATAGCCATTGCTGTAAAGCATAGCAACATCATCTTATAACATATAGCTAACCTGATACAGAGGGCCAAAGCTGCAAAGTGATGGCTGCATTCTAATTGAGAGTATTCATTTTTTGAGGCATAATATGAAACTGTCTTGTGAAACAAGTTTTAGAGATAAGACAAATTGTTATCTTTCATCAAAAAAAGATTATATGGCTTATACATGTAGTAAGGAAAAACAGCCCTAATGCAATCGATAATTTTTTAAACCTCTTTGTTAGCATGACATGTGGTAATTTCACACAGATACTTTTTAGCAAACTCTATAATTTATATAGATTGTTGCAAATTCGTTGTTTTAATAGAATTATCAAATACAATGTTAGAAACAAAAGCAGAGAGCAATAAATACAAGCGATGAGTCCCCAGTACTTGATTCTTCGGTACATGTTCATAGATTTGTCCAACACTAAGCTCCAAACATCCAACATCCATTCCTGAGTTACTATGCAGAATGCCACTACAAAACTGGAATCAATAAAAGCAAGACATGAAATGCCAAGAAGTTCCTTAATTTAAGGCCATGCCCAACGGCATATTTAAGGGACAAAGCCTCAAGGGCATGAACATCTAGGAGCTAGTCGAGTCTAGTTTTGCTTGTTCATGTTTCTCTCTCCTCTTTGCTCAACATACTCTTTTTTCTAGCTTTTATGTAATAATGACAAAAAAGGGGTAAGGAATGTGTTTATGCAACCATTAATATAATGGTTAAATGAAAAAAATTACAAGTATTTCCAAAGCTTAGATGGAACTAAGAACAAATGCTAATGAGTTTGATTGGCTACAAAGTCCAGAATTGATAAAATAATGATGGTAAATTGCAAATAAATATGTCTTTTACCTACATTGTCACTCTTAAAAATGCACCAATAACAATAATCCTAACTCTGAAGTTGGCCTTAATCAATCGGGATTTCTATAATTGAAGTTCCGTATTCTTTATGTCTATTGCAAACCCAAGCAATCTGACCATCATCTGTGCACCTGACTCTCCATAATCCAAACTTCTCTGCAATGGCTTTCCCACTGAGGCATTTTTGGCTTTTCAAAAAGTCCACCAACCATTGTTGGGCTGTCCTGAATTGTTTGACATCTAGAGGTTTATAATTGATATCTCGTGATCTCTCAGCTAGGCCTCTACTTCTGGTTTACTCAATTTGATGAGCTACCCCTAGTCCTTTTCCAAACATAAATGATGCGTCTGCCAACTTGGCAACTTCCTTGCTTAAATCAGGGATCATTCCCCCCATCCCTGCTACAACATGAGCATCTACCTTGAGGTCAAAGGTCAGCATTTTCATGAATCCATTCACATATGGGATATTGCTTTGTGCGGTTCTATTATCAACTTTCATTAGGTTGATCCCAGGTTGGCCATCAATGACATGCATTTCATGTCTGTATTCACATAAGACATGCAATTGGAGTGCAGGCATACCTGAAACGATGTCTGTGACCAGCCTTTTGGTTAAAGTCCCATCATCTCTCACAAAATAGAACATGTGCGGTACTTTTAGCTCTTCGAGCTGAACTGAAAAGTTAACCAAATTGTTCACCTTTCTATGGAGTTCCTTTAGAAGGTTGTGCTCATAGTATCTCAATCCTCGAATTTCTTGCTTGATGTCCATGAGGTCCTGTTCAATGTTTTTAATTCACTGCAACACCATTTCAACCCCTTTTGCAATTCCAGAATTTTTTGTGGACACAGAACCATCTTCTTCTTCATCTTGAAAACTTTGTTGTGAACTGGGGATTTCATTTGCAGAAGGCACATCCAGCTCAACAGCAAGCCTATAAAAATCATGATATCGCCTCTGCAGTACATCCCTGAAAGCTTCCTCTGAAAGCAGATCCCTTGCATAATCAAATCCAGATCCCATGATTATTGACCTTCCATCTACAATTGCATTCCATGTATGCTGATAGTTATACATGCTCTCAGCTGGAACTGAAAGTAACTCTTGCTTCAGAGATTCCACGAAAATAATTTGGCCCTTTCTATATCTTGGCTGTATGAGCTGTTCCACTCGTTGTGGCCTTAAAATTCCCTCAACTAGTATTACGCCTTGACAGCTTGCAGATGAAGCAGAGTCTCTGAATACTCTGAATAACAACATGGTGCAAAACTTTGAGCGTCTTGTTGTAATCTTGTGATGAACAAGCAAGGACATCTATGTAGTAGCTCATTTCTCCTCCAAGTTCAACTTGTATTTCAATGCCATTGATAAATATTGAGATAAGGTGCTTTTCAAGATTGTAAGTGGCACTCTCTCTGTTGCCTGATCCCAAAATTTTGTGCGAAGATGCACCTGTGACAAAGATAAGAGGCGAGGTTAGAACCAAGAAGATGCAAATCCTACAGCCAAATGTCGATATAAAAATGTACATTACTGCATGCATGCTCAGAATATATTCATATTTGAAGACAATCACCCTGGAAATTTCACCGCTGGGACATTCTCTTTGTGGTCTGTGACACCACCCAACAAGTTCCGGTGCTGTTTTCAAGTCTTTTTAGTTGAAAATAAGAAAAGAAACTCAAAATTGAGAGCCAACTTTTCCAAAAACCATTTCTAATTCAAAATTGAGAGAACCGACTTTTCCAAAAACCATTTTCAATTGTTTTTTTCAGAAATCATTTCCCGTTGCTTCCAAAATTTTATATCGTTTCCAATTTCAACCCATCATTTTCTAATTTTAGACCCTCGATGTACTTGGTTCTGAAAATTCATTTCCTGTTTGCCATTTCTAGGATCTTGGGTAACATAACTTAAAGGTATTGGATAATTGGATAAACAAGTGCATTCACTAAACGGACAAGGCAGCATTAGGAGGTCTGTATGGGCCTGGGCCTTAACACAATGATTCAGATTTTCTCTGCATTGAAGGATCTGAACTGTCAGAAAAGGAGGCTCTCCCTAGAGATGTTTTAAGTATGCCCTGACCAATGGCCTTTTAGAATAATGCAGGAGCACACACCCGGTTATGTTACAACTATGAGTCTAAAATTACAAGAATGTTAAGTTAAACTATGAGTCAATGGCTTAAAGATGCAGTTCAGCTCAGCTCAATTCAATTCGGTTAGAAAGTCAGTTCTATTAGTTTAGAAAGTGAATCAGTTGGAGTTTGAGTTTAATTCAATCAGAAGAACAGCTCCGCTTGAAAGAAAGAAAGAAATTATATTAGTTGACAGATGATGAAACTAGGTCAATGAGTCTCGAAAAGTAAACAGTTACAGTGGAGAAGAACTAGGGTAAAAAGACCCTAGGTTATCAGGAGTAACTAAACACAAAGCACTAAAGAAATGTAAACATAACAAGAGGGGTAAATCTAAAGCAGTTAATCCCCAAACCATAAGAATTAAGTACAAGTACAGTCTTGTGAGAAAAGGATCACTCAATGAAGCATGGGGCAGATGAAAATGAAAGTGGGAGACCATGACGGGCGACATGCAATGTTTCATGTCAGTAGCAAGCCTCAGGCCAAAAAAAGTAATGGCATCATCGTCTATTGCTGCAAAAGGGCCAATGTAGGATCTGATAATGGCCATGGAGGTCCATGACTCAGGGGTCCAGGCTGGAAAATCCCAGGAGGAGAATCTCAGTTCAGAGAGAGCTAATTTAATTAGGGAGTACAAGAATAGTCCCAACAGGGGGAAAGAAAGAGGGAAGTACTTTGCTTTTGAAAAAATGAAGTTTGGAATGTTTGGAAACTGCTGAGCATATGCAAATACCCCTGGTTGTTAAGCTTGAGTATTTATAAAGATTTCTACTTCTCTGCAAAGTGTTAGTCCAATTAATAGTTTCAACTTTCACACTTTTTGGCAGCGTTATGTACTTCTCTTTTATATTAGTGAAATGCAAAGTTTTACTTCCAAATTATTTTGATTTCGTGATTAGTTCTGCTGCTCAAGGCTCCATCGCAAGTCTATTGTGTTATTTTATTAGCTTAAAACCTCTACAGGCTGATGATACGCTATAGAACCTGCTGGATCTACGTTTAGGTTCCCCACAAGACCTCTATAGGCCTCAATTCATATCTATCCGTTATTATAGAAATATGGGCGTGCCTCAAAATATGGGAAATGATTCTTACATAAACTTGAAGTTGCACCCTAATTGGCCTTGGAAATTTGTAAGGTAAATGATGAATATGAATGTAACTCCTATTTTTTGCCTATATGCAAATCCTATGAATTGACAGAAAATGGATTTCATGCTTGGAATTGACTTTTAAAAAAGAGTACAACCTCTATGTACCATCTACGGATTATATTATAGTGTAATTCAAATATGACAATGCTAGACTAAGTGTCCATGAAGGAGGACTCTGGTTTTGGAGAAATACCGATTATATGTGGAAATGTGATTTTAAGAATTCAGTCTTGCACCGTATATCTTAACCTCTACCTTTCTCTGAGTAAAGCTTCCCAAATGTCACCTGCATTTTGGCAAGAAAAGACTTTAAAAATGATCGGGAACAACCCCCACGAAATGGGTTTCATGCTATGAGCTTAGAAATTAGTAGTAACTTTATCTAAAATATAGGGGTTACACTATTGTGGAATTCAAATAGCAAACTTAGTCTTTCGAAGGATCTTGGTTTTGGGGATGTATTGGATTATATACGGAACTGTGATTTTAAGAATTTCTATCAATTTACACTCAACGACTACTTCAATTCTTGTTCTTATAAAAACAACTCTTGTGCGCACACGAACTGCCTTCTACAAACACTGTGGAGTGACATAAAAGAGGCATAATCTAATTATTTGCCATGATAGCGAATGTCCAAACTTGGAATAGAACTAGGACTGCTGCAGCTGCACTCCTCTAATATTTGCTTTACAGACAATATTGAAACACCAAAGTTAAAATAAAAATGAGCTAACGGGATTTATAGAACTTGGCATAAAACTGGAACTAAAAATTTCTGTAGGAGAAATAGTTTTTGTGTTAATGATAGGAAGCGGCGAAGTGGAAAGACGAGATAAAAGACGATGTGGATGAACGAATGACAGGAGATGACAAATTTTTTCCTGGCATGAATTATTTACAACTGAAGTATCGGATGAACTGTTAACATATCTAAGTTAATAACAAATGATAATGTAATAAACTGAAATGAGTCAGCTAATTAACAATATATGTGCACAGGGACATATAAAAGGAAATATGTATATATTGAATACAGTGCAACTGGTTATGATATGTCAGACAACTTGTTTGGCACTACCCCAGAGATTATTTATGATAATAATTTGAATCCCAAAAGCAATCTGAGGCACGGCACGTCAATTGCAGGACTTATATGTTACAGTGAGCGGAAGCATAATAATATTGGAGTGCAAATATGTTGGTAAAATTAATCAATAAATCACTTCAGAGAAGACTTATACCAAATTAAAACATAACTGAAACAAAATGCAGAAGAATATAGAGCAAAATCACTAATATTAAAACTACAAGTGTAAACATTGTACACCAGTAAACTACATAATGTTACAACATGATATAAAGAATTGTGTGCTGTCTCAGATATGTATTGCAACAAATGTAATTAAAGAGAAACATAGGCATATAATTTGATTTCTAATGCCTTTAGAGATAGATAGCTTTTTAAGATTTGGAAAGCCAAACGCCTAAAATTCAAGCTCATGGAATGTAATTTTCTATGTTCATTTCTTTGATGATTGGTCCGATAGATGGACTGGAAACGTTAAGCTTTTTGCTACAGACTGTATCTGTTGGAGTGTTCTTCCTTAACTTTTGTCTTTGTCAAAATGGCAACTAAAACATGTGCACCCAGAAGCAAATTCAAGTGAAATGTAAAAGGAACACAAGAGTGCAGGCTAATACAGGTCTAAATTCACATGATCCAATACATAACCCTTTTGCAAAGTTATTTGAAATGAATTAAACTATGGATCTAGCCAAACCATTAACATGATGATAATCTGGTGTACTTTTTCAACGCTGAATTGTAAAGTGAGAAGTCAATTGTTTGAATAAATTTGTTAACACAAAAGTGTCTTGTGATCATTGATTAGTTCTGGTGGGCAACCAAACTCGGTAATAATATTGTTGCAAAGAAATGCGTCCACCATATCTATTATTGTAGTCTCCACTCAACATTTTGTGGCCTCTTGTTGAAAATATCAATTGCTAACAAAATAATATAGATTACAGATTAATTTAATGTTAAATGTCCCAAGGCATCAATTTGAAACTCTCAAAAGGATTCACTAGCCACATAAGATCAAGACACAGAAATTCCTTTCCCATCAGGAGTCAAGTTCTCTAGAATAAATCACATACATGGACCCAAGCATGTGCTTGCAAGCTAACCATAATTTAACAAACATAATTCAGTAGGTAAAATTTGTTTACCATGAACAACGCTGTGAAATTCCATCTTTACTCATAGCATTCGCCATTTTTAAAACTATTGATTAATTGAAAGGATAAGCTTTGACAAGACAATATGTGCATCTGTTCAACTACAAGCTGGTATACTTGCCATTCTATTATTAAAATGTAAATGTCGGAATGCATAAGGTTATGTAACTTTGCTTGTCCACATAACAGATGTCACCAGTCACCAATAAATTTACCATCTTCACCGCACCTAAAGGAAAAACATATGATATGCTCCAACATCCACAAATGTTGGTGATCTGTAAACAAGGGGGAAATTCCACTCCGAGCTTCATCAACACGAATCCTATGACTTTTAACTCAACAATGATTGGAAAAGGACCGTCCTGTGCTATTTGCGAAGCTAAAATAGAGATAAACAAGTGCTGAAAATAAAAATATACAACTTATTGCACGAGCATGAAACACGAGAATGAACAAAGCCCATGATAAAGACAATATGAGAAAAAATCTAGTGGGTGAGGCAATTGCACTCCATTTCCACTATGTAATGCAAAAAATGTACAAGGTATTGCCAAACATGGCCTTCGTGGATAGAATTTTCACTACCACTCTTATCCAAAACTAGTACTTTGCTTTTATCAGACGCATCTTTGTATTCCAACACAACTGAACCATCTATAGCTAGGAAATGATGAGATAACAAAAACAAAGTTTCAAATTTGCAACTTACAATGTGAATTCAACTTCAAGACTTTTCACCGTGTTTTGTGATATCTTCTGCTTTGCACAAGACTTGTATTTATGCTCTTTCAACTTGGGAGTCTCCCAAGAAGCTTAAATGAATCGACAATGAGAAGAACAAACATTAAAAACCATTCGACTTCAGAGTTTTGTATGGCGACAAAATTGTCGGTGTATGCAAATTGATGATTTCAAAATTGTTAGGGCATTTACGCAACCATTGGGGCATTTACGTAACAATTGGGGCGTTTATGAAACCGCAATCGATACAACAGTTGTGCAACCACCACCTTGCAAATAGTGGCGGTTCCGCTTTTATAAAAAATCCCCTCATTTCATGAGCTAAAATTTACTGTCTTTGTCACTATAAAGATGTCTAGATCACCCCCACACTAACTCTAGCAAGAATTGCACCAATTGCTACCACGAACGCGTTGGTATGCGCAACAATTTTTTTAGGTTTTCATTAGAATGGCTGTAAAGCAAATACATTTGAATTTCCATCAAACAAATGTGATTGTAATTGTTGAATACTATTAGGAAAAGGGGGAGGAAGTTTTTTCATCCATTTGGATCCACTGCCTTACACTGGGGATACGGTAGAAACTTGTGGCCATGCAAAAGGACGGAGCAATCAAGGATATCGGCAGTTGTATAATTGTTTCTGTTTTCTCAACACTGTTCAAGCAGTGTATATTTCAATAGCATCTTCCATAATGACGTAGAATACAAAGCTGAAGAATTAAAGACTAGCGTAACAGATCGCAGGTGATAGAACAATGTTTCGCTAGTAAATGGGCTGCTAGAATGCTAGAAACTTAACCAAATAATAAGCACACCTGTTCTGTGGAAATCTTATACTTGCAGAAATTGCATAATGCAATGAAAGTAAATCATAATATATACAATCACACGGAGACAAAATTGGAGAGAATGGAAGATTTTCATTACTTTGGACCAAACAAAATTCCACATAAATAGAACATATCCATGTCTCAAAACTCAAACCACATCTTTAGCTCTCAGCAAATAAAATCAAATAGAAATAGAATTTTTTTCCCCCTTCATTATAGTCCAAATAGATAGGAAATTTTATAAGAGTTGGCTTCATGTCTAGAAAGTTATCTGTTAGCTTATAGTTTAATGGAAGAGGAACAAACCAGATTTAAAACAAAGTAATGCACAACAGATTTGTAAGCTAAACAATAAATGACGGAAACCATACATGAAGACTGAGAAGACGACACCATAAAAGCTATATTTCATTGAATAATGACCTTTGCCTTCTTCATACATTTGCTTATAAAGGCTTTTCATATTTATCTTTTTTTACAGAATTGACAATTAAATCCATTTCCTTATACCTATATTAACACTCACCCATTTTAAAATAGGTGTCTCGTCCCAGACACACAAAGATCCTAATAAATCAAATTGTTACAATTTTGCTCAATTTCGATGAGGATTTTTAAGAGATTGATGCATTCAAGTTACAAGAAGAGTTAGAGATGTTGGAATAAATGTTCATTCCACCAAAGGGGATGAAAATAGGTGAGGTAGAGTAGGTAAAAGTCAATCAATAACTCCAAGAAAACTCAAGAGAGGAGTAGCCAAGAGAATCACAAGGAGTTGTGCAAACAAAGGTGCACACAAGCAAGCTAGTTAGCAAGCAAATAGAGCATGAAGAAGCAAATAAGGTGAGATATTTCATGGGTAAAGCCCAATTTTAGTTTAAATTTATGAAACATTTGAGATAATCTACCTAACTACTCCTAACTAAACTCCACGGCTTCTCTATAGAGACCCTGCTCTTCTACTCTATCTACTCTAAACAATCCCAAATACATTTATAATTTTACAAACAACAGTAAAGACTTTTACTTTGTTTTGGACCTCTCCCAATATAGAACTTCCCAAACGGAAATTGATTCACTAAATATAAATAAACTGCTATCCAAAGCCATTAGATTGAAGATGATTCACACCACTTTCCAAATCCTCTATAAGTGAATGCCAGTACTAGGATAGGCACGCATATCCTCCAACGCACATCTTCGACTATTGCAAACCTGATATGTAGTCAAATCAGGTGGTAAACACCCATGCCACCTTTGGAGAAGTGTCTCAGCTAATAGCTGCATGGTTGAAGAAGAATGCCAATTCTGTGCACATATCTCTCTATTTCCACAGGAATTAATAACATGTTGAATGTCAGGTATTTCACACTTTGGCTGTCGGGCTAAGAATAATACACTGCAGATTGAGAAGTGATGCTCCCTTCTATTCTTTATTCTAAACGCCATCCCAACAACTCTGCCACGTCGAAGAAATCGATGGCTCTGATTACCTTTGTCTCGTTCTCAAATTTGAAGGATACAACCCTAGACTCCCTGGTGAGACTCGAACCTAGGACGTCTTCCTCATCATCTTGATCAGCCCTGTTCTGCCGTTGACGAGTTATTTCTTGAACTGGCCAAAAACAACTATGAAATCATAATTTTCACTTCAACGACAAAACAATATGCAGGTGACATTCTAAATAAACTCGATGTTAACAAAAGCATAAATCAGCATTTATACAGAGATTCTTGCAGTCAAACTAGTCTAGGCTTTACTATACAAAGACCTTACTAAGCTTGGCAGAGACCTAAAGAACATCTTCATAGTCAACGACGATCCCCAGAAATATAAAATACAGCAATGACATTGATAACAAAACACGAGCAATGATATTGACTGCAAAATAGATGCCCTCAAGAAGGCCATCATGCTACTCCTTAATGGCGACAGCCTCCCTTAGCTCTTCGTAACAATCTTCAGGTATGTTCTTCAGAAGATCACACGATTCAGAAACTTCTCCTGCTACATGTAGAGATCATCGACAAAACCAATGCGAGGGGCAAAGTCCTGCCAGAAATGATCTTCATTTGCCAAAACCTCAGAAACAACCTCCAACATTCTGACGAGTACATGAGGGGCGTAACCCTGAGGTTCCTTTCCAGGTTAAATGAGAGTGAGCTTATTGAGCCTCTGATTCTTTCTGCTCTCGCCAATTTAGAGCACCGCGATCCTTACATAAGAAGAAATATTATTTTGGCAGTGATGTCCATCTACAAGCTACCATAAAGAGAAAACTTGCTTGTGGATGCCCCTGAAATGATTGAAAAAACTGTGTCTACGGAGCAGGATCCATCTCCCTCACCAAAATCAATTTGTCCTCCCTGATTCGATTGACCGGAAGGCATCTTCTTCAACGTTTCTTGCATCCGAACTCTCTACAAATCACTCACATCACAAATCATTACATCGTCATCTGAAAAACACGAGACCCACGCTCTTTTAAAGCAGCCACATCATTGTTAGCTGATGGTTTAGTGGAAGAGGAATAAAATGGATTTAAAGCAAACCAATACACAACAGATTTGCAAGCTAAATAATAAATGACGGAAATCATAAATAAAGATGGAGAAGAACAAAAATGAGATCATAAAAGATATATTTTATTGAATAATGGCTTTCCTTCTCTTTTTTCATACACTTGCCTATGTAGGCTTTTCATCTTTCCTCTTGAACTCTAGACTTCCTCAATCAACTCTTTAGCTTTCTTTTGCCTTTTTCTCTTTCTTTTTTCTTATGTGATTTATCTAATTTTATATAATTGACAATTAAATCCATTTCCTTATATCTATGCTAATATTATTTAAAACACAGTATACAACAAAGCAGAAGTAACAGACAGCAAGATGCAATTGTCAGTCAAAATGTGGTCACCAAAGAAGAGGTTGCCTATGTTTATGATAATCCAATTTCGATTTCATTGAAGCTGAAATAGGTGAACATCAGAAGTTGTGAGACAATCAAGATTGTTCATCTTCCCTCTTTAACTATAGGCTTCCTCAATTAACTCTTTAGCTTTCTTTTCCTTTTTCTCTTTCTTTTTTCGTATGTGATTTATCTCTTTTTATATAATTGACAATTAAATCCATTTCCTTATATCTATGCTAATATTATTTAAAACACAGTATACAACAAAGCAGAAGTAACAGACAGCAAGATGCAATTGTCAGTCAAAATGTGGTCACCAAAGAAGAGGTTGCCTATGTTTATGATAATCCAATTTAGATTTCATTGAAGCTGAAATAGGTGAACATCAGAAGTTGTGAGACAATCAAGATTGTTCATTAAAGGATGCAAATAATTAAATCCACTCCGAAAACATTGGACCTGACAACGGTCGGCTTCTCAGAAATTTGCATGTACTTTTGCAAGTGCAACAAAATGAAAATCTATAGAAGAAAGGTTCTTGAATTCGGCTATAAACTATGGTAAATTCCTGATTTTAGGGTACACCCCCAATCCTGTTTCTCTTTGTTCTGTGGCTTCAGCCTCATATGGAATTCAATTTTCACATAATTTTTCCATCTTGTAATATGTGTTTTCTTTTAGAGATTTTGTAGGAAAATTTGTGCCAAATGGCAGCTCCCTGCAGCTTATTTTCTAGATATGAGTGCCTTATTTTCCAGCTCATAAGTTTTTTAAGAATATAAGCGCCTTATTTTCTATTTCATTTTAAAAAATGTTGAAGCTGAGTGGGTATAATATTCAGTCATAGAACCATTTTATGGTGACACTGCACTGTAATTTTCTCAGTGGCACCCGTTGAGTAGATTTCAGATTGCCCCCTCCATGGGACCACTAGTTAGTAGAGATTGAATCAAATGGAAAGTTCTAGTTTGAGAAAAATGAGGAAAAATGGGCAAGGATCGGCCAAAATATATTTGGAAAATTAAGATAAAAAGCTATGAGGGGCGGAGGAAACAGTTGCATGCCCCCTTCTTCTTAATAGCATGGAAACTTATCAAAAAAAACTTACATTTTTGAATGAGGCCTACTTAAACATAAGTTAGGTTAAATTTCTTTAATCATTCTGAAGTTTAGAATGAGGTTTATCGATTTTGCATTTTTCAAGTCCTATTTGTTCATAGTATAGTAATTTGGAAAGAGGAAATGATACTCAAAACTTCAATCAGAGATATTGTTGTCAACTGTATTGTGTAGATTGCCTTAGCAAAGAAGTAAATTCATCTTGAAATTCAATCAATGTTAAGGATTTTGAATAGTTCCTACGGGATCCTTATGTTCAGAACAAGTTATACCCACATTCATTTCCATGCTAGGAAAATCTAAGCAATTTAATTTTAGAATTCAGTTTAATATCAGTCTTTTACAAAAGATTAAACACAATACACCATACCTGCAACCTGGGGAAGAATCCAGAGGTGAGGAAAATATGATTTGAAATTTGAATCATCGCACTCCAAATGTCGCCCTGTAGATGCAGTCTGATCCACCTAGCTGCCATCTTTGAGGTTTATATCGACCTTCCTCGAGTATTGCAGGAATGAAGAGCTTTGAATTAGATTTGCCAGGATCGTGCTCATGGCAGAGCTTCAACTTCAACATCACGCTTACAAGGTCACTTGGGTCACCGTCAGGGTGAACATTATCAAAAAATTTCGGACCAAAGCCAGGCGCTGAACCCTGTAATGATTCCCTCAAAATGACCTCCAATTCTTTCCTAGTTGTAAATCCCTTCTGCCGCACATCTGAGGTAGATTGGTTTTTGCTGTTCAATTTTACCAGCGTTCCAAGCACATCCTCACATAACCATTCACAATTGATAATGATGAAATCAAGCTCCTGAAAATAGATTATTTCTCCAGCTTTATGCAAAGAGCTCGCCACTCTGTAACAACCAGATCTAGAAGTACTAAAATAAAAGCAATTTTTTTTTTTTTTTTTAATAAATATTTTATTTAAGAATACAGAATTGCAGTATAAATAAATAAATAACAGGGAAACATCAAATTTCCAACTTTAATATCCAGGGCACCATAGAGTTTTTACAGCTTCAAGAAAACAATTACATAATGACACAGCGACGGCTGGTCTCTTAATACAGCAATGGTTGTTGAAGTAAATACTAGTACAATTACAAGTTCTACAGAGAAATTGTTTTATTTTAACATAAAAATAACTGCTTCTCCAAAGTTTGAGTTGCATTCAACTCATGTATTTCTGATAATTTTAAGTGTCGTCTCCAGGGAATGTATTGCAGTGAGGGAGGGAAAGCATCATCCGAACGCTTTCCCACTCCAACCATGGACTAAAGATCCCCCGCACAATCCTCTAGTAGGGAATGACCCTTCTTACATGGATACGCAGATAGAATGGTGCGAAAATCCAGAATAAGACATGCTAGTACTCCTATGTGTTGTAAGATTCCACTACATGACATTTATCATAAAGAAAAATATGTTTCTACAATGATATCCCACAACATGCAAATCATACATATGAACTAACAATGTTATTCTAACATTACTTTGACCAAAGTTGTAAATAACATATGATTATCCGGATCATTCAAGTTCATAACACATCACTAGATCGAGTTATCTATACCATCATTAATGACACTAGTCAAAGTTGAGAAACCATCTTATCGCTTGAATAGCACTATCAATACAACTCCATAATACATAACAGTGAATTTCAATTAATTGATTTAAAGCACAACTTACCAACAAGATAAACTAATCCATGATTCATTTATTCAACACTCACTATCAGATATAAATAATCATATGTTGACTAACAATGCCAAGTCACAAATTGCAACAAAAGTTTATATCAGCTCAGTTATATCAAAGCATTCAAACTTAACTCAACAATTAACTAGAGAAAGTATACTTAGGAAAACAAGTTTTAATCGGCCAAATGTTTTTCCGAAATATACTGGCTCGCTTCTCTCAAAATTCATATAAATTAATATACGGTACTAATATTTCATTATTCAGAAATTTTAAATCTAACACGAATAAATATATATATATATAGCGTCTCAATTGTATCTTTTTCACACTTACTCAGTTAAGGGTTAAAATTAGGAAACACACCAAAAATTAAAAAATTCTAAGTTTTCCCTTGCCTGGCTAACAAACTTAGAGTTTCCGGAACACTTAATTTTGTTTTACAAGTTTCGTTACATGATATGTTCTATAATAAAGCTCACCATAAATATAGGGAAATTCTCAATTATTTAATATACATTCTACCATATAAAATATATGTATATTTATTATTTTTCTATATATAATAAACATTATAATAAACCAATTTTTAGTAATCGTTTATATACATTTATATTTTTATTGCAACTTATATTTAAATGATACTAAATTTATTATCTATAAACAACCATATATATAATTTTCTTTTTTTTAATCATAATAAACTTATTAAATATAAATCGACTATTTTTATACTGCAAAAGCAATTTGCCGGATTATAACGCAGCACACATGCAGCGACTCACGGATCAAAGCGCAGGGGTTTACATGCAGATCGGCCACAGAACATATACATTGAATATACTTCCGGTTCAGCATGAAGGTAAACGCCTATATGATGGATTTCTGATTAAAAATTTTGTCCGGATTTCCACAAAAATACAGGAGAAAATGTTGGCATATTTGATAATCATAATTGAATTGATACGCCAGACTCAGACTACCAGATAACTTCGATGTGTACCAGATAACTTTGATGTGACCAGTATTCTCATAAGTAATAACTGTTATCAGTTCTGAGTAAAATAGATATTATGTGTGAATCTTCCATTTTGTAACAGACCTAAATCATGAAATAACTTAGATCAGATGATCTACAAAGGGAAACAAATCTGTGTAAAGCGTTGGGCTAATAATGCTAAACTGACATTTTGAACAAAAACACGATTTAATCAAACACATTGACTACCAGAGACTAAATGCTTAGACTTACCATGCATGCTCGGAAGATCACTGCCTGCCTTTTGCATCCTATGCAGAAAATGAGAAATCCCTTCCAAATGGTTCAAACTAAGCAACAATCACTACTATGGCGCAGCACAGTTGTTACATTGCATGCTATAATAGCATAAAATATCTCTCACCTCCAGCCGTATTGACTATAAGGTAAATTTGATGAAGTGCTAAGCGCAATTTTAAAACACAAAACTCAACGCCATCTAAACAAATAGATCTTAAAATGGTGTAATGTCATTCAAAGCCTTCATAATCATTTTAAATGACATAATTCCTTTTCCAATTCGGAAGTAACACAATAGTCATACCCATTTAATATATCTGCAACTAATCTATTCATAATGCTAAAATAAACAGGGAGGAAAAGAAAATAATAGATTTCAACTTGCCTGGGAAATAAAATATCAGTCTTCTTCTTTTCTGCTGTTTAACACCCTCCTTGCTCCTCAAAGGTTTCACCTGGTTAAATTCTTCTTCCTTCTCCCTTATTTACCTTCCCTCTGATACGCCGCCTTTCCCTTGTTGATGAGGAAATTTTCCCTCCCTGTTTCCGAGCTTTTTCCTCTTTTTTGTCAACTTCTCCCTTCCTTTCTTCCCTGTGAATTTTCCGTCTCCTCCTCTCTCCTTTTTTTCCTTCTTGGCTTAATAACATTTTTCCCTTTTGCATGCTACTTGACACCCTAGTTGAAGTCTTTGTTCCCAAATCATTCACTGAGAGTTCCAACATAATCATTAGATAAACTCCCAATTTATCTCCTTTGATTTATGAGGTTAACAGTAAGGTAACTTCTTTTTTTCCAAGTAAAATCATCCACAAATTTCTTGCATTTCTAACAATCAATTCGGGATAAGCAGTTTTCTAATATAATCAATTTGTTTAAGATTACCATAAATCTTTATTTTAACAAAAATAATAAAGCATTATTATTTTTAATTCCCTATTAAAATTGCATTAATAACACAATTATAAAACACAATATGAAGTATCTCACAACATACTATCTATTTTAACCAATTTCAGAATAAGAACTTATTTCTTCCTAAAGCACATCCAAAATATGATTAATGCAACTATTCTAGCATTACCGAGCATAATACTTGGCAAACCATATCAATGCAAAGAATTTAACAAGACAAACTATTATGGTATATGAATTTGGGACACTAGCATTTCCATTTCGTTATACTGCAATCATCCCATCTGCACTACCCTCTCAGAGGATACTCTCCTTCGTGGTGCTCTGAGGGTGAAACCAATCCTGCATCCACCTCATTGCAAATGTGTAGTTAGTCCCAGTCATCACATATATCTATAATCAATAATACAAGGCTTAACAAGTACACATTTATTTCGCATAAATAATCAAATGCAACTTGTAACTAAACATCACTGTTCTCTACAGCGTTTGTCATAGTGCTCAAATCAAAACATTTAAGAAACCAGTTTTTCAATAATTTCAAATCCACAGATTTAAAGGCAAAAACATAGGGTGAAATGATTATGTAACACACTGCTATTTGTCTTTCTTCAACTTTGCTTGGGTCATCACAACACTGTATTCTTAGGTAGGGGTCCGAGGGAGGGGGCTGCTGCGCCTATTTTTAATGAGCGTGTGGCCCCAAATGAAAGGTATGGTAAAAGGAAATTTTAGAATCTTTTCCTTAAAGTAAGAAGCTGGGTATTTTTTAAGGGGAAAGTTTAAAGGAGTGAAAAAAAAGAGAGGCCAAGAGTTTCCATGTACGCTTCTATTTTGTAGGAAGATATTTTAACAATTGTAAATATATGAGTGGACAAAATTTATGTAAAAAATAATTATAAATAAAAATATAATAATTTTAAATACTATCTCCTATAAAATTGCAGCATACACTCAAGATTTTTATTTCATGAGACCACATTTGCTACATATACTCCTAAATTCACTTTGCACTATCCCTAAGAAAATTTAGGAGCCCCCCTCCCATGGGACCACTTCCTTATAAATGGCACTTTAAGTGGACAAAGATGCACAAATTCTTCCCATCTCATTATTGGTTTGTTGCTCTCAGATATCCAACTAGATAAAAGAATTCTCAGATCATCGCATACTTGGTAAATTTCTGGAACCCTTTCAAATATTGTTCTGGTAGTTTGCTGTACATGACAAGCAACTATATTCACTGGACCAGATGATCTTGCATCAACTGTAAATGCTGTTGGGCAAATTCAACAAAACCTGTGAAACGGTCCCTAAGCCTATAAACACATTGAACAGATTATAAGTACAATTCTGAGCTCTCAGAACTTTTATCAATATGAGTGACAATCACTATCACATGAGCCAGAAGGGATTCTGCTCTTCTGGAGTTTGATAAGATAAATCTTAGCCAATATACCATGATTCTTTTTGGATTCTCTGTTTTCTGGTTTTCTGAAGAGACTGCATTTTATCAGGAAAAACTATGGGCTTTCTTGGCCACGAAACATGAGATAATGAAAAGCATGGAACTCATGCTGACCTGCAAGGTCCCGGATTGAGATTCTAGTATCATCGTCTTCCAACACCTTCATTTTGATGCCATGAGTTCTTCCAATGGGTTCTATTGGGTTTACATATGTTTTAATTTGGTCTACTGTTGGGAAAAGTATAATTCTTAAATTGCAGGCTGAGCTTGTTTGGGGATTGTGTGTATTTTGGTCCAAAAGATATTCTTACCAGGAGTCATTGCATATGTAGTATATTTAGGTTTTAGAAATAATAATAATAATAATAATAATAATAATAATAATAATTTTTTAAGGTTCAAGCAGCACTTTGGTTATGGTTTGCAAGGAAACTTACGGTATATGGGACCATCTCATATTATTATCATGGGAAGGCATCTTACTATGCTACGAATACGAGGTATGCAATCTCTGGACTATTTGAACCTGTGACCTCCCTTCCAGAAACACATGGTCTTCACTATTAAGCCAACTCAAGTGCACAATTGTATATAAAATCAAATAGAAGACCATAAAACTTGCCTGCAAATTCCTGTCCACAGAAGAAAACTCTCACAGACTTGGAAACAGTATTCGGCATGTCCCTTAGTAAATTGGCTTGTGGTTCAGCACTTAGATTCTGTCGAAGCCGTTGGTGAACGTGATCAGCTTTCCCAGAGGCTTGAAGAGGAGTTCCACTCAACTCAATTTCTTCAAGCCATGGATTCACTTGCAATGCATCCATTATCGCTTCAAGCATTGCATCTCCTGCAACTCCTTTACATCCCTTCAAAGATACAGCTTTCAAAGCTGTGTTTCTCTGAAGGGATTTGAGTATTTTGATGAAATCAGCATTGCTCATGCTCTCATCATCATTCAAAGGAAATTTAAGCAAACTCTGGTTTGTAGAGATCATCTGCACCAATGCATTTACCCCATAGCTACCCAGTTTGTTTTGAGGCCCCCCGATGGACAAAGACTTCAAAGAAGTATTTGCCTGTGCTTGGCCTGGTTTGAATCTGCTCAGAGGACACAAGAAATGCTCAATTCCCTCTCCTCCCAATGATTTCCTTTGAACCTACAAGGACTGCAGGCTGATGTTTGTAAACAAAGCAGTTGCAATGTAATAAACACCCTTATCACTTATGCTTGTATATGACATATACACGTGTTTGAGAGTCCTATTTTCTTCAAAGACTCTCCTGAACTCGAGAGCAAATTTGGAGTTCACATGATTTCCACTTATATCCATATTTTCTACCGTAGTACTCCGCGCCAAAGCACAAACGATCCTGTAACAACCAGAAGTGTCAATCCTATAAATCCTGAGGACCTTATCGATTGGAATCAATTCAACCACCTTGGCATGCTTTACTTTGCTCTCCCTGTTCCACACATGAAGCTCCAAATTCCTATTCCTTCCCAAAGCAGCAGAAACCAGAGGATAAGCTGTAATTGACTACATATTCAATATGCTCAGAAACCTCAGGCTTGAGTTCACTTAAATTATTTTGGCCAATTCTTCGGCCCCTTTTGACCCAATTGAGTCTTCCCAAATCTGTACTTCCTCCGAGCTCTCATTGATCTTCAAAGCAGAAGCAATAGCCGAAGACCCAGAGGGACCTATACCACAGTCAGAGAAGCTCAACTCCTTCATAACATCAATTTTCTTCATCATCTCTGCAATGAGTTTAACTCCATCAGAACCAAGATGACCCTGCTGAAAAGACGTTCTTTTCAATGTTGGGCTTTTCTTGATTGCACTGCAGAGCTCATTTACTTCAGGCAAACTCCATCTCAGTCTGTTGAAATCCAAGGATTTCAATGCTCTACTCTCATGGAGAGCTTCAAGAAGCATGAAAAAGGAATCATCTTTCTTGCCCAGGTCTGGAATGTTGATGTTCAGTGACTTCTCGTTATCGTAAAAGCTTGAAATCTGTGAAACTTCTGACTGGTAAAACGACAATGTTTCCAAAGGAGGCTCGTGGGATATTATTGTATCGATTGTTGCATCTATGGCTTCGGCAGTACTCGAACTGGCCATCTGAATTTCTTCTTCTTCTTTCTTCTTCTCACAATTATTGAAATCATACCATGAAGAAATTAACTTGCGGTCTGAGAAAAAAAGGCCTAGACTAATTTATGTAGGCCAACTAAAATTATGTGAAGATGTTTTCTAAAAGTTTCATACTGCTGGTTGCTGTTGCTGTTGCAGTTACAGTATATTCATTGTATGAATAATTTTTGCTATACAAATTGATCAATTTGAAGAATTGAACAAGCAATCTTCAATGGGCGCACCCGGCAGATTTTGTGGGTGATCTTAAATAAAAATTGGAACATTCTCAAGGGACACCAGTTCAAAAAGCATTTTTCAGCCACGACAGTAATTTATATGTAGGAAATAAAGTTTATAAGTTTAAATTTCAACGTTCCAACCAATTGGTAGTAATAAAAATTAGTTAAATCCAAAAAAAATACATAATGTCTGTGATGTTTTTATATCTTTGACATTGCTCAAATTTGAAGGGTTATCCTAATTTTAATCTGAAAGGCATATATTTTTCAAATTTTTATGTTGTTTAAATATTTATATTTTAATTGATTTATGTAAATTAAGTATATATTTTTTAAAAATAAATATTAAATAAAATAAAGATTTTGTAGTGAGTAGTCCCTACCTTTGTATCAAATAGTGTGTTGTATTTACTCTTTGTTTCATTGAAATGAAAGTAATGGCATGAGATAAGGGATTTATTGACTATAACTCTCAAAAAATATGAAAGACAATTTTATTTGTTAACAAATATAGATCAATTTGAACAATTGATCAAACAATTTTTAATGTTGTCCATAACAATGAAGATCGTAATTAAGAATGAAATATGAATAAAAACAAAGTGATGGCAACATAGCATGTATATAGGACAATTAAAAGTAAAGCATATATAATTGCAATGAGATGTATGAAACACTATTGATAAAATAAAATGTATTACTGTTTAGGAGAGCTTTACACAAGTCATTCACATTTGTATATACATTGGTAATAAAACAAAAATATAGTATAAGTGTGAGACTCAAGTCTTCCATAGACATTATTGTTTTTAGTTGTTTGTGAAGTAGTTGTTTGTCTTGTTTGTGTAGGTGAGAGAGATCTTTATCCCAATGAGATGAGAGAAGTCAAAACTAGTTATAAGTGTGTAGTTTTAAATTTGAAAGAAAAAAAAGTTAAAAGTGGGTTACACACCTTAGTTATTGTTCATTATGTCAACATGTAGAATGGTTTTTCTTTGTTAAGAATAATTTTTTCTTGTAGTGAAAATCCTTGGAGCAGGTAGATAAATCACTATATGTTCCAATCTTGATTCTAATCCAAGAAATGATTGTCTGTTTGATTTTCGCCAATCGTATTTTTAAATACTAAATCAAAGTAACAAAATAAAGAAACATATGTTGTTCAAATACTATCCATGTGAGTTTGAACCTATTCTAGTCTTGTTCCTAAGCTCTTATTTCTAAGGTCATTTCCGAAATCGAGGCTTGTTCAAATCAAACATTTCTAGCCTTGATACCATTCCCTTGTGTTCAAACCAACTTTGTTCAAATCTAAGGTTTTCTCTAGTCATTTTTCTAAGCGTCATGTTTTCCTATTCCCATCTAGATTTATTCCAAAACCCATGGCTAATATGTCTCATTACACACGAAACATTATAGCTTATAATGCTGCTTATGATGATGATTGGACTCAAGGTCAAATAGATCCATTCACATATCAACCCACTTATCCCCATGATCAAGAGGATTTCATGAATCCAAATGATGTGGAAGTTCACCAAACTGTGTACGAATAAATACCACCTCTCAATGACGTAGTTCAAACTCAATTTGAGCAAAATTTGTTTGATAGTAGAGAAGACATAATTTTGTTTTTATTAGAGATGGGTGTCAAAGCTCCTCATGATTTTCCCATAGAAAACTTACGTCAAAGATTACCACCATGAAAACTATCCAAATTATCAAGTGGAATGATGATATAACCTCTTCTAGTCATGATCCCCCAATTATTCAAAAGTCCACAATTCTAAAAACATTGAGGAAAGGGTAGGAGTTACTTGTATCTTCCCCCCCAAGTTTAGTCTAAGATGGCAACCCAATTGCAATAAGCTAGTAAGGTGATTAGTGACTTTGTTGCTTTGTTACTTAATCTAGTCATTGATCCTCCCCCTGAACATCAAAGAGAGGATATGTTGGTTGAGCCATTGCCTAATGTTGAAACAATTATCACTCCTAAAAAACATACACCTGAAGATTATTTACAACCAATTGTATAAAATCTCCAACAAATGTTTCCTTCTAGTAATCCTATAAGTTAAATTCCACCCGAACAAATTCCCTCTAAATAGTTTCAGAGCTCAAGTTTTCTCTAACAAGTTCCTATTGAGATACAAAACATTCCTTATAATTCAAATGTTCCCCAACACAATTCTACTAATGTTTATTTTACTACATGGCAACGAATTCCTTTAATCCAATAGGTTGATTCTACTCAACAACAAATTCCCATCGCTCAATAGTAATTCTTTAAAAGCAATAACTTCCTCTTACGTAACAACACATTTCCATCCCATATTCTAATCACACTCAATACCAACTCCCCCCTATGCAACAACACATTTCCTTCTCATCTTCCAATCACAACCAATACCAAGTTCCACCTAACCAATCAAACCCTGGCAATAGAAATAATAATTCTAATTATTAGGGCAAAAAGTTCCCATAAATATGACAAACGCTCAAGTCTATTCTCAGTCAAATAATTCCCCACCTACTTCCCAAAATACCATCTTTTCTCAAGAATTACGAGCTATGAAAATAATAATATTGGGATTCTAAGCTGGAAGTCAAATCGGAAATACAAGCTAGATCATATATGTTCATATCCATTTGATTCAAGTAGTTTTTAGATATTACTTCCATCTCATTTTGAGATTCCAAAATTTGACAAATATAAAGGAAAGGGTGACCCAAGAGAACACTTGAGCCTATTCTTTGTTGCTTGTCAAGAGGTCAGCTATAAATCCAATTTCCTACTTTGATTGTTTCATGAAGTTTGGCTGGTCTTGCTTTAGACTAGTTTACACAGCTTTCAAAAGGTTTCGTTACAACTTTTGATGACTTGTTAGAGAAGTTCATTAAACACTTTTTCCTATAATATTGAGCATGAGTTAACCATGGTTGACATATGTGCTGTCAAACAAAGAGGTGAGAGATTTTATACATATCTTCAAAGATGACGAGCACTAGTTAGTATATTTCCACATGCACTACCTGACATTGAGTTGGAAAATATATTCATTATGAATTTGAACTTAGATCTAGCACTTAATCTTAGATTACGATGACAAAACAACTTTGATGATGTCATTACTAAAGGTGTTCAAATAGAAAAGGCTCTAATTGACAAAGGATTGATTAAAATCTATTCATATAGTCAAAATCAATCTCAAAATTAGAATCATAATCAAAACCAACATTCTACTCTAAATCCAACAAATGTGATAGATAAGCCCAAACCTTTTAAGATAATAAGAATATGATGGGCAATGGAGTTATAGAAGCCAAACATGTTCAAACAATACAATCGCCACTAGTACAGAAGGCTCCTCAACCACAACCACTTATTTTACAAACGCTGTTGGAGATCTTGCTAAGATCGTATATGGAATACCGAGTGCACTGATGCTTGAACAAAGCAAAAATGACAAATGACCAAACATATGTGAGAGAGAAACCATGTGTGTAACAATGTAAATCCTCCATGTATTCAATGTTACAAAATGACTACAAATAAGAGAGATGACAAAAAATTGCCCCTAGAATAGTGGAAAGAGATCTTAGAATAGACATGTAACTCCTATGATAGAAAGACCGGTCAAGGGGTAACTTCTGCCAACTAGATAAAAATGATGGTCAAGTAATTCCCTATAGCAAATGACACATAAGCAAGCTAAACCATATATGTATAAATAATCCAAATAAAAAAAATTGGTAAATACTTTAGAGCTTGTGTGACCCTTATAATTGCCCAAAATTCATCAATTTTATAAAAAAAAAGGCCTCCAAAATGAACATTAGTTACCACTGAAAATGCATCTAAATGAGGAGTTAAGCAAAAATGCTGAGCAAACAATGAGAGAAAGAGAAGATAATGATTTGTTTGTGAGGAAATTTGGCCACCTACCAAACTAGGCCTCACGCTTCATCTTCGATAAACGAAACATGAAAGAAGTAAATATGACCAAACAAAATTATTATAATCTCCTTATTTCTCCCAAATAATATATATATATATATATATATATATATATAAATAAATAATCATGTGTGCCCCACCAAATTATAATGTTTTTATTAAAAAAAAGAAAAGTAAAAAGCTCCCACCACTATTTAATAACTTCCACCATAATGATCTCAAGTAAACAATATTACCACCCCTTTTGAAATCATCCCCCACTTATTTTAATATACAAGGCCATTTTAAAATTTTGAAAATGATAAAAAAAATCAAAAAGGCCGTATTAAAAAAAGAAATTGTTTTGAGAAAAAAAAGGGTTTTGGTAGTTAAAAGGTGGATTTGGCTGCATAACGGTAGTTAGAGGAGTGAAGATGTGGAGGGTAACATGCAGAGGCAAGAAATGATAGTGAGGGATCTTGGAAAAAGTAGACAGCAATGATAGTGAGGGATGTTGGCAAGAGTAACAAACAACATTGGAGGTGTTGTTGACCAACTAGAACCAGGTGTGCCAAGAAGGCCATAGAGCTGCAAGAGGAGAGGCAAGCCATGAGTAGATGAATTAGATCTAAGTGGTTTCTGAGATAAACATTGATGTTGAGTGGAACAACAACATAGGAGAATGGTAGAGGACGGTAAGGCTGTAAGGGAGTAGACTCAGCATGCTATCTATTGCAAGCATATCCAACATCCATAACTTATATACTCCCGTGGAGGGTGAGTTATATCAAGAAAAACACGTTTCTACCTCAAGCAAACTCAACGTTGGAATGCTCAACTGTTGGCCATTCTCCAAACGGACCTTGTAAACACGTCCAAATCTTCCTTCAATGTCCATCCTGCGACTGGTGGAAGGGCATGGAGAGATGAGAGGAGGAGAACGACACTAGAAGGTTTCAAGGGGGTAGCTCGAATGGTGTAGGGGTAGTTACAAAGTGGCATACAAAATATTGCTTTCCATGCCCTTTGGATGCTGTCCAAAACCGTGTGATAAATGATGGTTTTGGCCTTTTAAATGTCTCTTTATGAGCATTCTACATACACCTTCCAAGCAGCTAGCTGATGCCCTTGAGAGTTTTGACAGATTCAACTATTGACTAGGCCGTAGATCTATAAAAATAAACTCCCTACTTGCTATGTATTCGTCTGGTTTGGTAAAACAAGTTGAAGCCAAAAGAGACTACGTTTCCAACCAGGGAAGCAATTCCACCTTAATGTGAAACTTCACCACAAAAGGGCTGTGAACCAATTGAACGAGGTAGCTAGACAAGAAGCACTTTTAAAAAAACTTCCAACAATACGAAAACAACCAGTCCCTTTTTTACAATAAATTTAAAATTTCATAATAAACTCAAACAACATAAAAATCAGACATGCGGTTTACCAAACTCGGTGCTCTGATACCATGTCGGAGATTCCACTAAAATCGTAGATGGAATATCAAATACACTAATTCTTGAACAAAACAAAAATGACAAATGACTAAGCAACTATGAGAGAGAAACTGTGAGTGTAGCAATACAAATCCTCCATGTATTTAGATTTGTAAAAGGAGTCCAAATAGGAGAGATGACAAGTAACCACCCCTATAATAGTGGAAAGAGAGCCTATAATAGGCATGTAACTCCTATAACAGAATGACCAGTCAAGGAGTAATTCTGACCAACCAGATAAAAATGATGGTCAAGTAACTCCCTATGATAAATGACACCTAAGCAAGTTAAACCACGTGTAGGAATAATCTAAATAGAAAAAGGGAAATAAAGTCCTACACTAAAAATCAGCCTCCTCAAAGAAATCAGTCTACTTAAAGACCATTTGTTAATTTAGTAGAGCCCATTGTGAATGTGTTTCATAAGCTATTTGCTATGAATATGATTGGATACACAAATGCAAAACCTTTTGATGAAAATCAACCTAAACTAGAGTGGTATAGGGATAATGAATATTGTGAGTATCATCGAATCAAAGGACATGCAATTCATAGATGTGTGCAATTATAACATCACATTCAAGACATGCTAAAAAGGGGAGAAATTGAGTTAATTAATGTTTCATCCTCTAATTTTGCTCAGGATATGGGGATCTATAAAAATCCTTTCCGTCAACATAATAACAATCAACATAAGTAATAACAACGTTAACAACACAACAATCCTAACTAGAATTAGGGTTCCCAAACCAACCACATTGATTACCATGCTATCCCCTATGATTACAACATAGTGGGATGCATCATGGACCATCACGTAGCCACAATCATGGTCAATCCCCATTCCTGTAATTCCTAACAAGTAAATCCTTCTATTCTAGGATCAGGTCCATCTATTTTGGGAGTTCCTCCTCCTTATGATTCTCGTTATTAGGTTATTATTCTAGGTCATGTTTATTCTACTTCAAATTCTCACATTTTTATTCCTACTGGAGATTGTGCTATTACAACTCGACATTATAAGACTCAGTCTTCAAGGTCATGTACCTCGTACTGATCCTAATCCATCTTATTCTAATCCTGTTCTAGATCAATTCAAACCCAGATATGCACTTGTGAAGAAGTAGTATGATCTTATGGATTAGTTGAATAATAAGCCAACACAAATTTCCATTTTGGATCTGGTATGTACTTCTCAGCTTCACAAGGATGTCTTAAATGAGATTTTGAGTCAATCTTAGGGGCCAAGAAATATTGTATTAGATAAATTTCAAGCGATGGTCAGACACTTGTCTCTGGGCCCACAATTGATCTTTGATCAAAATGATATCTCATCTCTTCAAGATTCCCACACCAATTCCTTGTATATTTAAGTGAAAATTACTCACCACAAAATCAAGAGAGTACTTATAGACAATGGATCGGGTCTTAACATTGTTCCACTGAAGCTCATCCAACATCTGGGATATACTTCAAAAGATCTCAAAAATGATACCATCACTATCAAGGGGTATGATAACACTGAGCAATAATTAGTAGGTACAATTTTCATACCCATCTAGGTTGGGCATGTTATTCATAGTACCTTGTTCCATGTCATTGACTTGGATTTACCATATAATCTCCCCCTTGGTCATCCATGGATTTATGAGATGCATGCAGTTCCTTCTACACTCCAATGTATCAAGTTTCCTCATTTTGGAATGGACCTTTCTATTCTTGAATATTTATAACCATATCAATATTATAAACATCTTGAAGTAGAAGGTCATCAATATACCTATTATCCTAGTGCTTCCAATACCTTCAAAAAGGACAAGTAGGTAATATTTGAGCCACCTCCATAAAATTATCTAGATCCAAATGCCCTTGCTTCTTCTTATAAAGCACCCTTCCCATAATTATATTTATCCCATTTTAACATTCATGCCAAGGTATTGGCACATATAGTATGGAAGATGCCTTTCATGTTGCCAAATTGCCTAGATCACCTAAATCCCACGGCCAACCCAAAATGGAATGATGCAAGAAGATGATAGCATCTTTTATTCATTCCTAGAAAAGCTTTCAGCCAAGAAGATTTGAAGCAAGAAGATGAGTCATGGCTATACAATGAGGATGTATCTCTTTGTTTTCATAGTAAAAATCACTCTATTCCCAATAGAATTATGACCCATAATGCTTATAAAGGAAAGGGATTGGGGGAAAAAGAGTAAGGTTGACTAGATATTATTCTTCCTGTAAAACATTCAAAGAAATAAAGTTTATGATACAAATCACCTAGGGTAGTCACCATACATCCTTAAAGTGGTTTAACCTATATGTTAAACAATGATATTCCTGACAACAACACAAAGTCCTATTATAGTATATATATATAATGAGCTCGCCAACACTAATATGTTAGATTCATTTTATATTCTCACCATTTTTGATGTTACCAGCATTCCACTTACCCTTCAATATCCTGAACTTATTGATTAAGATCAGAAAGGTAATGATATCATTCTCGATGAGTTCTCCAATAAAGAAGCAATGTCAAAGTTCATGGGCCTAAGAGATGGTTTACTGATAGGTGACCACAAGTAGGGATTTGTATTCACTTTGGATCATGAGACATACTTTGAGGAACAGGTGAAATTCCTTAGTCAAATTAAAAATGAAACATTGAGATCTTTAAGCAAAAACTTTTTTGAGGTGATTTTGGATCAGGGAAAAAGTAAAGATAAAGATGAGTCCCTTGGTGAAAACCTATTTCATGTGCCATTAGATGAGGAAGTTCTCTCTCCTTCACAGGAAGTCCATGAGTCCACAATTCCATGCTTGTCATATAGTGCTAAAATCAAGCCCAAAGATCATGATGAATTTGATTATATGGTTCTAGAGAATCCATAGTTGGCAGCTCATTAACCATTACCTGAGGGGAATGATTATGATTCATATTACATGGGTCCATCTAAGAGTGCACATTCTGAGTTCAATGATCAATTATCTTATTTTCCTATGATTCTGGATGATGGTTCCACCCTTATTATGGAAGACATGACATAAGTCAATATCGGTACCTATGATGATCCTAAGATAATCAAGCTTGGTGTGTCCCTCACCTCAGAGGAATGTGAATTGATTATTTACCTTCTCACGAAGTTCATTGATATATTTTCTTGGGCCTATTCAGATATGTCTGGTCTAGATTCTTCATTAGCTATTCATTATTTGATTATGTACCCAAATACCAAACCTATTAAGCAAAAGTTATGAAATGTGCATCCACAGATTGATCTCCTATTCAAAATAGAGCTCAAAAATTTTCTTGTAGCAAGTTTTAACAAACCTAGTCCCTATGTAGATTGGATTTCTAACATTGTTCTTGTCAGTAAGAAGCCAATCGACATCTAAATCTGCACATATTTTAGAGATATAAACAAATCTTATCCTAAAGATGATTTTACATTGCCTAATGTAGATATGATTGTGGATTCAACAACTAATTACAAGATGCTATCTCTTATGGATGGCTTCTCAGTCTATAATCAGATTAAGATCACTTTAGAAGATCAAGTCAAGATAACATTTATAACCCCTTAGGGCACATTTTGTTATTAAGTCACGCCATTTGGATTGAAAAATTCAAGAACCACTTATCGATGAGCAATGATTATTATCTTTCATGATATCATGCATGATATTGTTGAAAACTATGTTGATGATATTCTAGGTAAATCTAAAACTCGTGCAGAGCATCCAACAATTTTGCGAAGAATATATGAATGAATTCATGAGTATCAAGTATGTATGAAACCTAAGAAGTGTGTCTTTGGGGTTACATCAGTAAATTTTTAGGCTTCCTTATCTCTCACAGGGGCATTGAAGTTGATCCAACCAAATTGAAAGTTATTACTAAAATGCCACATCCTTCTAATTTGAAGCAACTTCATAGTCTACAGGGTAAGATTCATGTTGTTAGATGATTCATCTCTCAAATTTTTGATTACTGTCATCCATTTATATATATTTTAAAGAAGGCCATCACTTTTCAATAGAATGTTGAATGCCAAGAGCCTTTTGAGAAACTTAAGCAATATCTAGCAAATTCTCTAGTACTTGTTTCACCAATGCATGGGAAGCCTTTGTTATTGTACATATCCGCTATGTTTAGTTCCTTGGAGGCACTTATAGCTTATCATGACAATCAATTAAAATAAATATCTATTTATTATCTAAGCTGTACATTAGTATTTTATGAGCAAAATTATACTCCAATAGAAAAAGCATGTCATGCATTAGTTTTCACTTCCTAGAAGATTAGACATTACATGTTGAATAAAAAGACACTATTGATTCCAAAGTGGATCCATTTAAATATATATTAGAATAAGTTTATCTAATATGTCGAATGGATAAATGGGTCATGTTGCTTAGCGAATTTGATAATGAATACATGTTGACAATTTTGCCACCATTGGTCAAAGTTGCTTATGTGCAGGTTTTAAAAAAGACTTAAATCATGGATTAAAGGTCCAAATAATTATTCAAAACATTATAAAATTTTTATCAGGATAAAAACATGCTCAATAATAATTCACACGTCAAAATTTTGATAGAGGTTTCTTTTATTTCTCTAACTAGCTAATTGCAAGCTAGTGAAGATAATTTTTGAATGCTCAATACATGAAGGTAAAGAAAATTTGGTTTGAATGGTATTAGTGGGAGTTTAGGACACATATGATATCAATTTTACATTCATTTTTTTAAAGTTACATCTCCTTAACTTTATTAACAATTGTTAAGAAGAACATGTGCTTTAAAACCCTTCTTAAACTCCAATGGCTTGGTTTTAAGCAGTATATTTACATTTTTGAGGTCTTTGTTGAAAAATAAAGGTGTGTGAACTATTATGGGGAATATAATAACTTTATAAACCTTAATAAATTAAAATTTTATGTAAATTAATGGATAAAGGCAAAGGTACAAGCATTAAGGTTTTAAGCAAGCAAGAACGACAATCAAAAAAAGTAATTTTTGAGGGGTTTAAGTGATTGGTTGAGCACATACAATTATTGTAATGATAAAATTAAGGGGTTTAAGTGATTGGTTGAGCACATACAATTATTGTAATGATAAAATTAATTATTAAAGGTATTAATAAAAAAATAATTAGGTATTTAAGCCTCATAAAATTCAATAAAATGGAAAAACATATATCTATAGGCGTTCAGAAATGAAATTGTGCAAACTAGGAAACACCAAAAAGTGTATATTTTGAGTTTTATTGAATGAAATCTATTGAAATTTGATATGGAGGTATATTTTTATTCTTTAATATTTTAAAATGGTTCATGTAATTAATTTACCTGAATATGTATAAAGTATTCATTAAGGGAATGAAGGTTTCTTCACTTTTTGCTCATAAATGGAGTTGGAAATGGGTGTTTTAGGTCCCTCCAATGGCACAAATTGATTTGAGAATGTTTATAATTAATGTATAGGTATGAATAAATTATCATGTAATTAAAACCACCATTTTTATTATTTTAAAATCATCTTTAGACTCATTCCTTGATCACATAAAGCAAATTCATTAAGTTCCAAGTTCTCACAGTGCATTCAAGAAGCTTGCCAAAACCATAAAAGATGGATATATCTAGAAGAACTAGTATAGGGAGTTGTTATTGTCATAATCAAACACATAATTATCAATCATATTTCATGAAGGTTTCAATAACAACAACATTCAATAATTTTCTCTCTCTACTGCACCCCTTTTGACTAAATTTAGAAAAGTCAAGTCAAACACATCTCTTTGCTAATTGAAAATCAATAAAAGTTTAAGTGTTTGTTTTAAAATATGTACTCAAGGTTAAATATGAGAATACATGCATGAAAAATATATTCTCTCTCTCATACCATGTCCCTTTGGGTTAAATTTAAAAAAGGTCAGGTCAAAACTCTAAGATGTATGTAGAAAAATTGAAGTCAAATTGCAAGTTGCATGCGAGATAACTCAAGTCAAAATCCAAGTTACAAATCAAGATAAGTCACGTAAAAATACAAGATATAAATTAATGTAACTGAATTAAAACTTAAATATGCATGCAAGATCAAAAGTAATTAATTGAAGATCAAAATGAGTTCAAATTGCAAGTTCAAAATGAGTTAACTGAAGATAGTAACAAATCTCTTCAAGTTGAAGACAATTCAAACACATGCAAGAACCTTTGACATTTTAAAAAATATTTATATATAATAACACACCATATTCTAAGAAAAATAAAGTTTAAATTCAAAATTTCCTACGTTATAATTTTGGGAAACAATTTGGAAGATTGGGTTGGAGTTGGAGTTTAGTTGAAGTTAGAGTGAACTATGACTAGCAGGGACTCATTTGGAGCTTATTGTCTTCTCTCTCTCTTCTTAATTTATATATTTATATTAATTTTTAAATGAATATGATGATATTATACTTTTTACTTACTGAAACTCTCCCAAAATTTGTACTACCTCACCTTTGAAGTAATAAGAGCTGATTTTCCTTCATTTTCAGGCTATTCATTTAGTACGTTCTTAATGTTCATTGATGTAACTTAGTGAATGAATAATTTTAATATGTTTATGTATAAACATATCACCTTTATATAGTAAATAATAACTCTTATAGGTCACATAAAGTGTCTAAGTTTAATTTCTACCTAATCTGGAAGTGAATTCAACCATTGTTCTTTCCTTTCAAACTAGTGTGAGTGTCTGTCAAGACCTTTGTGTAAAATACTGATGCAACATGATAATTAAGTGAATGTGTGAAAGCTATTAATCTTAAAAAGTGTATAAATTATAGTCAAAATTTACCTATACAATGGTTCATCACCCAAATTTTTATTTTTTATTTCCATTTTCAGCTTTAACATTGCTCCTTTTACCCTTTTCTTAGTCAAGAAAACACATAATTAGAGAGTTTAGAGAAAATTAGGTGAGTGAAACAAAAGGAACCATCCTTTAATCTATATATTGTATTCAATATAATGTCTCAAACCTTAGATATTTTCCATTGTATCAACATAAGTGAGAACAAAACACACATTCTCAGCAGGGTGCACTTCTAAGTGATAACAATGATAATGATGATGTATGTCAATGAATAGACTCAAATACAATTGCATGACAAGTAGAACCATGATGATGATCTTGTTATCACAATATAATAATACAATGTAACACCAATAAAATTAAATAAACAAGCAAACAAGCAAACAAATAAACACACAAATATGAAAATAAAAAGTAACAAAAAGCATCTTATTAACCAAGTCAAGATCCATGTGTGAAGGCTCAAAGATAATGATAATGGAATGGTTCCCCGAAGAAAGGATACATGTAAAGGGGTGGATAAAACCCAAGGTGGATGAAATTATTATAACCAATAATTATTCTTCTCGATTAGGGTGGATTTAGGAAGGACACATCCCAATAGTTGCTAACAAGATTGGCTCAATGATAGATCAAGGATTGTGATTGGATTTAGGAAAAGATAAATGTTTTTAAATTTTATAGATTTAAATCTCTTGTGAATATGTTAAGCCTGTTTCACTAAAATTGTGTCTATTTTATGTCTAAAGAAAAACAAATAAGAAGGGTAGGGATAAGTGATTAGAGTGAACCCAGATTGGTTTGCATGTTGTATCCAGATGTTGTGAGCACTCCTCTTTGGCTAGGGAGGATTACCTACAGCTAAGAAAGCACTACCACAAAAATATTTGTTAGTAGATATATGAGTGGGATGCCAAGCTACGCACTTGTTCCAAGAAGTTTCAAACTTCTTTAGGGATGAAAATCCAATTTTAAGAAATGAAAGAGTAATAAATAGCAAAGAGAGAGGGAAAGAGAGAGTAAAATCGAGATATGTTACCATTGTTCACAACCTAAGTGAGGTAGAGAGTAACAGAGTGCAGGTGGTATATTCAGTTTATATTTTAGAGGTTGTCTAGGTAGGTTTTAGAGAGGTTAGTAAAAATCCACAGTTGTCAACGTCGGTTAGGCTGCCAAGGTTGGTGAACAAGTGTGACCGATATCGGTTGGGTGACCGATGTCAGTAGGGGAAATAATTTCCTAGGAACTTGCAGAAGGATTTTTTGGGTCTGGGAAATGGTTTTGGTCAGGTTTGGAAGGTTGGGGAGAGCTGTGTGTGTGTGTGTGAGAGAGAGTATTTTTTGGATGGGTCTGATCAGAGGTTTGGTGTGTTGGAACAAGGGGAAATAAGTGGGGAAGCTTTATAACTCATTCATGGGGGTTTGGTTAGGAATACATAAAATAATAAATAGTAGATATAAAGTGATTATAAAGTAACTAATTAAAGAATTATAGAATAAGTTATGTACTTAGTTGAAGAGGTGATTAAATGATAAGTGCCAAATGGATGGCTCCTATAAGGCTTGCTGAACCAATGCCTTGAACATAGAAAACAAGCATGTGCTACTGGTTCTCAAGAGCTTGTTTCCTAGTCTGGATTGAATTCTACAGGGTAACATTAAGCTAAGATGTTTAGAATGATCATTCTTCTAATCGTATGATTGATGTTTCTCTTTGCCTAATAATTTATTGATTTCTCATGAGAATTGATGTTCTGACCAACCCAGAGGCCAATTTGGAAACTTACTTATGTTATCGACATTGGTGACCCCACCGACGTCAGCCATGGGTTGACTGACGTTGATGGCAAAAGAATAGGAAAAAGGGCTATTTTTGGCCCTTTTCCATTCCTTCTTACTAAGTGTGAAGCCCATTAAGAAATGATCAAGAGGCAAGTTTATAAAGTGAGAAGTTGGTTAAGGAGTTAGAGTTGGGGGTGAGACAAAGTCAAAAGTGGTTAGGCCTAGGAGACTTAGTCCCATGGTGACTTAGGGGTGAGGAATGGGTCTTAGGGTGAGGTGTCAGGGTCATTTAATCAATTTAATTAAGTGATTTTAAATTAATTAAATAAAGTGAGTGGGGAAAGTGGTTAAGCATTATAATTTTAGGGGGTTTTGACACAAGTAAGTGGGTGACACTATTTTGGTGTCTACAAAGCCTTTTTCAAATGTTTAAGATTTTTTGGTTGTATATCTCGCATGGAGATTATAAGCCTTTTCCAAATTTTAGGATCTTTTGGACTATTTTGAAGGTTTTTGGGATTTTGGCATCTCAACTCAATAGAGGATTAAGAGATGTATAATGTTTTAACTTGTAAAATGATGAAAGCATGGGAATGATAACTCATAAAATTGTGATAGCGTATCTTAGGTTACTCATAAAATGGTGAGAGCATGGGAAAATGGGTGGTTGAGCTAACTTTAGAAACTAAGTGTTGCCTACATAATCCAAAAGGACCTCAAGCCATTGTAGTTCAACCTATAGCGAGAGATAATGAAGGACAATTGGAGAAGGTTGGATAATAATGAATGACAATTAGAGAAAGGACTGGGAATCTCCAAGGACCATGTCATGTGAGAACCAATTGTGTCTTGTCATCAAAGTATCATGTGGTTAATAGGCTAAAAATTTTCCCAAAATAGGTTTCAATATACCTTCCACTTCCATGATAAATTTAAGATGGGCTAGGATGAATAGGATTGAATGGACAAAAGGGTAAGAATGGTAATGGGCTATAATGTCCAAGATGGCTTGAACGGAATGGTTTATAATGTGAATAAAGATGCCTCCAATTGTCAAGGTATTTGTAGACAATAAATTATTTATTCATGATGCTGTAAACCTAGTTTTCATCATAGTACTTTCCCAAGGTTCCACAAGCATGGTTTTTACCATTGGATGAATTATTTCTCTTTTGATTTTTTTGTATTTTTTAATTAATTTTTTAACATCTCAACTCAGTGAAGGATTACAAGATGCATAATGCGGTCCATGTTTGATGTCTAGCTAATAACTGCTTAGAATAGTAGCTCTATATGGATCTTGATACCTACTTTGGAGCGCATACAAACTTACTTGATCATAAACAAATTGAAACATCAAGATATTTAGGTGAAAAACTTTTAAGGCACCTTTAGATTAGGGGAAAAACACATATAAAGAAAATTCCATGGGTGAAAACTTGTCTCAGGCACCCTTGGATGGGGAAGTTTGCTCATCTCCTAGGGAAGCTTAGTGTCCTCCTAGTCCAAGCATTATCATTGGTTCAAGTATCAGTTCGGAGGATCACATAATATTTGCTCAATTGGTTCAAGATTTCCCAAATAATTTAATCAATTGGCCAAAATCAAATAGGTATGAATCTGATTCTTATTACATGGGTAAGATTTTTGGTTTATAAGGAGCCAAAGAAGATCAATTTTCCTCTTTGCCGACTATACTCGAAGATGGTTCCACACTTTTGGTAAAAGATACCATGCAAGTGAATATTGGCACTTCTGATGACCCAAAGATGATTTAACTAGGTAGGTCCCTCACTATTGAGGAACATAATTTCATCATTATTATCTTAATGACTTCATTTATATATTTACCTGGTCCTATTTAGACATGTTAGGGTTGGACCCCTCCTTGGTGGTGCATTAACTTGTGGTGTATCTAGATGCTAAGCCAATCAAACAGAAGCTATGGAAAATACATATGTGCACTACCATACTTGTCAAAAAAGAGTTATAAAATTTGTTGGGAGCCAACTTCATTAGACCATTAGATTAATCTAAATGGATATCAAACATTATGCTAGTCAACAAGAAACCATAGGGTATTCATTTATATACTGACTTTAGAGACATCAACAAGGCCTATCCAAAATACAACTTATCTTTGAAAAACATTTACATGATCATAGAATCAACAACAAGATACAAGATGTCATATTTCATGGATAAATTATTATGTTATAATCAAATCAAAATTACACATGAAGATCAATGTTAAACAATGTTCAGCACTCCATGGGGGATGTTTTGTTATCAAGCCATGCCTTGTGGCTTGAAGAATGTTAGTGTAACCTATCAACATGTCATGATTGTCATCTTACATGACATTATTGAGGAATAAATTGGTGATATCTTGGCCAAATCCAAAACATGTGCAATCCATCTTGATGTTCTATGAATAATCTTCGAGAGACTTCATGAGTACAAGGTATGCCTCAATCCTAAGAAGTGCATATTTGGGGTCACTTTAAGAAAATTGATAGGATACATTATTTCATGAAGGGGAATATAATTTTATCCCCCTAAAGTCAAGACCATTATAGATATGCCTCCACCATCCAATCCAAAAAATCTTTGTAACCTTCAGGGCAATATTCAATTTATTCAGTGGTTTATTTCTCAGTTGGTTGATAAGTGCCATCCTTTCACTCACATTTTAAATAATGGTGTTACATTTTAGTGGGATATAAGTTGTCATAAATAATTCAAATCATTGAATACCTACTTGGATAATCCACCAATTCTGATGCCACCTATACTAGGAAAACCTTTGCCTATTTACTTATCAACGATAGAGCATGCACTGGGGACACTCTTGGCCCAACAAGATAGTCAAGGTAAAGAGTATGCAGTCTACTATCTAAGAGATAAACTTGTTACATATGATAAAAATTATTTAGATATGGTTTTAACTTCCCAAAAGTTTCATCACTATATATTAAATAACAAGACTATTGTCATTGCCAAAGTTAATCCACTCAAATACCTATTATCCAAGGTAACTTTAACAGGTCGTGTGGCCAAGTGGGTGATGATGTTGAGTGAATTTAAGATCAAATATAAAAATCATAAGACCATTAAGGGACAAGTTTTCAAATACTAAATTGCAAATTTTCCTCTGTTGGATATGCAACCACTTAGCTTTGATTTGTTAGACGAGGTAATTCTAACCCTAGAAGTAATAACTATTAAGTCCAGACATTGGACATTATATTCTAATGGTTCATTCACATCTCATGGATATGGATCTGAAATATTATTCATTACTACCCAAAGATATCTCATTACTAAGGCATTCCACATTGGATTTCATTTTACCAATTGTAGATACTCAATTCTCACCATTATCGTGTTGAGATTGCAAGTCTAAAATGACTTTTTGTAATAATGTACAAAGTAGACCAAAATCATTGAAATGTTCTGATTCATCCAGACATGTAATGTGAAATTATTGACTAGGCATTATCCTATATGAAATAATTAACTTCTTCTAATTCATTCTATTCAAATTCTGACCTAACAAATTAATGTTTTCAACCAATAGTGCATGGTAACTAATCAAATTCTAAATAATTGCAACAAGCCTAATTAGATTCACTTAACTAATTAAATCCAATTAAATGATTATTGTTCCTATTATCTTTCAATCCTTATCAAATAAGGGAAAAATTTAGACACTCAATTCGCACCACTGTCATGTCGAGATTATAAATCTGAAATGACATTTTGTAATAACACACAAACTAGACCAAAACCATCGAAAAACTCTAATTCATCCATACACATCACGTGAAATTCTTGATTCATGTTGGTAGGTCACTAATTGGGGAATTATACTATATGCAATCATTAACTTCTTCTAATTCATCTCCATCTAAAGTGAGACCTAGCAAATTAATATTTTTGACTAATAGTGCATGACAACTAATAAAATTCTAAAGAATTGTAGAAAGCCTGATCATATTCACTTAAATAATCAAATCCAATTAAATTATTAAGAAAAAAATCCATATCAAATTAGGTAATATCTAATTTTGGAAAATGAAAATTCAACAAATATCTAAAAAAGTGACATCATCATGACATCATTGATCACAAATTCAAAAATACAAAATATCAACATAAATGCAACCAAAATTAGAAATGTTAAGCCATGCCTATTAATTAATCCCTTCTTCCAAAATATTGATTACAACATTAATTGCATTTGATCTTTAAATTTGAATTAATCTTGAGCTACTCATCTTGAATCACATCTAATGGGTGAAATCAATTCAAGGAATCTATAAGTACCAAGGACATGACCATTTTCTATTAAAATTTTATGTGTAAAGATATAATACCAAAATCATGCCAAGAAGCTTCACCATTTCTCTTCTAGATTGATCAAAGCCATTGATGGAAAGGGGAGATGTTGTTATAATTAATACACACATTGACAAAGACTCCTATATCCACAAGTTGAGCACAAGCATTTTCATAACAATTATTATATGGAGTCTTCAAGAAAGCAAGCACATAGTGTGTATTATTGAATTTATTTTATATTTCATTCACTAATGTTGTATTAACCCTCTTTTTAATCTTGTTCTACATAATGGCATGCTCAGTTGTACAATGCACCCCACAAACCTCCTTTGGACCTTTTTAAATCTTCTAATTACACAATCAAACTATCTTTTGGTGTGGATTTGCTTCTTTTTATTATAAATTTCCATAGATTTTAGAATTTCCTATTTTCAAATTGGCACATTTTTCCTAATCTTCTTCTAATAATAAAATACTAATCTTATTATACTAATAAAATCTATAGATTTTGGAATTTCCTATTTTCTGAATTCATTAATTGGATTTATTCCTTAACCCATGTTCAGTATTTACAAAAACCACCAGAAAATAAACCATGTGAGCTCCCTTTGTTGGTCAATATAAAACAACAAGAGGACACAATTCTAAATGATTATGAAAATGGTGATGTTATTCCTAGTATAGAACTACATACAGATAAAATCAAGGCCAACCATGTAGCTTAAGATGTTCATAAGGTATTTACATATGAGGTGCACACAGATACAAATATTGCCATACCAAAAATGTCATAACCACAGTATATAATGGTTTCTTATTCATATACATATAATATAAATGGTATATCACATGTTTAAGAACAACCTAAGAAGTTACATTTTCCCTATCCTACTAACATAGAAGATTGATATGATCATAATGATACTAATTATGCAACTTATGAATATTATACACATGATAAAAGGCCTTCAAAGAGGCATCCCATTGATGAGATCCTTGGGTTATAGTAACACTTTTATCTCTGCAAGATCATAATACATCCAATTTATATCATTTTATGGTCATTTTACATTATCATGTTTGAGTTCATATATTTACTTCCACATGCCTTTATCTATGCTTATATCTTTCATAGTGTACTTGATATGCTATGTACTTTACATTTTTTTCTAACACATATATCTAGGAATGGTATGATATGCTTATGCTGGTCACTTATGCTTTCCTTTATACTCTTCCTTGAGTGTCTTGCCTTGTTATTTTCTTGTTTGTTAAGCATTTGAATATGCTCTATTTTATAGCTTTTGTGCCTATATTTGCCTTTTTTTGATATTTAAATATGTTATTGATTGTTTTATAGAAATTTAAATATGTCATATTTGATTTTGTGGAAATTTGACTAAGTCATATCCATTCAATTATGTGGCATTTGAACATGCCCCTTGTTTGTAGTCTCTTTGGACCATTGCCTTTTGACTTACTTCTAAGTGCTCTTGTGTGTGTGCTTGGTTGCTTGTTTAAATTGTATTATTAAAATATAGATGTTGCCATGATATTTATCATGCATTTTAGGATTTTATGTGATCACATTCTATATGTTTCAATGATACATTTACCTAGACATGTTCTTGTATATGATACACGGTTCATTCACAATTATATGATTATCTTATCCTCTTGAAGTGATGCAACTACCAGTTTCTATCTCCCCTCACCTCAAAAGGGGAGATATCAGTGGGGACATGTCATAGAGGCATGGATTCCACATATTTATAGTTTTAGATTCAGTGGGGGGTATGTTTTAGGAACATGTTCTCCACACTTATTCAGTATGCAACATACTCAAATTACAGTGGGAAAATGTTTGGAAACATGTCCTCCACATTGTTACTTATATCAATTTTTATATTTCTCCATATATAGTGAGTATTTTGTTTTAGAAACATGTTCTCCACACCTACACAATTTTCATATTGGCCAAATTCATAATTATATGCTTCAAATACACATTTATGGCATAATTCTATACATTGGTACAATTGTTACACATAGTTTTAGTACGAGACATATCTAAGGTGTATATGTTATGAAATGTGCACCTAATATTGAAAAACCAAATCAATTTTAGATTCTAAACACTTTTAGGAACTGTTATCATCCACTAGGTTAGACTTTTATACACTGTATTGAGCCAATTTATTACAGTAGTTGGTTCACTTTTAGTATGGTTAAGGTGATTAGATCACTTGTTCTTTCCAAATTTATGGGTTAGACTTGATTACATCATCCAACCTCACCAAATGTATAGTGTGAGTTAACCTGGTTCACTCACACTCATTAGGTTATAAGTATGGTTAGGTTGTATGGTTGAGCTAATCTCAACTATCGAGTGACAACTCATATTTTCTCCAAAGTTTGGGGCATGTGAACTCAAAACTCTCTCTCTATATTTATATATATGCACTTAAAAAATTTATATTTGTCTTGATATCAGTTTTAGTGATTCATAATGATATATCTTTCAAATAAATTTTTTAAAAGGCAAGACAATTGCATTGATACATAAGTGTATCCCTAAACCTTGCTCTCTTTTAATTTTAATCATTTAAATACTTAAAATTCATATTATATGCATTGATTACATACTATAACATGTTCTTGGCTGCAGGTCAATCACTATCAAACCACTCAATTTAAACTCAAATAAAGGAAATGTGTGTTAGACACACCTAGGTATGCATTTTTTTCCTTTAAACTAGTAATTTTATTACTAGATAAGGGGGGGGGATGTAGATGGAATTTATGAATTATGTAGCATTTAAGTCTTGTACACTTGGTAAACTAAGACCTTGATTGTTCCTCTCAGTTATAGACCTTTATTACTTACACAAAGTCTCACATCTGCTATCTCTATGTGCTCATTTATTTATCTCTTAGTCTGACCAATATCATTTTGATAACCCAAGCCTTCTATCTTACCCAAAATGCTTTTAACCTACTTATTATCCATCTATGTAATTTTTGGACATGTACCTATTTTCTTACTCACCAGACACTTGTATCCTAGCTAGACTCCTATGTTGATGTAAGTGTCCTACCCTAACACAAGTGTCTAAAGACCTAGAGTCATCCAATTTGTAAATGAAACATATACCTATAGTTGACCTAAGTGATTTATCATGAGATATTATCCTAGTAGGATTGATATATATTAAATATCAATCCTCATCCTAAACAAACGTAACAATACCTAACATTCATATCAAAGAGCATTCAAGTGATCAAAGCTTTCTTATTTTCTCTTATTTTCATATTAGTCATAGGAACAACACATCTACAAGTTTGAAGAATTGAAGGAGCAGTTCAAGAGCCCAATTTTCCATGTTACAAGCTAGGTCATGGTTGTACTTAATTTCCACATACTACATCCTTATGCACACACAAGCTAACACATAGGGGATAAATACATAAGTTTGAGGCTCTCTTCAGAGTATTGGCTATATAGGTAACACTCATTAATAAAAGGGTCTTTGGGGTAGCTCAATATCATGTGCCCACTAACCCATTTTTCCCATAGCCACTATGAAGATGAAGAACTAAGATTTTTTTATTTGACAAGGAGTGATAGTCTATGACATAGATTTGAATGCCCTAGAGAAAAAACAACACATAACCCATAAGCATTTAGGTGGTCACATCCATTTCTAGTAGGTATTTCATACTAGACACCTAAGTTCGATATAGATAATAGTATTGAAGCAACCATCCTAGGTTGACGCAAGTGTCTGTGGCTACAAAGAATTTGGTGATTATTCCAAAATCTTCTTCTGATCTACTTATTGCATGTTCCAGACCTAGATATGTATTAGCATTAGAACCAACTAAGTATTTTTCCATTATCATTACAATATCTAGCATAGTTGTACCTTTTTTCTTACCATATCTCAATATTTAATTTAAAATATTATTTATCTAAGTTTACAAATTAATATCCCTATTATAGATATATTTATCACCCTTGTGTTTATTTATTTCTATATTATTAACCCTATCTATCCTCATTAGATATTCATCCCAAATTTAGGGTTAAACAAAAATAGAACAAACTAGAAAAATAAAAGGTTCAAATTGTGCTTGATGAAGAAAATGAGTAAATTACAAAGATAATTTACCAACTCTCAATCTTGTAATTTATCAATGTATAGTTTAAAATTTTCATCTTACATATTTTTTTAATTGTACTTTTTCAAATTTTAAGTTGTGAAAGTATGCCAATGCACTTTTGTAAGTTTTAAATTGTGAAAAATTATTAATACACTTTTATAATTTTTAAGTTGCACTTTTTCGCAAACATGCTTTTGCGGGAGTCCTAAATATCAAAAAAGGTGGTTATGAAGTCTAACTACCCATTGTAACTTATAAATACAAGTTTTTTGAGTCATTTGAAAGGCTTTTTGATAGAAAACCAAACTTTGGAAAAGAGAGAAGGAAGAGATTGTATTTTTAGCTCATAGAATAATCAATACAAAGAGAGTTTTTATGGACTTTATGTCAGAAATCTTTATGAATAGATAATGCATGTGTATATGTTATTATGTTCAATCCTTCTTCTTTTGAATATTGTTAAGTTTCATTGTTAGATAGTCAATGTACATGAAATTTTCATTGTAGAACTCATTTTCAATCAAAATTAGAAATTTTCATGACTGTGAAACCTTGGTGGGATTAAAAATAGAATTTTCATTTTTTAAAAAAATTGTGGAATACAAGATTGTTGCTTATCTCTATTTTCAGTATTAATCAATCTTCTTGGTGTATGTATTTTGTCTGAACATGTCTTTCCCATCTCATTTTTATTATAAAGGTTTATTATGCTAAAATATCTATTGTTGGATTTTTTACATCCCATTTTCCTTTACTAGGTTTTGGTCCAATGAACTATTGTCCCTCGTCAACGGTGGCATATGTATCATTGTGATACGTGGGTTGTGATATATGTGTTTACATTTGTGTGAAGATTTAGTCTTGATATGAATTTAATTGTCATGATTTTTATGAGCAATTCAAGAATATATATATATATATATATATATATATATATATATATATATATATATATATATATATATATATATATATATATATATATATATATATATATGATTCTATGAATAAACTATTAAATAAGTGTCATTAATGCATTTTTCAATAGTAAATTGAAATAGTAATAATGTTATATTTAATTTGTCAAAATAAATATTTATTATAATCTTAAATTATTTGATTATATTAGAAAATTATTAATTTGTGATATTCAACATATTATTTATGAAAATTAAATAAGAATATAAATTCTAATTAAATATTAGGATGAACTCATACTTAAAAAAAAAAAAGTCAAGTTACCTTCTTGTTAACCTCATAGTCAAGGGAGATAAATTGGGAATTCACCTGATAGTTATGTTGTAACTCCCAGTGAATGATTTGGAATAAATACTTCAAACAGGAGTTAAGTGGCATACAAAATGGGGAAAATAGTATTAAGTAAAGGGGAGAAAATAAAAAGGAACACACGGGAAATTCATGGGAAGAAAGGGAAGCGAGAAGTTGAAAAAAGAGAAAGAAGCTTTGGAAATCGAGGAGGGAAACTTTCCTCAGCAACAAGGGAAGAGGCAACATGGCAGGTGGGTATTGTATTTAATTTTATAGCATTTATTAATTAAAGAATAGGTTTTTTATAAATTATGGGTAGTTTTTGGAAAATAATGTTGGTAATTTCCATAAAAGAAAATGGGAGAATGGAAAACCCATTTGAATAATCCTGTATTTATCAAATCAAAAGAAAGTTTAGGAGATTAAAGAATATACCAAGTGGATTTTCGTATTATTTTTATATGTGTGGAAATGATAATCAAAAGCTTACTTAAATAAAATATATATTAGAATATTGGAGATATAGAAACAAAATATACATTGAAATATTGAATACATGAAATGTTGAATGTTTTTTTTATTGTATATGGATTTAAGAGAATATGTAATAAAGGTACTTATTATTTATTTCATATACAATGATTCTCCCATGAATCATTTATTATTTCTTTTATTAACTGTAAAACAAAACATAATTCTATTAGTTAAATATAGTGAACTGCTACAAAACAAACACATAGTTCTATTAGTTAAATAGGATGCCCTGCTGTAAACAAATCATATTTCTATTGGATGAACATGCAACCAACTATTTAGATATAGGATGCCCTACTATAAACCAAACGCTTTAATATTTGATGAACATCTAAACCACCATTTAGATTGAAGATGATAATGATGCAATTGTTACTTCTATTTTAGTGAATCATGAGTAGGTGCTAGTTTGAACCACAGGTTTGACGCTTAAAATGCTTCTCCCATGAATTGAACAATGCCCTGATGCAAACCAAACATATTTCTATTAGTTGAAAAAATGACCTGATACAAACTAAACATTTTTCTATTGGATGAACACGTAGACAATTGTTTAGATTAATGATGATAATGATGCTTGAGAAAAGAATACACCCAGGCGGCCTTCTATATCCAATCATGATACATACACCATAAAATGATTCATAGATGCAATTGCCACTACCATTATCATGTCCAATCTTGTATCACATTTGCTTACTAATGGCTAAGGTGCAAAGATATCTTCTTTTCCATTGTGTGCTAGCCCTTGTGAGTGAGTACCTATGTTTATCTTGGGAATTCTTGACTATTATGTCTGGTTTTGTGTGGATTTTTCATCTACATGTTGATGTTTTTGTCTAAGTAACTCAAAATTTACATGCATTGATTCACACCAATTATCACATTGATCTATATGATATAAATTTATTCTTTAATTAGTTTTCCTGTATTGAATTAACTTTCAAAGAATGTTAGGAGAGAGCTTGTTTAAAAGTTCACAAGACTTTTTGCTCAATGATTAGAATGCAAAGATGTCTACTTTACTCAATTTGTAGGTTTGATGAACATGGAAGATCTTGGAGTAATGCTTGAATCCAACTGATTGGGGGTTACATCATTAGATGACTTGATCAATGGTTTGGAAGAATGTGAATGATTACGTCATGACCTTATATGTTAGGTAGTGCAAATTAGAGTAGGAAATTAGACAACATGCAACTGGATTTACAACTTCTTGAAAACTTCTTGTGAACTAATCTTTTATCATGCATATTCTTAATGTTTAGTTGGAAATCTAGGTTGCTTTAATGCCATCATGTCTGCATCTTATTGTAAAGAATTCTTGCGTATATAAGGATGTGTGTAAGCATTTATTAATTAGTTCTCAAGGAATTTTGGAGCTAAGTTTTGAGTGAGGGGTTATTTTAGTTGAGCATTATTTTAATAGAGTATAAGAGCCCATGAGCTTGATAGTAATTTGATAGGGTTAACAGTGAACTACTAGTGTGTAGAAAGAAGGCTTGTGTCGACCCATGCATGGTTGTAAGCAATCTATTTTGTGTAGATGTCTATAATAAGCCTCCATTAATTTTTTGTATTCTATTTTTGCATATGAATGAAATAGAAGTCTTGAGTTAGTAAGATTTGAGATTTTATATTTGTGTATGCACTACAATAACCCGCAAGTGGTTTCATATTCCAATGGACTCCTAATAGTTGATGCATCATTTGGTCATTAGCTTTTGCACGTTTAATTTGAAGAGACTTTAATTTTATTAATGAATAAGTAAATTCATGTAGGGGTATCAATTTTAAATTTATAATTGCCCAAAGGATGAGTTTATTTATGAGGAATAGCTTGGGATTGAGTCACATGAAATTATAATGCTCTTAGAGGAACTTAATGCCCTTAATGAGAGGATAGGTGAAATTAGAGATGCACTTTGGTAAATAGAATATTACTTCTGGTATTGATTTGAGAAAAATTGTGGTTCATCCTTTTTATAGTAAATAATGAGGCATATATATCTAATTTCATACGATATATATATGATGCATTATTTTGAAATGGCTTGCCTTCAAATGATTTCACTGCTTAGTGATACTCCTATATGCTCAGATCTAATTATCATTTTACGTATATTCTTTATAAACCTCGGTAATGTTATATTGGGATAAAGATGAGGAATTATAGCTTAAGTACTATCAAGTCATATAGTTGCAAGAGCAAAGGCATATTCACTATATGTCAATATTATAAGGTTGTCAAGATGTTATTATGATTTGGAATTACTTAGTGGTGTCCTTGTTATATATATTGATCTAGGTGACAAATTATTTGATACCCTTTTTATATGTGGTTAAATCCCATAGTCTGGCAGTATATGTGGACATAAGAGTGATGATGGACATCACTAGTCTTATATTATACACGTTTTGATGTGAGTGATATGGTTGTATAGATTATTGAGTGTTCTCTTTGTAATGAAGGAACATATTTATAGCCACCTCATTTTTACACTTGTGTGAGAATGCTATTGAGTAAACATTTATACCTTTAGTAGTTTAGTAGAACTACATCAAGCCCTAATTCTATGTATGTAGCTGACATCATAGATATATATGGTAGCTCAAGGAGTGATTGCAAGCATAGAAAATAACCTTGATAGGTATTCATTAGTATGACATCTATTATAAATGATAGTGAAAGCAAATAACATTTTTGTAGCATAGAACTGTTATACAAACTTGCTGGTAGGATCAAGTTTATCACATCTTGTAGGATGAACATTGTATGTGATATCTTTCATGAGAAAGTAACTGTGTAAGTGACTAAACATTTATAGAATAACATAGTGCATCATGAGGTGTGCCTAGAGATTATGTTCTTTTTGGATTGTTATTGTAGGTATACTAGGAGAGTATAATCCTGACTTGCTTTATTTATTATGGTTGGGTGTAAGATTATTGATTGGTGTTGAGTTGGATGCTCAAACACAAATACCTATAACAATATGGGATGTCATATAGTCTTATAGTATGAAAATTACCTGGATGGTACATACTATATTCATTATATCTTAACCCATACCTAAATTAATATATATGTTACGGTTATTAATGTTTGGGTAGAGTGATCATGAACTATGATAGTATGGGATATCATAGGATACTTTACCTTAGATGTATTTACCCAGGTGGTAAATATTTTAGTTTTATATATAGACTCTTACCTAAACCAATTATTCTAATGATTTTATGATTATTTCTTGAGCAATATGTTTATATTAGTTAGTTGGATAAATTGTATGTGTGCATACAATCTTGCGAGTATAAAGGAATGATAGGTTTGATTGTTATGTACTTTATATCTCACTTTGTTTTGTATTATTAGGTATGTCTATCATGTGATTTTATTTATAACTAGGAATGTGGATTCCTTCATCATTGATTATAACTAGGCTTGTATGTGAGAGTGCTTGGATAAGCACACTAGTCTAGATTAACAAGATGTTATGCTAGAGTGAGTCACTTAGCTGTGGGATTAAACTAGAGCTTTAGAAGCTCATCTATATCATGATTAATTGTTCTCTATTTTTATTAGAGTGCCAATCCCTTCGGTGGTGATCTCTCCTAGAGGAGACCATCACAATTGAAAGGAGAACTATATCAGACCCTGATTTTGAGGAGCAGATATGTAGGCTGCCCAAGTTGTGGTGGGGGCATTGGGTCTAGATCCTTAGGCTAGGTTAGGGTAGAATTAATTTCATAGAAATATGAGTGAATGGTTAAATTATTACCAATACTTAGTATGGGATTTCAAATTGTGCTAATGTCCCTTGTGAGATAATAAACTTTTTGTATCATGCATTTTATTCTATTGCTTGTAGTATTGGAATGTTGAAACTATTACTACTTGTAGTTTTTGCTTATATGATAGACTAAAGTATTATAACAATTGTGGTTAAATGAATGTTCAATATTTAGCTAAAAAAAAAACTTACTACATTTTCTAAGAACAACTAGGCGGGTTGTTACGGGATTATTCTAGTGATTTTTTTATGTTTGCTACCTAGAGTTATCCTTTTTATCTTATTTTTATTACATATATTTATTTCCTCAACTATCCTTTCCTTATATTTACTTTCTACTAATTTTTTTTTTTACTTTTTATATAAAAGTACAAATCTTATATAATTTTTTTTGATGTAAATAACTTTCGTTCTTGCATCCCTTTTGTTTTTCAATAAAGGTAGCTCCACCTTCATATAGGAGAGGGAATTTGACTTGAAAATATTGATCTAAACGTACTATTTATTCCCTTGATAATTTTTTTAGCCAATAGTTTTTTGCACCCATCGTGGGGCATGTCTTTGCACTTTTTGTGCGACCCACATATGAACTTTTTCCAACATGCATCTCCCAACAACTCAGGAGTCAATCTAACAATCTGATATTGAGTGGGATTAACCTAGATAGTCAAATATCAACTCTTATATCATATGATGTTTTTGGGAATGTAACAAGGTTAATATTGTTCAATTCTATATCATTTCGACAATATTAAATAAAAAACTAGACCATATAGAAAGAGTTGAAAGGATTATTGAGTGTATGATGTCCCAAAGAGCTCATCAAGTAGTTTGAAACCCTAAAAACTAAACTTTGTATATGAATATTACCATAAACTAATATCTTGATTGTCAACCTAGTCTCAATTGGGTAGAAGTCATAGAAGTGAATATCAGTACAAGTCTCCAAGAGCTCACCTGGGACAAAATCACAAGTTATGCCCAATTCAACATTGGTACTACAATAATAAACATAGAATAAGATCATGCCACTATTGTTTGAAGAATTACATAAATTATTTAAAGGAAATAAACATGAAGAAAAGCAAGAATATCAGTTCATATAACACATCAAAGATATTCTACAGTAAAAAAATTCTTCTCATGACCATCCTAACAATTTAAGCTCTAGTATGTAAATTGAATATTGATTGGTTAATTGAGATGAAAGAAGACATTTCTTCAGATTTGTGAGTGTTTTCATTGGGTAATAGAACTAGTGAAATTAAATTTTTAAAAGTTATTAAAGTATTACAATAAGAGGAAGATCATGTCATCTTGGCATAAAGAGCTGAAGAAATAGTTGCATGAAGAGCACAACAAAGAAGATCAATTTAAAGAGCACTCCTAATCCAACTTGTACGTCAACAATAATAGTGTTTACTCTAAACTAACATAAAGATGATTTAATATATCAAGTAAACATCAAGGTAACATAGATTCCTTTTATCAATTGCAATAAATTTATGAATTTAAGTTAAATTCTAAATAGAAAACTAAAATCAAGAAATCAATTAGCCTTCCTTCTAGTCCCATAAAAACTAAACAACTGGAGGGTGGTTCTATAGTAAGTAAGGATCTTGTCCTCTCATGGAATATCCTTGAAAGGAATTAAAATCATATTGTTCCAAGCCACAAAGATATATGGTGTTAGTATAACATCAAATTCATAAAAAACATAATCTGAAAACAATTTGATAGCATAAACTTACAAATAGATATATAAAACAAAGAAAAATAATATCATATATCATATCTCAAATATTGTAAAATAAAATGAATGAAACTTGCATATATAGGTAATAAATATCAATCCTAATTAAGATATCAAGCTAAGTGATCAATCCTTACTAAGAGATCAAGCTAAGAGATCAAACCTACGACTAAGAGATAACTATTCTTAAATGATAGAAACAACTAGAAAATATACCCATAATATCTAAGAGATAAATATATAATGTCTCGTAATATCTAAAATAAGATAAATAAAATATCCACACATAAGTGGGTGGAATTAAATAGATAAAAATAAAAGTAAATCACCAAGGTGAACATGATCTAAGGTAAACAACCTAATCTAACAAACCTTCTCAGGTGAAGATAAAGGCCAAAAATAAAGTGGAATATCCATAGTATGAGTCCTAAAAATAAGGCCTAATCAAGTCTTATGTACAATATATCCATGAATAAATAGCGAAAGAAGATGTCCTCATAAATACCCTCCAAGGACAACTTCTAAAACCCCAAGCATGCCACACAACTCAGGGTAAGGAGGTGATGTAAAAGGCTGTGTAAATATGTTAAAAACCTATCGCTGAGTTAAAACGTACTCCAAGCAAATAAATCCATCTTGAATGTGTTGATGAATCAAGTGCATGTGAATATCAATATGTTTGGTCTACTGGTGCTCAACAAAGTTGTAAATAATATGAATTGCACTTTGGTTGTCACACCAAAGTAAAATAGGTGAATCCTATGTGAAGCCAAAATTTGTCAATAAATGATGAATCCAAATAACCTATTGACTCATTACCATTATTACCTTGTATTCTGCCTCTGTAGATGAAAGTGCAATAGCCTACTACTTCTTGCAAGCCCAAACAGCTAGAGAAGAACTAAGATAGAAAAGGTATCCAAAAGTTGAATGCGTATCATTAATAAAACCTACCTAATATAAATCAATATATCTAACCAACTGAGTATAACATATCGTGTAGTGTAATCCAAAGTGGGAAGTGCCTTACAGATATCACAAAATCCTTTTGGTAGCCTACTAATGATTTTCGTGAGGAGCATGTGAAAACTAAGATACATGACCAACTAAAAAATAAATATCAAGGTGAGTATGGGTCAAGTACATAAGAGTTCCAATCAACTTCCTATACAATGTAGGATCACAAAGATGAGTAACACAGGTGGAATTAAAAGTGATCCTAGACTAGAAAGGAGAGGGACTTGACTTTCAATAAACCATGCAAAATGTTGAATAAGATCAAAGGTGTACTTATACTAACTCAAATTAATACCTAAATTTGACTGAGAAATATACAAACCAAGGAAAATGTGCAAAACACCAAGATCTATCATATCAAACTACATTGAAAGAGCCTGCTAAATAGCCTGAATCTGAGAAGAGTTGCATGTAAGAAACATATCATCAACATATAAAACTAGTCTAATAATATCCTCTCCAACATGTTGGATATATATGGTACGCTCTCAGTGATAATGAATAAATCATATAGATAGAAAAAAATAATCCATCTTATCATACCAAGCCCAAGGATCCTGCTTGAGACCATAAAAAGACATTCATAGTCAGATAATAAGATAAGAATCATGAACAAACCCAATAGGTTATTTGATGTATATTTCCTCTTATAAATATTCATGTAAGAAGTCACTCTTTTAGAATAATCATGAATAAACCCAATAGGTTATTCAATGCATATTTCCTCCTATAAATATTCATGTAAGAAGGCACTCTTTACATCCATATGGTATAATGGCCAACCCTATGATGCATCAAGATAAATTACAAGGTGCGTAGAATCCATCTTCATAACTGGTAAAAATTATCAGAGTAATCAACAATTTCTAATTGTGATAAACCCTTTGCTACAAGACATGCCTTATACTTGTCAATAGACCCACCAACTGCATATTTGGTGTGTTATATCCACTTGAATATAACCAACTTTCTTCCATTAGTTAGAGAGACCAAATCCCAAGTATGATTCTATACCTAAGAATAATACTCATCTATCATTGCATCATCCCACTCTTGTATCCTATGATCCTATGAAAAAGATTGTGGATCCCTAAAAAATGCCCAACATAAAAGTCTAGAATCTGTAGAATGTGTATGATGATGTCTAGTAGGTGTAAGACCCTGTAATAATGGTGTTGCCTTAGAAACTATAACTTGAACCCACTTAGACATAGTGGGAACATGATCTGCATCTAAGTCTACATCCATAACCTCCTCAGTCTCCTCCTAAACTGACACCTTGAATAAGGGATCATCAAGATGACGTGAAGAATCATTAATGGATGGGAGAAAATAAGAATAAGAAGACATGGAAGAAGATGAAGAATCATGAAAAGAGAAGCACTCATCAAATTAAACATGTGTTCAAAAAATAACATCATGAGTATCAAGATCCAAAACTCGATAATCTCTCATGTCCTCATAACACCCTACAAACATCAAGGGTTTGCTCTTATTACCAAGGCTATCCTTTTCTTATTTGGTTTAAAATCCAAAACATGTCTCCCTAAAACTTGAAAAAATGAGTCATCAGGCTTACTTTCAAACCAAGCCTCCTCTAGAGTAAAATGCTCAATTCATTTATGTGATGTGTAATTTTGAATATAGTTTGCATAGTTAACTGCTTATGGCCAGTATATAAGAGGTAAAGCCTGAGAATGCATCATGTAGTTAGCCATATCCTTACAAGTTTAGTTCTTCCTTTCTGCTAGGTGATTTTATTGTGGTGTATAAGAAATAGAAATTTGGTGAAAAATGCCATGAATTGCCAAAAAAATAGAAAACTCTTTTCTGAAGTACCCCCCCACCCCACCATTATCAGTGTGAAGCTTCTTTATAAAAATACAAGATTGATTCTCGACCAAAGCCTTAAAGAATTTAAAGTGATAAATACTTCACTCTTGTAATGAAAATAAATAAAATTACACCTCGATAAATTATCAATAAATGTAAGTGCATACTTAGCTCCATTAAAAGGAGTAAAAACAACCATCAAGTAACTATTCACAAGCTCAAGTGATAAAGAAACTCTCTTGGACATACTCTTAGGAAATGGATCTTGGTCTTGTTTCCTTAATACATAGCTATGACAAACTCCATAAAGATAATAAACTCTAGGAAGACCATCAACCATACAATGAGTGCTCAAGTCCAAATATATATAATTAAGATGTCCAAATCTCTCATGCTAAAGCTTACTCTCAAAAAATAAACATGAGAAACAAAGTGTGTCCCCATAAAAGAAGTGTCATCAAAAGCCTCAAAGTGATATAGTCTAGAACTATGATTAATAACACCTTGTGCAAAAAGTGAATGAAGCTCCAAAAAAATTTAATTTTATCCCCTTGTGGTGTGAAAGTCATTATCTTTCCCTAACAAGAACAATAATTTTGATAAACAAAAAGCAAATGTGAAGTGATGTCAGGAACATACAATGCATCATTGATGTGACCACCGATAAGTTGTATGTCACCTTTTACATTAAAATAAATAAAGGAAGAATATAAAACCTTAATTTTGGAAGTATAACTCAGACCAAAAGATATGAAAGACTCCTTAGAAGAAGTCATGTGTTGAGAAACACTAGAATCTATAACCCAACTATTTGTAATAGGTGACTGAGATATCTCAACAACATTAAATGATTTTCCATGCTCAATGGAAGGAAGTGGGGTGGAAATAAATATTTTATGTTTTCTAATTGAATCCTCTAAGGCTTGCATTATTTTCCAACACCTAATTTATACCTGACCAATCCCCCCACAAAAGGAGCATGAAAGGCTATAATTTTTCTTGGATTTAGAAAACTCTTTAGGTTTAGAGTTATTGTCGTTAGGTTTAGTAGAATTTTGAGATGGAAAAGGAGTGGTTTTGGGTTTACTTTTTGATTTCCCCTTTCCCTTAGGATGAGATGCTAATGAGGCATTTTGAGAGTGGAAGAATCAAGGTTAGACAATTTAGATTCTTCACTAATAATCCTTTCATAAAACAACTCTAAATCAAGTATTTTGAATGTAACACCTAAAGCATCCACGTGAGAGAAAAGGCTAGAAGCAAATATTTGGAATGAGCATTTCAACTTAGATAGATTTAGGTAAACACATTCTTAATATTTCTTATCTCTTTCATTCCCATTCAATTATGTCAACAGGTACTTGAACTTAGTAAGATAGTCTATAATTGTTGTAAAATATTCAGGATTGAGAGAAGTGATATCTACTTCAAGTTGCATGGCTCTTTTGTGATCCACTTTACCAAATAGACCCTTCAATTTTGCCTATCTTTTGAAAGGAGAGTTACATCCTTCCAAATGAAATAAAAAACTATCACTTACATAAGTTCTTATCAAACCCATACACTCATCAAATTTTCATTGGTGTTGATATTCTTATATTCTCTAGTGAACACTGATTGTGTTTCAGTCATAAAGGCCCATAATCCTTTGAGTTTAATGGTGCCTCCTTTGACGCCGCCCCCCCCCCCCCAAATTTTTTTTTTTTGGAATTTTTTAAAAATAAATGATACCCATAGATCAGGTATAAAACATATATTGAAAAAAAACACTCAATTTTGAGTTACCGATCAAAAGATATAGTTTTTACAATATTTCTTATCATAAATGGGTCAAGAAAATAAATTTTCACCAAAAAATATTTAGATGCTTAGAAAATTAATTCTTAAAGAGATTAAAAAAATTCCAAGGGCTAGAAATTAGGCCCCCACTAGTAGGAATCAAAAATAAATCCCCCTCCACATGTCCACACCATATGACTAAGAGGATAAGGATGTGAATGAGTGCTCCCCCCTTTTGATTGATTTGACTAATGTGGGTATTGCATCATCCCAAAAGAGAAGGAATTTTGAGATGAATAGTGCTCCTATTTGTTGGTCTAAAATTAACATTCTTTTACACGTTAGCCTACTACTGTATTTTATCTTGAATTTGACACTCATTTGAATCGCAACATTATGTTTTGTATGAATCTAGAAAATAGACATGTTCACAATGCATAAATATTAAAAAATGGTTTAAATAGTACACATAAACTATAGAACATCACATGCAAAATGCTCACACTACATAAACTATAAAACCAAACATAAAATTGCACAAAAATCATGATCTTCTTCCTTCCTTCTTGGAATCCTATGATCACACCTTCAAGATCATTGCTACAAACATCGTGATCTAAAACTTGCAATAAAAAATATAGAGATATCCCTGTTAGACATCGTAGTAAACATAAAAAATTAGATATACAGAAAAAATACCCTTATATTGAATTTATAAATGAATGTATACAACACGTTAAGATATGATACCATGAAAGGAACACAAATCATATTGTTTCAAGCCATAAATATATATGGTGTTAGTATAACATCACATTCATAAAAACAATAATCTAAATGGAATTTGACAGCATAAACTTACAGATAGATAAGTAAAATAAAGAATAACAATATCATATATTATATCTCCAAAGCTTGTCAATTACAATGAATGAGCCTTACATATATAGGCAAGCAAGATCAATCCTAACTAAAAGATCAAGCTAATTGATCAATTATAATTAAGAAATCAAGCTACGTGATCAATCATAATTAATAGATCAAGCTAAGAGATCAAACCTAGGACTAAAATATAACTATCCCTAAAGGATAAAGATAACTAGAAAATATATCCATGATATCTAAGAGATAAATATGTAATATCTCATAATATATAAAATATACACACATAAGTGGGTGGGAATAAATAAATAAAAATAAAAATAAAGCACCTAGGTGAACATGAGCTAAGGTAAACAACGTACTCCAACAATTTTTCTTTGTCAATAATTTTTCCAATCATGGCATTACCATGGGGTAATGCAATATGTATGCAACAAGTTAAGATATATCTATAGTTTATATAACTTGGTAAATCCAATATTGGATAAGGTAATGAACTAAAATCCATTGCAATACTATTTAAATACGAAACATGACCAAATTGGGTCTGCTAAACCTAACTAAGGGATTTCTTACCACATAACACCAAACGAGAGGGTTACAAATCCTCTGGGAAAATGAAACTATAAAATAACCCTAGCTAAGTATAAGTACGTAAAGTAAAACTAATATAGTGTTCACTTGATCTTGTGGCACAAACAAGGATGGTTAAACATAAACAATCAATCAAGGGATCATGGTAGGCAAATAGGGGCCTAGATCACCCAAAATGGAAGATGGAACACAAACAAAACCCTCTCCCTCTCTCTCTCTCTCTCTCTCTCTCTCTATATATATATATATATATATATATATATATATATATATATATATATATATAAAGTTTAAGCATAGAGGTAATCAAATCAAGGAGTTATACATTTATCACATATTACTAATATAATATCTATTTATCAAATGAAATAGAAAAAGTTATGAATATTTACTTTGGGTGACCCTATTGAGCCTCAAACTCTCCCTTGGCCAATGGTATTTTAAAAGAGGCTATTGTGGCTTTGTAAGGATCACACTACATAAATTAGCTCTAGGATAAAATAATATTAATTTGTATCTAATAATTCTCATAAGATGAGTAATCTTCTCTCAAAGGCAAACCCTAAACAATGGCTCCTTCAAATATAGATTTAACAGAATTACAAATTGTAATGATGCATAAATGAATGTTCATCTCTATCAGATTAAAATGAGCCTTGTATTTATAAAAATTGATATGCCTTAATCCTTCTATAATTTTATCTGATAATATCAGCCAACTTAATATAGTTTGTTAGAAAAATTTATCATTAGGCATCAAGCTAATTGATCAATTATAATTAAGAAATCAAGCTACGTGATCAATCATAATTAATAGATCAAGCTAAGAGATCAAACCTAGGACTAAAAGATAACTATCCCTAAAGGATAAAGACAACTAGAAAATATATCCATGATATCTAAGAGATAAATATGTAATATCTCATAATATATAAAATATACACACATAAGTGGGTGGGAATAAATAAATAACAATAAAAATAAAGCACCTAGGTGAACATGAGCTAAGGTAAACAACGTACTCCAACAATTTTTCTTTTGCCAATAATTTTTCCAATCATGGCATTACCATGGGGTAATGCAATATGTATGCAACAAGTTAAGATATATCTATAGTTTATATAACTTGGTAAATCCAATATTGGATAAGGTAATGAAATAAAATCCATTGCAATACTATTTAAATACGAAACATGACCAAATTGGGTCTGCTAAACCTAACTAAGGGATTTCTTACCACATAACACCAAACGAGAGGGTTACACATCCTCTGGGAAAAGGACACTATAAAATAACCCTAGCTAAGTCTAAGTACGTAAAGTAAAACTAATATAGTGTTCACTAGATCTTTTGGCACAAACAGGGATGGTTAAACATAAACAATCAATCAAGGGATCATGGTAGGAAAATAGGGGCCTAGATCACCCAAAATGGAAGATGGAACACAAACAAAACCCTCTCCCTCTCTCTCTCTCTCTCTATATATATATATATATATATATATATATATAAAGTTTAAGCATAGAGGTAATCAAATCAAGGAGTTATACATTTATCACATATTACTAATATAATATCTATTTATCAAATGAAATAGAAAAAGTTATGAATATTTACCTTGGGTGACCCTATTGAGCCTCAAACTCTCCCTTGGCCAATGGTATTTTAAAAGAGGCTGTTGTGGCTTTGTAAGGATCACACTACATAAATTAGCTCTAGGATAAAATAATATTAATTTGTATCTAATAATTCTCATAAGACGAGTAATCTTCTCTCAAAGGCAAACCCTAAACAATGGATCGTTCAAATATAGATTTAACAAAATTACAAATTGTAATGATGCATAAATGAATGTTCACCTCTATCAGATTAAAATGAGCCATGCATTTATAAAAATTGATATGCCTTAACCCTTCTATAATTTTATCTGATAATATCAGCCAACTTAATATAGTTTGTTAGAAAAAGTTATCATTAGGCATTAAGCTAATTGATCAATTATAATTAAGAAATCAAGCTGCGTGATCAATCATAATTAATAGATCAAGCTAAGAGATCAAACCTAGGACTAAAAGATAACTATCCCTAAAGGATAAAGACAACTAGAAAATATATCCATGATATCTAAGAGATAAATATGTAATATCTCATAATATATAAAATATACACACATAAGTGGGTGGGAATAAATAAATAAAAATAAAAATAAAGCACCTAGGTGAACATGAGCTAAGGTAAACAACGTACTCCAACAATTTTTCTTTTGCCAATAATTTTTCCAATCATGGCATTACCATGGGGTAATGCAATATGTATGCAACAAGTTAAGATATATCTATAGTTTATATAACTTGGTAAATCCAATATTGGATAAGGTAATGAACTAAAATCCATTGCAATACTATTTAAATACGAAACATGACCAAATTGGGTCTGCTGAACCTAACTAAGGGATTTCTTACCACATAACACCAAATGAGAGGGTTACAAATCCTCTAGGAAAATGACACTATAAAATAACCCTAGCTAAGTCTAAGTACGTAAAGTAAAACTAATATAGTGTTCACTTGATCTTGTGGCACAAACATGGATGGTTAAACATAAACAATCAATCAAGGGATCATGGTAGGCAAATAGGGACCTAGATCACCCAAAATGGAAGATGGAACACAAACAAAACCCTCTCCCTCTCTCTCTCTATCTCTCTCTCTCTCTCTCTATATATATATATATAAAGTTTAATCATAGAGGTAATCAAATCAAGGAGTTATACATTTATCACATATTACTAATATAATATCTATTTATCAAATGAAATAGAAAAAGTTATGAATATTTACCTTGGGTGACCCTATTGAGCCTCAAACTCTTCCTTGGACAATGGTATTTTAAAAGAGGCTGTTGTGGCTTTGTAAGGATCACACTACATAAATTAGCTCTAGGATAAAATAATATTAATTTGTATCTAATAATTCTCATAAGACGAGTAATCTTCTCTCAAAGGCAAACCCTAAACAATGGCTCCTTCAAATATAGATTTAACAAAATTACAAATTGTAATGATGCATAAATGAATGTTCAGCTCTATCAGATTAAAATGAGCCTTGTATTTATAAAAATTGATATGCCTTAACCCTTCTATAATTTTATCTGATAATATCAGCCAACTTAATATAGTTTGTTAGAAAAAGTTATCATTAGGCATCAAGCTAATTGATCAATTATAATTAAGAAATCAAGCTATGTGATCAATCATAATTAATAGATCAAGCTAAGAGATCAAACCTAGGACTAAAAGATAACTATCCCTAAAGGATAAAGACAACTAGAAAATATATCCATGATATCTAAGAGATAAATATGTAATATCTCATAATATATAAAATATACACACATAAGTGGGTGGGAATAAATAAATAAAAATAAAAATAAAGCACCTAGGTGAACATGAGCTAAGGTAAACAACGTACTCCAACAATTTTTCTTTTGCCAATAATTTTTCCAATCATGGCATTACCATGGGGTAATGCAATATGTATGCAACAAGTTAAGATATATCTATAGTTTATATAACTTGGTAAATCCAATATTGGATAAGGTAATGAACTAAAATCCATTGCAATACTATTTAAATACGAAACATGACCAAATTGGGTCTGCTAAACCTAACTAAGGGATTTCTTACCACATAACACCAAACGAGAGGGTTACAAATCCTCTAGGAAAATGACACTATAAAATAACCCTAGCTAAGTCTAAGTACGTAAAGTAAAACTAATATAGTGTTCACTAGATCTTGTGGCACAAACAGGGATGGTTAAACATAAACAATCAATCAAGGGATCATGGTAGGCAAATAGGGGCCTAGATCACCCAAAATGGAAGATGGAACACAAACAAAACCCTCTCCCTCTCTCTCTCTCTCTCTCTATATATATATATATATAAAGTTTAAGCATAGAGGTAATCAAATAAAGGAGTTATACATTTATCACATATTACTAATATAATATCTATTTATCAAATGAAATAGAAAAAGTTATGAATATTTACCTTGGGTGACCCTATTGAGCCTCAAACTCTCCCTTGGCCAATGGTATTTTAAAAGAGGCTGTTGTGGCTTTGTAAGGATCACACTACATAAATTAGCTCTAGGATAAAATAATATTAATTTGTATATAATAATTCTCATAATACGAGTAATCTTCTCTCAAAGGCAAACCCTAAACAATGGCTCCTTCAAATATAGATTTAACAGAATTACAAATTGTAATGATGCATAAATGAATGTTCATCTCTATCAGATTAAAATGAGCCTTGTATTTATAAAAATTGATATGCCTTAACCCTTCTATAATTTTATCTGATAATATCAGCCAACTTAATATAGTTTGTTAGAAAAAGTTATCATTAGGCATCAAACTAAATCGACCAAGATGACTTAGTTATATAACATACAATTAATCTTGTATTACCTAGTTGACTTGGTAGGAAAATAGGGTATTTACTTAGTTATGGGATATTTGAAAAGATAAATGATTTGGTAAATGTGTAAATGAGGTTTAGATTTCTTATGGAGTTGGATAAGTAGTATTTATAATGGGTTTGGGTAATGATAGAGTTGACCAATAATCTTATGAAGCACCAATGGTCTACCCATCACTTTCCCGATGTACCCTTTATGGCGTGTTCTTAGAGAAACTAAAAATATATAGGTTATTTCAAGAGATAAAGCATTAGTAAATGATAATGTTTAAAAATATTGTGTGTATACATATGCCCTACTCGAATCTCATTGCATTTCATACAGTTGTAACGTGAGATGGTGCTTTGAGAAGGAACATAAAAACACACAACATTGATATATAAAATTATATTTGAAAAGATAAATTAAATGTAATTAAATAATTGATAGATATGTACCTTCACTTACCTTGTTGCTATTTAAATAAGAAGTGCATGAGAAGTAGATGGAAGGGGCATCTAGTGTGTTGAACAAGAGACGGACTTTAAAAATCAATTAAATTTTGAATTTTTGAAAAAAATATGTGGTTAGTACTGATAAATTCTATACATTATTAGGATTTTATAAATTCTTTCAGTTTATCCAAAGAGTTTACAAAAACAAAGTTATGAGTATAATATAGAATATCTTGGTAAATAATTGAAACTTTAGAATTTTCAAAAATTTGCTATAAAAGATAGAAATTATTATTGATTTTTACATTTATGATTATTTACTACCAAAGTTGTGAGTATCCTAGTTGAGCATAAAGAGAGACAATGGTGTGAGCTTGAGGAGGCGAACACTTTGGAGGACGAGTGGGAAGACATATTGTAACTATTACGTAGATAGTCTAGGTAAGAATTTAATATGAAATTTTAGTATTTTGGGATTAAAATGAACTAGGTTAGGAAAAGTAGGTGTTAGAGAAAATTCATGTAACAACACTTATCACAAAAAATTTTAGTAATAGAGTAAAAATTATGAGGGACAATGGGTAAGAATCAAAGTTTAAAAAATTAGGTCTAGGCATTAATGATGAGCTAGATAAAAATCATTGTGTAATTTGAATGGAATCGGCTTGGATAACTTAGTTGGTTTGGGTAGTTTTGAAAAGGTGGGTTAATCTATAGTAAATGGTTGATCTAGTAGAAGTATAGTGCTTGACTGCATTTAATGTGGTCAATCTAGTTAAAAGATGAAGGGTAGATGATGACATATGCTATGGCCGACATAGTTAAATGTAGGGGTGGTTGATGTGTCAGGTTTTAGGTAAGGTTTTTGATGGTGTATGCCATGGTTAGTCATGTATAAAAATTAGGTGGTCAAATTAGTATAAAATTGACTGACCTAGTTGGATTGTAGAAAGTCAACCAATGGCATATGCCTTGGCCGATAGTGTATAAAGTTTAGGTGGTCATCATAGTATTAAATATGGTAAATCTAGTAGGATATGAAGAAATGTGTAGCTGAATCAATATGGATGTTGGATTACATAGTTGGAAATAGTAAAGAAAAGGTAAAAGGGGTTGATGAGGTAGTTAATTGCTTGTATTTTTGAGTTCTTAGAGTATATTTATTTATTATTTGGGATGGAGAGCTGATTGGTGATTTGTTGTTTAATATTTTTTAGATGTGAACGAGACTCTATAGATTAGTGGACATAATTTGGATACCAAACCAACTTGAGAGATTATCTATGATAGATTAAGCTTTGTTGATTGCCTTGGGTTTTGGCAGTATTATAGAGATGTTTTAGATTTTACTTAGTGTGGAGTTAGTTGTCATGTTCTTAGGAATGTGAGAATGACTAACTGATAATTTTTGTGTGGGTGGTGAATGGGGATACCATTGACATGGGTATCACCCTTGAGGATGTGTATGTTTTATTGTGACTATCGATTGTAAGGTTATCTATGTTGTGTGATACACCAGAGATAAATTTAAAGAGGTAAGCCTTAACACTGGATCTAAGAGATATACTTAGGTTAGTTTATGAGTGTGCCTATTATTATCAATCAAATTTGCACCCTTTGTAAGGTAGTTCAAGCCATCCAAATTTGATGTAACATGGAAACACCTCAAGGTTGTGGGTACCCTATTGGCGAGGTGAATCTCTAGGTTAAAGGGTTAGCTCTCCTTGATGAATCACTTAGTCTCAAACACTAATCTAGCAATTTATAGGAAAAGGGAGAGAAACCTATTATAATGAAGATGATACACCAAATATGATTTAATCACTACCAACTAATACAAATTCACTTCAAAAAGAGACTAACCTACATGTGATGCTACTCTAAATCTGCCCCTCTACATCAATGTTTCTCATGAAGCTTGTAAAGAGTGAAATTGAGGAGAGAGAGAGTTTTTTTTCACTTTTATGACCTAAAATTTGATCCCAAGTTGGAATCTAACCTGTATAAGCCTAAGAGACATCTTTGCAACTTTTTCTTTTGAAAAAGAGTTCACAAGTTCATATAAGAGAGTGAAAAATAGCTCTTAAGCATTGAAAATCAAGATTTAACCTCTTTATAACTTGCTAACATATATGGTAGTTATGTAAATACTCTAAGGTCCTTCAAAATTTTGACCATCAGTGAGCAACAAGTAGTATAAAGAAGTGGAATAATGAATTTGAGGCTTACTTACCCTTTTAATCCTCCTCATGGACGTTTGAGACTCCTTGACAGCTTGTTGTCCACCTAAAATTCATTCTGACAGTGACTGATCTCGGTCACCTCTAGCTGACCTCAGTCTGCACCCGACCGATGTCGATTCTTCTTGATCATCAACGTCAATTCCTTGACTGATGTCAGTGTCCACCTGCTTGACATCACTAACTTCAGTTTGCACATGACTGATGTTGATACCTGCCTGTTTAACATCAGTTCTCTCCTGACTGATGTCGGTAACTGTGTTTCCCTGTGAGTGATGATTTTTACCCGTGAGCTCATTTTGGATCATTACCTTGTCCAAATCAACACTGCCCTGCTCAAAATTATTTAGCCTCTTGAGCTGATCTCTGTCCATCATCTTCTCCTTGAAAACTAAGGCTTTCCAGTTCTTAACTTTGTCAAAAACATCAAATTTCCTCTTTATACAATACTGTGATCCTCCAATAGAAGCTCCCTTCTTTGTTGACCCAGTTTCAAGAAACCTCACTTTCTTCTGTTGCTTATAGAAATTTTGATCCATGCTTTTCAAATCTGAAAGCTTACCATTTGACTTAAGAACATCCATTCCTTTCTCACTCATGTGACCAAGCCTAGAGAGCCACATCTTTGCATCTACATTTGAAGTAGATAAAATAGAAGGAGAATCAGTAATACAAGTAGATAGATAAAGAGTACCTACTTTCTTACCTCTTGCTAATTCAAGTGCACCCTTGGAAACTTTCCAAGATTATGATGTGAGAGTAACTGTGCAACCCTCATCACCCAAGTTTCCTATAGAAATTAGACTCCTCTTCAGGACTGGGACATGCATGACATCCTTCAACACCCATGTGTTGCCCGTCTGCAATTTCAGCCGCACTTCCCCTTTGCCAACAATTTGACAAGGCTCACCAACCCCTAAATAAATCTTTCCAAAGTCTCCATGGACATAATCATGGAAAAATAATCTATTTGGGGTTGCATGGAAAGAGGCAACAGAATCTAAAACCCAAGATTCTACTTTATCCAAGGAACATATAAGAGCAACCTGTGCAACAATACCTGCATCATTTACTTCTTCATTTCCTTCATGCTGATCTTCTACCAACCAACAATCTTTCTTTACATGCCCTTTCTTTCCACAATTCCATAATTGATCATTCTTGCCATTGAATTTCTCCATTCTTAGTTTACTTTCTTTTGCCATTGCTTTACTCCCACTCAATCAAAAACCCCTGAGAGTGACCTATAATCAACAAACACTAACACGATCTGATACCACTTGTTAGTGAACCAAGCTCTGATACCAATTGTCAGTGGTATCACTTGGTGATCCTAGCTCTGTTACCAATTGGTAGGACCCTACTCCTTGAGAGTACACTTGATTACCTTTGTATAAGCAACTAAACACGTAATTTAACCAGAAGTAATATGTAACTAGAATTTAGAAACAACATAGAATATGAGAGACAATACAACTTGTATTAACACTCTTCTAGAAGGAAATACAATGAAGAAATCACACTCTTCCCACACCTCTTGGGCGTACATTAATTCTCCCTCAAGAGTTCTCTCTCTCAATCAATTACAACCACAACTCAAACATAGAGTTATTCCCTCCACCAGTCAGTGACAATAAACTCAACCATTGTTGCCTACTTCCAGTCCACCAAGTACTCAAATTACTCCAAGTAAATCTCTTTGATCTTGCTCCTTGTTGTGTTGCTGATCTCCTTGATCTTGCTACCCCATAGATCTAACTGACCTTGCAAACACACACCCACAGATCTAACTGATCTTACTTACCATGTAGATCTCCCTGATCTTGCTACCTGCAGATCAACTGATCTTACACTTGGAAGAACACTTGTCCTTGTCCTTGACAAGTCCTTTTGATCCCTCGATTACAATACAGCCCCATGGGTCTATTAAATAGATCCCAAACCAAACAATAATTAGAAATACAGACTCAAGACTAAAATTAGTCTTTACATGCAAACTGACTATCCGTCTAAAATTAGACCAGTTCTAGAACGCACAGATGACTGACATTGGTCGCTATCTATCTGGAGATGACCGACATTGATTCCTATTTGACTGATGCTGGTTGACCCCTAATCGATGCCGATTGCTCTGTAACTGAATATGATCGACGTTGATTGATCAGACTGATGTCAGTTACTGTAACACTCAACAACCTCCTCCATTTGCATACCTGTGAAGCTTTTAGCTCCATAACCTAACAGTAGTTATGTAACTAATCTAAGGTCCTTCAAAAGTGTCTTTTATGGATTATTCACTTGGGGAAGTTTGACATAAATAAAAATTAGCAAAAATCACCATTTTCCTTATAAAACACTACCTTAAAGTTTAAAAAATAACCTTAAAGCTTCCAAACATGTATAAAATGTTTAAACAAGGTGATTAAGACATGAAATGACCTTGAAGGACACCTAAGGACCTATGGGACAACTTGACCAAGTTTCATCACTCTATGACATGACTAGGCTAGTACACACAAAGACAAAGTATTACCTTAATTTATCCAAAATAACCTTAATCAATGCTAATAAGACTTTGAGAAGGCTATTTGAAATCCTCCTAAAACATGAAAAATCTACAAACAAGGATAAAAATACATGACACTCAAGTTTTCACCTATAAGGATTGACCTTTTGACTTTGGGGGTCAAAATTGGTCAACAAATTAGTGATTCATGAGGACAGCATGCATACTATGCTAAATAGACTAGTAGCCTTATCCTTCAATAGGAAAATGGAGTCACTTATACTCAAATTAAGACTTGACCTAACCTTGATCATGATAAGCGGATTTAACCTTTAAACACATAAAATAAAGACAACAAAGATGAAACAAAAAATAAGACACACACATGTACTATCAAAAACTTAAGGATCACAACAAACATGAGAGAAAACTAACTATATGTAACCGACCTAAAAATAACTTCTTCCTCTTGGGTCTAAGGGGAAGCTTGTGATATCTCTTACTCTATGAGATGATTAATGGCATGAGCCAAGATGCCTCTTGGATCTTAGTCTTGTTCTCTTCATCTTCTTCTTGAATGCCATTCCTCTTGGATATTCTTGTATTCTTGGTTGCTTGTTGAGCTTGTATTATTAAAATATATATGTTGGCATTCTAGATCATTTTAACAATATTGAATTAAAAACTAGACCATGCAGAAAGAGCTGAAAGGATTATTGAGTGTATGATGTCTCAAAGAGCTCATCAAGTAGATTGAAACCCAAAAAAATAAACTTTGTATATGATTATTACCATAAATGGATATCTTGATCATCAACCTAGTCTCAATTGGGTTGAAGTCATAAAAGTGAATATCACTACGAGTCTCCAAGAGCTCACCTGGGACAACATCACATGTTATGCCCAATCAACATTGTCACTATAATAATAAACATAGAATAAGATCATGCCACTATTTTTTGAAGAATTGCATAAATTATTTTAAGGAAATAAACATGAAGACAAGCAAGAAGATCAGTTCATATAACACATCAAATATATTCTACAGTAAAAAAATTCTTCTCATGACCATCCTAACAATTTAAGCTCTAGTACCTAAATTGAATCTTGATTGGTTAATTGAGATGCAAGAAGACATTTCTTCAGATTTGTGAGTGTTTGCATGGGATAATAAAACTAGTGAAATTCAATTTTAAAGAGTTATTAAAGTATTGCAATAAGAGGAAGATCATGTCATCTTGGCATAAAGAGCTGAAGAAATAGCTGCATGAAGAGCACAACAAAGAAGATCAATTTAAAGAGCACTCCAAATCCAACTTGTATGTCAACAATAATAGTGTTTAATTCAAAATTGACATAAATATGATTTAATAGATCAAGTAAATATCAAGGTAACACAGATTCCTTTTATCAATTACAATAAATTTATGAATTTAAGTTAAATTTTGAATAGAAAACTAAACTCAAGAAATCAATTAGCCTTCCTTCTAGTCCCATAAAAACTAAACAACTGGAAGGTGGTTCTATAGTGAGTAAGGATCTTGTCCTCTCATGTACTATCCTTGAAAGGAATGAAAATCATATTGTTCCAAGCCACAAAGATATATGGTGTTAGTATAACATCACATTCATATAAAATATAATCTGAAAGCAATTTGATAGCATAGACTTAAACATAGATATATAAAATAAAGAACAATAATATTATCTATTATATCTCAAATCTAGTCAAATACAATGAATGAGACTTGCATATATAGGTAATAAAGATCAATCCTAATTAAAAAATCATGCTAAGTGATCAATCCTAACTAAGAGATCAAACCTACGACTAAGAGATAACTATCCCTAAATGATAGAAACAACTACAAAATATACCTATAATATCTAAGAGATAAATATATAATGTCTCATAATATCTAAAATAAGATAAATAAAATATCCACACATAAGTGGGCAGGATTTAATAGATAAAAATAAAAATAAATCATCCAGGTGAGCATTATCTAAGGTAAACAACCTAATCTAACAACCCTCCTCAAGTGAAGCTAAGGGCCGAAAATAAAGTCGAATATCCATAGTATGAGTCTAAAAAATAAGGCCTAATAAAGTCTCATGTACAATATATCCATGAAGAAATGAAAAAAGAAGATGTCCTCATAAACACCCTCCAAGGACAACTTTTAAAACCCCAAGCATACCACACAACTCAAGGTAACGAGGTGATGTAAAAGGATATGTAAAGATGTCAAAAACTTGTTGCTGAGTTAAAATTTACTCCAAGGAAATAAATCCATCTTGAATGTGTTGATGATTCAAGTGCATGTGAATCTTAATATGTTTGGTCTGTTGGTGCTCAACATGGTTGTGAAAAATGTGAATTATACTTTGGTCGTGACACCAAAGTACAATAGGTGAATCCTATGTGAAGCCAAAATTTGTCAATAAATGATGAATCCAAAGATCCTATTGACTCATTATGATTTCCATGAAGCCCAATGATCCTACTTGAGACCATAAAGAGACATTTGTAGTCAAAAAATAAGAGAAGAGTCATGAACAAACTAAATAGGTTATTCCATGTAGAATTTATCCTACAAATGTTAATGTAAGAAGGCACTCTTTACATCTGTATCATACACTGGCCAAGCCTATGATTCAAAAATAGAAAGTACAAAGTGTATAGAATCCATCTTTGCAACTGGGAAAAATTCTTAGAGTAATCAATACTCTCAACTTGTGAGAAACCCTTTGATACAAGACATGCCTTATACTTTTAAATGGACCCACCAACTACATATTTGATGTGGTATATTCACTTGCATATAACCAAATTTATTCCCTTAGGAAGAGAGACCAAATCCCACGTATGATTATACACCAAAGAAGAATCTCATCTACTATTGCATCATACCACTCTTGTATCTTTTGAGCCTATGAAAAATATTGTAGATCCCTAAAAAATTTCCAACATAAAAGTCTAGAACTTGTAAAATGTGCATGATGATGTCTAGTGCGTGTAAGTTCCTATATTAATGGTGTTACCTTAGAAACTATAACATGAACCCACTTAGACATAGTGGGAACATGATCAACATCTCAATGTACATCGATAAACTCCTCAGTCTCTTCCTAAATTGACACCTCAAATAAGGGATCATCAAGATGAAGTGAAGAATCATCAATGGATGGGAGCAAAGAAGAAGAAGAAGACATGGAAAAGGATGAAGAATCATGAAAAGAGAAGTACTCATCAAATTGAACATGTGTTTGAAAAAGAACATCATGAGTATCAATATCCAAAAGTTGCTAAGTTCTCATGTCCTCACAATACCCTACAAACATCAAGGGCTTTCTCTTCTTATCTAAGGTTATCCTTTTCTTATTTAGTACAAAAGCTAAAACATGGCTCTTAAAAACTTGAAAAATGAGTCTTTGGGCTTAATTATGAACCAAGCCTCCTCTGGAGTAAAATGCTCAATTGATTTATGTGGTGTGTAATTTTGAATATAGTTAGGATAGTTAACTACTTATGCCCAGTATATAGGAGGTAAATCCTGAGAATGCATCATGTAATTAGCCATATCCTTCAAAGTTTAGTTCTTCCTTTCTACTAGGCCATTCTATTGTGGTGTATAATAAATAGAATGTTGGTGAACAATGCCATGAGCTAAAAAAAATTAGAAAACTCTTTGTTGAAGTACTCCCCCCATTATCAGTGTGAAGCTTCTTTATGAAACTAGAAGATTGATTCATGACCAAAGCCTTGAAGAATTTAAAGTGTTAAAAAAATTCACTCTTGTACTTGATAATATAAACCCAAGCACACCTTGATAAATAATCAATAAATGTAAGTTCATACTTAGCTCCATTAAAATAAGTGAAAAAAACCATAATGTAACTATGCACAAGCTCAAGTGGTGAAGAAGCTCTCTTGGACATACTCTTAGGAAATGGATCTTGGTGTTGTTTCCCTAATAAAAAGCTATGACAAAATCCATAAAGATAATAAACTCTAGGAAGACCATAAACCATACCATGAGTGCTCAACTCCTTCAAATATATATAATTAAGATGTCCAATTCTCTCATGCTAAAGCTTACTTAAGAATCAACATGAGAAGTAAAGTGTGTCCCCATAAAATAAGTTTCATCAAAAGCCTTAAAGTGATATAGTCTAGAACTATGATCAATAACACCTTGTGTAACAAGTGAATGAGGCAATAAAAAAATTGAATTTTGTCCCCTTGTGGTGTGAAAGTCATTATCTTTCCCAAACTAGAATGATAATTTTGATAAACAAAAAGTAAATGTGAAGTGATGTCAGAATCATATAATGCATCATTGATTCGACCACCATTAAGTTATATGTCACCTTTTACATTAAAATAAATAAAGGAAGAATATACAACCTTAATGTTGGAATTATAATTCAAACCAAGAGATATCAAAGACTCCTTAGAAGAAGTCATGTGGTGAGAAACTCCAAAAATCTATAACCCAACTATTTGTAATAGGTGACTGAGATCTCCCAACAACATTAAATGATTTTCCATGCTCATTGGAAAGAAGTGGGGTGGAGATAGAGATTTTATGTTTTCTAATTGCATCCTCTAAGGCTTGCATTATTTTCCAACACCTAATTTCTACATGAGCAATTCCCCCACAAAAGGAACATGAAAGGCTAGACTTTTTCTTGGATTTAGAAGACTCTTTAGGTTTAGACTTATTGTCATTGGGTTTTGTAGAATTTTGAGATGGAAAGGAGTGGTTTTGGGTTTAATTTTTGATTTTACCTTGCCCTTAGGATGAGATTATAATAAGGCATTTTGAGAGTGGAAGACTCAAGGTTAGACAATTTAGATTCTTCCCTAGTAAACCTTTTATAAAATAACTCTAAATCAAGTATTTTGAATGTAGCACCTAAGGCATCCATGCGAGAGAAAAATGTAGAATCAAATATTTTAAATGAGCCTTTCAACTTAGATAGAATTAGGTAAAAACCTCTTCATCTTTCTTATCTCTTTCATTCCCCTTTAATCATGTGATCAAGTACTTGAACTTAGTAAGATAGTCTATAATTAATGCAATATATTCAGGATTGAGAGAAGTGATATCTACTTCAAGTTTCATGGCTCTTATGTGATCCACTTTACCAAATAAACCCTTCAATTTTTCCAATATTTTGAAAGAAGAGTTGCATCTTTCCAAATGAAATAAAAAAACAATCACTTACATAAGTTCTTATCAAACCCATACACTCATTAAATTTTAATTGGTGTTGAAATTTCTCATATTCTCATATTCTTTATTGGTCTTCATGTGTGGTAATTATGTGTTGTTAATGGCTCACATTGATCCAATAAAGAAGAAGAAACCATTATAAGAAATCACTAGAGATCAAGACAATGCAAAAGTGTGCAAAAATCAACACCAAATCAACCCCCACAAAAGATTTTATATTGAGCCCCCACAAAAAAAAAACATTTTGGATTTTTATATTTTAGTATATTTTACAAAATCAATGATACCCATAGATCGGGTATAAAAACATACACTTTTGAAAAAAAGCACTCGATTTCAAGTTACCGATCAAAAGATATAATTTTTACAATATTTCTTATCATAAATGGGTCAAAAAAATAAATTTGCACCAAAAAATGTTTAAATGCTTAGAAAATTAATTCTTAGAGAGATAAAAAAATTCCAAGGGCTGGAAATTAGGCCCCCACTAGAAGGAATAAAAAATTGATCCCCCTCCATGTGTCCACACCATATGACCAAGGGGATAAGGATGAGAATGAGTGATCCCCCCCTTTTGATTGATTTGACTAATGTGGGTATTGCATCATCCCAAAAGAGAGGGAATTTTGAGATGAATAGTGCTCTTATTTATTGGTCTAAAATTGACACTTTCTTACATGTTGGCTGACTATTGTCTGTTGTCTTGAATTTGACACTCGTTTGAATGACAACATTGTGTTTTGTAAGAATCTAAAAAATAAACACATTCACAATGCATAAAAATGCAAAAATGGTTTAAACAGTGCACATAAACTATAGAACATCACATGCAACACACCCACACTACATAACTACAAAACCAAACATAGAATTTCACAACAATCATGATATTCTTCCTTCCTTCTTGGATTCCTATGATCACACCTTCCAGATCATTGCTACAAACACATGATCTAAAGCCTACAATAAAAAATATAGAGATTTCCCTACCAGATGTCGTATTAAATACAAAAAATTGGATATACAAAAAAAAAACCCTTACAATGAATTTATAAATGAATATCTACAACACTTTAAGATCTAATACCATGAAAGGAACAAAACTCATATTGTTTCAAGCCAAAAACATTTATGGTGCTAGTAGAACATCACATTCATAAAAACAATAATTTGAAAGGAATTTGACAGCATAGACTCACCGATAGATACATAAAATAAACAGCAACAATATCATATATTATATCTCCAAAGCTTGTCAATTACAATGAATGAGCCTTCCATATATAGGCATTCAAGATCAATATTAACTAAAAGATCAAGTTAATTGATTAATTATAACTAATAAACCAAGCTAAGTGATCAATCATAATTAAGAGATCAAGCTAAGAGATCAAACTTAGGATTAAGAGATTACTATCCTTAAAGGATAAAAACAACTATAAAATATCTCCATGATATCAAAGAGATAAATATGTAATATCTCATGATATATAAAATAATATAAATAAAACATCCACACATAAGTGGGTGGGAATAAATAAATAAAAAGAAAAATAAAGCACCTAGGAGAACATGAGCTAAGGTAAACAACGTACTCCAATGGTTTTTCTTTTACAAATAATTTTTCTAATGATGTCATTACCATGGGGTAATGTAATATGTATGTAACTAGTTAAGATATATCTATAGTTTATCTAACTTGGTAAATCCAAGATTGGATAAGGTAATCAACTAGAATCCATTGCAATACTATTTAAATACGGAACATGACCAAATTGGGTCTGCTAAACCTAATCAAGGGATCTTTTACCACTTAACACCAAATGAGAGGGTTAAAAATCCTCTAGGAAAATGACACTATGAAATAACCCTAGCTAAGTCTAAGTACGTAAAGTAAAACTAATATAGTGTTCACTAGAGCTTGTGGCACAAATGGGGGCCTAGATCACCCAAAATAGAAGATGAAAAGCAAAGAAAATCCTCTTTCTCTCTCTCTCTCTCTCTCTCTCTCTCTCTCTTTGTCTATATATATAAAGTTTAAGTATAGAGATAATCAAATAAAGGAGTTCTACATTCAACACATATTACTGATATAATATCTATTTATAAAATGAAATAGCAAAAGTTATGAATATTTACCTTGGGTGAACTCGTTGAGTCTCAAACTCTTCGTTGGCCAATGGTGTTTTAAAGGATATTATTGTGGCTTTATAAAGATCACACTATATAAATTAGCTCTAAGATAAAATTACATTACTTTGTATCTAATAATTCTCATAAGATAAGTAATCTTCTCTCAAAGAGAAACCCTAAACAATGGCTCCTTCAAATATAGATTTAACAGAATAACAAACTTTAATGATACATAAATGATTGTTCATCTCTATCAGATTGAAATGAGTCTTGTATTTATACAAATTGATAAGCCTTAACCCTTATATAATTTTAGTTGATAATATCGGCCAACTCGATATAGTTTGTTAGAAAAAGTTATTGTTAGGCCTCAAACTAAATCAACCAGGATGACTTAGTTCTATAACATACATTTAATATTTTATAACATTCTAGCTGACTTGGTAGAAAAATAGGGTATTTTCTTCGTTATGGGATATTTTAAAAGAGAAATGATTTGGTAAATGTGTAAATGAGGTTTATATTTCTTATAGAGTTGGATAAGCAGTATTTGTAATGGGTTTGGGTAATGATAGAGTTGACCAATATTTTTATGAAGCACTAATGGCCTACCCACCACTTTTTTGATGCACTCTTTATGGAATGTACTCAGAGAAACCAAAACTAGATAGGTTATTGCAAGAGTTAAAGCATCAGTAAATGATAAAGTTTTAAAATATCATGTGTATACATATGCCCTAGTTGAAGTTCATTGCATTTCATGCAGATGTAACATGAGATGGTGCTTTGAGAAGGAACATAACAACACACAACATTGATATAAAAAATTATAGTAGAAAAGAGAAATTAAATAATTTATAGATACGTACCTTCACTTACCTTGTTTCTATTTAAATAGGAGTTGTATGAGAAGCAGATGTCATGGGCATCTAGTGTGCTGAACAAGAGACAGACTTGAAAAATTAGATAAATTTTGAATTTTTTGAAAAACATGTGGTTAGTAATGATAAATTCTCTACATCATTAGGATTTTATAGATTCTTTCAGTTTATCAAAAGAGTTTACAAAAACAATGTTATGAGTAAATTATAGAATTTATTGGGAAATAATTGAAACTTTAGAATTTTCAAAAATTTGCTATAAAAGATAGAAATTATTATTGATTTGTACATGTATGATTATTTACTATCAAAGTTGTGAGTATCCTAGTTGAGCATAAAGAGAGACAATGGTGTGAACTCGAGGAGGTAGACACATTGGAGGACGAGTGGGAAGACATATCGTAACTATTATGCATATAGTCTAGGTAAGAATTTAATATGAATTTTTAGTATTTTGGGATTAAAATGAGCTAGGTTAGGAAAATTAGGTGTCAAATCAAATTCATGTAAAAAAATTTATAGTAAAATAATTTAGTAATAGAGTAAAAATTATGAGAGCTAGTGGGTAGGAATCAAAGTTTAAAACATTAGATTTAGGGCATTGATTATGAGCTAGTTAAAAATCATTGCATAATTTGAATGGGATCAACTTAGACAACTTAGTTAGTTTGGGTAGTTTTGAAAAGGTGGGTTACTCTATAGTATGTGGTTGATCTAGTAGAAGTATAATTCTTGACAACATTTAATGTGGTCAATCTAGTTAAAAGGTGAAGGGTAGATGATGACATATGATATGGCTGACATAGTTGAATGTAGGGGTGGTTGACATAGTAGGTTTTAGGTGAGGTTTTCAATGGCATATGCCATGGTTAATCATGTATACAAATTAGGTGGTCAACTTAGTATAAAAAGAGACTAACCTAGTTGGATAGCAGAAAGTCAACCAATGGCATATGCCTTGGCTGATTGTGTATAAAGTTTAGGTGGTCAACATAGTATTAAATATGGAAAATATATTAGGATATTAAGAAATGTGTAGTTGAATCAATATAAAATATGGCTTTCATAATTATAAATAGTAAATAAAAGGTAAAAGGGGTTGATGAAGTGGTTAATTGCTTGTATTTTTGAGTTATTAGAGTATATTTATTTATTATTTGGGATGGATAACTGATTGGTGATTTGTTGTTTAATATTTTTTAGATGTGATGGAGACTCTTGAGATTAGTGGACATAGTTTGGCTATTGAACCTACTTGAGAGATTATCTATGATAGATCAATCTTAGTTAATTGCCTTGGGTTTTGGCAGTATTATAGAGATGTTTTAGATTTTACTTAGTGTAGAGTTAGTTGTCATGTTCTTAAGAACATGAGAATGACTAACTAATAATTTTTAGGGGTGGTGAATGGGGATACCATTGACATAGGTATCACCCTCAAGGATGTGTATGTTTTATTATGACTATCGATTATAAGGTTATCTATGTTATGTGATACACGAGAGATAAATGCAAAGAGGTGAGCCTGAGCCTTATGGGTAACTAGATCTAAGAGATATACTTAGGTTAGTTTATGAGTGTGCCTATTATTATCAATCAAATTTTCACCCTTTTCAAGGTAGTTCAAACCTTCCAAATTTGATGTAACATGGAAACACCTCAAGGTTGTGGGTACCCTATTAGAGAGTTAAATCTCTAGGTTAAAGGGATAGATCCCCTTGATGAATCACTTAGTATCAAACACTAATCTACCACTTTATAGGAAAAGGGAGAGAAACCTATGCTAATGGAGGTGATGCACCAAATATGATTTAACCACTACCAACGAGATGCAAATGCACTTCAAAAAAGAGACTAACATGCACGTGACACTACTCCAAATCTGCTTCTCTACATTAATGTTTCTCATGAAGGTTGTAAAGAGTGATATGGAGGAGAGAGAGAGAGAGTTGTTTGCACTTTTAGGACCTAAAATTTGATCCTAAGCTATAATATGACTTGTAGAAGCCTAAGAGACACCTTTTCAATGTTTTCTTCTTAAAAAGAGTTCACAAGTTCATATAAGAGAGTGAAAACTACCTCTTAAGCATTGAAAATCAAGATTCTAACCACTTTATAACTTGCTAACATTTATGGTAGTTATGTAACTGCTCTAAGGTCCTTTTAAAGTTTCTTTTATGGATTATTCACTTGTGGAGCTTTGACATAAATGCAAATTAGTAAAAATCACCATTTTCCTTATAAAACACTACCTTAAAGTCCAAAAAATAACCTTAAAGTTTCCAAGCATGTATAAAATGTTTAAACAAGGTGATTAAGACATGAAATTACCTTGAAGGACACCTAAGGACCTATGGGATCACTTGACCATGTTTCTTATTCCATGGCATGACTAGACTAGTACACATAAAGACAAAGTATTACTGTAATTTATCCAAAATAACCTTAATTAATGCTAATAAGACTTTGAAAAGGCTATTTGAAGTCATTCTAAAACATGACAAATCTATAAATAGGGCTAACAAGACATGACAATCAAGTTTTCACTTATAGGGATTGAACTTTTGACTTTGGGGGTTAAAATTGGTCAGCAAATTAGTGATTCACAATGGTAGCATGCATGATAATGCTAAATAGACCAATAACCTTATCCTTTAATTGAGCAATGGAGTCACTTACACTCAAATGAAGACTTGACTAGACCTTGACCATGATAAGACAAGATGATTTAACCTCCAAACACATAAAATAAAGACAACACATGTGAATCAAAAAATAAGACACACACATGTAATATCAATAACTTAGGGAACATAGCAAATAAGAAAGCAAACTAACTATATACAATTGACTTGAAAATAACTTCTTCCTCTTGGGTCAAAGGGGAAGTTTGTGATATCTCTTGCTATATGAGATGAATAATTGCATGAGGTAAGCTGCCTCTTGGATATTAGTCTTGTTCTCTTCATATTCTTCTTGAATGCCACTCCTCTTAGATATTATTGTGTGCTTAGTTGCTTGTTGAGCTTGTATTATTATTACAATATAGATGTTGGTATTCTAGATCATTTTAACAATATTGAATAAAAAACTAGACCATATAGAAAGAGTTGAAAGGATTATTGAGTGTATGATGTCCCATAGAACTCATCAAGTAGCTTGAAACCATAAAAAATAAACTTTGTATATGACTATTACCATAAACTAATATCTTGATTGTCAACCTAGTCTCAATTGGGTAGAAGTCATAAAAGCGAATATCACTACAAGTCTCCAAGAGCTCACATGGGACAAAATCACAAGTCATGCCCAATTCAACATTGGTACTACAATAATAAACATAGAATAAGATCATGCCACTATTGTTTGAAGAATTACGTAAATTATTTAAAGGAAATAAACATGAAGACAAACAATAATATCAGTTCATATAACACATCAAAGATATTCTACAGTAAAAAAATTCTTCTCATGACCATCCTAACAATTTAAGCTCTAGTACGTAAATTGACTATTGATTGGTTAATTGAGATGCAAGAAGACATTTCTTCAGATTTGTGAGTATTTTCATTGGGTAATAGAACTAGTGCAATTAAATTTTAAAAAGTTTTTAAATTATTACAATAAGAGGGAGATCATGCCATCTTGGCATAAAGAGCTGAAGAAATAGTTGCATGAAGAGCACAACAAAGAAGATCAATTTAAAGAGCACTCCCAATCCGACTTGTACGTCAAAAATAATAGTGTTTATTCTAAACTAACATAAAGATGATTTAATATATAAAGTAAACATCAAGGAAACATAGATTCCTTTTATCAATTGCAATAAATTTATGAATTTAAGTTAAATTCTAAATAGAAAACTAAAATCAAGAAATCAATTAGCCTTCCTTCTAGTCCCATAAAAACTAAACAACTGGAGGGTGGTTCTATAGTGAGTAAGGATCTTGTCCTCTCATGGAATATCCTTGAAAGGAATTAAAATCATATTGTTCCAAGCCACAAAGATATATGGTGTTAGTATAACATCACATTCATAAGAAACATAATTTGAAAACAATTTGATAGCATAAACTTACAAATAGATATATAAAATAAAGAAAAATAATATCGTATCTTATATCTCAAATCTTGTAAAATAAAATGAATGAGACTTTCATAAATAGGTAATAAATATCAATCCTAATTAAGATATCAAGCTAAGTGATCAATCCTTACTAAGAGATCAAGCTAAGAGATCAAACCTACGACTAAGAGATAACTATTCCTAAATGATAGAAACAACTAGAAAATATACCCATAATATCTAAGAGATAAATATATAATGTCTCATAATATCTAAAATAATATAAATAAAATATCCACACATAAGTGGGTGGGATTAAATAGATAAAAATAAAAGTAAATCACTCAGGTGAACATGATCTAAGGTAAACAACCTAATCTAACAAACCTTCTCAAGTGAAGATAAGGCAAAAAATAAAGTGGAATATCAATAGTATGAGTCCTAAAAATAATGCCTAATCAAGTCTTATGTACAATATATTCATGAATAAATAATGAAAGAAGATGTCCTCATAAATACCCTCCAAGGACAACTTCTAAAACCCCAAGCATGCCACACAACTCAGGGTAACGAGGTGATGTAAAAGGCTATGTAAATATGTTAGAAACCTGTTGCTGAGTTAAAATGTACTCCAAGCAAATAAATCCATCTTGAATGTGTTGATGAATCAAGTGCATGTGAATATCAATATTTTTGGTCTACAGGTGCTCAATAGGGTTGTGAAAAATGTGAATCACACTTTGGTTGTGACACCAAATTACAATAGGTGAATCCTATGTGAAGCCAAAATTTGTCAATAAATGATGAATTCAAAGCACCTATTGACTCATTATGATTGTTACTATGTACTCTATCTCTGTAGATGAAAGTGAAATACCATGCTACTTCTTGCAAGCCCAAACAACTAGAGAAGGACCAAGACATAAATGTATACAAAAGTTGAATGCCTATCATCAATAGAACCTGCCTAATCTGAATTAGTATATCCAACCAACTGAGTATTACTGATGGTGTAGTGTAATCCAAAGTTGGAAGTGCCTTAGAGATATCACAAAATCCTTTTGATAACCTACTAATGACTGTTATGAGGAGAATGTGCAAACTAATATACAAGACCAACTGAAAAATAAATATCAAGGTGAGTATGGGTCAATTACATGAGACTTCCAATCAACTACCTATACAATGTAGGATCACAAAGAGGAGTAGTGCAGGTGGAAGTAAAAATGACCCTATACTAGAAAGGAGAGGGACTTGACTTATAGTAAACCATGAAAAAATGTTGAATAAGATCAATGGTATACTTCTACTAACTCAAATGTATCCCTAAATTTGACTAATAAATATATAGACCAAGAAAAATGTGCAAAATACCAAGATCTGTCATATCAAACTACACTGAAAGAGCCTACTAAATAGCTTGAATTTGAGAAGAAGAGTTGCATATAAGAAACATATCATCAACATATAAAACCAGTCTAATAATATCCTCTCCAATATGTTGGATATATATGGTACGCTCTTAGTGATAATGAATAAATCATATAGATAGAACAAAATAATCCATCTTATCATACCAAGCCCAAGGATCCTGCTTGAGACCATAAAATGACCTTCATAGTCAGAAAATAAGAGAAGAATCATGAACAAACCCAATAGGTTATTCGATGTATATTTCCTCCTAGAAATATTCATGTAAGAAGGCACTATTTACATCCATATGGTATAATGGCCAACCCTATGATGCATCAAGATAAAGTACAAGGTGCGTAGAATCCATCTTCATAATTGGTAAAAATTCTTAGATTAATCAATAAATTTGACTTGTCAGAAACCCTTTACTTTAAAATGTGCCTTATACTTGTTAATGGACCCATCAACTACATATTTGGTGTGGTATATCCACTTGTATCTAACCAACTTTCTTTCCTTAGGAAGATATACCAAATCCTAAGTATTATTCTACACCAAAGAAGAATACTCATCTATCATTACATCATCCCACTCTTATCCTCTATGAGCCTATGACAAAGATTATGGATCCCTAAAAAATGACCAACATAAAATTTTTGAACTTGTAAAATGTGCATGATGATGTCTAGTGGGTGTAAGATCCTATATGAATGGTGTTGCTTTAGAAACTACAACATGAGCCCACTTAGACATAGTGGGAACATGATATGCATCTAAGTCTACATCAATAACCTCCTCAGTCTCCTCCTAAACTGACACCTCAAAGAAGGATCATCAAGATGAAGTGAAGAATCATCAATGGATGGGAGCAAAGAAGAAGAAGACATGGAAAAAGATGAATCCTGAAAAGATAAGCACTCATCAAACTGAACATGTTTTTGAAAAAGAAAATCATGAGTATCAAGATCCAAAAGTTGATAAGCTTTCATGTCCTCAAAATACCCTAAAAACATCAAGGGTTTTCTCTTATTATCCAAGGCTATCCTTTTCTTATTTGGTACAAGAGCCAAAACATGGCTCCCAAAAACTTAAAAAAATGAGTCATTGGGCTTAGTTCCAAACCAAGCCTCCTCTAGAGTTAAATGCTCAATTGATTTATGTGGTGTGTAATTTTGAATATAGTTTGCAGAGTTAACTACTTATGCCCTGTACATAGGAGGTAAATCTTGAGAATGCATTATGCAGTTAGCCATATCCTTTAAACTTTAGTTCTTCCTTTCTACTAGGCCATTCTATTGTGGTGTATAAAAAATAGAATGTTGGTGAACAATGACATGAGCTAAAAAAAATTAGAAAAATCTTTGCTGAAATACTCCCCCCATTATTAGTGTGAATCTTCTTTATGAAACTAGAATATTGATTCTCGATCAAAGCCTTGAAGAATTTAAATTGTTAAAAAACTTCACTCTTGTACTTGAGAAAATAAACCCAATTACACCTCGATAAATTATCAATAAATGTAAGTGCATACTTAGCTCTATTAAAAGGAGTAAAAAAACCATCAAGTAACTATGAACAAGCTCAAGTGGTGAAGAAGCTCTCTTGGACATACTCTTAGGAAATGGATCTTGGTGTTGTTTCCCTAATACACAGCTACAACAAACTCCATAAAGACAATCAACTCTAGGAAGACCATCAACCATACCATGAGTGATCAACTCCTTCAAATATATATAATTAAGATGTCCAAATCTCTCATGCTAAAGCTTATTCTCAGAATCAACATGAGAAACAAAGTGTGTCCCCATAAAAGAAGTGTCATCAAAAGCCTCAAAGTGATATAGTCTAGAACTATGATTAATAACACCTTGTGCAACAAGTGAATGAGGATCCATAAAAAATTGAATTTTAGCCCTTTCTGGTGTGAAAGTCATTATCTTTCCCTAACCATAATGATAATTTTGATAAACAAAAAGCAAATGTGAAGTGATCATAGGGATATATAATGCATCATTGATGAGACCACCAATAAGTTGTATGTCACCTTTTACATTAAAATAAATAAAGGAAGAATATACAAACTTAATGTTGGAAGTATAACTCAAACCAAGAGATATGAAAGAATCCTTAGAATAAGTCATGTCATGAGAAACACCAGAATCTATAACCCAACTATTTGTAATAGGTGATTGAGATCTCCCAACAACATTAAATGATTTTCCATGCTCATTAAAAGGAATTGGGGTGGAGATAGAGATTTTAAGCTTTCTAATTGCATCTTCTAAGGCTTGCATTCTTTTCTAACACCTAATTTATACATGACCAATCCTCGCACAAAAGGAGCATGGAAGGCTAGATGTTTTCTTGGATTTAGAAGACTCTTTAGGTTTATTGTTATTTGTAGAGTAAAATTTTACTCTACGTTTCATTCTATTTTTCAGTCACGCGCCACAAAATTTTGCCTTCACATACTGTGGTCCAAGATGGCAAAGTTTTGAAACAGAGCACGAGCTCTATTTTCCCTTTTTGTTTCATTTTTGTCTAAGTGTAGGGGTAAATCGAAAGATGACAAGTGTCATCCTCTGAGGCATATTTTCTCAAGTGGAAATGACAAGTGTCGTCATCCGAGGCACCTTTCATATTTTTTATGAGTTGGTCAAAATGTGCTACATATCTCACAACAACTCAGTGAAATGCACCAAGTGTCAGCATCTATAGTTACATATCGGCACCCACATTTTATCTCTTTACAATGAAAGGTTTCAAAAGGCTAAGTATTGAGATCAGGTGGAAAACACCAAGTGGCAATAGTGAAAGGTCTTAGTGTTAATTTTCTAGAAGCAAAAAAAGTTGTCATGTATCCCAGCTAAAGAGGGCCGAAGTCACCACGTGTCAGCATCCAAAATATGTTTGGTTAAATTTTTGGTTCAAGGCCTTCGTTCAATATTTCTAGTTCAATTCCTTGGTTCATGTGTAAATGGCGTGCAATGTTGAACCATTGAACCATTTTTGCTTTAATCGGTCAGTTCAATAGCTTAGTACAATCGGGCAATTCAAAGGAGCGTCCCAAAAAAATAAAGGGGTCAAGTGCCCTTTCAGAAGGTAGTAAGGTGCAACTAAACCATTCAAGCAGAGGCTGCCAAGTGTCATCTATCAATTCCCTTTCTACTCCATTCCCAGAAGAAGTGGAAGATGCCACGTATCTTCCCAGAAGCAGTGAAAGCTACCACGTGTCACCATCCAAAAGATCTTCATTTTTCATTGCTGAAAAAAGACTGTGGTGGGTCCCAGGTTTTATTTCTAAAAGTCTGTGGAAGTTGCCAAGTGTCACCATCCATAGGAGCCTAACATGTGTCCCAAATGTTTCCACAATATAGCTAAGGAGCAACGGAGATTGCCACGTGTCCTTTGTTGAAGCAACCAGAGATTGCCACTTGCCCCTATGCCCCTTTTTAAAGTGACTCAGGTAAGAGATGTTATGGGTCTTATTGTATTTCAAGCTATTGAGATTTTGAGGAAGCAGATGGTGACAAGTGTCAAAGGCAGAACGATCTTGAGCCAAGACACAAAAGAGTATAAGTTATGTGAAAAATGCCGTGTGTCTTCGATAGTTGCTGTGAAACATGACAAGTGTCGTCCTCTAGTGTCTCCTGAAGTAATAAGAATTTTTTTAGGGAATTGACTAAGTGTCCTCTTTCATTTAATAAAACAAAGCATCTTGTGTATCTATTTTAGCAAGTGAACTGCAAGGAAACATAATGTTTCAAAATCTAAGAACTATCTTCTTATAGACACTTCCAGCTCAGTTAGAGTTTTTTTGGCAGACTTAAAGTGCAGACCCAACTGCATTTGAAAAAGCCTAAGTCTAGGATCAAGAGGAAGAGACAAAGAGGGAAACTCAGTGAGAGTTATTTCCAGTAGATGGAGTAGTTCATCGGGTAGATATTTGGGGCCTACAAACATTGAAAGCACCGTCTATTTGTCCCCTGTGAGATAAAGGTAGGATAGCCAGTTGTGCGGCTAAGAAGGTGATGGAATCAAAGATCTAGGCTTGAGAGGAGGCACTAGAGATGAATCGACACGCCACGGTCAGGGTAGTCACCCTACTCTAGCATGGCCCTTCTTGACAAGACCAGAATGCATCCAAGGCATTGAATGCGTTGAATCGGTCACTCCATGGGACAAAGTGCTGAACTCGAGGCTATAAAGAGGAGTGAAAGGATCACCAAAAAAGGGGAGATACTGAGGGAGAGAAATTTTTGAGAAAATTATTGTTAAGAGTTTTAAATTTTTGAGACCTTTTTTATTAGGAATATCATTTTCCTTTATTCTATTTTCTTAAGTTGTAAAGTTTAATAAATTGTGCATGTTTCTGTGCCATTTATGTGGATAGATAATTAATGAGAAGATAGAGTTCTGTGCCTTTGTTGATGTTTCCTGTATCATTACAAAATTAGTCTAAGCTGTGAGCCTTTATTTCTATTGTTTCTATCTTTTACATTGATCATGCGTCATCTACTGTTTAATGTAATTAAATCTTACATATAGTTTCACTGTGCTTAGGATTAAGGATCAAAATTACATTTAAGCACATCACCATAGTTAGATTTTATTTCTTTACATTTGCATTTCTATTTAAATTCCTATCCCTTTTCCCCCCAACATTTGATATAAAGAAGAGACTAGCTTCTAAAAAATCTGGAGGTTGTTTCAAGTCACATGTCCCACATCTTGAAACTTCCCATTGTTGGTGTCTGAAACAAAGCACAATTTTAAACATCAACAGTATTGTCATTGGGTTTAGTAAAATTTTGAGATGGAAAGGAGTGGTTTTGGGTTTACTTTTTGATTTTCCCTTGCCCTTAGGATGAGATGATAATAAGGCATTTTGAGAGTGGAAGACTAAAGTTTAGACATTTAGAATATTCCCTAGTAAGCTTTTCCTAAAATAACTCTAAATCAAGTATTTTGAATGTATCAGCTATGGCATCCATGCGAAAGAAAAAGGTAGAATCAAATATTTGGAATGAGCCTTTAAACTTAGATAGAATTAGGTAAACACACTCTTAATCTTTATTATCTCTTTCATTCCCCTTCAATTATGTCAACAGTACTTGGACTTAGTAATATAGTCTATAATTGATGTAAAATATTCAGGATTGAGAGAAGTGATATCTACTTCAAGTTGCATGGCTTTTATGTGGTCCAATTTACCAAATAAACCCTTAAATTTTGCCAATATTTTGAAAGGAGAGTTGCATCCTTCCAAATGAAATTAAAAACTATCACTTACATAAGTTCCTATCAAACCCATACACTCATCAAATTTTCATTGGTGTTAAAATTTCTCATATTCTCTAGTGAACACTGATTGTGTTTCAGTCATAAAGGCCCATAATCCTTTGTGTTTAATGGTAGTTTTAATTTTTGGTCTCTATGTGTTGTAATTATGTGTTGTTAATGGCTCACATTGATCCAATGAAGAAGAAACCATGCTTAAAAATCACCAAAGAGAAATATAATGCAAAAGGGTACAAAAATCAGCAGCAAGTCAACCCCCACAAAATATTTTGTTTTGAGTCCCCCAATTTTTTTTTGGCTTTTTATATTTTAGTGTATTTTAAAAAATAAATAATACCCATAGATCAGGTATAAAAACATACACTTTTAAAATAAAGCACTCGATTTTAAGTTACCAATAAAAATATATAGTTTTTACAATATTTCTTATCATAAATGGGTCAAAAAAATAAATTTGCCCCAAAATATATTTAAATACTTGAAAATTAATTCTTGGAGAGATTAAAAAAATTCAAAGGGATGGAAATTAGGCCCCCACTAGTAGGAATCAAAAAGTAATCCCCCTCCACATGTCCACACCATATGACCAAGGGGATAAGGATGAGAATGAGTGCTCCTCCCTTTTGATTGATTTGACTAAAGTGGGTATTGCATCATCCCAAAAGAGAGGGAATTTTGAGATGAATAGTGCTTGTATTTGTTGGTCTAAAATTGACACTCTCTTACATGTCAGACTACTATTGTCTGTTTCTTGAATTTGACACTTGTTTGAATGATAGCATTGTGTTTTATATGAATCTACAAAATAAACATGTTCACAATGCATAAAAATGCAAAAATGGTTTAAATAATGCATAAAAACTATAGAACGTCACATGCAACACACCCACACTACATAAACTAAAAAACCAAATATAGAATTGCACAACAATCATGATCTTCTTCCTTCTTTCTTGGATTCCTATGATCACACCTTACAGATCATTGCTACAAACACTGTGATCTAAAACCTACAATAAAAATATAGAGATCTCCCTATCAGAATTCATAGTAAACATAAAAAATTGGATATATAGAAAAAATACCCTTACAATGAGTTTACAAATGAATGTCTACAACACCTTAAGATCTGATACCATGAAAGAAACAAAAATCATATTGTTTCAAGCCACAAAGATCTATGGTGTTAGTAGAACATCACATTCATAAAAATAATAATCTGAAAGGAATTTGACAACATAGACTTACAAATAGATACGCAAAATAAAGAATAACAATATCATATATTATATCTCCAAATCTTGTTAATTACAATGAGTGAGCCTTGCATATATAGCCTAGCAAGATCAATCCTAACTAAAAGATCAAGCTAATTGATCAATTATAACTAAGAAATCAAGCTAAGTGATCAATCATAATTAAGAGATCAATCTATGAGATCAAACCTAAGACTAAGAGACAACTATCCCTAAAGGATAAAAACAACTTGAAAATATCTCTATGATATCTAAGAGATAAATATGTAATATCTCATAATATATAAAATAATATAAGTTAAATATCCACACATAAGTGGGTGGGAATTAAAAAAAATAAAAAAAAAATAAAGTACTTAGGTGAACATGACCTAAGGTAAACAACGTTATCCAACAGTTTTTCTTTTTTAGATAATATTTCTAATCATGTTATTACCATGGGGTAATGCAATATGTATGAAATAAGTTTATATATATATATATATATATATATATATATATATATATAGTTTATCTAACTTGGTAAATCCAAGATTGGATAAGGTAATCAACTAGAATCTATTGCAATACTATTTAAATATGAAACATGACCAAATTGGGTCTACTAAACCTAATCAAGGGATATTTTACCACATAACACCAAATGAGAGGGTTACAAATCCTCTAGGCAAATGATACTATGAAATAGCCCTAGCTAAGTCTAAGTACATAAATTAAAACTAATATAGTGTTCACTAGAGCTTGTGACATAAATGGGGATGGTTATACATAAACAATCAATCAAGGGATCATGGTAGGCAAATGGGGGCTTAGATCACCCAAAATGGAAGATGAAAAGCAAAGAAAACCCTCTTTCTCTCTCTCTATCTCTCTCTCTCTCTCTCTCTCTCTATATATATATATATATATATATAAAGTTTAAGCATAGAGATAATCAAATCAAGGAGTTATACATTCAACACATATTACTGATATAATATCTATTTATCAAATAAAATAACAAAAGTTATGAATATTTACCTTGGGTGAACCTGTTGAGTCTCAAACTCTCCCTTGGCCAATGATTTTTTAAAGGATGTTGTTGTGGTATTGTAAGGATCACACTATATGAATTATCTCTAGGATAGAATAATCTTACTTTGTATCTAATAATTCTCACAAGACAAGTAATCTTCTCTCAAAGGCAAACCCTAAACAATGACTCCTTCAAATCTAGATTTAATAGAATTACAAAATGTAATGATGCATAAATGAATGTTCATCTCTATCAGATTTAAATGAGCCTTTTATTTATAAAAATTGATAAGCCTTAACCCTTCTATAATTTTAGTTGATAATATCGGCCAACTTGATATAGTTTGTTAGAAAAAGTTATAGTTAGGCCTCAAACTAAATCGACCAGGATGAATTAGTTCTATAAAATACGTTTAATCTTTTTAACATTCTAGCTGACTTGGTTGGAAAATAGTGTAGTTGCTTAGTTATGGGATATTTTAAAAGAGAAATGATTTTGTAAATGTGTAAATGAGGTTTATATTTCTTATAGAGTTGGATAAGCAGTATTTCTAATGAGTTTGGGTAATGATAGAGTTGGCCAATAATCTTATGAAGCACTAATGGTCTACCCACCACTTTCTCAATGCACCCTTTATGGCATGTACTCAGAGAAACCAAAACCAGTTAGGTTATTTAGAGAGATAAAGCATTAATAAATGATAAAGTTTAAAAATATCATGTGTATACATATGCCCTACTCGAATCTCATTGCATTTCATGCAGTTGTAACATGAGATGGTGCTTTGAGAAAGAGCATAACAACACACAACATTGATATAACAAATTATAGTATAAAAGAGAAATTAAATGAAATTAAATAATTGATAGATACATACCTTCACTTACCTTTTTTTATTTAAATTGGAGTTACTTGAGAAGTAGATGGAAGGGGCATCTAGTGTGCTAAACAAGAGACAGACTTGAAAAATCAGATAAATTTTGAATTTTTGAAAAAATATGTGGTTAGTAATGATAAATTCTCTACATTATTTAGATTTTATAAATTCTTTCATTTTATCCAAAGAGTTTAAAAAAAAATTTATGAGTAAAATATATAATTTCTTAGTAAATAATTAAAACCTTAGAATTTTCAAAAATTTGCTATAAAAGATAGAAATTATTATCCATTTGTACATTTATGCTTATTTACTATCAAAGTTGTGAGTATCCTAGTTGAGCATAAAGAGAGACAATGGTGTGAGCTCGAGGAGGCGAACACATTGGAGGACGAGTGGGAAGACATATTGTAACTATTATTCAGATAGTCCAGGTAAGACTTGTTGGGTGAATATTTTGTCACCAGCTAACTGACGATAAAATATGTATATCAATCTTAGCATAAGGATATTTATATGACAAAATGTGCAAGTTTACCACAACAAAATGAGATAAATCTCTCCTCTCATCAAGGGGAGGTTCCTTATAAGGTGGGGGAGGTTCTTTGTAAACTACTATAACTAATAAAATCTGAAAATACACTCAGGGGTGGGATAACACCATCCATCTCTCTTTTTTCAGAGATGATGTTCACAAGGACAAGGAGAAATCTTGGGTAATTGCTGAAGGAATTTCTCTTCTTTCAAAAATAATGTTCAAAAAACCAAAGGAAGACTTCTTGGGTAGTAACTGTAACCACAAGAAATCCACAAAAGCATAAAGTCTTTCATTGCTTCTCTCACTGATCAAGACACAATGACATAGTAGAATGAAGTGTAGCACAAAGTCTCCACCTCAACTATAACAAAGTGAAAGATTATGAAGGGTAATGGGAGCTCAAATTCTCACCAATAACCTTTAAATTGAAACAAAAAACAAATAGACTAAAGACAGTTATGGCAGCACAAAGTCTCTCATAGTCAGCTCCAGGACACCTTCCAGATTATTTCCACTAGTTCTGCTTATTTGATTAAATGGACAAGACTGTATTTAGGAAACAAACATAAGAATAATTTCCTAGATAACCCAAGATATTTCAACACAAAGTCTGAAATGTCACTTGCTTTCTCATTCAAATGACAAAATATGATTAACAGTCTGAGCTCAAAGTCTTAGGAATGCCTTTCAATTTGGGCAGAGTTTCACTTTTAATAATCGAGAGATCCCTTTTTCTACAAAATAATAGATTACAATATATAGCACTCAAAGAAACACTTGGCACTTTGTTCCATAAAATGGCCCATACTGCATTCAATGCATTAGACAAAGGAAATTCTATGAAGGGGCCATGCTGGAGCCGATCACCAACCTGGAATTTGGCATTCTAATTATGTCAAGTGTCTCCTCCCAAGCATGGGTTTCTTGGTCCTCTTTATGATATTTATGCAGCTATCCACTTTGTCTTTACTCAATGAAGAAAAATAGGCCATGCCATTGAATGTTTGCACTCTCTGATGTCCACCTGGTGGACTATTCCACCTACTAGAATTAACTATCATACATATATTTTTGGATTTCCTATAGTTGTTCTCTCCTTCCTTGACACATTTTGTCTTTCCTTGGTGATTTGAGCTATCAAGGCTATCTTCTCACTTTCAGCTGGCTCCTTTGGCTCCTTCCTCGGCTGGTCACTGAGTTTGTTCTCAGGTCTTTTGAAAATCAATGGTTATTCCATCACCCTGAAATTGATGTCTATGGGGACGTCACTGGTTGCTTTGAACCTTGAACCTTGAACTCTTTTGGTTCAAAGGTTCAATGGTTCAAAGGTTCAATGTGGTGTGAAGGGCCACATTTTCTTTCTTTTTCTTCTTCGGTTGAACCATTTCTTTGAACCCTTTGGTTGAGCCATCTTATTGAACTTCTTTCTATAATCTTCTGCTTCCTTCATTCACTTGAAGATTCCTTTCAAACTTTGAACTCTTTCAACCCTTTGAACCTTTGAACCTTGAACCATTTTGGTTCAAAGTTTAATGGTTCATTCACTTTCTTTGAATCCTTTGAAGCTTTGAACTCTCTGGATCCTTTCATTTTCTAAGCCCATCAAACTTATTGAACTCAGTGAACCTTTGAACCCTTGAACTCTTTTTAGTTCAAGATTCAATAGTTCAACAGTTCAATCTTCACTCTTCGAAGCCTTCTTTTCTTTAATTCTGTCGAAGTCGTTGAACCTTTGAACCTTATGGAGGTGGGGTTCAATGGTTCAACGGTTCAAAGTGGTTCATTCCAATTATTTGAAGCCCACCATTAAGTCTTTTGATCAAACCTTTGTGTTAAACCATCCTCAAAACAGTAAGGAAAAGCCTCAAGTGTTTTGAACTTCCTTTGAAGAAAGCCCACCGTTGAACCTGTGACTTCCTTAGCTGAAAAGGCTTGAATATTTGAAAAACTTAACTGCTCAAAACATTTTTGAGAAAGAAAAGAGAGAGTTTTGGTCTACAGGACCAAAATGGTCGGTATGTTGTCCACAAAAGCAAGTGAAAAATTTTGGGAACAACAACTGGCTCCTGTTGGGGAACTTCCATTGATTGAAATTTTGAAACAGTCAAAAGGAGTAGAAACCAGAATCTTAGTGCCTTCATTTATGCCATTGGGATATGGATTCATGCTACCCAAAAAGAAAGGCACCAAAGACCAAATGGTGCCAAAAATAAATGAAAAACATAAAACAAAGAAAGACTATACATATATACAAATGTACAACTAGACTTATTTGATACTTCAAGAATTGAAGTGCTTCAGATGCTGCCCACTGTGAGGCAGAGAAAATGGCGTTCTATCTTGATATTTTAGAAGGAAACTATTTTCACCATTTAAACTATGAAGGCAAATAGGCCTCTCCATAGGGAATCTAATTTTCTATGCATTCCTTTGAGTTCTTTCCTCTTGTCCCACAACAACACTTGATCTCCAACCTAAAAATCATGGATCTTTGCTTTCTGGTCAAAGAGTCTCTTCACCAGACTTTGATGTGCATAAATTTGGTCCACCACCATAGTTCATTGCTCATTAAGTTTAGTCAAGCACATGATCCTCTTGTCGATGGAAATTTCATAAGTTGAATCTTCTACTGCCTTTGCTAAATTTAATGCTAGTAATTCTAGGGTGATTGGTATCTCTACATTAAGACCATACAAAAGTTGGAATGGGGACATACCAATTTCCCTCTTGGGTGTAATTCTATCTGCCCATAACGTGTCAAGCAATGCTTTATGCTAGGTTATCTGATTGTCATCTACCAGCTTCTTGATAATGGTCACTAGCTTCTTGTTGCTTGATTCTGCTTGACCATTTCCTTGTGGATAATAGTCAGAAGAGTGGGAGAGGATAATCCCATAATAGTAGCATAACTAGGTAATCTCATGAGAAGAGAAATAGGTTGCATTATCTGTTACAATCTTGGATGGGACCCCAAACCTAGAAATGATGTTTTCCTTGAGGAAATTATGTACTACTTTTGAAGTAGCATGCTTGCCTGGAATGGCTTCCACCCACTTGGTAAAGTAGTCTATGGCCGTGAGGACATAATCATGTCCAGCACTCGAGGATAGATTTACAGTGCCAATGAAATCAATTCCCCATTGTTGAAATGGATCTTCTATCACCATAGGCTTGAGAGGTAACACAACCAACTTAGGTTTGCTAATAAATTGTTGACACAACTCACATCTATGTACCCAAGCATATAAATCTTGAAATAGAGTAGGCCAATAGTACCTGGCTCACATAATCTTATGGGCACTCATAAGCATAGAAAAATGTCTTCCATAAGAAAAATTGTGGAAGGACTCTAGAAGTTTATTTTGCTATGCTTTATCAATGCAGCAAAGGAATACCCCATCAAGGTTCCTCTTATATAGACCATTATCCCACATAACAAAATTGGTAGCTTTTAACTTAACAGTCCTCTTTTCTTTACGAGACAGGTGAATAAGACACTCACCATAGGTAAGGAAATGAGCAATATTTTAATACCACTCATTCGTAATGGTGGCAAAGAGAACTATTGGCATGTCTTCAACTTGTATTTCTTCATGCCTTCTTTCTTCAGGTATGTTATCAGTGATTAATTGGTAGAGACCCCTTCCCTGCACAAGCTTCATTGGTTTGATAACAAGATCAAAATCCTAGATTTTAGAAATCCAATTACCCCTTTTAGTTCTAAACTCCTACTGAGTTAGTATGGACTTGACTGTTGTATCAAGAACTAGAGAAATAGTATGTGAGTTCAAGATGTAAAAATAGAAGTGTTTTACTGCCTTTACCATAACATAAGCATGCTTCTCCATGTTTGCATACTTCAGCTCATGAGCTTTGGGAGGAAAAATCATGAAGGATATGGGAGACTCCATACCTTCTTTATTCTACTGAACCAAAATGGTTGAAAGCATGTGTTCAGAAGCATAACTGTACATCATGAAGTCTTTGGTATAATCAAGACAAACCAGTATTGGGGCATGGGCGATAGCTTCCTTGATGTCTTGAAATGTTGATTTGCCTTCTTCAGTCCAGCTGAAAGTAGATTTACCCTTCATCATATTGACAATGTGGCAAGTCTTTTTTGCGAATTCAAGAATGAACCTTCACAAAAAATTCACTTTTCCAAAGAAAGAGTGGACTGCGGTCTTACTAGTAGAAAGAGAAAGCTCATGGATGGATTTGACCCTTTTTGGGTCAATATTTTGCCTTCTTAGGACATAGTGTGATTGAGAAGTTTCCCTTCAGTAACCTTAAAAATCAATTTCTTGGGATTAAGAGAAATACCATTCTGCCTACATCGCTTCAACACTTGTTGTAGATGATGCACATGATCAGAATAATGCTTAGAAAAGACTGTCAAATCATCAAGGTATACCACAATGAACTTACCCATTTCATTTCTAAAAGCAAGATCCATCAATCTTTAAAAAGTGGCGCTAACATTGATCAAGCTAAAAGGCATTCTGTGATATGTAAAACTACCCCAAGGTGTTGTGAAAGCAGTCTTATGTTGGTATACTTCACCAACCTCCACTTGATTATATCTTGAAAAACCATCTAGCATGGATAACATCTCAGTGCCAATTACTGTCTATAGTAACTAATCCATGATGGGTAGGGGATAGTTGTCTTTTAAGATGACTGATTCAAATTTTTGAAATCAATACATAGGCAAATTTCTCCATTCTTCTTTCTCAAAGGGACTATATTCACAATCCATGTGGAATGATGGATTGGGAAAATAATTCTTACATTCAACATTTTCTGTACCTCAGACAGAATTATGCCTAATATTTTGGGGTTGTACTGCCTTTGCTTCTTCTTGTGAGGCAACGACCCAATCTTGAGAGGAATTTTGTGCTAGATTTCTTCAGGTCTTAGAGGTTTTAGATCATCATAAGAGTATGCCAAAACATCAATGTAATGGTGAAGCAGAGTGATAAACTTGATTTTTTCATCAGAGGTGTTGTCCCCCAAAAATATCACTCATTTTTGGGACAACATTTGAACTATTTTGGTCTTACAGACCAAAATTGTCTCTTCCCTTTCTGAATTTTGTCATGGGCATTCAAATTCCTCATTTTAGCAAACTTCTCAAAAATCTACGGACTCAGCAGGCTCGAATCTATGGACTTTGCAGGAAAATAAAATCTACGGACTCTGCAGGCCAAGTTCAACGGGATTCATAGGTTGATTTCTACGGACTCTTTCAAGGTTAGAGAAAACTATGGACTTGGTTTCTATGGACTCTGCAGGTAGATTCATTTCTACAAGTTCAAAGGCTTCTGCAGGCAAGTTTAATCAAAAGAATTAGTTTCTAACACTTAGTCATTTTCGGGATTGGTTCAGTGCCGTGGTTCAATCAAAAATGTCCATCAGCATGCATCTAAATAAGGATCCAACCATTGAACTGTTTAACCTTGAACCATTTTGGTTCAATAGGTTTAACAAGTTCAAAGGTTCAAAGTCATCGGCAAGAGTTAAGCGCTTCAAGGCTCAATGAATTCAAAACACTTATCAAAGAGAAGAAGGCTTGAACCATTGAACCATTGAACCATTGAATCACTTTGGTTCAAAGGTTTAACAGGTTCAAGGTTCAATAGGTTCAATGTGTTTGGTTCAATGAGGATCAAAATGACTTAGCCAAATCAAAGTGAATGAACCATTGAACCAAAGCTTGGTTCAACGGTTGGTTCAATGCTTTGGTTCAATCAAATGGCTCACTCAGTCAGTTCATCAAATGGTTCATCCACTTAGTTCAAAGCTTGGTTCATCGGCTTAGTTCAAAGCTTGGTTCATCAGCTTGATTCAATCAAAGAGATCATCAGCTTGGTTCAAAGCTTGGTCCAAAGCGTGGTTCAAAGCTTGGTTCAACGGGTGGTTCAAAGGAGCGGTTCAATGCAAAAGTTCAAAAGAGCCTCCCGAAGGATAAGTGCCCTTGCAGAGGGCACTTGGTTGACAAAAGCACCCTTTGGAAGGGTCATTTTCAAGGAAGCTGCAAAGGTAAATTCTTTTGGATTTTTGTTTAAGACAGTCAAAAAAGACTAAGGCATAATTCCTTCAGACTTTTTGTCTGAAGGAATTCCTTCAGACAAAAAGTCTGAAGGAATTTGGAAAGACTACGAGAGGAAAGCCTGAAGGAGTTTCTCAAAGCCAAAGAAATAATTTATGTGGACTTTTTGTTCACGAGAAAATATATGTGGACTTTTGTCTACGGGAAATGTCTGTGAACTTTTTGTCCACGAGAAAAGTTTAGAAAGACTCTAAAGAAGAGGCCATCGAAGGACCCCGAAGGGCAGGTGCCCTTGTAGGGGACTCTTGGCAACCAACTTGAAGGACACTCCCCCAAAGTTAAAGGGTCACCTTCCCTTTGAGAGGATGAAAAACAAAGGACTTAGCGACCCGCCAGAATAAAGAAACCTGAAGACCATCTGAAGACCGCCTGAAGGGCAGATACCCTTGTGAGGGGCTCTTATCGACCCAAAATGGATCATTTCTTAAGGCCTAAAAGGTAGGTCCCCTCCAGGAAAGCTCAAATGAAAAAATAAGAAAGTTGAAGAAAGCCCAAGGGGTGACGCGCTCGAAGACGTCAAAGTCAAGAATGACAAACTAGATGTTGGAAATTCAAGCGTATTGATGGGTGCATGAACGTCAATTTCAAGGCTCGTAAAATAGCTATTGATCCTTGTAGATTTAAATCTATGGATCTGAATGCATTCAAAGCCTTTAAGACTAAGATCAATTGGAAGCGATTAAGGAACAGAGTATCAGATTGAATCAAGGACCTGATTCAATTAACCAAAAAAGGAGGAATGATGAAGAATGATTAGATCACTAGGTGGACATTGAAAGATGCAAACTTTCAATAGCATGACTTGTTTCTCTGCATTGAAAAAAGTAAATGGGTAAATGCCCCTAAATTCCACCCTATCTTCTTAACAAATTTCAATGCAACATGATGTGTTATTGTTCCCAAGTCCTTCTTGAAGAGGCTATATAAGGGACTCTCTTTTATTGTAAATATCTCTCTCTGATAATCAGAAATGAAACTCTACCCAAATTGAAAGGCATTACTAAGACTTTGAGCTCAGATTGTTGATCATATTTTGTTATTGGAATAAGAAAGCAAGTGACTTTTTAGACTTTATGCTGTGATATCTTTGTTGTTGGGGAAACTGTTCTTATGTCTTTTTCCTTAATATATTTTTTGTTCTTTTAATTCAACAAACAAAATTAGTGAAAGTAGTCAGGAAGGTGTCCTGAAGTCAACTGTGGAGAGACTTTATGCCCCCATAATTGCCTTTAGTGTGTTTTCTTTTCATTTTTGTGTAAAAGACCTTAGGATGACTTTGTACCCCCATTGTCCTTCGTGTCTCACTCTTGGGCAATTTAGGTGGAGACTTTGTGCTACATCTCAATTTGCTGGTTACTACGTTTTTGGTTACATTTTGCTTTTACTACCAAGATTATTATTGTGGCTTGCTAAATAGTACTTCTGAAAGAAGAGGAGTGATTTATGTCATTTCCCTTGAGTTTTTCCTTTGATTTGCATGCGTCATCTCTGAATAAAGAGAGATGGATGGTTTATCCTAGCTTTGAGTTTTATTTTCTCTCTCTCTTTCTCTCTCTCTCTCTATATATATATATAGAGCATATCTATAGAGAACCTCCCCTTGATGAGAGGAGAGATTAGTCCCCTTTTGATGTGGTAAACCTACACATTTGGATGACTAATCTTCTTACTTTGGCTGATCAGACCTATTTTGTTTATCAGTACGCTGATCGACAAAATATTCAACCAACAGTTTTTGGTGACTCCGCTAGGAACAACCCATTATCATTATAACCCTTATCCATTACAGACTCTGGCAACTCCATTTCATGTCTTACCCATTATCCTTTTATAACCTTACCATCTTCCTCCACTCTTATTATTTTATATAGTCTGTAAAAACCAAAGTTGCTGGGAAAGAGTGTGTAGTTTCAAGCCTCAAGCTTCAAACTGAAGCAAGGTCAATTCTTTTCCATTTTTGTTTCACAATCTGGCAGATTGAAGGTATACATGAAGCCAAAGGGATAAAGGTATTGTTGACCCTATATTCAAGTTGGTATAGCAAAGTGATTTTGATCTATTTTCTTCACCACCTCATCTCTAACGAACCATGAGCTTTCCTCTTACTAAAGTCAAATCTCTATTGCCAAATGAAGTATCTAATTTTGCTGTTGATAAAGCTTTGCCAATAATTACCCCTCTAAGATTTGTTATTTCTCCTTTTCATAATCCTATAATGGCAGTTCAAGGCCCCGGGGGTAATGCTTTTGGTCCTCTCAATCTTACTCCACCTCTACATGAGCTTCCACGTAGTTCAAGGAAGAATTTCCCTAAAATCTATGGTGATGGGAAAGTTCATCTTGATGAACACATTTCAGCCTTCATCATAGCCTGTGGCATAATTTGAGTAGAATTTGAAGATGTAGTAGTCAAGTTATTTGTAGAAACATTATAAGGTGCTGCTGCAGATTGGTTTTATCATCTACAGGCTCGGTTAGTAACTAATTGGAATACTCTCAAAGCTAAGTTTGAAGCTAGATTCAAACATGCAGAAGATGCACATGCACTTCTAGCTCAACTTACACAGATGAAGAAAGGGCGTCATGAGCCTATGAGGGATTTTATTTCCAGATTTGACAAATTGAGGAACAAAATTCTTGTAATTGCTTGACCGACAGCTGAGAATCTCAAATGCTTCTTCTAATTCTTAGTTACCTGAAGTGAGTTTTCTTTTGAGACATGCTGGTCAAATAGATCTTGCTACAGCTCAACTTTTAGCCATTGAGGTAAAAGATGATCTCATCTTAGCAGGGAAGATAAAAAGAGATCCAAATAGAAATAGATCTTCATCATCTTCTGAATATTCATCTATAAGCACCATAGATCTAATGGTGCAAAAATTGACAAATGAGTTGCTTGCTCTCAAAAAGCAAATGGCGCAAGGAATGTCTTCTGCTCCTTCATATAGAGATATGCTAAGAAGGACATTTCCATATCAGTCATATCAAGGCAATGCTGCCAGGAATCAAGGGTAGCCAGATTGTCTTCCTCCCCCACAAGGGAAAATTTCCCTTGAAGCTCCTCCAACCAACTCAACAGTTGGATATTTGGAAACATAACATGCTTTCTCTTTCCAACTTGAGTTTGAGCAAGAAAATGACACTAATCTCTTCACAGAGGATCAAGAAGAATCAGCTAGCGACTCCCACATTAGTTTCTTGAATTACCAAGATGAACCCAAAAGCAAAGGAGAAGCTATTGATGGATCATATGTAGTATTTATCAGGTCCAAGAACCAATCAGTCTAACAATATGATAAAGGGAAGACAAAAGAGCAACCTCAACCAGTAATTACAATTTCTAAGCATGGAGCCACTCTGCCTTTCCAGTCAAAGGATATGGTGATCACCCAAAATGTAAGTACATCAATTTCACCTTCACCTTCTATTTAAATTTCACAAACCAGCCCTCCTCCCATCCCTCCTAAAACCCAAAAGGTTGAAATGCTTTCCTCTGTTCCTAGTCTAATTCAACCATTTGACATAATTGATCATGTCAAGAAGACCAAAATACAAATGTCTAAATTTGAATATTTGTAGTCCAATCCCGATCAATTGGATAAGTTGGTCCAATGTGTGAAGAACCAAACCATCCCTGCAAGATAAGAGGTTAAGAAAATAATCCTTGATTCCCCAAATAACATGCCCATTCCAAATAATCTTGTCATTACCCCTCCAATTGCCCCTGGGAAAATAGAACCTTTATATGTTTCCTTATTGATAAATGGTTATCAGCTCAATAATTGCATCATTGATTTCAGGGCATCTGACAATGTCATGCCTGCTAAAGTAGCTAATTTTCTAGGCCTCACACTAACCAAGACATTTGGGAGATGTTTCTCCATGGAGAACAAGTAAGTACCACTGCTGGGGCAAATCAAAGATGCCCAATTTGCATTTGCAGCCTTTCCAGACAAGAGAATCAAGATGACTGTCTTGGTGGCTGATGTCCCAACATCTTATGGCATTTTGTTTGGACAAATTTTTTGCAAGGACATGGGAGGAGAATTAAGCATGGACTTGACCGAGGAAAGAATCCCTGTCAAAGGCGTAATGAAGAAATTGCTCCCTGAAAAGGAGGCAAAATATGTGGTCACCCAAACATCGACCCATACAACACAAATTTTGTTTGAGTCTTCAAGCAGGGGTAATTATTTCTTGACATTAAGAATGTTCATGTTTCTACAGATGAAAGTCCTATAGCTGACAGTCCAAGAATTGATCCAAACAAGACTTCAGGAGAATTGGTAGGATGTAGTACAAAGAAGGAAAGATCTTCCATCTCTAATGAAGATAAATCTGATAGCAGATCAACTTCTGATGATGCTTGGATTCTGGAATTTGATGGTAGCAATTCTTCCACCAATAAAAGAGTCGAGACTGTGTTGATATCTCGTTAAGGAGATATTTTTCCTTCATGCAATTTGCAATTTAGCAACACCAACAACACAGCTAGATGTGAATCTCTATTGCTTGGATTGAAGACTGCTCAAGATGAAGAGATCAAACTCCTTCATATCAAAAGAGATGCGAAGCTGATAGTTTTTTAGGAGTTTGATGTGGACAATCCAATCATGTGCTAGACTAAACCAGAAGAACAGCCAATTATGGTAATGGACCATGTTGCTGCAAATCAAAATCAGACAAATGAACCTTTCGCTAAGAAAGTGAGGAGTTATGGCTTTCAAATTAAAGACCACATCTTGTCATGGGGCAAAAAGAAGAAAAAGCCAAGAGAAAGATGCAAAAAATTGGTTTCTTGTTGAAGAGTTCCATTCACCCATCATCATTTTTGGGGACAAAATGCCTTCTTGCTGGTTTATTTGGATAGAGTGCTATTTTCACTACCTCTCAAGAAGCAACATTTGAAACACTTCAACTCTTGAAGTATCAGATGATTATATTTGTACATATGTATATTTGTATAGTTTTTTATTTTGTTTTGTTTTGTTTATTTTCTTTTTTGATGCCTTCCATTTCTAGGTAGCATGACTCCATAGCCCAATGGTACACATGAAGACACTGGAGATTCTGGATTCTACTCCCTTCAATTCTTTTTACAATTGATAGAAGTTCCCCAACTAGAGCCAACTGTTGTCCCCCAAAAATATCACTCATTTTTGGGACAACATTTGAACTATTTTGGTCCTACAGACCAAAATTGTCTCTTCCCTTTCCAAAATTTTTCATGGGAATTCAAATTCCTCATTTTAGCAAACTTCTTAGAAATCTACGGACTCAATAGGCTAGAATCTATAGACTCTGCAGGCTAGAATCTACAGACTTTGCAGGAAAATAAAATCTACGGACTCTACAGGCCAAGTTCAATGGGCTTCACAGGTTGATTTCTACAGACTCTTTCAAGGTTAAAGAAAACTACGAACTTGGTTTCTATGGAATCTACAGGTAAGTTAATTTCTATAGGTTCAAAGTCTTCTGTAGGTAGGTTCAATCAAAAGAATCAGTTTCCAACACTTAGTTATTTTTGAGATTGGTTTAACACCTTAATTCAATAAAAAATGTCCATCAGCAAGCATCTAAACAAGGATCTAACCATTGAACCTTGAACCATTTTGGTTTAATAGGTTCAATAAGTTCAAAGGTTCAACATCATCAGCAAGAGTTAAGTACTTCAAGGTTCAACAACTTCAAAACACTTAAACTATTTGATGAACCGATTGAGTGAACTATTTGATTCATCAGCTTGGTTCAATCAAAGAGATCATTGGATTGGTTCAAAGCTTGGTTCAAAGCTTGGTTTAATGGTTGGTTCAAAGGAGTGGTTCAATGCAAAAGTTCAAAAGAGCCTCTCGAAGGACAAGTGCGCTTGTGGAGGGCACTTGGTCAACAAAAGCACCCTTTAGAAGGGTCATTTTCAAGGAAGCCACAAAGGTAAATTCTTTTAGATTTTTGTTTAAGGCAGTCAAAAAAGACTAAGGCATAATTCCTTCAGACTTTTTGTCTGAAGGAATTCCTTTGGATAAAAAGTCTGAAGGAATTTGAAAAGATTGTGGGAGGAAAGCCCGAAGGAGTTTCTCAAAGCCAAAGCAATAATTTCTACAAAATTTTTGTCTACGAGAAAATATCCACAGACTTTTGTCTGTGGTAAATGTCTGCAGACTTTTTGTTTGTGAGAAAAGTTCTGAAAGACTCCAAAGAAGAGGCCACCAAAGGACCCCGAAGGGCAGGTGCCCTTGCAGGGGACTCTTGACTGCCAACTTGAAGGACACTCCCCCAAAGCCGAAGGGTCACCTTCCCTTCAGGAGGATGCAAAACAAAGGACTTAGCGACCCACCAAAATAAAGAAGCCCGAAGGCCATCTGAAGACCACCCGAAGGGCAGATACCCTTGTAGGGGGCTCTTCCCGACCCAAAGAGGATCATTTCTTAAGGCCTAAAAGGTAGGTACCCTCTGAGAAAGCTCAAATGACAAAACAAGAAAGCTGAAGAAAGCCCAAGGGGTGACGCGCCTGAAGACGTCAAAGTCAAGAATGGTGAACTAGCCGTTGGAAATTCAAGTGTATTAACAAGTGCATGAACGTCAATTTCAAGGCTCATAAAATAGCTATTGATCCTTGTAGATTTAAATCTATAGACCCAAATGCATTCAAAGGCTTTAAGGCCAAGATCAGTAGGAAGCGATTAAGGAACAAAGTATCAGATTGAATCAAGGACCCAATTCAATTAACCAAAAAAGGAGGAATGATGAATAAGGATCAGATCACCAGGTGGACATTGAAAGATGAAAAATTTCAATAGTGTGACTTGTTTCTCTGCATTGAAAAAAATAAATGGGTAAATGCCCCTAAATTCCAACCTATCTTCTTAACAAATTTCAATGCAACATGATGTGTTATTGTTCCCAAGTCCTTCTTGAAGAGGCTATATAAGGGACTCTCTTTTATTGTAAATATATTTCTCTCTGATAATCAAAAATGAAACTTTGCCCAAATTGAAAGGCATTACTGAGACTTTGAGCTTAGATTGTTGATCATATTTTGTTATTGGAATAAGAAAGCAAGTGACTTTTCAGACTTTATGCTGTGATATCTTTGTTGTTGGGGAAACTGTTCTTATGTCTTTTTCCTTAATATATTTTTGTTCCTTTAATTCAACAAGCAGAATTAGTGAAAGTAGTTTGGAAGGTGTTCTGAATTTAACTGTGGAGAGACTTTGTTCCACCATAATTGCCTTTAGTGTGTTTTCTTTTCATTTTTGTGTAAAGGACCTTAGAATGACTTTGTGCCCTCATTGTCCTTCATATCTCACTCTTGGGAAATTCAGGTGGAGACTTTATGCTACATCTCAATTTGTTGGTTACTACATCCTTGGTTACATTTTGCTTTTACTACCAGGAGTATTCTTGTGGCTTGCTAAATAGTACTTTTGAAAGAAGAGTGCTTTCTATCATTTCCCTTGAGTTTTTCCTTTGATTTGCATGCATCATCTCTGAAGAAAGAGAAATGGATGGTTTATCCTACCCTTGAGTATTATTTTCTATTTATATATATATATATATATATAACTATAACATATCTATAGGGAACCTCCCCTTGATGAGAGGAGAGATTAGTCCCCTTTTGATGTGGTAAACCTAGACATTTGGATGACTAATCTTCTTACTTTGGCTGATCAGACCTATTTTATTTATTAGTACACTGATCGACAAAATATTCAACCAACAAGAGGTACAATAATTTCTAATGTTGACCATTTTGGAATTATCTTTTTTACTCAAATTTATTTGATCAAAATCCTTGGAGGATTTTGAATCCATTTAATGTTCCTTGATAAACCTATCATGCTTATCAAAAAGTTTCTCAAGAGAAACTAATACTTTGGGAATTTTATTCCCTTTGAGCTGAAGGAACTCTTCATCAGCTTTTAAATTTGTTTCCAAAGTTGATTCTCATAGTAGAGATTCATTGCCTTCAAATTAAAGCTTTTCAAAGCTATCTATTTATTTCAAAAAAGTAATGATTTATTTTTCGCCATTGAACACTTGCTAATGGTCAGCATTATTAGGTACACTTGGTCAAAAGACCAACTCGATAGTATACCTATCTTCTTTGAAATCTTGGTGAGGGACCAAGAGAGTTACAGAGATGGCCAATGCATCTGCACGATTGTTGAATTCTCTAGGCATGATAGAAATACTGAAAGCATCAAAGCTTTCAATGCAGTCCCACACTAGGTTGCGATAATGTCACAATCTCTCATTCTTGGTTTGATACAAGTTCTTCACCTAACAAACCACCAGCTCAGCATCTCCTTTGGCATGAAGAAGTTTGACACATTTATCTTGAATAGCCTTTAATCTGAGTAACAATGATTCATATTCAACATTGTTGTTAGTGTTGCTGAACTACAACTTATATGCATAGGGGAAAATATCTCCTTGAGGAGATATCAAAACTACTCCAGCTCTAGAACTGGTAGAAGAATTACTGCCATCAAATTCCAAAATCCAGACATCATAAAAAACTGACCCTCTTTCAAATTTTACTTCATTTGAGAGGGGAGATTCTTTTGCACCTACACTGCGCTCTACCAATTCTTTTATTGTCTCATCTGAATTAATTTTTAGATTGTCACCTATAGGACTTTCATTATATGAGATAGGAACATCCTTTGTAGATAGGAAGTAGTTACCCATTCCTGAAGACTCAAATAGAATTTGAGCTTTTGAGGCTGATGTTTGAGTGATAATGTACTTTGATTCCTTCTCAGAAAGCAGCCTTTACATGACACCCTTGACATGAATCCTCACCTTAAATAGGTTCATGCTCAATTCTCCACCAACGTCCTTGCAAAAATTTTACCCAAGAAGAATACCATAGGAGGTTGGGACATCAGCCACCAGGACTGTCATTCTAATTCTTTTATCCAGGAAGGCCACAAATGCAAATTGGCCATCCTTGATTTGTCTTAAAAGTGGAACTTTTTTGTTTTCCATGGAGAAAATCTCCTAAAGGTCTTGGTCAATGTGAGACCAAGAGATTCAGCCACCTTGGCAGGCATGACATTGTCAGAGGCACCATAATCTATAATACAATTGTTTAGCTGATGACTGTTTACTAACAGGGAGACATAAAATGGTTGTCTTCTCAAGGGAAACAAGAAGAGTGATGATAAGGTTATTTGGGGTGGATGTGTTCTTTGGGGGAACATGAGTCACCTCTGGGACACCTTGTCCTATAGGGACAACTTTATTTTTCACACATTCAACTAACCTATCCAACTACTCAGGGTTGGCTTTTAATTATTCAAACTCAGTCATTTGAATTTTGGTCTTCTTAGCATGGTCAATTATATCAAATGACTAAAATGAATCTGAAATGGAGGAAGGTAGTCCATCAATATGGTATTTACTAGGTGTAGGAGTGGTCTAAAAATTTGAAGTAGAAGGCGAAGGAATATTTGAGGTACTTTTTTGTTGATCACCAGGTCTTTTGATTGGAAAGGCAACAAAGTTCCTCGTTTAGCAATTAAAATTACTGGTCGAGATTCATCCCCTATTTTTCCTTTATCAACTTGTTGAGTTGACTAGTTTTGGGACTTGGTAAATACTACGTATGATCCATCAAATGTTTCACCTTTATTTTTGGGTTCATCTTGGTAATTTAGGAAACCAATGTTGGAGTCGCTAGCTAATTCTTCTTCCCCTTCTATGAAGAGATTAGCATCATATTCTTGGTTCAACTCAAGTTGGAAAGAAAAGTTAGATTCAATTTCAAGATATCTAACTGTTGAGTTAGCTGGAGCTGCTTCAATGGCAAGCTTCACCTGTGGGGGAGGAAGATGGTTTGTTTGCCCTTGATTTTTGGTAGCATTGCCTTGGTATGACTGGTTGGAAAAGGTCCTCTATGGTATATCTCGATATGAAGGAGAAGTAAAAATCTCTTGTGCCATTTATTTTTTGAGAGCTAGCAACTCATTTGCCTGCTTCTGCACCATATGATCAATGGTCCCTATAGAATAATATTCAGAAGATGAAGAAGATTTACTTTTATTAGGATCTCTTCTTATCTTTCTTACTAAGATAAGGTCATATTCAACCTCAGTGGCCAAATCCTAAGATAAAATAAGGTCTATGTGGCTAGCTTGCCTTAACAAGAAACTCACTTCAAGAAGTTGAGAATTGATGAGGCATTTGAGATTTTCAGGTGTTGGCTGAGAAATTATGGGAATCCTGTTCCTCAGCTTGTCAAATTTAGCAATGAAGTCACACATAGGCTCATGAGGCTCCTTCTTCATTTGTGTAAGCTGAGCTAACAAGGCATGCACATCTTATATAGGCTTAAACCTTACTTCAAACTTGGCTTTGAGGGTGTTTCATTCAGTCACAGTCTAGGCCTACAGATGATAAAACTAGTCTGTAGCAGCACTTTATAATATTTCTAGAAATAGCCTGACTGCTATGTCCTCATAATCCACACCTATCACACCACAGGATATGCAGAAGGTTGCAATATGTTCATCAGGATGAACTCTCCCATTATCATAGAATTTGGGGAAATTATTCCTTGAACTATGAGGTAGTTCATGTAGAGGTGGACTTAGATTCAGGGGACCAAAGGTGTTACTTGAGGGGCCTTGAGCTGCCATTATATGACTATTGAAGGGAGGGATAAAAAATCTTGGTGGGGTATGTATAGACAAAGCTCTGATAGCATAGAAAAGAGAAGCTTTGCCTAGTATTGGAGACTTGACATTGGTAGGAGGAAAACTCCTGGTTCGCTAAAAGTGAATTTATGGGGGGAAAGATCAAAGTTATTTTGTCGCACAAACTCAAATAAAGGGTCAACAATACCTTGAGCTCTCTGGCTTCGTGTGTACCATGGATCTACTAGAGTGTAAAATGGAAATGGAAAAGAACTGGAATTTCTTCAATTTAAAGTTTGAGGCTTCAAACTGTGCATTCTTCTCCCCAGTGGAGTCACCAAAAACTATTGGGTGAATATTTTGTTACTAGCTAACTGACGGTAAAATAGGTATATCAACCTCAACATAAGGAGATTTATACTACAAAATGTGTAGGTTTACCACAATAAAATAAGATAAATCTCTCCTCTCATCAAGGGGAGGTTCCCTATAAGGTAGGGGAGGTTCCCTGTAAACTACTATAACTAATAAAAGCTGAAAATACATTCAGGGGTGGGATAACTCCATCCATCTCTCTTTTTTTAGATATGATGCTCACAAGGACAAGGAGAAATCTTGGGTAATTTTTGAAGGCATTTCTCTTCTTTCAAAAATGATGTTTATAAAACTAGAGCAGGACTTCTTGGGTAGTAACTATAACCACAAGAAACCCACAAAAGCATAAAGTCTTTCATTGCTTCTCTCACTGATTAAGACGTAGTAACACAGTAGAATGAAGTGTAGCACAAAGTATCCACCTTAACTATAACAAAGTGAAATATTATGAAGGGTAATGGGATCTCAAATTCTCACCAATATCATTTAAACTAAAATAGAAAATAAATAGACTAAAGATAGTTATGGCAGCACAAAGTCTCCTATAGTCAGCTCCAGGACACCTTCCAGATTATTTCCACTAGTTCTGCTTATTCGATTAAATGGACAAGACTGTATTTAGGAAATAGACATAAGAACAATTTATTAGATAACACAAGCTATTTCAACACAAAGTCTAAAAGGTCACTTTCTTTCTCATTCAAATGACAAAATATGATTAACAGTCTGAGCTCAAAGTCTCAAGAATGCCTTTCAATTTGGGCAGAGTTTTGCTTCTAATAACTAAGAGATCCCTTTTTCTATGAAATGAGAGATTACAATATATAGCGCTCAAAGAAAGACTTGGTCCTTTGTTCCATAAAATGGCCCATACCGCATTTAATGCATTAGACAGAGGAAATTCTATGAAGGGGCCATGCTGGAGCCGATCACCAGCCTGGACTTTGGCATTCTAATTATGTAAAGTGTCTCCTCCCAAGCATGGGTTTCCTGGTCCTCTTTATGATACTTACGTAGTTATCCACTTCATCTTTACTCAATGAAGAAAAATAGGCCATGCCATTGAATGTTTGCACTCTTTGATGTCCACTTGGTGGACTGTTCTACCTACTAGAATTAACTCTCTTGTAGATATTTTTGGATTTCCTATAGTTTTTCTCTCCTTCCTTACCACATTTTGTCTTTCCTTGGTGATCTGAGCTCTCAAGGCTATCTTCTCACTTTCATCTAGCTCCTTTGGCTCCTTTTTGGCTGGTCGCTGAGTTTCTTCTCAGGGATTTTGAATATCAATGGTTATTCCATCACCCTAAAATTGACATCTGTGGGGATGTCACTGGTCGCTTTGAACCTCTTTGAACCTTGAACCTTGAACTCTTTTGGTTCAAAGGTTCAATGGTTCAAAGGTTTAATGTGGTGTGAAGGGCCACGTTCACTTTCTTTTTCTTCTTCAGTTGAACCATTTCTTCGAACCCTTTGGTTGAACCATCTTGTTGAACTTATTTTTGGAATCTTCCACTTCCTTCATTCACTCGAAGCTTCCTTTAAAACTTTGAACTCTTTAAACCCTTTAAAATTTTGAACCTTGAACCATTTTGGTTCAAAGTTCAACGGTTCATTCACTTTCTTTAAATCCTTTGAAGCTTCAAACTCTCTGGATCTTTTCATTTTCTAAGTCTGTCAAACTTATTGAACCTTTGAACCCTTAAAATATTTTTGGTTCCAAGTTCAACGATTCAATAGTTCAATATTCAGTCTTCTAAGCCTTCTTTTCTTTATGTCTGCCAAAGTCATTGAACCTTTAAACTCGTTGAACCTTTGAACCTTGCAAAGGCGGGGTTCAATGGTTCAACGGTTCAAAGTGGTTCATTCTAATTGTTTGAAGCCCACCGTTAAGTCTTTTGATCAAACCTTTGCATTGATCCATCCTCAAAACACTAAAGAAAAACCTCAAGTGTTTTGAACTTCCTTTGAAGAAATCCCACCGTTGAACTTGTGACTTCCTCAGCTGAAAAGGCTTGAATATTTGAAAAACTTAACAACTCAAAATATTTTTGAGAAAGAAAAGAGAGTTTTGGTCTACAAGACCAAAATGGTTGGTATGTTTTCCACAAAAGCAAGTGATAAAATTTGGGAACAAGACTTTAATATGATTTTTTAGTATTTTGGGATTAAAATGAACTGTGTTAGGAAAATTAGGTGTCATAGCAAATTGATATAACAAAATTTATCACAAAAAATTTAGTAATAGAGTAAAAATTATGAGGGATAGTGGGTAGGAATCAAAGTTTAAAAAATTAGGTCTAAGGCATTAATGATGAGTTAATTAAAAATCATTGCATAATCTAAATGGGATCAGCCTGGCCAACTTAGTTGGTTGGGGTAGTTTTGAAAATGTGGGTTACTCTATAGTAAGTGGTTGATCTAGTAGACGTATAGTGCCTGACTGCATTTAATGTGGTCAATCTAGTTAAATGATGAAGGGTAACTGATGACATATGCTATGGCTGACATAGTTGAACATAGGGGTGGTTGATGTGGTAGGTTATAGGTAAGGTTTTCAATGGCATATGTCATGGTTAATCATGTCTAAAAATTAGGTGGTTAAATTAATATAAAAAGTGATTGACCTAGTTGGATTGCAGAAAGTCGACCAATGGCATATGCCTTAGTTGATTGTGTATAAAGTTTAGGTGGTCAACATAGTATTAAATATGGCAAATCTAGTACGATGTGAAGAAATGTATAGTTGAATCAATATGGAAGTTGGATTACATAGTGGGAAATAATAAAGAAAAGGTAAATGGGGTTAGTGAAGTAGTCAATTTCTTGTATTTTTGAGTTATTAGAGTATATTTATTTATTATTTGGGATGGAAAGTTGATTGGTGATTTGTTGTTTAATATTTTGTAGATGCGATGGAGACTTTGGAGATTAGTGGACACAATTTGGCTATCGAACCTACTTGAGATATTATCTATGATAGATCAAGTTTGGTTGATTGCCTTGTGTTTTGGTAGTATTATATAGATATTTTAGATTTTACTTAGTGTGGAGTTAGTTGGCATGTTCTTAGGAACATGATAATGACTAACTAATACTTTTTAGGTGGGTGGTGAATGGGGATACCATTGACATGGGTATCACCCTCAAGGATGTGTATGTTTTATTGTGACTATCGATTATAAGGTTATCTATGTTAAGTGATACGCCAAATATAAATGCAAAGAGGCAAGCCTTAGCCTTATGGGCGACTAGGTCTAAGAGATATACTTAGGTTAGTTTATGAGTGTGCCTATTATTATCAATCAAATTTGCACCCTTTTTAAGGTAATTCAAGCCTTCCAAATTTGATGCAACATGAAAACACCTCAAGGTTGTGGGTACCCTATTGGAGAGGTGAATCTCTAGGTTGAAGGGCTAGCTCCCCTTGATGAATCATTTAGTCTCAAACACTAATCTACCACTTTATAGGAAACAAGAGAGAAACCTATTCTAATGGAGGTGATACACCAAATATGATTTAACCACTACCAACCAACTATAAATGCAATTCAAAAAAGAAACTAACCTACACATGACACTACTCCAAATCTACCTCTCTACATCAATGTTTCTCATGAAGGTTATAAAGAGTGATATGAAGGAGAGAGAGACTTGTTTGTACTTTTAGAACCTAAAATATGATCCCAAGTTGGAATCTGACCTGTAGAATACTAAGAGACACCTTTTCAATGTTTTCTTCTTAAAAAGAGTTCACAAGTTCATACAAGAGAGTGAAAACTACCTCTTAAGCATTTAAAATCAAGATTCTGACCTATTTGTAACTTACTGACATATATGGTAGTTATATAACTGCTCCAAGGTCCTTCAAAAGTGTTTTTTTATAGATTATTCACTCGGGGAGATTTGACATAAATGAAAATTAGCAAAAATCACCCTTTCCTTATAAAACACTACCTTAAACTCTAAAAAGTAACCTTAAAGTTTCCAAACATGTATAAAATGTTTAAACAAGGTGATTAAGACATGAAATGACCTTGAAGGACACCTAAAGATCTATGGGACCACTTGACCAAGTTTCATCACTCCATGACATGATTAGGCTAGTACACACAAAGACAAAGTATTACCTTAATTTATCCAAAATAACCTTAATCAATGCTAATAAGACTTTGAAAAGGTTATTTGAAGTCCTCTTAAAACATGACAAAGCTATAAACATGGCTAACAAGACATGACACTCAAGATTTCACCTATAGGGATTGACCTTTTAACTTTGGGGGTCAAAATTGGTCAACAAATTAGTGATTCATGGGGGTAGCATGCATGTTATTGTAAATAAACTAGTAGCCTTGTCCTTCAATTGGGCAATGGAGTCACTTACACTCAAATTTAGACCTGACTAGATCTTAATCATGACAAGACAAGCTGATTTAAGCTCTAAACACATAAAATAAAGACAATACACATGAAGCAAAAAATAAGACACACACATGTACTATCAAGAACTTAGGGAACACAATAAATAGGAAAGCAAACTAACTATATATAACTGACCTAAAAATAACTTTTTCCTCCTGGGTCAAAGGGGAAGCTTGTGATATCTCTTGATTTATGAGATGAATAATTGCATGAGGCAAGCTGCCTCTTAGATCTTAGTCTTGTTTTCTTCATCTTCTTCTTGAATGCCACTCCTTTTGGCATGCTCTTAAGTGAAGTGGTGGAAGAAAATGAGCCTCCTATGAAGATGAACTCATCATATGGCTCAAACTCTTTCTCATGATGCCTCTTGATGTTTGTGCATATATCAAACATGATCATCTCTTATATCATAGAATAAAATTCATTATTAGCCTCTAGGAACTCTATGACATGAGTTACTTGGTATTGATTAACATCATGTGGATCATCACATTATTTCTCAAGTAAGAGGGTAGAATCAATATCATCTTCAATTTGTCTAATAGGAGATATAGGCCCTTGAAGAGCCTCAAAATCACTACATATGTCTAGGCACTACTTTAAAATATATTCATCCTTCTTTTGACCTCCTTCTTAAAGAGATACAACTTGAAGCACATCCTTAGAGACTTCTTCTTTTGCTATAGTAGTTTAATTAGTTTGCATTTTTTCCTCATCAATCTGCTCTTGTTCTCCTAAATATACCAACTTCTCAATACCTTCATATTATTTGAACACATAAAAATAGATATAATACATGTCCTTCAAATCTCATTGAACCTTCTCATTTAACTCAGCAAGGTCAATCAACATTATGTCTTTCTAAAGAGCCTTTTATTTCACATCTTCATCAACTTCTTCATTGACCAAGGTAGACAATTTACCACTCTTCTCATAGACAACTAAAACATCATCAAAATTACTCTTTTCTTCATTTTTGAAGACTAATTTGTGTCTATTTTCACCAAGTAGAGTACCAATGGTGAATTATTCATCATAAATACTAGAATTGTCTTCTTTACATTCTCTTTGAACCAAATTTTCAACTACAATATCTTCTTCATTTTATGCCTATAGGACATATTCCTATTCAAGAAGGGATGTGGTGGGAGGGTGATGGGAATGTTCATGAGTTGGAGAGGGAGTACGAGGTATGGTGGATGGATAATGAATGGGATTGGTAATAGAAGGTGTACTCTTACAACTTGAAACCTTGGGAATGGCTGAATCTTGAAGGAAGTGTTGGCGAGATAACACATTCATTTGTGTTATGAGTGTCCCATTTTATTCAACAACTAGCTCATCTTTCTCATAGCCTTATTGAGTCTCTTCAATAGCTGCAAATTGATTTTTAATCTTATCAACTAGATCCTTCTTGTTTTGTAAAACGTTTTGGATAGACCTCAAAGATGGAAAAGCTAGATGTTCTTGGGAAGAGGGGAATGGAGCTTGAATGGGCATAAGGCTTTCTTTGACTTCAACATCTCGATTTTGGTTCTCTTACTCCTTCCTTATCTTTAGCTCTAAATATTTGATTTGTTTATCTATATTCACTTGTAATAGATTCTTTACAAGGTGGTTAGTGACCTCATGAGGACAAGCAAAACAAAAAGGCTGAAATGGAAAATAAGAGGGATGTTGCAGAGGTATGCGAGGGACTTGCATAAGTTCAAATTCTTCCTTGACTTCAACTGCCCAATCTATATTTGTCTCACCTTGTGTACTCCATGATTTCACTACTTGATTCTAGCTTGGAGTCTTGAAACACTTCTTGGGGAGTGCTTGAGGAAGAGAAAAAGAATCTTGGATCTCAACAATAAGATGCTCAACAAAAATCTCCTTATTTTGAATTCTCTCTTGGATTAAACTCTAGGAAGGGAAGGTTTAAGGAACATGTGAAGGATTTGAGACACTTTGAACCTCACTTGTAAAGGTTTCTTTGGGAAGATTGGGTGGTAGATATGAGGGCTAAGGTGATGTGTATTAAGTCACATAAGGTTGATGGAGTTAGACCTATTTTTCTTCATGATTTCTTAGCTTATCCTCAATGTTTTAAATGAGACCACTTCATCCATCATCTCACTTGAGAATCTTTACCAATTTTCTTTCTCAATAGGTGTCAATTATCCCTTCTTTAATTATAATGAGTCTCTCACATTGTGAATGAAATGACTAGGGATATCTTGACCATAGTGCCTTTGTGTGTTAAGACCTATCATATACCTCTCATAGCCTAAGAGAGTTTGATTCAAACATAAAATGGAATGATTTGAGAAGTGACTATGTTGGTTAGGAACATCTTGAATTTCATAAGGTTGTCCATAAGACTGGTAAGACTCATGACAAGGTTGATAAAGATCATAGGATTGATATGGATCATAGCGAGGTTCATAAGGTTCATCACAGGACTGATATGGGATACTATAGGCTTGGGGAACTTCACCAAATTTCATGAAATTGAACTCTACTTAAAACTCAGCCATAACAACCTCATAAAGATAATGAAATGAAACACAACTTACTTTGAATAAGTGACTAGGTTGATAAAACTAGATGATCATGCACAAAGTCACCATTGATGTTTTGATTACCTCCAAATGTTGATATGTAGAAGAACAACACCAATAATCCTTCCACAAATTTATACCTTAGTCCCATTAGGTGTGCCAAAACTATTATCAATCAAAATTTCACCCTTTAAAAGGTAGTTCAAGCCTTCCAAATTTGATGTAACATGGAAACACCTCAAGGTTATGGGTACCCTATTGTATAGGTGAATTTATATGTTAAAGGGATAACTTGATGCAGGGTCATCCTCAAATTATCCCAATTTAAATGCATAAGGATGGTTAAGTGTTTCAAGTGTTGTGTCAAGTTGGTAAGAGTCATGTTTGTGAGTCAAAATTTGAAATTGAATTCAAATTTAGTTTTTTTACCAAAAGAGATTTTCAAATTTTCAAGATGGTTAGGTGGTTTAGGTGAGTGGAAAATCCATGTAATGATAAAAATGTTGTAATAGACCTTTTAAGGTCTCATGAAAGATCTTTCAATATAGTTATGAATACATGTGTTAAGTGAGGTTGTGAGGTGGCAATCATGGTGTCCACCACCGTACATGGGTCTAGGTGTTGTTAGTGGTTTCTTGAATCAATAAATAGTTATAGTCATGTTTTAAGAGTCTAGTTTGAAGGTATAAATAATATATAGTGTTTTGTGGTTCAAATTAAGGGATAACATGAGGAAAAATAGGGTAGACAAGATTGACAAAGAGTGAAGGTTTGCCAAGATAGTATGCAGGATTGTGTATGTCTATATTTGCATAATTAACTGAAGCTTCATATGAATATAATGGTGATGGACATGTTGAGTTCAGTAAGTATTTGATAAGATTTACATGATAAGAATTTGATTTTAGAATTGAGATTAATAAGGTTTATGACTAAATCTGCTTACCCTACATTTCTATATAGTATGTGTTTGTGATATGAGAGAAAGTATAATTTTAATGTAATGAATTTATTTAAGAATGTTTGTGAAGAAATCTATGTATTTATAAGTTAAATTTAAAACTCTATGGTGCTTTAGATAGTTTTCATATTGAATTCAACTCTTTGAGTTGTAAAAATCTTGTTATACCCTATTTTGATAGCACATTCAATAATCTGTGTGAATGCTTGTGTTAATCAATTTGGAAGAAAGAATAAAGAAAGTGGTGAAAGGAGACATCAAGAAATATTATTGTGATGAAGATAATATGTGAATGAATAGGTAATAACTTTTTGTTAGTGCTTATACCCTGGTACAAATTAAATAAAAACACTATTCTTGTAGCAGTCTGTGTTTGATTGGACTGTGTGTATTGTGTGTTCCTTGGAAAGAAGTGGTATTAAAATTGGTGATCAAGTGTTTTAATATATTTAGGTAAGATATTTAAATGTGTTTAAGGTATTTTTTTAACTCTTTTTTACCTTTATATATGCTTTGATCACCCTTTACAGGGATACATACTGGGAAACCCCAAATTCTTTACATAGTCAAGTGTATTTTGATGGGAAACACTGTAATAGTGGACTGATAAGGATCCAAAAATGGTTGTGAAATTTGAACCAAGTTAATATATACCTAAAAAACCTATTTTTTATCTTTGAATCAATCTATAGCATTGGAAATTGATTTTATAGTGCTCTCAGGTTGTCTTAGGCCCCTAAAAACCCTAAACTAGGGTTTGGAAGAAATATGCCATTCTAACCATCCAAAAACCCTGTAAATTTGTCATTATATAGGTATAAGTGATTTTAAATATATTTTTTGTTCTCCATAGTTGTTTCATATGTTTTCTACCTCTATAGAGAATTGTTGGAAAATTAGTCCTAGAGAGGCCTAATAGGCCTAACAGAAACCTACAGGGAGCTCAAAGATTGATCAAAGGGAGAATTTGAGTCATAAAAGTTTGTGGAAGACTAAAGGATGATAAAGGGTATTTTAATAAAGTGTAAAATATAATTTTTTTAAGGTACAAATCTATACAAATTTAGAAATCCCAAAAATAAGGCTACAAGGACTGTGTGAAGAGTTTGCAGAGTTGTGTAAAGGGAGAAAGTGAGACTTAGAAAGTGTAGAGAGAGAGAGTTGATGAAAGGGAAGAGAGGGTTAATAATACCCTATCAAGAAGTACCAAATAATTTTAAAGTAAAAAAAGGCCTAGGTGAATCTAAATACAAATGCATGAATAATGAGCTTAAGAGCCATTACCATAACAAGTGAAAGTAGAAGTGCAAGTTAATGGAATTAACTATGCATCATTTTGGTATTAAATCCATATAGATGATCTAGGAATAGGTTTATATAGGTATGAAATTGATAATTAGTGCATTTTTCATGTGGATAAATATTTTGTAGGTAAGGAAGTAGGTTGCATAAAGTCTTGTTGAAAGACAAAATTGAGACAATAGATAAGATAAGGTATGATCTATTTTGTGGTTGATTTATTTGTTTGAATGCATGGTTTATGGTATGTGATAGGTGAGGAAAGAATAAAAGTGAATAATTTGGTGGAAAACCTTGAAACAAGAGAGATATTAATAATTTCAAAGAATAGAATCTCATAAATAGAGCTCAAGAAAGAGGAGATAATCCAAGTGTGAAGGACAAGAGGTGGAAAGGCCCTAGTGAGGTCTCAAATAGAGAGAGAGGTTCCAAGTGTGAACCAAAATAAAGTGGTTCAGGTGAGTATAATAAAAATATAAGTATGTACCCAAGTGAGGTACTCAAGATGAATATGAAAGGAGAGGTAGAAAGGAAAATGAGAAGTAGATATGGATTTGAATGCCATGGTGAGAGAATGCTGGAGATAGAGATAAAGGAAATGAAGGATGCATTGGAAAGGATGGAAAGAGAATTAATACATATGTGGAATGTGTATAATCTTAAATGTGGAATTAATATTAGGAAAAAGGTTAAGTGTTGCTCTATAGAAAGAATGCAAGAGAAAGCAAACCATCAAGTGATAGAACATTTGGAGGGATAGTTGAAGATGACAACATAACTTGACATGAAAGAATAGAGAGAGGTAATTGGGACTTAAAATTTTTAGTCTAACATTGAAAAATCATGGTTGAATGTAGGTCAAGATATGGAAAGTAAAGTGCATGATTGGGAAGAAGAAGAAGATGCATGGAAGAATGAAGATGCAGTTGAAGATGAATTATTTTTCTACCTGAAGATGGTGAATTATTTGCTAAAGAAGAATGGAGATGTGAGAAGAAAACAATAGGTAATGAAGTGCATGCAATTTTTGATGAATATTTTGAAGATGAAGATGATATTTTATATAAAGACACAATTAGTTTGTTTGAAGAATACATGGGATAAGTAAAGAATCAAGAAGCACATGAAGTGCTTGAGGAAAATAATGAATAGGTCAAGAAGGATGTGATTGATTTACTAGTCCATGAAGAGAAGATGAAAGGTGATGAGTTGGCTGATTGGATAGTCTAAAAATAAAAAGCTATAATGGATGATAATAGGATAGAGGATGTTGATAACAAGGATATGAACAATCATGAATCTTTAAAATGGTCACCAAAGGAGTAAGAGAGTATGATATGGATCAGGTATGTTGATGAAGAGGCAAAAATAACACTACTGGAGGAAGTAATAGAAAGAGAATGGAAATTCATCCTAAAATCTATGAAGATGGAAGAGGATTTTGAAAGAAAACAAAACAAGAAGAGTAATTTCAGGTACAAGCAATAGTATGAGAAGCAACAGGAGTGGGAACAAAGGATAACATGGATGAAGAAGCAAAGGCATAGGAGTGGTAGAAAAAAACACACAAATTTGTATGAGAATCTAAATGAAGAAAAATGTGGGGTCAAGTTATTTTGTCTCCTTAGGACTATGATGTAGGGGAATCCTCAAATTATCCCACTTTAAATGCATAAGGATGGTTAAGTGTTTCAAGTGTTGTGTCAAGTTGGTAAGAGTCATGTTTGTGAGTCAAAATTTGAAATTGAATTCAAGGTTAGTTTTCCTACAAAAAGGGATTTTTAAATTTTCAATATGGTTAGGTGGTTTAGGTGAGTGGAAAATCCATGTAATAATAATTTTTTTAATAAACCTTTTAAGGTCTCATGAAAGGCCTTTCAAGATAGTTATGAATACATATGTTAAGTGAGGTTTTGAGGTGGCAGTTATGGTGTCCACCACCCTATGTGGGTTTAAGAATTGTTAGTGGTTTCTTGAATCAAGAAGTAGTTATAGTCATGTTTTTAGAGTATAGTTTGATGAAAATGATAAAATAGAACTTCAAGAAATCTTAAAAAAACATTTGGATATGCAAGATGACATGCTTAGAATTTTACAAGAGGAACAACAAAAAGTGAACAATGGTCAATCTTCTCAAAACACAAGGCAACTAGTTGAAAATGAAACTACGAGGGCAACTATGTATTAACAACCCTCTATAGCAGCCCAACCTACCTCTATGCCACTAGTTACAGCTAGACATCCATTTCTCCTGATGTGTCAGTCCTTGTGCAAGAGATAAGATCTCTTCAATCCAAGGTGATACATCTTGAGCAAGGTAACACTCGACCTACACAAGATTTGAAATCTTTTTCTCTTTTGCATACACCATTGGCATGTCACATTGCTTCTACACCCTTGACGAAAGGTTTTGTTCAACTTAAGCTTACTTTATATGATGGTAAGGGTGATACATAGACACACTCGAGATATTTTCATGCAACATGCTTGGACTATGTACCCAATGACTGGCTACTTACCAAGCTATTTCCACTGAGTCTAAAAGATTATGCTTTATAATGGTTTTATAGTCTACCAAATCAGTCGGTTCATGCATTCAATCCTTTAGTTGACATGTTCTTAACAAACTTCAACATTAACATTGGTGATAAGGTTTCATATGCTCAAATTGCTCAACAGAAATAACAACCAAATGAGCATCTCACAAACTATGTTCTTTGATATAAGACCATCTTGGCTAAGATGACTAGTCTCATAGCAGATTATGAGTTACAAGACCTCTTGAAATAGAGTCTTCTACCAACACTTCATGAATTAATCATGTTCAATCAATTCTCTTCCTTCACTAAATTGTGTCATACACCAAAGGAAAGAGAAGTGAAACTTATTTCATTGGGAAAACTCAAGTATACAAGCATTCTATACATAACTAATAAGAGTAAAAACAAATCCCCATAAAAGGTCAAGTTTAATGATACAAAAGGGTAGAACCAACCTATAGTAAATGCAAATTTAGAGCCTCCTCAGTGTATAATTTTATCAACACCTCCTCGATTTACTTTCTCACATCTTCCAGTTCCTCCAGCCAAGGTTTTACAGTAGCTTTTAGATTATAATATCATATCTCTCCCTCTAATTTGAGAAGTTTATCCAACCAAACCTCTTTCCAAGGGATATGATTTGTAGGCATTTTATGATTACCATAAGGCACTAGACCACACTACAAATAGATGCTTCAATTTGAAACATAAGATACATGACTTGATAGATGAAAACTTACTTGATCTTGGCACTTAAATTGAGCCTTCACAGGAAAAACCAACGCAAGATAAAGCTTTTAAAATATTCTCAGATCCATTTCCATATAATTCTAAGCAAGATAAAGGGAACACATCAGGCATTCACCACACATACCATACACATCCTCCACCAATCACATCCTTTGATCAACATGATTAGTGTATATAATTCTAGAGTTCTAGCTAGACCTTATATCTCCTTCTCAGAGTAGGAGATCATTGAAGATGATTACAATTATAATGTACTCTTTATCAGAGCACATATTCATAATTAACCTATTCATAATATACTTATTGATAATGTTTCCAGTCTTAACATGTGCACCTTACCACTACTACAACATTTAGGTTATTTAGAGTAGGATATCACTCTAATAGACATAGTTATAACTGGTTTTAATAGGCATATAGAGTTCATTGGGCAAGATAGTACTTCCACTATAGGTTGGTTATACACATGTGGCCACACCATTCACTATAGTTCCCAACATAAGAGTTTTTGATATATTACTTGGTTGACCATGGATTCAAAAGCTTAAAGCAGTACCTTTTATAGTTCACAGATGCATGAAATTAATTCATGCTAATTAGGTTATTATAGTTGGTAGAGTTTCATATGAGTTACCACTCCCCACTTCAAAGCCATCTACCAATTTATAGTGACCAGTTTCAATTTTGCCACCAGTTTCAATTTCACTACCAGTTTTAGTTTTCCCACCATTTTCAACTTATCCTCTAGTTTTAGTTCTTATTCTACTTTATATTTATAAACAGTTGAGGCATCCATCACCAGTATATAAGGTTCATACACCTATATAGCTTCAAGATTCTAGACAAATTCTAGCTACAATATTCACACCCAGAGTAGTTTTATTGAGATCTCATGAGTTTTCACATAGAACACATGTTCAAAGAGATTCTCCTACTTCTATATGGGTCCCTAAGAACCCTATAGTTGCATCCAATTCTTAGATTTATAGAGGGACCCCACAGTCAATTTTTACTTCAAAGATTTTAGAACATTTATAACATATACAACTTTTAGATCCATAGTCTCAGCATTTTCATCATGCTTCACGATCATGTATGATTCCACTCCTTGATATAAGACACCATGATAGGGAGTCCCGCATGAGACTTATCGGTTAGTATCATCCTATACCAAAGTTCTTGTACATAATTTATTCTAATTGATTATACATAACTTATATAAAAATATAAAATTAAAAAATACAAAAACATTTAAATAATTCAAAAACACCAAAAACATTTTGATTGTATGCATCATCCATGATTTACATTATTACTATCATGCTAGGACTTACATTTTTTATTTCATGCTATTATATGTCAATTTATCTACATTATCATGCTTCACTTGATCTCCTTTGAGTGTGTGCAGTGACATCCACCTACTTGATTACTTCACTCTACCCATTGAGGGTGCATTCCTACTACATTTGAGACACACATCGATATACATACCCATTAGGGGAATTTTCTATATGATAACACCATCTAGGTTTTTTCAATCCTACAATACACACTCTAAGTTATCATACTGATGTACATTACTTACCAGATTACATAGATTACTATATCGACATTTCAATAGTATCTAACACTTATGTATCTCTTAGCATATACCTAGTCTTGTACTAACATATCTTGCATACTTTCACTCTTGATTTTATTAGTAAGTTGTGGTTGTACCTTTATAGTTTTTACATACTTTCCTTTATTTCTTTACATAGCTAGATGAGATTACATTTGGAGTTCTAGTTTTGTTTCTTATTTGTGCCTTAGGACATTTTCTCCTTTGCTTTTATTCGTATGTGTGTACCTTTGGACATTTGCCAATGTCTCTTATTTTTACTCTTCTATGTACCTATCATCCTCATGCTGATCTTTGTTTCTTTCAAATTCTATGTGTATGTGGCATTTTAACATGCCTTGTATGCTTGCTTTTCAATTTGAGTGACATGTGCCTATTTCCCTTGTTTGCATAGCCCATTGGCCAACCTTGTATACTTCTTGCTATTTTCTTATTATTTGTATGCTTGTTACTTGATTGCTTGTCCTTTTTTGCAATTCCATGATCTATATCATGCATTTACCTTGCTTTCTTAGATGCCATGAAGGACATCATGCTCCATCCCTCCTTGATAACTAACAACTAACAATAACATCTAACATTTCCAATTTTAGTTCAGTACATTTCACATGATTTTACATTGTTATATCTATCTAGGCATACCCCTATTGATTTAATAATCTCTCAATATAAAAATTTCTATATCTAGATATATCTTGTCAAATTTCATTGCTATATCATGTATCTATGTAGCATAACACACTTGCAAGACTCTTTTCTTCTGAGATCAGTCATTACAGGTTCAATCATTCCTACCCTTAGAATAGGGGACAACAAACAAGGGTTTTGTCATATATATAAAAGATCCTAACAGTCAAAACAACAACATTTAGATCACCAATTCATAATCTAGAGGTCAAACCAATCATAACAGAACAAAAAAATAGTAATAATTCCAAATCAACAACTAGTTTTAACATAGGACAAAAATGTCAAAAATGGACAACAACTCCAAACACAGGGGTGTCCTCATTTTGGTGCTCTTATCTAGGCATAAAAACACCTAGGTTTTCTAGTAACAAGTAAAATTTTTAGCTCAACTATAATTTTTTCACATCCAGATCAGTCAGAATTAGTAGTTTCAGTATAATTTTCTTAAGGAATCTAGATATAGGGGGTATCATGTGTGGTATGATGACTCTCACTTTTAGTTTTAGATTAGGTAGCTGACATAACTTCCAGATTGGAATCCATGTTCTAGAAACTAGTGATTAGGGGAAATGTGCATGACATATTGTTCTTCTTTATTTCTAAGTTTATTTTATTACCTAGGCATTCTCAGCAGTTGCATGCATTACTTTATCTACAGGTGGTTGGCATCATTTTTCAAGTTGAATTTTCATATAATTTTAACTTTCTAATTACCTAAGTTCTTGATTTGGTTTTTACATAATCATATTGCATTAGTTTTTGAGTGGATTTCATACAAGCCTAACCTCCATATCTTGAAATGGCTAAGAGTGGCCTAGTTTCTAGTATACATTCAACTATCCACTCCACTTAGAGCATCCATGGGCTCCATGAGCCATCTCATATGACATCTATTCTATATCGGTATCACTTCATATCTTCACTTCACGGGGAATAATGGAGCCAAAGGTCTAGGTAGCCTTTGTATTATTGAGCCACCTATTTAGACAGATTGGATACATAATCTAAACATTGATTGACACACGTATGATTCATTAGTTTCATTTAGTAGGTGATGATGGATCCAAAGGGCTTGACTTTGCATTCGTGAACCACTTTCTAGGGAATTGAGCAATCAACTCCATTTGTGATATAACTTTTGGTACAACTTTATCCATCACAATCCAACATTACTCAACCTACTCAGGATCATAATAGGTTTTTTAATGGCTCACGTACCTAGTGAGGTGTATTCATTCCTTTATCTTCCTTTTTATTTACTCAGATTTTGTATGTTCTTGTTTTATATCACATATAATAATAATTGATCTACTCTTTGTTTCATTTCATAGATTCACGCTTGCACAATGTGTTCTCTATGCACTATCCAACATTACTCAACATCACACAAGCTTCATGAGCTTCACCTTTGTAGGTAAGTTTAGGTACACTTTTTAATTCTTTCCTTTATCCTAGTATTTTGATTTTCTACATCATTAGAATAAAGTTGGGGGGGGGGGAAATGTAGTCATATAAAATGCAAAATTTGGTTACTTGAGCATGACTAATGACACCCAACCCACAAGTCCCTCTTGCTTGCTCTCTTCACCATCTTAGGCTCTTTTTCACTGATTCTTAGACATCTTTGACCTTCCAAACTTAACCCCAGCTAACCTAGACTACTTTCCCCATGACAAATATATCCCCCTAAGTCCCATAACTTCTAGACAACAATGCCTAACTTGGAATATAGCACTGAACTCTAGGGTGTCCCACTTTTGGCACTATTGTCTAAGTGCATTTTAAGCCCTAATGGTTAGATTCTTTTGATCCTTATCCTTTTATTTATTGGCCTAATAAAAATACATCTAACCCATGATTAATAGTTTCCTATATAAACCCATTGAAATCTCATTTAGAGGGGTTGTCACTCATTTACAAGAGAGAATCAAGAATAAAAATAAGTACACTCAATCACTTTTCCCTATTCTCTATAGACAACCTTCCAATATTCTTCCAAGCCTATTCAAACCCTTTCACCAGTCCCTAGCCATCTAAAGTACTCCCAGTTTCACATTTAGTTGCATTTTCATACACAATTACACCAACCACTTCAATGGGAGAACTACATTAGTTTGATCCCTCCTTAGAGTATTGGTATGTGGGTAGCGTGCCCACATAGAGGGTGTGAAGTGCATCTAATGTATCCTTTACACACTAACCCCTTTTTCCTATTTGTCAAATTTTATTTTAATTGCATATAATGCACAAGTACATGAAGAATCAACTCTACAAGGAGTTATATTGATAATGAAGACTTAAAAATTGGTACACAAGCTCACCTTAAGAAGGAAAATAAAATACAAAAAGCCTAAACCCTTAGGACAATAGTTCCAGAGAAGGACTATAGTGCTAGAGCCTAGGGTATCCAATTTTGATTCTCTTGTATAATAAAAAAATGAAGTCCAGGATCCTATTTATGATAGTTTTTTAGTTATGCATGGAAATTTATAAACCTTGTCTCAGACCGGATAGCTCAGAATAAGCTAAGTTAGATTTCTCCTTGCCTTCTTACTATTTTTAGGAAGGTCAAATTGTAATTAAATTTCATAAATTAGTAGCCATAATTAGGAATATTATTTAATGATTTTACCTACTTAGACTTGTTTATTAAATAGGAATAAAACTCCATTATTCCCAAAAATAACAAAACAAATTTTAAGTCTTTGAGTTGCAATAGGCTTTTTATACCCTGTTTTGATATCATAGTCAATAATTTATGTGAATGCTTGTGTTAATCAAGTTGGAAGAAAGAATAAGGAATGTGGTGAAAGGAGACATTGATAAATATTTTTATGATGAAGAGAATCTATGAATGAATAGGTAAGAACCTCTAGTGAGTATTTAAACCCTGTTGTAAACTAAATAAAAACCTTGTTCCTATAGTAGTCTATGTTTGATTGGACTATGTGTATTAAGTGTGTTCCTTAGAAATAAGTGGTATTGAAATTGGTGATCAAGTGTTGTAGGATATTGGAATAAGATCTTGGAATGTGTTTAAGGTCTTTATTTAACTCTTTGTTACCTTGAGATATGCTTTGATCACCATTTACAGGGATACAGACTAGGTTACCTCAAATTATTTACATAATCATGTGTATCTTGACATGAAACACTATAATAGTGGACTGATAAGGGTAAAAAAATGGTTGGGAAAGGTGATTTAGGTTAATACAGACCTAAATAACATATTTTTGATCCTTGAATCACTCTATAGCATTAGAAATTGATTTTATAGTGCTCTCAAGTTGTCTCAAGCCCTAAAAACCCTAAACTAGGGTTTGGAAGAAATAACCAATTCTAACTATCCAAAAACCTTGAAAATTTATCATTGTATAGTTATAAGTGGTTTTAAAGATATTTTAGAGTTTTTATGTTTGTTCCATATGTTTCCATACCTCTAGAGAGGATTATTGGAGAAGTAGCCCTAAAGAGGCCTAATAAGTCTAACAAAAACCTATAGGGAGCTCAAATATTGATCAAAGGGAGGATTTCGGTTATAAAAATTTGAAAAAGACTAAAGGAGGATAAAGGGTATTTTCATTAAGTGTCAAATTTCAAATTGGTGAAGGTATAAATCTATACAAAGTTAGAAAGCCCAAAAATAGGGTTACAAAGACTGTGTGAAGAACATGCAGAGTTGTGTAAAGGGAGAAAGTGATACTTGGAAAGTGTAGAGAGAGTTGATGAAAGGGTTAATGAGACCATGTTGAGTAGTAACAAAGCATTATAAAGTATAAAAATGCCTAGGTGAATCTCAATACAAATACATGAAGAGTGAGCCTAAGAGCCATTTCCATAACAAGTGAAAGTAGAGGTGCAAGTTGATGGTATTAGCTCTTCATCATAACTCCCCTTGATGAATCAATTAGGATCAAACAATAATACACCACTTGAAAGGAAAAGGGAGAGAAAACTATTATAATGGAGGTGATGCACAAAATATGATTTGACCACTACCAACGAAATGCAAATGCACTTCAAACAAGAGACTAACCTGCACATAACACTACTCCTAATTTGCCTCTCTGCATCAATGTTTCTCATAAAGGTTGTGAAGAGTTATATAGAGGAGATAGAGAGTTTTTGCATTTTTAGGACATAAAACTTGATCCCAAGATATAATATAACTTTTAGAATCCCAAGAGACACCTTTGCAATGTTTTCTTTGAAAAATGAGTTCACAAGTCCATACAAGAGAGTGAAAACTAGCTCTTAAGCATTGAAAATCAAGATTCTAACCTATTTATGATTTTTTGACATATATGATGGTTATGTAACTGATATAAGGTCCTTGTAAAGTGTTTTATATGGATTATTCACTTAAGTAGCTTTGACATACATGAAAATTAACAAAAAACATTTTTTCCTTACAAAACACTACCTTAAAGTTCATAAAAGAAAATTAAAGTTTCCAAACATGCATGAAATGTTTAAACATGATGATTAATAAATTAAATGACCTTAAAGGAAACCTTATATACTATGGGTCCACTTGACCAAGTTTCATCACTCCATGACATGACTAGGTTAATACACATAAAGACAAAGTATTACCTTAATTTCTCAAAAATAACCTTAATCAATGCTGACAAGACTTTGAAAAGGATAATTTAAGTCCTCCTAAAGAATGAAAAATATATGAATAGGGATAACAAGACATAACACTCAAGTTTTCACCTATTAAATTTGACCTTTTGACCTTGGGGTAGAAATTAGTCAACACCTATTCTATGTATGTGTGTCAACTATTCTGGATATCGATAATGCTATTATTAGACTTGTGATAAAATGTGTGATTTGTCACAACTCAGATGGGAAGGTGAAATTATATATAGTTGTGTTGTGCCACTCTATGTTGGAGCAAAGCATGATGTATGACTTGGGATCAACGATGGGTGTAGTTGGTGAATGATTTGTATAGTATTTTATAACAAGGGTAGATGATGATTAGCCCTATTATTTTGTTGTTTAATTATATATATGAGAGGTTATTGATATATCATCTTGTAGGGTTACTACATGTAGTAGATGTTGGCTTGCCATATGTGCAGTGATGGGTATAAGATCATACATTATAAGTTGTACCACATGTCCCAACATTATAAATGACCATACAGGGAGAGATTAATTGGCAAACATATTAGGGCACAATAGATACTTGGACCTCATGGCCAAGTAATTTTTAGGCACTATGTGTAAGGATTATAGGGCACTATCCTTGGTGGTTAGAGCCATATCTAGTGCCTTATTTACTAGGATAATTTGGTTTTCCAAACCTGACAACTCCTATAGTAGTGTCAACATATTGGGAATGCCATTCGAGGGAGTGTCATGGTATATGGGTATAGGAGTACTAACATATGGTCCTATCATATGGCCACACCAACAAAGACATGTGGGATGATAACATAAAAAATAATGATGGGATCTTATAAGAGATAGAGGATTAGGAGATGTGACTATTGTTACACAATAATAGATATTAGATTGCTCAAGATTGTACAATGTATGTTTTACCACATGCCCTAACATTATAAATGATCATGAAAGGAGAGATTAATTGGAAGTTGTATCAGGGCACAACAAATACTTGGTCTTCATGGCCAAGTAATTTTCAAGCACTACATGTAAGGATTATAGGGAACAATCCTTGGTGGTGGGACCCATATCTAGTGCCTCATTTACTAGGATAGTTTGGTTTTCCACACTTGAAAACTCCTATAGTAGTGTCAACATATTGGACATGACATGTGAGGGAGTGTCATGGTATATGGGTATATGAGTAGTAACATATGGTCCTATCATACAACCATGTAAAAAAAGACATGGGGTATGATAACAAAAAAATAATGAGGGGATATTATAAGAGATAGAGGATTAGGAGATGCAACTATTATTAAAAAAATAATAGATATTAGGTAGACCATGGGGGCATCAAAGATAGAGTTAGTTCTAGTGTAACTGTGTACATAACCATAACCACCACCATATGTGTCACCTCAGGCACCACCATTGGGAGAGCCATAGGGAGATCCAATAGTGCACCCTAGGTTGAGTTGGTCAATTGAGGTAGATTCATAGTAAATAACATCAAGCTCAAGTGATTTAACTCGGTCATTATATAGGATTTGTACCACTATGGAGCCATGTTTCACATGATGTACTTGATGGGTGAGTCGATGGGGATACTATTAGTAGGTTTTTAATCATGATCAACAAATTATCACTTTTCTTGAAAAAGATGATATTTTCAAAAAATTATATTTTGAAGGTAGTGAATCATCATATAGATAATATTTAACATAAATTGAGAAAGAAGGAATCATCGAGGAACATGATGAATAAGGAGAAATTAAACTCAAATCAAATAATATTCCCAAATTTATAGTTTCTCTTGAAGAATTTTTTGACAAACATGACATATTTATCAAAAAGAAAACTCATAACACTCTCCCAACTTAGTTGATTATGAGAAAGTGAATATCGGATCTAAGGAACAACCCTAATTCATAAAAAACTAAAAATGTTACTCACCTGAGGATCAAATAAAATCTATGACACTTCTTAAAAAATATATCAATATTCTCACATATTCTTATGTGGATCTCAAATCATTTTGATCAAAATAAATTCAACATACAATACCTCTCAAACCTAATGCTAAGCCTTTCAAGAAAAAATAAATGTAATACAATCTAAAAATTATATGGACTATTTTTTAAGTAATTTAAAAAATGTTGAATGTTTGAACCATATTTACTATTCATCATTCAACATGGGTTTAAAATATAGTTCCAATCTATAGGAAAAGTGAAGAAATTAGAATCTACATTGACTTTCATAATTTGAACCAAGCATCTTTGAAAGACAACTATCCACTACCCATCATGGACCAAGTTATTCAAAAAGTTAAAGTTTAGAAATGCTCTCCATGTTAGATGGTTTCTTAGGATACAATTAGATAGAAGTGGATAAATAAGATCAACACAATATTGCCTTCATAACTCCTTGGGGTAAATTTTAGAGATCCATGGATGTTACCTTTAAAGATATAATAAACAAAATAATTATGTTTTATTTGGATGACCTAACATTATTTTCAAAAATAAGAGAAGAACACTATGAACATTTAGAGAAAGTGTTTAAAAAGTGTTGTCTTCTTGACATTTTTATCAAACTTAAGAAAATATATCCTTGGAGTGACTGAAAGAAAACTTTTTGGACATGTCATCTTAAAATAAAGAAGAAAAAATGACCCTAAAAGAGTTGAAGCAATCTATAAATTATATTTACCAACCATCAAACTAGGCATGCAATCATTCTTTGGAAAGGTAAATTTTCTAAGAACATTCATGCCTGATTTAGAACTCACCAAACACATTAATTAAATGTTGAAAGGTAAACCCTCTTTCAAAACTAATAGTGAAGGAAATGAAGTGTTTCAAAAAAAATCCTACAATTGCACATGATCTAACTCTGATTTGCCTAGACTTCAAGAAATAATTTATCATCTATTGTTATTCTTTGGACCTATTGATAATTTGGACCCCAAAGGGAAAATTTCCACTGCTATCATTTAAATCTTTGAATTTCATGCCAATATACTTTTTAAGTCAATTGCTTTATCCCTCAAGTTTCCTTAAAGAGCCCATGTTTAACAAGTCCTCTGTTTAGTTGGTTCAGGGCCTTTTTCTTTCACTTATCTTATTATGTGTAAGAAGGTTTTTCATGTTGCTCAGAGCAATTTAAAGGGACAACTAGAAGACTTCAAGTTTTGTCATCTAGAAGACTTTGATTTTTTTCATCCAGAAGACTTCAAGGTTTTACAGGTGAAAGAATTTGGGTTTTTACAAGTGAAAGACTTCAGGTTTTTGCAAGTGAAAGACTTCAAGTTTTTATAGGAGAAAAACTTCAAGTTTTATTATATCAGTTACTTCACTATTGAAACTTGAAGTAAGAGGACATTAAAAACCTAAATTAAGTAAAAAGGCATGAAAAACTTGAATTGGTCTCGCTAATGGTTTTTGGGTTTTTAGCAGTAGAAGACTTCAATATTTGTCATATAAGTTACTTGGTTCTATAAGCCTAAATTAATTAGGAAGGCATGAGAAACCCAAATTGGTCTCACCAATGGTTTTTGGGTTTTCACAGAAGAAAGACTTTGGAGGTAAAAAACTCGATATAAGTCAGCAAGCCAAAAGACCTCAAACAAGTGCAAAGGTGACATGTGGTAGCATCTCATAGCTTAATCCAATGGAGTGAAAAGAAAATTCATAATGCTTAAATTTGATGGCCTCACTACTATCATATACAGTTGCATGAACATCAAATGATAGGAGTGTAGACGTCAAAATTATGGTTATCAAGAAAATACAAGATCTTAAATTTGATGGCCTTGCTGCCATCAAATACAGTTGTGCAAAAATCAACTGACATTCCCTAGGCCATCAATTTTAAGACCAAAAATAGTGGGTCCCAATAAATCGATGAATGAGTGGGTGCCACATGGCATAAGAGAAAGTAAGGTTGATATCATTCCATAAGGAATTCTTTCAAACTTTTTGTTTGAGGCTAAAGGACATTTTATTTTGGACAAATTGTCCACACAATTTCTCTGAAGGACACTTGTAGTTTTCCCAAAAGGTATGTGATCATTTTCAAAAATGCTAAATGACTTTGAAAAAAATCCGAAGGGTCATTTTCAATTTTTTCAAAGGGTAGGTTGCAATTAAGCTAAAGGGCATATGGATCTTTTCAAAAAAATCTGAAGGACCATTCCAAAAATCTAAAGGGCACATTTCATGAGGAGGAGACTAAGAAAAGCTATAGAATTTTTTTCCAAAAGAAATAGATAGAGGCATAAGACCTGAAAGAATTCTTTTAGGAAAATTGTACCTAGGAAAATTGTTCGAAGGAAAAATCCACAGTGAACAAGGAAGAAAACAAAGGAAACAAAGACCTAAATGAATTATTTTAGGAAAATTGTCTATGAGAAAATTGTCAAGGAGAATGTCTAGAAAAAATGCCCAAAGAGTGATAGCCCATAAAATGTCAATTTCAAGCTACAGAGACTAGCCGTTAGAGTTCAAAAAGCAAAATTACTCCTCAATGCATTTTGGGTTTCCTCAGTTACTTTACTTCATGTGTCAAAATAAGTAAAGTAGTTTCTATAACCTGAATTACTCCTTAAACCTAATTGGGTTTCTTCAATTAATTTACTTCATTTGTGAAAATAAGTAAAGTAGTTCCCCGAACCTATGTTACTTGTTGATCTAGACCCATTTGGGTTTCACAAGTTCTTTATTGAAAAGTATTCAAATGAGTTAAGTAATTTGGAAACCCTGATTTTCAAAGGATCAAAGCTAACACATCATCCTTATTAGAAGATCACTTGAAGTGGCACACTGATAAGTGGGGAGGTTTGTTTTTTGTCTTTATGGGCCTAGTGGAAATTAAACTAGTGGTTTACATGTCATCCCACTCTCTTGTCTTTAGTAGATGTGGGATGCATTTTCCATGAATGGTGACTGTTGAATTTTTTCACCTTTTCTTCTCCTTATTCTATAATATGCCTATATTCTCTTTTTAAAAAAAAGGGGATTTATATGAAAAACTTGTGAATCCCTTCGAATCTCTCAGCCTGGTATGGTGAATTCCTACCAATTTTTTGACTTGAATCAATAAAGATAGATATTTTTACATCACTCAATATTGCTTTAAGTGTATGTCATGGTTGTGGTCTTGTGCAAGTGTATTTTGCTTACATTCACATGTCATCCTACCTAGTACCTTTTGAGTTTAAGATCTATTTTTTGTAGGTCAGCAAGAATTGTCTGATAAAGATTGTAGGTAGAGTGAGTAGCTGATTCATTAGTGTCTCTAGAAGACCTATTGTCTAAGTCCTCCTCACCTAGTCTTTCTTTAAGACCCCTTGCTGAAATAATGATGTGAAAGAGAAGGTTGTAATTGGATGAAGTGTATGTTAGACTTCTTCTTGGTTTTAAGTGCATGTTAAAGGGCTAAGTAGAGTAAATAAATTTGGTATATCACCCACTTATCTCTATTAGTTACCCTATTTACCCTTTTTAACCCTTTTCCCAATGATCATTGGTTTAACATTAGTTTAGGTGAACATCAAAGCTGAAGCTAGCCTTCTCTAGAGGTTCAACCTCATTACAGGATACCCACAACCTGAGGTTATCCCAACACTTGTAGATAAGAGTGAGAGAGCCTGAGAAACTCTCCCACAAAGGGTGAAATTCTAGCCTACAACAGTTTTTGGCACACCTAATAGGACTCAATTTATCATGCACTAAGTGAAGATTTTTGGTGTTATCTTCATCCCATCAGTGTTTGGAGGCATGTGTGAAAACATCAATGGTGACTCTGAGTATTAATTAATTGGTATGAGTATCCCATATTCCTAATCATAATTTTTTGGTATGTATAATCAACCATATTTTTATCAACATGCTTATTCTCTACCTTAGTATCATACTTATCAGGCTAACAATGTTTATGTATTCCCCCCAAGTGGCCCTCAAATAACCTATCAACCCTATTATGGCCTTTATCCTCCCACCCCTGTGTATGACCAAGATCAACCTCTTATGCATTCAAATTAGTCTTCTATTTCCCCTTGTCAAGACCATGTTTATCCTGTTACATCCTTGTCAGGATTTAAACAAGTATTATCAGATTATAATGAGTTGATAAGGGAAATTGGTAGGGGTTTAGAGCTTTCTTCACTCATCCCTATTCATGTTATATAAGAGGCAAGGAATTATCTTTAGTTGGTCAACAATAGGTGGTCAATTTGTGAGGATGAACAATGGGCAGTTTGTGACAGGGTGAACATGGTGTGGATGAGAAACATGATCCAAGATTCAAACAATATATTGATATCCTACGAGGAGCAACATGCTCATTTGGATCAATCATATGTGTCTTATTTCCTCCAAAAGCCTCAATCTCAACCCTCAAGGGTTCCAAATCAGCCCCCTAACCCACCTTGTCAAGCCTCACCCTCATTAGGGGCCAAATAAGCCACTAAAAGCCATTCAGTAAAGGAACATCACACTATTCCATCTTGGATTTTCTCCTACACCTTTGACCCTGATTATGTCATGCCCTCTCTTATGAAACCACCCTCTCTTATATTTTTTCAAAAGGAATAAAAGGTGGATGTTCCATACACATTTACATAATGGAAATCAGTTTAGAAAGGCATGGAGAAGAAGGAAGAGGTGTCAGTTGTGGTAATTTAAGAGCTAGTTGAAGAGAAGGATGAGTTAGTGGTTGAAGAAAATAAAAAAGGTGTTTTCTCAGCTCAATGATCTTGCCCTATAAGAGTTACAAGACTCTTTCTCCCTTCCTCAAAAGTCACCTTAAAGATCACTCAAGGTACCTAATTGGAAGGATACTCTCTTAAGATGCAAGCAAGGTGAAATTTTGCACTCTCTCACCACATCCCTTTTGGAGAAGAACCTATTTTACAAAGGATAGAGGAAGAGCTTGTAGTCTCAAGTGAATCTCAAGAAGATGAGGTAAGTGTGTATGAGGAAGAAATATTGATAGGCAGTCTCATTCATTTGAAAGGGGAAAACTCAAGTTTTGATCAGACTTCTTGGCATGGTTTTGATGAATTAAAACTTGAAGGTAGTATTGATGCCTTCATACTTAAAGATGTGTGTATTCAGGATGCAATTGAGAGAAAAGAGGATTTTTTTTGGTCCTAAGAGCTTCCATTTGGTGTGGCTGTAAATGAAGATGACCAAGGTGCACAGATTGCCATAGTCAATTAGTTAGCTGACCATGTTGGAGAGGTCATGAATGAGCAAGAGGATCAAGATGAAGTATGGAAACAACTATACCATGACTTCATGGATCAGGTAAAAGTTCTAAACTAGCTTATGCCTCCTCCAAAATATGAGGATGAACTCACCAATCAAGGTGAATAAGCTAACCAATCTCAAGATGAATTATCTATTGAAGATAGTACTGATATCTTCAAGATTGAAGGATAGTGGTTGGATTAAGAGCCATAAGAACATGGAATTTTGGGCCTTGAATGGTTTGATGAACCACCATATGTATCCTTTCAAAGCAAGCCAAGTAAAAATGGTTTTGAACTTGGCATTGTCTCAAATGACAAAGAGGAAGCTACCTTTTATGATTACTTATAGTTTTTCTGCTTAAGTCTAAACAGTCAACCAATCACCAATTCAAAGGAGCCATCACATGTTGTGCTTGATTCAAAGCAAAAAATTGAGCCATCAAAAGAGAAGATTGAAAAATACCCTATAGTCCAACATGAACCAAGCTTGGAGGACATGGACTAGTATGTCTACATTAGAGACATGTTTGTTCCATTTCATACATTAGAGAGCACATTAAAAGGACTGGCCATCAAGCTACCTAGTTCACCAATTTTGGTACCTCCAAAGCAAGGTATTTTTCATCTTGGATTGTTAAAAGTGAATAATACTCATAGTTTCCCATTTGATCTAGGAGGGAGATGATTATAAATTATAAACTTATATATATTAGGATAGATTTCATGCTTTCCTCCAAGTGCCTTGTGCACATCCTTTTTAGTTGTGTTTTGCCTTGCTTCCCCTAAGTGATTAGTAGCACAAATGTGTTTGCTTTGGTTTTTTGTGTGTTTTTTTCTTTCCCTTGTGTGGTTGAGGTGGTAACTTGTTGTATATTTGATCAAAGGTTAGAATCAATGGTTAGGTTTCCTTATTTGTTTCAGTCCTTAGATGACTCATAAACCCAATAGACTAATAAGGATACTGGTCTTCTCAAGCATAGCAGGCATGATTCCTAGTTGAGTCTCCAAAATGTTGACAATTTAGACTCGACATGTCAAATTACCACCCCTATCATTTGAAGCTTTGCATTTCATGCCAATTTGCTTTATAAGTTAGTTGCTTTATCCCTAAAGTTTCCTTAAAGAGCCCATATTTAATGAGTCCTTTGTTTAGGTGATTCAAAGTCTTTTTATTTCACTTATCGTTTTCTGTGTAGGAAGGTTTTTCTTGCTCAGAGTAGTTCAAAAGGGAAAACTAGAAGACTTTGGGTTTTATCATCTAGAAGACTTTGGGTTTTCATAGGTGAAAGACTTCAGGTTTTTATAAGTGAAAGACTTTAGGTTTTTTCAAGTGAAATATTTGGGTTTTTATAGGAGAAAAACTTAGGGTTTTATTATATCAGTTACTTCACTATTTAAACTCAAAGTAAGAGGATATTAAAAACCTGAAGTAAGTAAAAAGTCATGGAAAACCTGAATTGGTCTTGCCAATTGTTTTTGGGTTTTTAGTAGTAGAAGACGTCAGACTTTGTCATATAAGTTACTTGGGTCCATAATCCTAAATTAAGTAGGAAGGCATGAGAAACCCAAATTGGTCTTGCCAATGGTTTTTGGGTTTTCATAGAAGAAAGACTTTGGAGGTAAAAAACCCAAAGTAAGTCAACGAGACAAAATACCCTAAACACGTGAAAAGATGACACGTGGTAGCATCTCACAACTCAATCTAATGGAGTGAAAAGGAAATTCATAGAGCTTAAATTTGATGGCCCCACTACCATCAAATATGGTTGTGTGAACGTCAAATAATGGGAGTGTAGACATCAAAATTATGGTCATAAAGAAAATACAAGTGCTTAATTTTAATGGCCTCACTACCATCAAATACGGTTACATGAATGTCAATTAATGTGTCGTAGGCCATAAATTTTAGGATCATAAATAGTGGATCCCAGGAAATTGAAAAATGAGCAGGTGCCATGTGGCATAAGTAGAAGCAAGGTTGATATCATTCCATGAGGAATTATTTCAGACTTTTTGTCTGAGGCTAAAGAACCCTTTCTTTTAGATAAATTGTCCACACAATTTATCTGAAGGATACTTATAGTTTTCCTGAGAGGTATATGATCATTTTCCAAAAGGCTGAAGGACTTTAAAAAAAGTTGAATGGTCATTTATAATTCTTTCAAACGCTCGTTTCCAATTCTTTTGTAAGGTATGTGGACCATTCATTTTTTCTAAAGGGTAGGTTGTAACAAAGCCAAAGGGCATATGGAACTTTTCAAAAAAATCCAAAGGACCATTCCAAAAATCCAAAGGGCACATTCCATGAGGAGGAGATTAAGAAAATTTGAAAACATTTTTTTTCGAAAGAAATGGATAGAGGCAGAAGACCCGAATGAATTCTTTCAGTAAAATTATCCATGGAGAAATTATCCAAAGGAAAAATCCATAGTGAACAAGGAAGAAAACAAAGGAAACAAAGGAAACAAATACCTAAATAAATTCTTGAAGGAAAATTATCCATGGGAAAATTATCAAGGAGAATGTCTGGATAAAATGCTCGAGGAGTGATGGTCCACATAACGTCAATTTCAAGCTACAGATACTAACTGTTAGAGTTCAAAAAGTAAAAGCACTCCTCAATGAATTTTAGGTTTCCTTAGTTACTTTAATTCATTTATCAAAATAAGTAAAGTAGTTTCCAAAACCTAAATTACTCCTTAGACCTAATCAGGTTGTTGGAAATATTGTCATTAATGTCAAAGGTATAACATTATTAGTGATAAAGGCCTCATTACATTCAATGGTGTTTTTAATATTCATATCTTGGATAATATTTGTTAATATTTATTTAATATTAATGAATATATTTTTGGTTGCATATAAGTCAAAAAAGGGCCCATTGAGAAGTCAAAGAGTCACAAGGTAAAAGATGAAAGAGGAATGAGGCACATTTTCTCATGAAGAGTCATCTTGAAGAATTCCAAGAGTCACCATGTGAAGAGAAAAGAGGGTATGGCACATTTTTCCATGAAGGAACACTTTGAGGAATACGAAAAGTTACCAAGATAAAGATAAAAGAGGAAATGACACTTTTGAGTATGAAGGGTCACCATATGACTTTTCAAATGAAAGGATATGAAGGGTCATGCAAGTTTGGCACCATTTTCCATGAGAATTGATGGGTCACAAAGGGTGAATGCCAAAGGTCATTTGAAAAGCTATAAATAAAGGCTTGAGTAGCCATTTGTAATATGCAAGAGAGTGCATGGTTTGTATTTATTTTCAAAGAGAGAAAATTAGGAGATATTGTAGAGTTCTATCATGTTGGGGATCAACCAACAATTGATTACACTTATGAAAGCAATAAACGCGGAATTAAATCAGAATGATAAGTAACTAGTATGATAAATAGCAAGAACAAGAGATACAAGAAACCACCCTGAAAACTTGTATTAAACTCTTTACAGAAGGAATACAATTGAAGAAACTTCTTTCTTCCACACCTCTCTCAGATGTACAGATCTCTCACTAGATCTCTTTCCCTCAAGAGCTCTCTCTCTCAAGTACAATCAACTCCAACAACCTGGAATGATTCAACTCTGTACTGTTTTTCAACATACCAACTCTCTAAGCTAAGAAGATCTAATCCTACATATAGAATTAGGAGACTTGAGCATGCACTTACAACCAACAGTTAAGCCTCTTGAACAAGGGCTCTAAAAATAGTCTTACTAATAATAGAGATGTAGACTTAAGACTAAGACTTAAACTCATCATGCAAACACTCAATTTTGTCCTCGGAAATAGATTCTGGATGCACAGGTAACCGACATCGGTTCATGCCTATTTTCCTGTGACCGACGTCGGCCGATACCTGCCGATGTCGACATCTCTTCAATTGCTACTGACCGACGTCGATCGCTCCTGATCGACGCCGATGACTGTGTAAACTTGAAACTGTCAAATGCACTCATATGTGAAGATTTTAGGCTCCACACCCTAACATATCATTTGTTGAGTAAGAAACATTAAGAGATAGTTGTGTTTTATACACAAGAGGGGTTGGTGCTCCTGTGGGTTGGTGCTCACAAATATTCACAAGGGGTTGGTGCCCCTGTGGGTTGGTGCTCACAAATAGTTGATATGTTGGTTCTTGACAAAGGGGTTGGTGCTCCTACTAGTTGGTGCTTACAAACTTTGTAATTCGAGTTGGTACTCATTCATATACTTGAGATTGTTCTTCATGGTTTTTCCCACTTTAGGTTTTTATGTAAAAATTTGGTCTCTCTCTCTCTCTCTCTCTCTCTCTTATGTGGTGCATATTATTGTTTCAATTTTATTACATATCTTTAATGTGGGGTCAAGTGGTTAAAGAAAAGGAATTTCATTAAGAAATAAGATATATAATATATTGATTCACCCCTCTATCAGTATATTTTGTGCTTAATAATTGGTAGTAGAGCAGGTTCCTTTGAAAAAGTTTTATAGCTTGAAGGTAAATCAGGAAAGCATGATGGCTGGATCACATGAAGGTTTTTCTACAAATAAGGCACCTTTGTTTGATGAGACAAATTATGTTTTTTGGAGCATAAGGATGAAGACTTATTTGATGGCCCTTGGATTTGATATATGGCAAGTAGTGGTAGAGAAATATTAAGAGCCACAAACACTTGTAACTATTCTAGTAGAAAAGAAGGCAAGTAAAAATAATGTTAAAGCTTTAAATACTATTTTATGTGGTTTATATGAGTTAGAATTTGTTAAAGTTATGTAATGTAAATCTACTCATGAAACTTGGATAAAACTTGAGAATATTTACAAAGGTGATGGAAAGGTTCAACAAGCCAAGCTTTAAACTTTTAGAAGATAATTTGAGAGTTTGAAGATGAAAGAGGAAGAAAATATAACAAGTTATCTTTTATGGGTTGCTCAAATAGTTAATTAGATTCAAGGTCTTGGAGAAAAGTTATAAGAATCAATTATGGTTCAAAAAGTTTTGAGATCTCTACCATTGAGATATGATGCAAAATATTTTGCAATTGAAGAGATAAAGAATTTATCCAAGCTAAAGATGGATGAGCTACATGATATTCTTAAGGCATATGAGATGCAAACCGAACAAGAAAAACCATTAAAAAGAGACGCTACTTTAAAGACATCAAGAAAAGATAAGGCTAATATTCAAGAATCAAGTGACAGTTCTAATGATGATGAAGATGAAAATGGAGCTCTATTCATTTGCAAGCCAAAAAAAAGAACAAGTAAATATCAAGAAAAATTACCTTTCAAATGTTTTAATTATGGAAAGATTGGACATTTTATAGTTAAGTTCCCAAATAAAGGTAATGGTGATAATGAAGAAGGAAAGTCTACATATAAGAATAATTTGAAAGAAAAATTCAATAAGGGATTCAAGAAGAAGATTTTCTATTCTAAAGATCCTAGCTCAGTTGAAGATAGTGGAGTCAGTGATTTAGAAGAAGAAGAGATTCTATTTATGGCCATACATAAAGATGCCTCTGCAAGTAAAAGTATAGATGATCAAGAAGAAGAATATGATGAAGTTGAAGTGAATCTGGAAGGAGAACTCATTTGTGCCTTAGAAGAGTTAAAATCTCTTGAAAATAAGAATCAAATATTAAAGCTTTAGATTGAGAAAAATGAAAAGTCAATGGAAATAATTGAAGATCTACAAGCACACTTTGAAGAAGCCAATAAAAATGAAGAAGATCTAACGGCACAGTTGAAAATAGTAAGTAAATAATGTGAAAGGTATGTTATTTAAATTGCTTTTTTAAAAGTAGATCTTGAGAAAAAAAATAAAGAAATCAATGATAGAGCAGCCAGTGATTCAAAATTTGAGAATAACACTAATATGTTGAATAAGATATTAGAAAATCAAAGATCAATGTTAGATAAGAGAGGTATTAGATTTGAAAAAGAGAAAAGGGGAGACCATTACTTTCACAGATAATAAAAAAGGAAAGAGCTATGGTGAAGCTCTTACAAAAGAAGAAATAAAAAGGGAAAAAGTTAAGAATACAGAGGACATCTCAAAAAAAGAAGACTGGAGGGAATAAATCTACAAAAGGCAATCAAGTCAGAGATATACAAACAGGTCCTATTTTTATGGTTACTATTTTTATTGTAATGGATATGATCATAAGAAAATAGAATGTTGAAAAAGGGCTTACAATTTCAGAAATAAGGAGAAAGAAAGTCATGCATAATCAAGCAAAAGCCACAACTCTTTTGTTCCTCTATCAATATTTAATTAAGAGGCCATAATATGTTACAAGTGAAATAACTTCAGACACATAGCCCAGTACTGTAGAAGTGTGTTCAAGTCAATCAAGAAGGAATAGAGTTTCAAGGCTCCATTTATCAAGAAAAAAGTTTAGACAAATTTTTAGTAGAAAAAAACCTAAAAAATCTATGTTGGTACAGATAGATTTGCATGCAAAAATTGAAGAAAAGCCATGGTTCATTGACAGTGGATGTTTGAGGCACATGATAGGAGACAAAATAAAATTCATAACCTTAAAGAAGATTAATTGTGGCACAATGAAATTTAGAGATAATACTACTAACAAAATTGCCAAAAAAAGTACACTAAGTTTGGATAATGGTAGAACTAAAGCTGAAAATGTTTTATATGTAGAAGGTCTTAATCATAATATTTTAAGTGTAAGTCAAATATGTGATCAGGGGCACACACTAAAGTTTTATGTAGAAGGTTGTGAAATTAGGAGAAAAGATTCAGATGTGTTGATTGCAGATGCTCTAAGAATAGGTAATAATTTGTATATGTTATTAGACATCAAAGGTCAAAGATGTTGTTTGAGTCAGATTGAAGAAAGTTGGCTATGGCACAGGAGAATGAGACACATAAATTTTGAAAATATTATCAATATTAGCAAGAAACAAGTAGTTATAATTCTTCTAAAGATTATAAATCCATCTGACATGTTTTGTGAACCTTATCAGCATGGGAAGTAGGCCAGAAGGTGGTTTAAAACAAAAGAGTAATCAGCCAATCAGATGTTAGATCTTGTTCACACTTATCTATGTGGACCTATGAGAACTCAAATTATTCAAGGTGAGAAATATTTCATGTTGCTTATTGATTATTTTTCATGTATGACTTGGGTAATTTTTTTAAAGAAAAAATCAAAAGCTTTCAGACATTTCAAAGCATTCAAAGCATTAGTTGAGAATGAAACCAGTTTGAAGATTAAGTGTCTAAGATCAGATCAAGGAGAATGAAACCAGTTTGAAGATTAAGTATGACATCTCTATTTACCAAAACTTTGTTAGTAGAAACATCAAGTAATTTTTAGGCCTTTGACTAATCACTGTATCCAACAAACGTGTATGTTTTGCTTTTTGCATCCATATTTTTTCTCTTTTGACTAGGAATAACTGCAAAAGCTACACAACCAAAAATTCTAAAATCACTTACATCTAGAGTTCAACCCGACCAAGCCTCCTCTGGAGTCATATTCTTCAAAGCTTTTGTAGGACATATGTTGAGGATGTATACTATTGTATTCACTGCTTCGGCCCAATACCTATATGGGACATTTCTGCTTTGGACCATACAGTGAGCCATGTTCATCACTGTCCTATTACACCTTTCCACAACTCCATTTTGCTACAGAGTGTAAGGTGTAGTGTATTTTCTGTGTATTCCTTCAGTGGCATAAAACTCCTTGAACTATTTTGAGATGAACTCACCCCCATTATCCATTCGAAGAGATTTCACTAGCCATCCTGCCTATTTTTTAACCATAGCTTTCCAAGTAAGAAAGGTAGAAAAACAATCGGATTTCTTTACTAGAAAGTATACCCACTTTTTCCTAGAGAAATTATCAATCAGTAATAGGAAATAACAGGCACCAGAAGGGGTAGGTGTCTGCATTAGACCATGCAAATTTGCATGTACCAGGTCTAATACTCCCTTTGCTCTCGAAGCTTTACCAACATCAAATGAATGTCTAACTTGCTTCCCCAACTGACATCTAGTACATACATGATGACTATGTCGAATAGAAGGAATCCCCTTAACCATCTTAGTCTTACTCAATGTAGTCAAATACTAAAAATTCAAATGCCCATACCTTTCATGCCATAGTGAACTTGTGCTATCAACCACTACAAGTGCACTTTCCTTTGCTTTGATTGGATCTGCAAGCTTATACAAGCCTTTCTCACTGATCCCAAAAACAATAAGCTTGTTATCTTTAGTGGTGTCTAAACATTGTTGTTCTTGAAATTTTACAACAAAATTAGATTTTGAGATGATCTCATTGATTGAAAGAAGATTTTTGTTCATATCTGGTACATACCTAACATTCTTGAATGTATAATTTACTGTACCATCAAAAATTATATGAACATTACCAAATCCTTTCATAAAATATGTTGTACCATCTCCCAAAGATACAGATTCATTACTACTGTTATCTTCAACAAAATCCACATACCAGTCCTTATGGCATGTATAATGGCGAGATGCCCCTGAATCAAAGTACCAAGCTCGATCCACTACAGAATTACCACTGGAAGCCATGAAAGCAAAATCTGGTGATTCTTTGCCTTCACCTTCAGCTACATTTGTATGATGAGCTTTCTTTTTGGGGTTAGCCATATCCTGTTGTCTTTTCCTGCAATCTTTCTTAAGGTGACCAGGTTTATTACAGTAAAAACATTTCCATTTAGATCTATTATTACCACTTACTTGTGAAGATTCTGATGGATAGCTATTTTTACCAGACTACTTACCCTTTTCCTTGATAAAGAATGCACTCTTTGTGGAAGTGGATGTAGACAACACTGCCTGCTCCTGTCGTCTCTCCTTTTGCAATAGCAATGTAGACAATGTTTCAAAATCCAAAGTCTGCATCTCAGCAATCATGTGCAAGGACTCCACAAATGACTCAAATGATGGTGGAAGATTTTGCATAACAAGAGCAATCAAATCTTGCTCATCAATAGGTTTCTGCACTGCTTTCAACTGGTCACTGATGTCCTTGATCTGCAACAAAAACTCAGAAATGGAGCCAACTTCCTGCATCTTAGTGGAAAACAACAAATTATTTAAATACAACACTCTATCGGCTTCAGAAGCCTAATATTTTGAAGATAAAGTTTTCCATAAATTTGATGCTACAGTCACATTTTTGACCTCTGAGATTAGATTATTTGCTACTGACAATTTTAACAACATGAGAGCCTCACGATGATGTTTATCATAGTCATTGGTAGTAGTGGCAGGCCTTTACTCTTTATCAAGCACTATTTGATCAATATTTAGATATTCACATATTGTCAAAACCTTGTGACTCCACAAACTAAAGTTCTTGTCAGTCAATTTTTGAGAATTTGGTAGTAATAAGTGTTGAATACTAGCCATTTTACCTAGTTTTTCATGAAAATGATAAAATTGAAAAAACTATAATGACTTTTTTTATTTTTAAATTCCTTTTACACACTGATTCTATATTAAAACTAAACAACCCTATCCATTTTTAGCAACAAACTCAATATCATTTGCAAGATCACAATTAAATCGGGAAACAAAACAAAGACACTAATGAAAATGGTTTGCAATTTGGTTGAGAAACGGGCTCAGAATCTTCGCCTAAAATTTCAGAGGTAGGCCAATTTTCTGATTGGCTAAATTTTTTAGCCTAAAGTTTTAATATTTCAATTATTTTTTATTTTTTTAATTGAAATAAATCTAAACTTTAGCCAATAAGGGTTATTGGGGACCTACCACTGACTAATAATCACGAAAGCGTCCAGGAAGCTAAAAATTTCACCGTTTTCTGGGTTTTTTATTTGGATGTCAACAGAGAAATAATTTTTTAAATTGAAATTGTAGTTTTCTCGATTTAATTGTTTTAGTGGTAGAATTTTTGTGATCTTGCAAATGATATTGAGTTTATTACTAAAAATAGATAGGGTTGTTCAGTGTCAATATAGAATCAGTGTGTAGAAGGAATTTAAAAAAAGGTCATTATAGTTTTTATGATTTTATCATTTTCATAAAAACTAGGTAAAATGGCTAGTACCAGATTCTTAGAAATTGACTGGCAAGAACTTTAGTTTGTGGAGTCACAAGGTTTTGACAATATGTGAATATCTGAATATTGATCAAATAGTGCTTGGTAAAGAGCAAAGGCATGCCACTACTACCAATGACTATGATAAATGTCATTGTGAGGCTCTCATGTTGTTAAAATTGTTAGTAGCAAATAATCTAATCTCAGAGGTCAGAAATGTGACTATAGCATCAGATTTATGGAAAACTTTATCTTCAATATATCAAGCTTCTGAAGCCGGTAGAGTGTTGTATTTGAAGAATTTGTTGTTTTCCACTAAGATGCAGGAAGGTGGCTCCATTTTTGAGTTTTTATTGTAGATCAAGGACATTAGTGACCAATTGAAAGTAGTGCAAAAACTTGTTGATGAGCAAGATTTGATTGCTCTTGTTATGCAAAATATTCCACCATCATTTGAGTCATTTGTGGAGTCCTTGCACATGATTGCTGAGATGCAGACTTTGGATTTTGAAACATTGTCTACATTGCTATTGAGAAAGGAGAGACAACAGGAGCAGGGAGTGTTGTCTACATCCACTTCCACAGAGTGTGCATTCTTTATCAAGGAAAAGGGTAAGCAGTCTGGTAAAAATAGCTATCCTTCAAAATCTTCACAAGTAAGTGGTAATAAGAGATCTAAATGGAAATGTTTGTACTGTAAGAAACCTGGTCACCTTAAGAAAGATTGCAGGAAAAGACAACAGGATATGGCTAACCCCAGAAAGAAAGCTCGTCATATGAATGTAGCTGAAGGTGAGGAATCACCAGATTTTGCTTTCATGGCTTCTAGTGGTAATTCTGTGGTGGATCAAGCTTGGTACTTTGATTCAGGGGCATGTCGCCATTATACATGCCATAAGGACTGGTATGTGGATTTTGTTGAAGATAATAGTATTAATGAATCTGTATCTTTGGGAGATGGTACAACATATTTTGTGAAAGGATTTGGTAATGTTCATATAAGTTTTAATGGTACAGTAAATTATACATTCAAGAATGTTAGGTATATACCGGATATTAACAAAAATCTTCTTTCAATCAGTGAGATCACCTCAAAATCTAATTTTGTTGTAAAATTTCAAGAACAACAATGTTTAGTCACCACTAAAGATAACAAGATTATTACTGTTGGGATCAGTGAGAAAGGCTTGTATAAGCTTGCAGATCCAATCAAAGTAAAGGAAAGTGCACTTGCAGCAGTTGATAGCACAAATTCACTATGGCATGAAAGGTATGGGCATTTGAATTTTCAGTATTTGACTACATTGAGTAAGACTAAGATGGTTAAGGGGATTCCTTCTATTCGACATAGTCATCATGTATGTACTAGATGTCAGTTGGGGAAGCATGTTAGACATTCATTTGATATTGGTAAAGCTTTGAGAGTAAAGGGAGTATTGGATATGGTACATGTGGATTTGCATTGTCCAATGCAGACACCTACCCCTTCTGGTGCCTGTTATTTCTTGTTACTGGTTGATGATTTCTCTAGGAAAAAGTGGGTATACATTCTAGTGAAGAAATCTGATTGTTTTTCTAACTTTCTTACTTGGAAAGCTATGGTTAAAAAATAGGCAAGATGGCCAGTGAAATCTCTTAGAATGGATAATGGGGGTGAGTTCAACTCAAAATAGTTCAAGGAGTTTTGTGTCACTGAAGGCATACACAGACAATACACTACACCTTACACTCCATAGCAAAATGGAGTTGTGAAAAGGCGTAATAGGACGGTGATGGACATGGCTTGCTGTATGGTCCAAAGCAAAAATGTCCCATACAGATATTGGGTAGAAGCAATGAATACAGAAGTATACATCCTCAACAGAAGTCCTACAAAAGCTTTGGAGAATATGACTCTAGAGGAGGCTTGGTCAAGTCGAACTCCAGATGTAAGTGATTTCAAAATTTTTGGTTGTGTAGCTTTTGCAGTTATTCCTAGTCAAAAGAGAAAAAATTTGGATGCAAAAAGCAAAACATACATGTTTGTTGGATACAGTGATCAGTCTAAGGCCTACAAATTACTTGATGTTTCTAGTAACAAAGTTGTGGTAAATAGAGATGTCATAGTAAATGAACAAGTGCTATGCTATTCTCAATCTCATTTTCTCTTTATGTTTTATTTAATCTAAGTGAATGAGACATGGACCAGCTAGGACTCAAACCTAAGACCATCCATATGCTACTGGAGTGCTCTACCACTGAGCTACTAGCCCCTCTTAGACTAGTCCATCTTTGGTTTGAGTGTGGCTTAACACCAACACCCCCCCTTAAGCCACACCTCTTGTGTGCTTGGGGCTCCTAGCCTAGGCCTAGCTCTGATACCATGTTGAGACATGGACAAGCTAGGACTCAAACCTAGGACCATCCATATGCTACTGGAGTGCTCTACCACTGAGCTACTGGCCCCTCTTGGACTAGTCCATCTTCAGTCTGAGTGTGGCTTAACATCAACACAGGGTATAATGCTTATAACTACCTTTAGGAAAACCATTGTATACCATACCACCTGCATTCTCAATGATTCTAACCATTTTTGGGCAAATAATTATGTTATCACCTTCTTCTGCCCACCTGGGGCAGGTTTTTATCTTATTTTCCTATTGTAACTGGGCAACTCAATCTTCTCAATGATTACAATTGCTTTTAGGTAAATCATTATGTTATCACACCATGTTTTCCATAATCAAGGTATAATGCTTATAACCACCTTTGGTCAAACCATTGTACACCATCCCACTTGCATTCTCAATGATTTTGACCACTTTGGATAAATCATTATGTCATCACCCCATCATTTTTCCTTATTTTGAGGGACCATTTGTCGATCTTTTTACCAATCATTCCTTTGAGGGGGAAACTACAATCCATTCATCACCATTGAATTCATAAGCACATAGAACATTTTAATTCTTTGAGAATATGTTATTATGCTTATAGCTTGTAGCGCCTTCCCAAACAAGGTTAAACTATAGACACTTAAAATTGACCACCAATGGCTTCATACCTGACCTTAGACAAATTCTTACTGACCATTGATCATCTAGCCTAAGAATTTCTAAATGTCTCAAATTTGGCTTCATAACCATGCAAATAAATCAATTTGGCCCAAAAATCAATTAAATAGAGCAAATTCCCAAATAAATTAAATCAAATCTTGGAAATGTCCAAAAGATTAAAAGGGATTAATTAACATGCAAATCCTAATTGAATTCATCTTTGATAAAATTAAATAAATTATCAAAAAAGAAATTCAAATTTAGAAGAATATCCTAAGAATGAATCATTACCCTTTGCAAGTTGTCCAAAATCCAAAATATCTCAAAGCACACCTATTCCATGCTAATCATGAGATTTGGACACCTTTTAACTCTATTGGGGTTAAGTAAGCAAACCTAGGCTAGGATTTAACCAATTCCAAGTTGATTTCAAAGCCTATGAACACAAATTTAGATCTCTTCATTTATAGAGCTTGGATAAAGTAAAATTATAATGATGGTTTTATGACATGAATGCAAACATAATGTTATAGTGCCAAAATTGTAAATCACAAGCCAAGCCATTTTTAGCCATATCAAATCATAAGCCAAGTCAAAAGCATGAGCATGATGCCAAGAGGAGATGGATATAGCCAAGCCCCATTGATGAAGACCTTTTGAGCACAATGTAAGTAAGCTAAATGAACAAGCTTCTTAGATCATTTAAGGATTTGGTAAGGAATTTGTGAGTAAGTTATTTCCATTTTTAGTTATTCTTTATTCATTTGTATTTTTTCACTTTGTTCCCCCCTTTGATCTAGGCAAGGTAGTGTTATGAATGTTATTGTGTTATTTATTTCATTTTGAGTTGATTTCATTATGAAGCTAACATATGATCTAACCACACTCCTTGGATTCCTTGATAAAATGAAGTAGCCAACAATTCATAAATTGAGGTTCAAACCACAAGAGGTGCTTACCCATTTAGAGGTAGGAGAAGATTTACAAGAGGCAAAGGAAGAGACTTTATAGGTAGATGTTTCAAATGTAACAAGTATGGGCATCGGTATTATGAGTGCGCGAATAATCTTTCTACAAGTCAAGGTAGTACTCAAATTATCCAAGCTAATGAGGAGGGTGTGAGATTACCTTCTCATGAAGATGCACTTAAAGTTTTAGAATCCTTTCTCATAAAGTGAGTGTTGCTAAAGCCTAACAAGGAGATCAAGGAACCTACATAAAGGAAGACATTGTTTAGAACCACTTGCAATTCAAAAGGTAAGTGTTTCAAGGTGATTATAGATAGTGGAGATACTAATAATCTAGTATCTTCAAAAATGGTTGACAAGTTAGGCTTGGAAAAGTCAACACACCCCACTCCTTATAAGGTGTCATGGTTGCAAAAAGGACAACAATTCCTAGTAAATGAGTAATGTAAAGTGTAATTTCAAATAGGTAGCTACAAGGATGAGGTATTATGTGATGTCATGCCTATGGATGCATGTCATGTCATATTGGGAAAACTTTAATATTTTGATAAAAAATCCATACATGATGGAAGGAGAAATACCTAAACCTTTAAGAAAGGTTTAGATAAGCACACACTCATACCATTAAAATAGGAGAATGTAGTAGTAGAAGACAATCATAAAGTGTTGTTGTCAAGTGGGAAAGAGTTCTTATAGTAAATCAAAAAAGAAGAGGTAAGTTATTCATTGGTTGGTAAGCCTAGAATAATTGTTACAACCATAAAACTAACTGATCTGCCTTTAGAAATATAGAATTTATTGAATGAGTTTGTTCATATTGTTTTGGATAAATTGCCTAATTAACTAACTCTAATGAGAAGCATTAGTCACCATATATAAATCATTCTAAGAGACAATCTAACAAACAAGGTAGTATACATGATGACAACAAAAGAGAATAAGGATATATAAAAGCAAGTGTAATAATTATTGGACAAAGGCCTAAACAAAGAAAGTTTAAGTTATTGTGATGTTCTAATGATACTAAATCCTAAGAAAGATGGAGGTTAGAGAATGTGTAATGATTAAATAGCCATAAACATGACTAAATCAGGTATAGATTTCATTTGCCTAGAATTGATGATCGAATGGATTATTTAAGTGATGCAAGGTATTTATCCAAGATAGACTTGAAAAGTGGCCATCATCAAATTAGGATTAGAGAAAAAGATGAATGAAATAAATATTTTAAACCAATGATGGACTAGATGAATGCATTTTAATGCCATTTGGGTTGATAATTCTCCAAGCACTTTTATGAGTCTTATGAATGAGGTGGTCAAAGTTTTCACAGGTAAATTTTTAATTATTTACCTAAATTATATTCTAATTTACAATCAGTTAGAGGAAGAAAATCATAAACACCTTAGAATGGTATTAAACAAGTTATAAGAAGAGAAGTTGCTAATCAATCTCAATAAGTGTACCTTCATGAAGATATAATTTATCTATTTGGGATTTGTCATTTACCAAGAGGGCTTGAATATGGATAAAGATAAGGTTAAAGCCATAGTATAATGGCCTAATCTAAAGAGTTTATTTAAATTAAGATATTTCATGGCTTGGATAGTTTTTATAGAGAGTTTATAATAAATTTTAGTGGCATTTGTGCTCCAATATTAGAGACTATCAAAGGAAAAAAAATTAGTGGATTGAGGTGGCTGAGAGATGTTTTTAGTTTCTAAAAAAAAATCATATAACAACCAATATTAGTTTTGTTTGATTTTTGTAAGCTTTTCCAAGTAGAGTGTAATGCTATTGGGACTATTATAGGGGTTGTTTTAAGCCAAGAGGGAAAACCAATTGCTAACTTCAGTGAAAATATCAATGAGTAAAAGAATAAATATTGATCAACATATTACCAAGAGTTCTATGTGTTGGAAATATTGTCATTGATGTCAAAGGTTTAGCATTAATGGTGATAAAGGCCCCATTATATTTAATGTTGTTTGTAATAGATATATCTTGGCTAATGTGAGTTAATATTTATTTAATATTAATGAATATATTTTTGGTTGCATATGAGACAAAAGAAGGGCCCATGTAGAAGTCAAAGAGCCATGGGGTAAAGACAAAAGAAGGATGGGATGCATTTTCCCATGAATAGTCATCTTGGGGAATTCCAAGAGTCACCAAGTGAAGACAAAAGAGGAAGGGCACAATTTCTCATGAAGGTACACTTTGAGGAATGCAAAAAGTCACCAAGATAAGGACAAAAGAGGGAAGGACATTTTTGCTCATGAAGGGTCACCACATGACTTTTCAAAGGCAATGATATGAAGGGTCATACAAGTTTGGCACCATTTTCCATGAGGATTGAAGGGCCATAAAGGGGGAAGGCCAAAGGTCATTTGGAAAGCTGTAAAGAAAGGCTTGATAAGCCATGTGTAATATGGAAGAGATAGGTTGATTTGATATTGTAATATTTAGATTAGAAGAGCAATTGTGAGAGATGAATATGATTTGTATTTGTTATATCTAGCTTAGAAGAGCAAAGGTGAGAGAGAGGAAAGAGATGATGTAATGAACTATCATTTGTTGAGATAGCAACATTGAGAGATAATTGTGTGGTATACACAAAGGGGTTGGTGCTCCTGTGGGTTGGTGCTCACGAATTGTTGTTGGGTTGGTGCTCGACAAAGGGGTTGGTGTTCCTATGGGTTGGTGCTCCTACAAGTTGGTGCTTGTGAATATTGTTTGGGTTGGTGCTCATTCATATACTTGATATTGTTCTCCATGGTTTTTCCCACATTGGGTTTCCACGTTATATCTGGTGTCTCTCTCTATCTTGTGTGGTGTTTATTGTTTGAGTTTTATTGCATATCTTGAATGTTTGATTAAGTGAAATTTGGTTAAGGGAAAGATTTATAAGATCTATGATATACTGATTCACCCCCCCTCTCAGTATATCCTATGCTTAACACTATGCTATTGTACAAGCCTTGAAGAAATAAAGACATTATTTGCTACCCAAAGAGTTTGTGCTCTATACAAATAATCATGTCTTATAATTCATTAGTAGTCAAACTAAACTAAGTCAAAGGCATATGAAATGGATTGAGTTTTTAAATGTTTTTCTTTTGTTATCAAGCATAAAAGTAGATAATTTAACAAATTTGCAGATGCATTAAGATAATAAGTTTGATTATGTAGGAATTCCAAGTGAATATCTTGGGTTTTGATGCATTGAAATAATTATATAAATAAGATCCTAATTTCAAGGAGTCCTATGAAGCATGTGAGAATATAATAAGGAGATATAGGAGTCCATATATGGACTATATGCTACAAGAAGTATTTCTATTTCCAATGCAGTCAGCTACACATACCAAGAGGGTTAATGAGAGAAAATATACTAAAGGAAAAACATAGTGGTAGAGACACTTTGGGCAAATAAAAACACTTTATCAATTGAGTGCCTGCTATTATTTTCTAAGAATCAATCTGATGTGAAGATATTTGTAGAATATGTTAGCATGTTAAAAGACAAAGTCAAAATTTAGGCCTATATCAAACATTATCTATTCTTAGTAGGCCATGGGATTGAGTATGGATTTTGTACTTGGGATGCCAAAGACACAAAAGGGTAATGAATCTATCTTTGTTGTGGTTGATAGGTTTTATAAAATGACACATTTCATAGCTTGAAAGAAAAAAGTGATGTAACTAACATTGCAAACTTATTCTTTAAAGAAGTAGTGAGATTGCATGGGCTTCCTAAAAGCATTGTGTCTGACAGAGATAAAAATTTTGTTGGCCATTTTTGGAGGAAAAATTGGAATAAGTAAGGGACCACTTTAATATTTATCTCATCTTACCATCTTAAGATTTATGGTCAAAATGAAGTAGTCAATAAGAGTCTTGAAAACATACTTAGAAGTTTGGTGAGTGACCATCCTAAACAATAAGATTAAGTACTAGCTCAATCATAATTTACATATAATGATTCTCCAAATAGAAGTAAAAGTTATAGCACATTATAAATTGTATATGGAATCCATAAAAGATGCATTTATGAGTTGAAAAATTGGTCAAGTACGAGAGAAGAAATGTAGAAGGTGAGGATTTTGATACATTTATGAAAGATTTGCAAGACCAGGTCAAACAAAAACTAAAATTAAGTACAAGTAAGTATAAGATAAATGTTTATATGAGAAGAAAATAAGTGAACTTTGAGGTAGGAGATATAATACTTGCACATCTCAGGAAAGAAAGGTTTCCTAAAGGTGTTGGATCAAGAATGGAGCATGGTAAAATTATGAAGTATAATAGAATGACACATGTACAAAGTGTATGATTTTGTCTTTTATATAAATTTCATATGTATTTAACCTTGTAATCATAATAAAGAAATATAATAATGTGAATAGTCTTTCCTTTTGTATCTCAAAATGCTAGAATGTGAAGAGATAACAAAGTTTTAAAAGACTATATATAACACTTTGATGTAATAGAATCTGGTTCGATATGTGGATAAAGATTAATATAATTGTTCTATTATGGTTTTCATAATATTATTTTATGTATGTTTGATGTGAAATGAGTACTCTATGTTACTCTAATCTACTATCAAATGTTATGTTAGTTATGTTTCATCTTCTATTTGCATCCATTTTATTATTACTCTTGGGTGCATCTTTGTACATATAGATGGTAGGTAATATTGTTGTCTCTTATAAACATTTTGGTTCTCTCCACTATGCAAGTTATCCCTATAATTATTATGTTTTGGAGTTTTTACAAGAACCTTTACTAACAATGGTGTGGTGAGCATGGAACCTATTTAGATGAAATTTGTTGAGATGGTTGCTAGGGAAAAGAGACATAGAAATATGGTTAGATGAGAAAATATAGAAATTTGTATAATAAGAAGCATATAGAGCTAAAAAAATTATATAAGGGATTATATAAGAACATCTCTATGGAAAAATCTATGAATTATTCTAGTGCAAATTTACTTAGATTGTTAGTTGCATGGTTGGCTAGATTAGAATACTATTGCTTTAGCTTAAGGAGAACATCATTTATAGTCTAGACTGAGGAAAAATTAAAAATAATACACTACCTAGATACTGATTGGTCCCACATATTTTGTTATTGGATGAAGATTAAAATTGATGGCTATATTACCAAGTTTTTAGTACAAGGATACATAGATTTTAAAACTACATAAGATCAATTTGTCTAAGGAATCAAATGGAAATTTTTATAGTGACTAACTTTGCTAATAAATCTGATGACTATTGAAAAGGCCATGGTGCCTAATCCAACCAACATGGAGTAGTTAATTTGGGTACCATGGGGGTGCATGTAGGAGAAAGTGAATGATAGAGATCTAAGTAAAAGGAACTTGAACTTGATCCCATAAAATGGAAGGCAAAAAGACTCAGAACAAGAAGAAATTTTTGGGATTAGAAAGGGAACTACAATAGTAAAGAAGGTGGAATAAGATAAAAGACCTTGAAATAACTGTGAATAGGACTAAGAGTAGATAAGAAAGTGTTAGAGTTGGAAACAAATAAGAAAAAGATGCCAAAAAATAGAGGTTGTTGAGAGAAGATGTGGAAACTGATAAAAGAAGAGGGTATGTGGAATATGAGAAAAGGCCTGATGAGAAAGAAGATGCTAGAATCAATGATGTAAAGGTATAACAATTAGGAAGTAGAGGTACATCACAATTAAGGGAGGGGTTTTAAGTTGGAACCGAGAAGGAAAGTTCTTTGGAAAATGTTAAAATTGAAAATAGTAATATTTTAGGTTCAAATTCAAAGTTAGAATAAGTTAGAAATGAATGTCATTCATTTCAAGGGTACACATTTTCCAAGCCCACTTTATTTATAAAAGGTAAAAAAAGTACAAAGAGAGAAGATAATTCAAGTTGGTTTGATTCCTTTACTAATAAGTTTAGAAGGCTCAATGTAGAAACCAAGTGGGCATTAGAAATAAAGAAGTTACAAGAAGCAAGATTTATTTTTACTCCTATTTTCCCCCAAAAATATCACTCATTTTTGGGACAAAATTTGAACTATTTTGGTTCCTCAGACCAAAATAATCTCTGCCCTTCTCAAAATTTGTTCTAAGCATTCAAATTCCTCATTTTTCAAGCTTCTCTTGAATCTACGGACTCTGCAAGATTGAATCTACAGACTTTGTAGGCTTGAATCTACAGACTCTGTAGGCTTAAATCTATGGACTCTACAGGAAGAAAATCTATGGACTCTGTAGGAATAAAATCTATGGACTATGTAGGCCAAGTTCAACAGACTTCACAGGTTGATTTCTATGGACTCTATAGGAAAGAAGCAAGCTCTCAACACTTAGGTGATTTCAGAGTTGGTTCAATGACAAGGCTCAACCAAAAGAGTTCATCGGCAAGCTTCTAAAAAGGATTGAACTGATTGAACTGATGAACCATTGAACTACTTTGGTTCAAATGTTCAACGGGTTCAAGGTTCAAAGGTTCAACATCAACAACAAGAGTTCAACTGATTCAAGGTTCAAGGTTAAATAGGTTCAAAGGCTTCTACAGGTAGGTTCAATCAAAAGAACAAGTTTTTGACGCTTAATTCATTGAACTGTTGAACCGTTAAACCACTTTGCTTCAAAGGTTCAATAGGTTCAATGACCAAATGGTTCAACACATTTGGTTTAAAAAGATTAAAAGGACTTAGCCAAATAAAAAGAATGAACTGATTAAACTGATGAACCATTGAACCAATTTGGTTCAAAGGTTCAACGGGTTCAAAGTTCAAGGTTCAATGGGTTCAACGAGGCTTGTTTCAAAGAATCTTGGTTCAAGTGGTCAAAGGGAATGAACCATTGAACCATTGAACTAAAGTTGGTTTAATCAGTTGGTTCAATCGGTAGGTTTAAGGGGTTGCCCCAAAGCCAAAGGATCAAACAACCCTTGTGGAGGGTGGTGAACCAAGGCCTAGAACCCTTACAAAGGGTAGTGAGCGAAAACTCGACATAACTCAATGAATGATGCCAAGTGTCATCTTTCAAGCTTCATTTCACTTTGTTTCTAAGAGTAGTGGATGCTGCCACATGTCACAATTTGAAATTCACATAAAATTGACTAAGGAAAATTTACAAGGCAAAAATAGCCCTTGTGGAGGGCAGATAGGTGCAAATGGACCAATTTAAAGGCCAAAAGAGCAAAGGGATTTCCTTCAAAAAAGTTCCCCCAGAAAAAGTAACAAAGAGACAATTCCTTCAGGGAAATTATCTGAAAGAATTCCTTCAGAATTTTTCCTCCAAAAGAAAGAAAAGACTGAAAAACAAAGCAAAGCTCGACGGAAAGACTAAGACAAGAAATGAATTCTTTCAGACTTATGTTCGAAGGAGTTCCTTCAGACAAAAAGTCTAACGAAATTTGGGGAAGCTGTGGGAGGAAAGCCTGAAATAATTTTTGAAGGCCAAAGACAAAGCAACTGAAACAATTCTTACAAAATTTTTGCCCATGGGAAAATATCCGCAAAAAAAGTTTGTGGGAAATCTCCGAAGGAATCCAAAGACAAAAGGCCCCTGAAGGACCCTGAAGGGTAGGTGCCCTTGTGGGGGACTCTCGATTGCCAAAATAAAGGACACTTCCCCAAAGTCAAAGGTTCACCTTCCCTTCGGGAGTATGCAAAACAAGAAATCTAAAGGAAACAAGTAGCAAAAAAGGCTGAATCAAGAGAAAGCCAAAAAAAGTCCAAGGGGTGACACGCTCGAAGATGTCAAAGTCAAGAACAGTGAACTAGCCGTTGGAAATTCAAACGTAGTCACGGGTGCGTGAACGTCAATTTCAAGGTTCGTAAAATAGTCGTTGATTTTGAAAAGCCTTAAAGAAGAGCCAAAGAACTTAGCGACCCACCAAAAAAAGCCTGAAGGCCATCCGAAGACCACCCAAAGGGTAGATACCCTTGCGGGGGGATCTTCCCGACCCAAAATGGACCCGAATGCATTCAAAGGCTTTAAGGCCAAGGTCAAAAGAAAGAACCACTGAAAGGAGCATAAAGAGCAGGAACGACCATAAACATTTGCACATTAGATATGTTTCTAGAAGTAGACTGCTAGGTGGATATTGAAAGATGCAAACATTCAATAGCGTCACCCATTTCTCTGCATTGAGAAAAGCAAATGGGTAAATGCCCCTAAATTCTAGCATGTCTTCTTAACAAAATTCAATGCAACATGATGTGTTACTATTCCCAAGTCCTTCTTGAAGAGGCTATATAAGGGACTCTCTTGTTATTGTGGGGATATCTCTCTCTTTGATTATCAAAAATAAAACTCTGCCAAAATTGAAAGGCATTACTGAGACTTTGAGCTTAGATTGTTGATCACATTTTGTTATTGGAATAAGAAAGCAAGTGAATTTTTAGACATTGTGCTGTGATATCTTTGTTTTTGAGGAAATTGTTCTTATGTCTTTTTCCTTAATATATTTTCTATTCCTTTAATTCAATAAGCAGAATTAGCGAAAATAGTCAGGAAGGTGTCTTGAAGTTAACTGTGGAGAGACTTTATGCCCCCACAATTTCCTTTAGTGTGTTTTATTTTTGTTTCTGTGTAAAGTACCTTGGGATGACTTTGTGCCCTCATTGTCCTTCGTATCTCACTCTTGCACAATTGAGCTATAGACTTTGTGCTACATCTCAATCTGCTGGTTACTACTTTTGTGGTTACATTTTGCAATTACTATCAAAAGGATTCTTGTGGTTTGCTAAATAGTAATTTTGAAAGAAGAAGAGTGATTTCTGTCATTTCCCTTGAGATTTACCCTTTGATTTGTATGCATCATCTTTGAAGAAAGAGAGATGGATGGTTTGTTCTACCCTTGAGTATTATTTTCTATATATATATATATATATATCATATCTATAGGGAACCTCCCCTTGATGAGAGGAGAGATTAGTCCCCTTTTGATGTGGTAAACCTACACATTTGGATGACCAATCTTCCTACTTTGGATGATCAGACCTATTTTGTTTATCAGTACGCTGACCGACAAAATATTCAACCAATAATTTTTGGTGACTCCACTGGGGATCAAATTATGTGCATTCTGAAACCTCAAGTTTTAGATGAAATTAGTCTCTACCATTATCCATTATAGACTCCAATCCATTTCTATGTTTTACCCATTATTATTATAACCTTACCATTCACCTCCACACTAACTGGGAAAGAACACGCAGTTTAAAGCCTCAAGCTTCAAACTAAAGCAAGGTCAATTCTTTTCCATTCTTGTTTTGGTAGATTCAAGGTATACATGAAGCCAAAGGGCTAAAGGTATTGTTGACCCTGTATTCAAGTTGGTACAATAAAGTGATTTTGATCCTTTTCCTTCACCATCTCACCTCCAACGAACCAAGAGCTTTCCTCCTACTAAAGTCAGATCTCCATTGCCAAATGAAGTATCCACTTCTGCTATTGATAAAGCTTTACCAATAATTACCCCTTTGAGATTTGTTATTCCTCCTTTTCATAATCCTATAATGGCAACTCAAGGCCCCTATAGTAATTATTTTGGTCTTATCAATCTTACTTCACCTCTACATGAGCTTCCACGTAGTTCAAGAAAGAATTTCTCCAAATTCTATGGTGATGGGAAAGTTCATCCTAATGAACACATTGCAACCTTTTGCATAGCCTATGGTGTAATTGGATTAGAATTTGAAGATGTAGTAGTCAAGCTATTTGTAGAAACATTACAAGGTGCTATTGCAGATTGGTTTTATCATCTACAGGCTCGGTTAGTAACTGATTGGAATACCCTCAAAGCTAAGTTTGAAGCCAAATTCAAACCTACAGAAGATGCACATGCACTTCTAGGTCAATTTACATAGATGAAGAAAGAACCGCATGAACCAATGAGGGACTTCATAGCCAAGTTTGAGAAACTGAAAAACAAAATTCTTGTAATTGCTCGACCTACAGTTGAGAATCTCAAATGCTTCTTCATTAATTCTCAGTTACCTGAAGTAAGTTTTCTTTTGAGATGTGCTGGTCAAATAGAGCTTGCTACAGCTCAAATTTTGGCCACTGAGGTAGAAGATGATCTCATCTTAACAGGGAAGATAAGAAGAAATCCAAATAGAAATAGACCCTCATCATCTTCTAAATATTCATCTACAGGCACCACTGATCTAATGGTGCAAAAGCTAGAAAATGAACTGCTAGCCTTGAAAAGACAAATGGCACAAGGTATGTCTTCTACTCCATATAAAGATATGCCAAGGACATTTCCAAATCAGTCATATCAAGGCAATGCTACTAGGAATCAAGGGTAGCCAAATCGTCTTCCTCCCCCACAAGGGAAACTTGCCCTTGAAGCTCCTCCAACCAACTCAGCAGTTGGATATTTGGAAATAAAACATGCTTTCTCTTTCCAACCTAAGTTTGAGCAAGAAAATAACATTTATCTCTTCATGGAGGATCAAGAAGATTCAGTTGGTGACTCCCACATTGGTTTCTTGAATTACCAAGATGAACCCAAAAGTAAAGGAGAAGCTATTGATGGATCATATGCAGTGTTTACTAGGTCCAAGAACCAATCAGTCTAGCAAGTTGATAAAAGAAGATAGAGGAGCAACCTCAACTAGAAATTACAATTTCTAAGCGTGGAACCACTCTACATTTCCAGTCAAAGGATCTGGTGATCACCCAAAAGGTAAGTACATCAATTTCGCCTTCACCTTCTACTTTAATTCGTAAACTAGCCCTCCTCCCATCCCTCCTAAAACTCAAAAGGTTGAAATACCTTCCTCTGTTCCTATTCCAATTCAACCATTTGACATAATTGATCATGTCAAAAAGACCAAAATTCAAATGTCTAAATTTGAATATTTGCAGTCCAATCCTGATCAATTAGATAAGTTGGTCCAATGTGTCAAAAACCAAACCGTCCCTACAAGACAAGAGGTTAAGAAAAAAATTCTTGATTCCCCAAAGAACATGCCCATTCCAAATAATCTTGTCATTACTCCTCCAATTACCATTGGGAAAATAGAACCTTTTAATGTTTCCTTATTGATAAATGGTTATCAACTCAATAATTGCATCATTGATTTTAGGGCATCTGACAATGTCATGCCTGCTAAAATAGCTGAGTCTCTAGGTCTCACATTGACCAAAACCTTTGGGAGATGTTTCTCCATGGAGAACAAGTAAGTACCACTACTAGGGCATATCAAAGATGCCTAATTTGCATTTGTAGCCTTTCCAGACAAGAGAATCAAGATGACTATCTTGGTGGTTGACGTCCCAGCATCCTATGGCATCTTGCTTGGATGAAATTTTTGCAAGGACTTGGGAGGAGAACTAAGCATAAACTTATCTGAGGCAAGGATCCCTGTCCAAGGTGTAATGAAGAGATTTCTCCCTGAAAAAGAGGCAAAATATGTGGTCACCCAAACGTCAGCCCTTGCAGCACAAATTTTGTTTGAGTCTTCAGGAAGGGGTAATTATTTTTTGACCACAAAGGATGTTCATGTTTCTACAGATGAAAGTCCTGTAGCTGACAATCCAAGAATTGATCCAAACAAGACTTTAGGAGAATTGGTAGGGCATAGTATAAATAAGGAAGGATATTCCATCTCTAATGAAGAGAAATCTAATAAGAGATCAGCTTTTGATGATGCTTGGATCTTGGAATCTAATGGTAGCAATTCTTCCACCAACAATGGAGTTGGGACTGTATTGATATCTCTTCAAGGAGATATTAATCCTTCATGCAATTTATAATTTAGTAACACCAACAACATAGCTAGATGTGAATCTCTATTGCTCAGATTGAAGATTGCTCAAGATGAATAGATTAAACTCCTTCACATCAAAGGAGATGCTAAGCTGATAGTTTGTTAGGAGTTTGATGTGGACAATCCAATCATGTGCTGGACTGAATCAAAAGAACAACCAATTATGGTAATGGACCATGCTGCTGCAAATCAAAATCAGGCAAAGGAACCCTTCACCAAGAGAGTAAGGAGTTATGGATTTCAAATTGAAGATCACATCCTGCCATGGGGCAAGAAGAAGAAAAAACCAAGAGGAAGATGCAAAAAATTAGTTTCTTGGTGGAGAGTTCCATTCACCCATCACCATTTTTGGGGACAAAATGTCTTCTTATTGCTTTATCAAGATAGAGCACTATTTTCACTGCCTCTTAGGAAGCAACATTTGAAACACTTCAACTCTTAAAGTATCCGATCATTGTATCTGTACATATGTATATTTATATAGTTTTTAATTCTATTTTGTTTTGTTTGTTTCCATTTTTGATGCCTTCCATTTTTGGGTAACATGACTCCATAGCCTAAAGGTACACATGAAGACATTGGAGATTCTGGATTCTACTCCCTTCAATTCTTTTTTACAATTGATAGAAGTTCCCTAACTGGAGCCAACTGTTGTCGCCCAAAAATATCACTCATTTTTGTGACAACATTTGAACTATTTTGGTTCCTCAGAATAAAATAATCTCTGCCCTTCTCAAAAAAAATTCTAAGCATTCAAATTCCTCATTTTTCAAGCTTCTCTTGAATCTATGAACTCTACAGGCTTGAATCTATGGACTTTGCAGGCTTAAATCTACAGACTCTATAGGCTTAAATCTATGGACTCTATAGGAAGAAAATCTATGGACTCTGCAGGAAGAAAATCTATAGACTCTGTAGGCCAATTTCAACGGACTTCATAGGTTGATTTCTACGGACTCTGCAGAAAGAAGCAATCTCTCAACACTTAGGCGATTTTAAAGTTGGTTCAATGACAAGGCTCAACCAAAAGTGTTCATCGACAAGCTTCTTAAAAGGATTGAACCGATGAACAATTGAACCACTTTGGTTTAAAGGTTAACGGGTTCAAGGTTCAAAGGTTCAACATCAGTAGCAAGATTTTAACCACTTCAAGGTTCAAGGTTAAATAGGTTCAAAGGCTTCTACAGGCAGGTTCAATCAAAAGAACAAGTTTTCAATGCTTGAGTCATTAAACTGTTGAACCATTGAACCACTTTGGTTCAAAGGTTCAATGGTTCAATAGGTTCAATGACCAAATGGTTCAATGTGTTTGGTTCAAAAAGATCAAAAGGACTTAGCCAAATAAAAATAATGAACTGATTGATCTGATGAACCATTGAACCACTTTGGTTTAAAGGTTCAACAGGTTCAAAGTTCAAGGTTCAATGGGTTCAACGAGGCTTTTTTCATATAATCTTGGTTCAAGCAGTCAAAGGGAATGAACCATTGAACCGTTAAACCAAAGTTGGTTCAATCGGTAGGTTCAAGGGGTTGCCCCAAAGCCAAAGGATCAAACAGCCCTTGCAAAGGGCGGTGAACCAAGGCCTAGAACCCTTGCAGAGGGCAGTGAGCAAAAACCTGACATAACTCAATGGATGATGCCAAGTGTCATCTTTCAAGCCTCATTTCACTTTATTTTTAAGAGCAGCAGATGTTGCCATGTGTCACAATTTGAAATTCACATAAAATCAACTAAGGCAAATTTCCAAGGCACAAACAACCCTTGTGGAGGGTAGAAAGGGGGCAAATGGACCAATTCAAAGGCCAAAAGAGCAAAGGGATTTCCTTCAAAAAATTTCCCCTGGCAAAAGTAACAAAGAGACAATTCCTTCAAGGAAATTGTTCGAAAGAATTCCTTCAAACTTTTTCCTTCGAAAGAAAGAAAAGACCGAAAAACAAAGCAAAGCCTGGTGGAAAGACTAAGGCAAGAAATGAATTCTTTCAGACTTCTATCTAAAGGAATTACTTCAGACAAAAAGTCTAAAGAAATTTGGGGAAGCTGTAGGAGGAAAACCTGAAAAATTTTCTGAAGGCCAAAGACAAAGCAGCTGAAACAATTCTTGCAAACTTTTTGCCCACGGGAAAATATCTGTGGAAAAAGTCTGCTGGAAAGCTCTGAAGGACTCTAAAGATAGAAGGCTGCCGAAGGACCTCAAAGGGTAGTTGCCCTTGCGAGGGACTCTCGACTACCAAATTAAAGGACACTTACCCAAAGCTGAAGGGTCACCTTCCCTTCAAGAGGATGCAAAACAAGAAATCTGAAGGAAGCAAGTACCAAAAAAGGCTGAATCAAGAGAAAGCTAAAGAAATTCTAAGGGATGATGCACCTAAAGATGTCAAAGTCAAGAACAATGAACTAGCTATTAGAAATTCAAACTTAGTGACAGGTGTGCAAACTTCAATTTCAAGGTTCATAAAATAGCCGTTGATTTTGAAAAGCCTTAAAGAAGAGCCAAAGAGCTTAGCGACCCACCAAAAGAAACTTGAAGGCCATCTGAAGACCGCCCAAAGGGAAGATACCCTTGTGGGGGGATCTTCTCGACCCAAAATGGACTCGAATGCATTCAAAGGCTTTAAGGCCAAGGTCAAAAGGAAGAACCACTGAAAGGAGTGTAAAGAGTAGGAATGACCATAAAAATTTGCACATCAGATATGTTTCTAGAAGTAGACCGCCAGGTGGATATTGAAAGATGCAAAGTTTCAATAGCGTGACCCATTTCTCTGCATTGAGAAAAGTAAATGGGTAAATGCCCCTAAATTCTAGCATGTCTTCTTAACAAAATTCAATGCAACATGATTTGTTACTATTCCCAAGTCCTTCTTGAAGAGGCTATATAAGGGACTCTCTTGTTATTGTGGGGATATCTCTCTCTTTGATTATCAGAAACAAAACTCTACCAAAATTGAAAGGCATTACTGAGACTTTGAGCTTAGATTGTTAATCATATTTTGTTATTGGAATAAGAAAGCAAGTGACTTTTTAGACTTTGTGATGTGATATCTTTGTTGTTGAAGAAACTGTTCTTATGTCTTTTTCCTTAATATATTTTTTGTTCCTTTAATTCAATAAGCAGAATTAGTGAAAATAGTCGTGAAGGTGTCCTGAAGCTAACTGTGGAGAGACTTTGTACCCCCACAATTGCCTTTAGTATGTTTTATTTTTGTTTCTATGTAAAGTACCTTGGGATGACTTTGTGCCCTCATTGTTCTTCGTATCTCACTCTTGCACAATTGAGGTGCAGACTTTGTGCTACATCTCAATTTGCTGGTTACTACTTCCTTGGTTACATTTTGCAATTACTACCAGAAGGATTCTTGTGGTTTGTTGAATAGTACTTCTAAAAGAAAAGGAGTGCTTTCTGTCATTTCCCTTGAGATTTCCCCTTTGATTTGCATGCATCATCTCTAAAGAAAGAGAGATGGATGGTTTGTTCTACCCTTGAGTATTATTTTTTGTTTATATATATATATATATATATATATATATATATATATATATAGCATATCTATAGGGAACCTCCCCTTAATGAGAGGAGAGATTAGTCCCCTTTTGATGTGGTAAACCTACACATTTGGATGATCAATCTTCCTACTTTGGATGATCAGACCTATTTTGTTTATCAGTATGCTGATCGATAAAATATTCAACCAACAACTCCTAAAAATATTAGTGCACATTAGCCTCTAGTTGTATTAAATACTACATAGTTGCCTAAAAAGGTAACAACCAGTGCATAATCACCACCAGTCATAGTTGCTATTATTCATACATATGTAGTAACAAATACTAGCCTAGCAGTTATGAAATTTCATGAAGGAATGTTTGTGCTTTTAATTCCATATGATGGGTCTTCAAACTTTGAACATTACTTAATAACTTACAAAATCAAGTGGATAGTAAAAGGGGTAACATCAAATGATGTGAAGAAGTGCAAACTTGTAGGGGCTTGGGTGGGACATGCCTTGGAGTTCATTTAAAAAATAAATGTAAATACCCTCGATCTCACCCAAGTTAAAGATTTGATGGTAGCAAAATTTAAGGTAAAAATGTTCTAATCAAGTTATTCAAAACCTCAAGGAAATTTAGCAAAAAATATAGAGTAACAATTAGATAATATGATCGTAGGTTCTTCGATGTGATGAAAAAAATCAATTTTATTTTAGAAGATAAAGATAAGGCTACTTGGTTCGTAGAGGGCCTATGACCAAGAATAAGGTTTGTTATTGTGTAATTCTAGTTTTCCACCAAGGATGATGCTTGGTTTGTTTCACTATGAGTTGAATAGATAGAATATTATGTGGATATTCCATCGATGGGATCAAAAGTAGAATCTAAGTTAGATGCTTTTATGATGAAGATGAATGAGATGCATGAAAATGATAAGCCTAAATTAGGCTTGTGGTTCATAGAATGTGGTCATGAGGGACATCATAGGAATGATTATCCAAAAATTAAAAAAAAAATTATGAAATCTATAGGGTAGTTGGACATCTTACGTTTAAGTTCCATCTTCTCCAACAATATATCCAAAAGTCACATAACATGTAGTGTAATCTTTGTAAATCTAAAAATCATGATGAGACAAGTTATCCAACTTTGTAACAATTAAATCAAGATATAATGAAGAACGTCTTCACATTTGTGGCTCATCAAATACCCATTACAAAGTAATCAATTCCAATACTAGACGTGGAGATGAAAAATGCAACTCAAGGTAGTTTGGTATGGGTGCCTTCATCACCTCAATATTAGATGCCTTCATCACCATAATATTAGCCACATGGCCTAGAAATCTGTAATAATATGTCATCTCCCTCATTATAATATTTTGGTTAGTATGCACAACCTTAGAACAATACAAATATTTAGTAACAACAAGAAAATTGGACTCCAAGTTCCCCTCAACATGAATATGGGGTATATGATGTGAAAATGAATCAACAAGGAGTATATTCTAGAAAATAATCACAAGTTTTGGAATATCAAAATAATAGAGGAGGCTATAGAAGGGGATATAAGGGAGGATATTGTGGAAGATATCAAGGATGTCACCACAATAATAATTGGCAAGATCTACCCCCTATGCAATGTTATCTATGTGGTGCATATAATCATTATGCAAGGAACTATGCCACCAAACCTTAGAGACAAGTTTATTATGTGTACTAAAGGGTCAAAGTTCAACACCAAACAAAAGATTTTCCTATTTTAGAGAAATAAATAAAAGATAAGCCAGTACATAATATAAATATGATCAATGCAAAACTAAAGGAAAATACGTTTGTGTAAGTCGTCATAAGAAAATAAAGAACTGAACAAGGCTTATCTCCTTTAGAAATGCCTTAAGATCATGGTATTATAAAAGTTTAGTAGGATAAATATCTTGATCCTAATATATAAAAGAATTTAATGTATCAATTTGCACAGGTATTATAGGAAATATAATAGAAACTAATCTTTGTTATTGATAACACAACTATTAAGGCTCAAATGTATGGGTAAATTGTTAGGATAATGTGGAAAGAGGGCATTATGACTACCTTAATAGATCTAATGAAACTACTTAGTACACTACATAATGAGGATATATCCTAGAATATCACTAACCTCCTACATAATATATTATAATGTATGCAACAAGGACAAACAAGGGCTGATAAAGTAGTATGGTATGTTAAGACCAAGAATCCTTGGGATGTGGATTTGCAAATGGATATTGAGTTGGTTAGATATGAAATCTCAAATTTAGTATTTAACTTCAAAATCATAGTTAATATGATTCCATGATCAACATGGGAAGTCATTGGTCGACCAAATCTGATCTACAATCTAATAACATTAAGCTTAACGAATTATGGCTGAGTTAAACCCATTGGACATTTAGAAAATGTTGAAATTAAAGTGGTTGAGCTCATATTGCAATGGGATTTTGAGGTCATCGATGTGAAGATGGGAGAAGCCCATTACCCTACCTTAATTGGAAATAAATGGGACTACGATGGCCAAGTGACTATTAACAATATGCATAATTAGTTAGAAGCACATCAAAAAGATAAAATAGTGGTCATACATTTAAATAAGTCTAAACAAAATATATATATCATCCCAAAAGAGACATAGTATCCTTATGCTTATGGGAAAAAAGTTGGTTAAAAGTGGGTATAGATGAAAGGCAAAATGGAGTATGGTCTATATAATGTCAAAATTGGAAACTAGGTACTGTACAACAAGAACTGGTATTCAAATTTGCTATAACAAAATCTCTAGTTAGGCATTTTCACATCAAAAATTGTGTTTCTCCTTCAGTGCATTCACTAATAAGATCTGAGTTAGTCTTATTATATAATAATAATTCAACTATGATATACTATACTAAACTAACCCTAGAAGGTATTCTACCCTAGGATTCTACATCATCCATAAGTGATGACCTAGATGCACACATCTTGAATTGGTCTCGCAAAGATCATGAGTTATGACCTCGATGCATGGTGTTCACTATAGAAGACCATATACCTCAATATTTTATGATATATGATCTCAATACATTCATATTGATACTTTAACACCATGTAATAGAGGTGGAACAATGAGTTAGTACACTCAAATATTCACTAAAAATAACTATTATGATATGGTGGTCTGTACATAGAAACTTAGAAATGTAATGGAAGCATGTGAAATCTTATGTGTAAGGTTTCAGCTACCAGCTAGTGTTAAATTAGAATGGCCTTTCTTTCAAGAGGGTCAATTTTTATAATTACACATCTATCAGTACATAGATATATAGACCACACAAGAAGAAAACCATGATATTGGGTGCACATATTAATCCACACCCTTGCACCTCTTCTAATGATTAATATGTTCATCAAGAGAATAGAAGGGAAAATAAACATTGGGCACAAATTCAACAAGATTTCATTCAGACTTTTGTGTTTCAAGATGATAACCCACTAGTACATAATGCCTTTTAGAGAATTAAAAAAATTCTATGTCATGGATGCGTAGAAGATTTAACAACTATAGCTAAATCATCATCTCATGAGGAGGCTGTAAAAGACTTGGATATTTCATTATGTAATTACAAATCCAACCAAAAATAACAACTCCTTTTTCATTCATGTAATAGAATAATTAGTGATTTGACAAAATCAAGTGATAGTGATAGTGATCTAGATATAGAAGGGTTCTTTGAGCCACAACATGAAAATGAACCTAAACTAGTGCAAAGCATAGAGCAAGTGGAAGAGAAAAACCTATGCAATATCAAAAAAAATCAACGTGAAGGCAAACACATTTTTCAAGATACTTTGCCTAGTGGATCAAGTAAGAAATATCAAGAAACTTTCTAAAATATTGAAGGAAATATTGGGACAGAGTCAGTCTCCAATCTTATAATAATGGGAGATAATTAGGGACAAGAGAAAATATTTGAAGCCTTACAGATATTAAGGGATTATCAAGATGTGTTTCCAAATGAATTTCTACAAGTAAAAGGCATAAATTCATCTCTAGGATAAATTCACATAGAACTAAAAGAGTGTGCATGCCCTATCAAAAAGTGACCCTACATGTTGAATCCTAATATGAAGACCAAAGTAAAGGATGAACTTGGTCAAATGCAAGAAGTTGGAATCATTTATCCAATTGAAAAGGTATATTGGGTGAGTCACATGGTTGTTCAACCTAATAAAATAGGAGAAATTTGGGTGTGTGGGGACTATCACGCACTCAATAACACTTATGTTAATGATCCATTTCCTATTACTTTTAGAGATGAAGCCCTTAAATATGTGGATAAGCATGAGGTATATTCATTTATATATGTTTCAATAGATATTACCAGATTATTATTTCTAAAGAAGATCAGGTTAAGACCATCTTCACTACCGAATGGAGATTGTTTACATACAAGGTAATGCCATTAATTTAAAAATGCACCTGTTATATTTTTTATAGCTGTGGTAAACATATTCAAAGATTTCATTCATGATTTATTGGAAGTATATCTAGATGATTGGTTTGTATTATTTCTATTTAAATAACACTTGTCAAAACTTGTGTTCAAAGAATATGAAGAGGGGAGGTTAGTCTTGTGTTAGTCTAATAAATAAAACGCACTAAAATCCTAACATTTATAGCCTAGAAACTAGGGAGAGCATAGGTAAAAATCCAACACATGAAAACACAATAAAAACATAAAATAATACACTCTTTTACCTTCCTTGGATTTTCAAATGACTTGTTGAATGGCTTACTCGGATTGTGCATCAAGAAGTCTTTGACAATGAATCTTGCTTGGCTCCTTCTCTCCTTGGCACCTTGGCTTTGATTGGTTGGATTAAGATTTAGGCATGTTAACAATACTTGAAAGAAATTTAGGCATTATAACACTACATCAAAATAGCTTATTGAATATATTGTGTATAATAACTTTGCACCAAAATAGCTTAAAAACTAATAGCCATGGCCTTATATTTATAGCCTCAAGAATTAACTCTCTCCCAAGGTGAGTTAAAGTTGAGTTCAGGCTTAGAATGGGTTCAAACTAACCCTAGGTGAGTTAAAACTAACTCCAGTTTAGTTAATAGTTATCATGTAATTATGATTTTCAATTACTTGGCATGGCTCTCAAATTATATATTTTAGGATAATTTCAAAGATCTTGACAACTCATAAAGGCAATGATGAAAGGATTGATATTTTGATTTTTAGATATTAATTAATTGTAAATGCATAATTTAACTAATAATTTAATCATGTTTAATTATATGATTGATTCTAATTAGCATTTTAGCTCTTTCAAGATTCAATCAAGTGCCACAATTAATAGGTCCATAGGGTAAATTGACAGTTGTTATACCACAAGGTGATTAGGGATGAATCTATGAGAGGTTATTGTTGCATATAGGATAATATAAAAAATAGGGATGCCTCAACATGATTATGATCTTTTATGAATGACATAAACAAATTTGAGATGTTTAGTGATTCTTAGGTTTAATTTATAATGTTCAATAGGAATCAGTCTAAAGTCCGATCAAAAGTTAGTTCTGGCTAGAATTGGATGTCTAAATTTTGCCCCTATTTAGGAAGGCATTGCAAGATATATGCACATTAATGTCTTATTAAATATTAAAAAGGCCATTAAGAAGGAAATAAGATGATAATTTAATAAGAAGATCGAAATAATGTTTGGGAAGCCTATAATGATGCCCCCTCGAGTGAATGGCTAACACATATGATTGATGGATGGTCCCTCGAAAAGAAATAAAAAATAATGAAATTAACCCATGTGTAAGATTAATCCAATCAATATAATGTTTACACACATTATTTAAAAAGTACTGATTTGCCCAAAGGTAGTTATAATTAGTAATAAATGTTGAGATAATGATTTTCCCATAGGCGGTTATAATCATTAAGATGACCTAGATTAAATAATGATTTTTTATTGTGCCTCAGTAGGGTAAATTGGAAAGAATAACTCAAAGATATAACCTATCATACATATTAAAGATGAGCAAGCAAAAACATAGTTGAGATGGTCTAGTGACTGAAGAATCCATAATCAACCAAGTACACAAGGATGTACAAAGTGATGAAAGAGATGATTAGAAGAATAAAAGTGTTCAAGCTGACCTAAGATACATCATGTACAAAGTGTTGCCTACATAGTCTAAATATACCTTAGGGTAATGTATTTCACCCAAATGTGGGAGAAAATGTAATGAAGAATAAAATAAAAGAATAATAAGTGATCAATGTGAATGATTTGATCTTACTTGCCAACGTGAAGATGCATGTCTTTATTATCATAAATACAAATAGAATCGTCAAGGGTTTGATTTAATCAAGGAGGGTGGGAGGATTTACCAAGGTGAACCAGGAGAAGTTTCTATGACATCATTGCTTATAATATTTCTTGAGATGATTTTTTTTTTGTATCACATGATGGAATACATCATGATAACTTAGTAGTAATATGCATAAAGACTAGCTCCTAATCCAATAAATAATTGAAAATAATGCACCAATGATAAAAACCATGATGATAATATTGACATATGAATATATATGGACTAAGTATAATTCACAATGAATCACCCAATGAACGCATATAGACTGAGTTAAGGCACAACAGTAAAAGCAAAAAAATAAACAAACAAGAAAGAAAAAATACTTAGCAAATAAACATACATAAAGCTTGAAAGTAAAAGTAACATAAAACATCTTGTTGTCAACTAATTCAATATCTGCATGTGAAGGCTCAATGGAATGATAAATGGGTGGTGCCCCCAAGCAAGGATACATGTAAAGGGAAGGTCACACCCCCAATGACATTGGAATGGATTAGAACAAATAATGAATTTTCCCCAGTATGATAGATCAAGAATGAATGACTAGGTTTAAATAGGATAAATGTTTTTAGATTTTGAGGCTTTATATCTCTCTTAGAGATGGTAATCTAATTTTTAGGATTTTGAAATGTTTCTAAATATTTTTGAATTTTTTTAAGTATCTCAACTCGATTGAGAATTATAAGACACAAAGTGGTCCAACTCTCAAAATGGTGAGAAAATGGCTTAGGTGGTAACTGAGGTTGATCGCAACATGTATTGAGCATGACCTATGTAATCCCAAAAAGACCTCAAGTTATCATAATTTTACTGACACAAAAGGTGGTGGATCCAATTAGGTAGCAACAACTTCACAAATTTAGGTAAATGACAAGAAAAATGGTAATAGTAAGGGTGAGGTGATGCAACAATGCATGGTAAAGTTATTATTCCTAATTTTTCCATAGGTGATTATATTAGGAAACAATGAAATAGGTTGGTGATACTAATTTGCCCATAGGTGGTTATAATTAGTAACACCAGGTGGAATAGTGATTTTTCCAAAGGTGGTTATAATAAGTGGTACCAGTCAAGCTTAAATAAAATATGTAATTACCAGATCCACTATCATACTACTTTCATATACTACCATTTGAACACATAATTATGAAAATGCTCAAATTGGATCGAAATCCCCTCGCAAAAGGTGCTGAAAGAACCAACGAAGCCAAGGTAAAAAGGGTTGGGTAGGAAGGGTAAAAATAAGTTTGGTTAATATTGAAGGTATAATATAATAGTATATGATATGGCATTATTAAAGGATGGTGATGTTATGACAATTGGATATAATGATAACAGGATTGCCCCCAAGTGATAAGGTAAGGTAAATGGTAGGGTATGAAAATAACAACAAGGCGAATGGTAAATGAAAAAGGCAATGTGAATAGTAAGGCAAAGTAAATGGTTATATTTTTACTATTGATGTGGAGATGTATGTCCTGATCAACATATGATATAACCAAAATAGTCAAATTTTGTAAATTTCTATCCCACACCCCTTTTAAATAGATACTCTTTTAATAACATGTTACAGATTTAGATTCCAATAATGTTATTATGATCTTCATTGGTTGTTGATTCTATTTCCTTCAAAATTTTGAGACAAGATATATTTGTAGCTTCTATAATGGAAAGTGCAGCTAAGGATGGTAAATATGGATAAATATCAGATGATAGGTCTCATTTGGCAATGTAGAGGTGGATGATAATGGAATGTATAATGGTTGGTCGATAAATGAATATTGGGATTTTTATACACACACAATGTTGTTGATTCTAGATTCAACATAATTATGGTTGTGGTAGGGTTGAAGACTTTTGAATATGCGCTCAATAGGACCATCATATTTTTTTGTCGTTTGAGTTTGAGAGTAGCTACCATTTGATTATGCTATAGATTGGAATTTGTATTTTTTTATAATTTATTCATTAAGCAGTGAAGAATTGTTATGCTCAGTGATTGGCACCTCGATGAGGTTTTCATGATTAAATATGTATTGAGTATCCCATAGTGGTTCCAAAAAGGTTTATCTAAGTAATGTTGACTCTTAACTTTGATTATCTTATAGCATCTCAAACAAGTTTTCACTAGAAGATGTTGAGTTTAGACTTTGATTCCCCTAGCTCCTCTAGTAAGATTTCACTAGGAGATTTTTTTTCTTCTGCATGAATGTGGTCTTAGTCCCCCTAATATTCTACAACTGATATCTCACCATGGATGCAGTTCATCAAGGTGTGATTCTATTGGTCCAAATCGACACTTTTGGGAGGTATAAGGTCAATATAATGTCTAAGTTGGTTGGTATTAATGAAATGTGGAATGGTAAAGGAATGGAAAGAGGAAACACAATTCTCATAGAAGATACTAGGAGAAATCATGTCGAAGCTTAAGTAATCATCCTCAAAAACTATAGAAGGATCATAAATGTATTTGAATTGATTTTTAAGGCATGTGTATAAATGTTGTAAAAAACACAAACATATTCTAATTCTGAAGCTAAGTCTGATTCAAAGGAATCTGCATCCGATGTTGAGATGGACATTGATTTTGCTTTTGATGCTAAATTTTATGTCATTTCAAAAGTAGAACCTAACTTCAATGTTGATTCTTCATCTTGTGTGGATGCTACTAAAATGATGTTATGTTGAATGCTTGGTATTAGACAAGTAACATCTTGTGATGGCATAATGGGCTCCACAGATACTGGTTTGTCAAAGTGATACTCCTCAACAAGGGGAAAAGGGTCAAGAGACAACTCCATAGAGTTTTTATTATCAAATGGAGGCTCTTTAATAATAGGACAATGGTCGAGATAATGATTTTCTCAAAGGCAGTTATAATCATTAAGAAGTGACATAACAAAGATTGGCTTATCAAAATGACACTCCTCGACAATAGGTAAAGGATCAAAGGTGATTCATCATAGGTTGACTCATCAAAAATATGTGTTTCAGAAAAAAATCATGGATTTGTTGGTTCTCTTGGCTTTGGTTTAAAATTATTTGTAAATTTAGACACTATAAAATCATACACTATAGTTCTAGATGTCACATTGACCCTTAGACAACCCCTAGACCCCCTTGGGACCATTTCATAACTTTTTAACCACCAAACCTAAGTCAAAATGACTAAGTTTAGTAATTTTACCTTTATCCTCTTGATCACCAATGGTTGACCATAATTGCTGATGGTTAGCCTCAACCACTGATGGTTAACCTTTAACTGCCTCAAGGGTTAACTTCCACTCAACTACAACTTGCTTTTTTTATTTTTAGCTATTTGATCTATGTGTATACTCAATGCATGTTAATGTTAAAATTAGACAAATTATTGAACCTATTGTTGAGCCTTTTGTTTCACTACTCCATTTTACCTATATAAAGAGAAGAGGAGGTAAAAAGAGGAGGAGAAATCAGCCATCATCAGAGTCTTATGCATCATACCTTCTTACTCAGGTATTCTTCTAGCTTCCAATGACCAAGATAGAGATCAAAAGTACTATAATTCATCAATCAATAGCTAAGGTACTGTCACTCTTTTAAAATTACTTTAGAATCTACAACAAGTTTTCAAGCCACTCACCTCAATGTTCTTTAGACCAAAGATAAAGCTAAGCATTTATTTTTAGTAAATAGTTCTTTTGTCTCTCTCCCAATCCACCCTCCATAACTTCTCTCTAGCCTTCCCAACCAAAATTACTTTTACCCAATCCAAGTATGAAAGTAACCATCGATGGTTACCTAACCACTGATGGTTTACCCTTAACTATTATTGGTCACCTAATCACCAACGATCACCTAACCATTGATGGTATTACCCAACTGCCGATGGTTACTATGTGTCAATTTCTAACAACAAGCTAATTCCACCTATCAGACCCTAACCAAATCCCACTTTTTGACTTTTTTCCTTATCACAAAGGATTACCCTATTTTTTGAACCATTTTTGATTTATTTAACATTAATATCTAATCATTTATTGATATAATTAGTGAAAATAACTTATCTCCTCTAAGCACTTCTTGTATTTTATTTTAGTACCTTCTATTATTTATGCAAGAAATTTATCTTCCATTTTCAAAACTTAATTGTTTAAAAGCATGGATTGATAGCCTCCAAGAAAGCATGTGTTTCTTAGATCTAACTAATCAAACATTTATTTAGTGCTTTATTATTTTTAGGTCATTCCTCTCCAGACAAAGAGGAGTCTCTATAATCATCTAGATCAACATGTGCAAAACATATCAGGTTCTACTAACCTCACCATTTTTTCAAGTATTACATCTTTCTTCTAAAGAAAATAAGAAAAATTTACATGAAAGATTCTAGCATGCTCGATGGGATGCTTGAGATTTTATTGTGTTCATATCTATAGGACATTTAGTTGAATTATATAAGAACCATCCATTCCATTCTTTTCTAAAAATTAAAATGTTCCTTATTTCCTTTCTTCTTTTCCAAAATGCAAGTTCTAGCTTATTTTACTTTTTTAGAAAAGAGTAAGCATTGTCTTATTTTGCTTTCACTTCTAAAAATCAAAAGTATTCATCCTAGGCTTAGGATTTGCATCATCATCATATCTAGGTGCATATTAGTTGTTTTGTATTCATTTGAAAAGACACCAAAATTTTCGTCTGGATTAAAATTAACTTTGAATCCATTTTTTACTTGTTTTGATTAGCTCACATAACTTAATTTAATCAATTAAATTTATTGTAGTCTCATTTCTCTCCACATACACAAGACCAAACCACACATTCAAGTAAACATCAAAGCATTGACATAAGGTCTGACTAAAATTTCATCACCTAGCAATCACCTTTCCTCGTCTATCCTACTTAGATTTCACCACCAAGGGGAGAACCAACTTAGTGTGTTAGCTAAGTATAATCTCTATAAACTCAATATATTTTAGCTAAGCACCCAATACTGTTATCACTATGGTGTGTAAAGTGAGGGGCTAGGCCCCAATATCAAGTCATGTACCAAGTTCTAGTACAAATGTTGAGAGCCTTTAACTACTTTAAACCATCCTTAGATATATTCTTCTAGTACCCACTCTACAAACCCAATTTGGTCCTTCATAACTTCTTTAAAATTGAGGCATAATCCTAAAGATAGATAATAAAGTATCCTAGGATTTTAACACATATTACTGTATTCATTATTTTCCCTGAGATCTTTTTATTTTTGACTACTTTTTTGAGTTGTGAGATTGTGTATGTCTTCATCTTTCCCTTTTTTGCATGATTTTAACTAGGCAACAACTAAGAAACCAATAAAATCAGGATCCACCTCCTAATGACCCATATTCCTCTTCATATTCATCTATGGATTATGTCTTGGATGCAAAGAGTTTTCCCCATCCTTATAGAAGTCCTAATATCCCTCAGATAGTTATCCAAAGTGATATGAATTTTGCCATCTTTTTGGATAACAACACCATATCCCTTCAACATTACCTTAACACCATATCCTACCATACCCCTATTTTAGTTCTGCCTATTAATCCACCTTATGGCATACCATCGTATCTTATGAGAAACACCTCTATTGCCATCATTTCCACACAACCCTTAGTCATCCAATCATCTTATTCTAAAAATAATCCCACTAACACCATCATCTAAAACCAACCCATCCAGCCAATAAACACTCAAGCACCCTCCACCCCTACCAATAACTCTCCTAGAATAGGGGCAACCCAACCTTTGAGCACTAGCATTCCACTCACCGTTGGAGTACCATCTACTAGTGTTACCACCCTTCCTCATATTTATAACCCACCTACCTCCACTCCATTTCAAACCTTGGTGCTTCTCATACCTTCCACCCTTCTACCCATTAGTACTAAGATCACCACCCATCCTCAACTTGTCAACCCAACCATACCTCTAACCCAACCTATGTTAATCCATCAACATGTGCCCATTGCAAAAAGCCTGAGCTATGTCCCTAACCCACAAGGGTATGTAACTCTACCTTCCACCCAAACACATATCTCCACATATCCATCAATGGCATAATCCCAACCACCCATGTCCACATACCAATATGTGGTAGCTTCTTAACCTCCCACTAATTATCCTTATGCTTCACCTATCCAAATCCAATATAATATACCCTACAACTATAGGGGTACATAACCACAAACTAATTTGGTTAGAATGTTAAAGGACAAGATGACCACTTTGGAGTCATCTATTTTTTTCACCTATAACCTCTTATCATATGACCAAATTTGTAACAAACCAATCCATCCATACCCATTTGACCTTATCCTCCTCAATGGGAGCTTCCAAAAAATTTAAAATTTTAAAGCAAGGAAGATCCCTAGTAACAACTTAGAGAATTTAGACACTCTTGCTATCTAATTTCTTATGATGATGCTCTCCTTATTTTCACCTTTCCCATGTCTCTATCAGGTTTGACACTAGATTGGTACAGTGTTATTACAAAGCACTCCCTCTTTTCTTTTGTCCAATTGGCTCAAACTTTCTTAGACCACTTTTGCATAAATATATCTAAGAAGTTTTCATCATTTATCTCTACTCCATTCAATAATTTTATGATGATTCCATTTCTAACTTCGTATCCCATAAGATAAGTTTGATAAACCAAATCTCTTTCTCTCTACCCCAACTCGAGCTGATTGAGATTTTTGCTTGGGCATGTGCCAAACACATCTCCTCCACTTTATTGGTTCAGAGCTTTAGGACCTCTGATGAAGCTTTTACCATGGCACAAAAATTAGAGAATAGAGCCATTGATGAGGGGAAGTTAAAGTTGAGAAACAAGAATTACACCTTATAACGAAATGAGACTTCGTCATCCAAACCCAAGAATCAAACCAACACTAACACTAAAAACAAGGGAACCAAAAATTTGGTTGTCCTCAAAACTACTCCCCCACCCATTTTTAACCAACTCAACTCTATCAGTTCCTCTAATCAAAACACTAATAACCCAAACTGCAACAACCAAAAATAATTTACTCTGCTAGGGGAATCATATGCTTTGGTCTTGGACAAGCTGTTAAAAATGAATATCATACACCTTAATCTAATCAAACCTCCATAATAATTTGATTCCTCTCATCCTATACCTACTTAGTATAAGGATAATTAATAGTGTGCCTTCTACCATGTCATTAGACATGATGTTAGTAGGTGTAATACCTTCACGAACATCATCTAAAATCTCATTGACAAGGGGGAACTTATGCTGGATAACCCCAATACACACCCAAACCAATCACTTGACATCTTCATAAAACCATTTCCTAACCATGCCCCTTTCATGAACAACAAAAATAATAAAGCATAATCCTCTCATAACCATGAGGCCCATATTGTTAATGTGGTCCTTAACGAGCTCATTATTGAGGAAACCATTACCTAGACCAATTCTACCTCTCCTCCAATTATTGAGGTAGTGGAACTACCTTCTATTCCTTTGGAAACCAAAATAAATGAAGCATCTATTGCCCTTTTTCCACCCATTAAGGTGGTAGAACTCCTTACCTCTCCTTTGAGAGACACACCAAAGGAGGTAGTCATTTTTACCATATCATTCTCTTCCATTTTAGAGCACTCTTCCTTTGGAAAGCATTCCTAAGGAAGAGATCACCTTACCTACCCCTCCCATAGAGAAATCACCTTCTAAAACCTTGGAACCTTTTGTTGAGGAAAAGGACAAGGTCACTACTTCCCTCTCTCAACCCATGGGTTTATATTTTGAGTCCAGTACTGAAGGAACCAACCCATCTACAAGCCTTTCTCTAGACTGGTTCAAAACTTGGAATTCTAATCCCAACCCAATATGGATTATGTCACATTTTGGCATCGTCTTGGACTTCCTTATCTAATGAGACAATAAACATCAACCATACCATTACCAACCCAACCTACCACTTCTAATATTGAACCCACCATCATCCCAAACAAATCATTAGAAACCTCTACCTCTCAAAACATTATTGAACCAACCACACCAACTCCACCCAAAGTTGCCTAAATACCTTTCATCATCCCAACCAAGCCCATAAAAAACCTATGTGTGTTCCCTAACTAGATCCTTGTTCACGCATCATTAAAGTTGGATCTAAGCCCACCAAGCCAACCAAATAAACCCTAAACTAAACCAATAAAGAGGGTAAAACCACCCAAGATCTCACAAAATAAAACTGTACCTCCCTTATCCACTTTTCCTTCTATTTTAAGACCTTACCCTTATACTTTATTAAGGAAACCAACCATCCCAGACAAAACCCAAATCTAGCCACCACTTTTGGTTATACTGTCACTCCTACTTTCATCCTCACTTATTTTCGCCAAGCCTTCTATAACCAAACTACCTATTTATTAGGCATCTACCTCAACACCTTTTAATTCCAAGCCATCTACCTCCAAGTAATCTATACCAAAACCATTGACCAAGAACACTCCTTCACCTAAATATCCTACCATAAATCCTACTCCTAAGAGGGCTTCCACCTCAACTACCAAACATAATACCTACACACCCTTACCACCTTTACTTAAGTCTTACTCAACCATCCTATAGTGGTTTTTGTAAGAATCTTTCTTAACTTTTCCACCTATCATACCATTTGACCCACATAGTCCTAAACCATCCTGGTATAATGACAAATTAGTATGCTCATAACATATAACACTTAGGCATGATATAAAGAACTATAAGGCTCTCTAAGTATTAATCCATCGATTGTATCACAAGGATGAATTATTATCAAATGATTCTCCTATGATCCCACCACTGATCTAATAACTAAGAGCCATCAACCAACACTTACCTACTCCCCCACTCTCACCTCAGAATGATGAGGAATCAAAGCAATCCTCTATCCTAACTCTTTCCCAAATCCATACCATCCATGTGGTCACATGATCACAAGCTCAATAAAAGGATAAGGGAAAGGCAAATGTGTTCATTATATGGACATATCCCTCTTCCACCACATAATCACCCAACCAACACCAAATACCTTTACCTTCAACCAAAACCAAGGTATCCATCTTGGGTACCTCCCAATCTAACCCTTCTAAGTCAATCCAATGAGTAGTTCTAAAGTAGCTTCACCAAATTCTAGTGAAGATGAGTTTATATGAACTAATCAATACCTCACCCCATCACCACTAGGTAATTATAGATGTTATGTAGTCCATATAGGTTCAACCAGAAGACCCATAACATCTAGCAACCTTTGTCAGAGCTCTTCAGCTTTCCAACCTTGTTACCTTTAAAGATTCAGAAATACCCTCCATCCATCTGGATGATCTAGATCCTCCCCTCTTCATTACCATGTACATAAACCAAATATGGATCAAGAGGGTTATGATTGATGGAGGAGCTAGTATCAACATTATATCTTCCCATGCAGATGACCAACTCAAATTACCAGAGAACATTATGTCAAAAACCTTAGTGTTACTCTGATCATTTAATGACACCATGGCTACAACTTTAGGAACTATTATCCTTCACATTAATCTAGGACTCACACTCTTCTTGATATCTTCTATGTATTAGGTGAGTTATAGTACAATGTTTTGTTGGGATGCCCTTGGATTCATTATATGGGTTGTATGCCATCCACCCTGCACTGATGCATCAAATTTGAACAAAAAGGTTAAGTTTTTACCATACAAGCTGACCTAAGTCTTTTTACATCATGTAATATGATGTACCAACCCAATGATGTTCTCCTTCCTCCATCCAACAAGCCTTCATCAAAAAAAAATGAAGCCCCATCTTCTTCTACCAATGAAGCATCTACCAGTTCATTTGTCCCTTCCACCCAAATCCCCATAATGTAACCTTTGGAATCAACCTTCTAATGTCTTTAATTAGGGGAGTATCACCTTCTGACACTAGATACTTTTCATACTCCCCAAGAGTATGGGAATCTTGATCAAAAACCTAGTTATAACCCTAATATTAGAGCCATTATTCCTTTTGGGTCGTCAACTTATCAAAACAATTTTATCTATGGGGGACTTGATAAACCCCTTGACACTTTTGATACCTCTTATTCATCTCAACCATTCACCTCTAATTTTTCCTACCTAGATAAACTAGAGTTTTCTAAGACATACCTCTATAAGTGTGCTTGGAAGGGATTCGATCTAAGACGTTAAAAACATGGACTAAATGAGTTAATTCCATGTAAGACCCAAAAACCTCATGGAAAACATGGCCTCAATTTCACTCCACCCAAATATCTAACTGACTCACCCCCTGTTACTGTCATCAATGAGGAAGTTTCATCATCACCAACCCCATCACCATCAAAATCTAAAGATCTCAACATCATCCCCCCTAACTATTTTTTCATCAACATGATCAACCTTGGACCCCTGACTTATCAAAAGAATAGGGAGACCATAACCTTCCTTTGACTCAACTTGAGATGATAGGAGATGACTCTCCTACCATTAATATTGTTTAATGTCAGGATGATGGCTCTATTCTCACCTACCTCAGTGCAAAATATTTCTCTATACATTTATCTATCCCTCCTAAGACTTTAACTATGTTGAATGAATCCACCATGAATGTCAACTTAAGTTCTTAGGATAACCCATGCATTATCAAAATTAGACAATTTCTAGATTCCACAGAGCATCTAGACTTCTCTTCTTTCCTATGAGACTGTAGCATAGAATTTGTTTGGTCTTATAGTGACATGCTAGGAATCAACCCTCCATCACCATCTATAACATAGTCACTAACCATGATACTAAACCTATTTAGTAAAAGTTTTGTCAGATGCACCCTCACATAGGCCTTCTTGTCAAAGAAGAGCTCCAATGTATCCTTTTAGTCAATTTCATTCAACCCATTGATTATCCATAATGGGTCTTGAATGTCATCCCTATCACCAAAGCAATAAGGGAATTCACATTTGCATAAAATTTCATGACCTTAACCTTGCTTTTCCAAAGGATGACTTTCCTTTATCAATCATTAACTAGCTTCTTGATCTCATAGCTGGTCATGAGATGCTATCTCTTATGGATGGTTTCTCAGGATACAACCAGATCCTAATCACCCCTGAAGATCAACACAAAACCACCTTTATCACTCCTTGGGGAACCTTTTGTTATCGGGTCATGCATTTTGATCTGAAGAACACTAGTGGAACTTACCAATGTGATATGACCTACATCTTTTGTGACCTTATTCATAAAATATTAGAAGACTATATCGATGACCTTATTGGGAAATCCAAGTACCTTAAAGATCATTTGACTATTCTCAAGATTATCTTCAAATGCCTCATCCATTACCATGTTTTCCTTAACCCCAAGAAGTGTATTTTTAGGGTCTTGTTAGGAAATATCCTTGCCTTCATTATCTCCCTTCATAAAATCAAATTTGATCCTGCTAAAATCAAAACAATCCTTTACATGCTTCCTCTAACCAACATCAAGAAAATCTGTAGTTTGCAGGGGAAGCTTCAATCCATTCGTCGCTTCATCTCTTAGTTATCTAATAGATGCCAACCTTTCCATCACATTCTTAAGAAAGATATATATTTTAAGTGGAATAAAGACTATCAAAAGGCCTTTGATTCATTTAAAGAGTACCTTATTTCTCCACCCCTCCTAATTCCTCCCAAAGATGATCAACCTTTCTACCTTTATATATCCACCACCGACCACTCCTTAGGGGAAATATTGGCTCATCAAGATGAGCAACATAAAGAGAAAGCTTTATACTACATAAGTCATACTCTTATAGATTATAAAACCTAATACACTCATACTGAGAAAATTTACCTTGCCTTGGTCTTTATGGCCACTAAAACCCATCATTACCTTCTTAACCACAAGACCTTTGTCATAACCAACACCAACCCACTCAATTACATGCACTCCAAGCCATAACAAAACTAGTGTATGACTAATTTGTTCATGATTTTAGTTGAGTTTGACCTTGAATTCCTCTAGAAAAAGTTAATTAAAAGACAAATCATTACAAACCAATTGGCTGAAGCACCTTTAGTAGATAATCAACCTTCTCTACTTGAGTTTCTCGATGAATCCATCGTGACCTTTTCTCGAGTAGAATTTACCTATCAAGTGACCATGTTATTCAATAGATTAAAGTGTCAAAATGGTGGGGGAGTTGGCATATTCCTTATCCTCCTTCATGATGAACCTCTTCCTTTATCCTTAATGCTAGATTACAAATGTATCAATAATATGGCTGAGTACAAAGCCCTAGTGATAGGTCTCTAGATTGATTTAGCCTTGGGAGTCAAAACAATTAACATCTTTGGTGAATCCCAACTCATGGTCAATCAAATAAATGGCTCTCACTAGTGTAATAATGATGTTTTATAATAGTATAAACAACTAGTGGAGGTGTTATTAATGTCATTTTATCACTACCTTCTTCAAGCCACTCTACCGATCTATGAATAAGTTTGTTGATATAATGACTTCTCTCACTTCTCAGATCCTATTTACACCCTATGACTCTAAGATATCTATCATTATATATCAACTTATTGAGCCTTCTTATAACAAATCAAACCCTCCTACCATATTCAATGTGGAGGAGACCCAACCCGACCTTGGTATCAATAGACATTCAACTATCTTAACCTTGCCACCATCCCTTCCAACCTTTCTAGCAATGCTTAAAGAGAATTTATTCAATTTACCTCATATTATAATATACTAGGGGGAATTCTTTATAAACATGGATTTGATGATCTCTTCTTCTGTTACCTACACAGTCATGAAGGCTCTCATGCTATCAGGAAAACACATGATGGGATTTATGGATGACACTTTAGTGGCCTAGCTATTGCTAAATGAATCCTTTGCCTTGGCTACTATTGGCCCACCCTCAATCAAGACTATTATCATTATGTGAAAAAGTGTGTTAAATGCCAACAACATGCTAATTAACATCACACACCTAACCATAGTCTCCAAGTATCCAAAGATTTCTAGCCCTTCTTACAATGGGGTTTGGATCTTATTGGTGAAATAACCCCCATTATTCACAACAACATCATTCTATCATCACTACAACCAAATATTTCACCAAATGGGTAGAGGCTGCCCCTCTCATTTCAACCAAGGCTAAAAATATCATTGAATTTATTAACCATAACATTTTTTGACATTTTTGTGTCCCACACAAAATTATAATCGACAATGGTAAATATTTTAATAACAAATAAGTCCAAGGTCTTTGTGATGGATTTGATATCAAGTTAAGTTTCTCATCACCTTATCATCCATAAAAAAATGGATAGGTTGAATCTTCTAACAAGACTCTTAACAACATGCTGACTAAAATGGTTAACACATATAGTCGAGATTGGCATTTGCACATCCCCTTTTCCTTATAGGCATATCATACTAGCATTAAAACCCCTATGGGTTCTACCCCTTTCTCTCTTCATTTGGATCAAAGGTTATCTTACCTCTCGAAGTCCAAATTCCCTCTCTTTGTATATCCCTATAAGATTCATATCTGAAGGTGATTATCATCAAGAATGTTTAACCCAACTTGAGCTACTTGATGAACATCATTTAGCCACACTTACCCATCTTTGTGTTTATCAAGAATAAATCAAACACACTTATAAAAAACACCTCAAAGTGCAAGAATTCAATATCAAAGATCTCATCTTAAAGGAAAATCAACATGTAACCAATATGGAGAAAAGTAAGTGGGGCAAGTTTGCTTTTAATTAGCTTGGACCTTATATCATAATGCACAAGTATGGATTAGGAGCTTACTAGTTGTCCTTTCTTGAAGGGAAACTAGAACTTGAACCCCTCAATGCTTCATATTTGTATCTTTTATTTTGTTAAATAGGATTGAACTCACCTTTGGTCTAACTTAATCTCATCCCTTAATTTCACCCACATTCATGTACTTATTTTAAGGATAACTGATTAAAGTTGGATCATGTGATTATCTATCATATCCTTAGCCTAATTTTAAACACAGGTACCATAGATTTACCCATGGCATGATTCTTATGGTACTCTCCACCCCTTGATAGGATGGATTCCCATGGTCATTTTCACTTAAACCTCTTTTACCCATCATAGACCTTATTGTATTTTAGTCCTGCCTTCATGAAGGTGCACCTTTTTAAGCTTATATAAGCAAATCCATGTCAATAGTGAAAAAATAAAAATAAAAAAAAATCACAACAAAATCAAAAATAAATCATGGGTCATTCCAAGCATTCGTAGACTGCTCCCTTGAAGAACAAATACCAAAACCAATCAAAATCGCTTAATTTAAGGTAGACTACTCCCTTAAAGGACAACTATTAAAAGCCTTAAACAAATCTCACAGACTTAGATTACTCCCTTTAAGGATGGATGAGTAAAGTATTTGTCAAAGGATAGCAAATTTTTGGAAGCTTCTCACATCAATTAGCTTCCCCAACTTCCCAATCAATAGAAAAAACATCAAAAGACCCATTATGAAAATTAGAAATGGCAAAAATAATTTTGGTAGCTGAAATCAGCTTTCATAAGTAGACTTCCCACATTGATCAATATACACCTTATATGACATGGACTTATTTATAATGGATCTTTAGTAACCTACAAAATAGGAATGCTAGTCTCATAATAATATTACATTATCATCCATCTCGTCTTTATACCCTCTATAAACAAGGGATTTTTTAGCCTACTTAACATTATGTGATCAAGAAAATTTTTAACCAACTAATGAGCGCTAATGTGGAGCATTAAAAGGGATTATTTTCATAATCCAATCCAACTTATATTTATTTTAGTCCTTGCCAAAGAAGAAGCATCATGCCTTATTCTCATTTTCTCTCACCTACTTCTTGATACATTCATTAATCATTCAGATGCTTACCTTTTGATTGCCTTATCTTTCCTCACATTTAGTTTCATTATACAACTTATTCTCTATGTTTTAAGATTAAGTCACCCTCATCTAATCAAATGAAAAAATACCAATATCATACATCACACATCATTTCATCCTACTAACCAAATAAATAAACTAATCATAAACCATCTATCATATCTACAACCATCTAATCATATGTCAAAAATGAATGAGTCATTCACATATGTTATCCACCACATGTCTAATCTACATAAGGAAGCGTAGACTCATTAACTTAAAGCATGATCATAATAGTCATGAAAATAATCATATAAACATCATAATATCATAACCATAACCACAAAATGAACATATTCATCCATAAACATGACAATAATCACAAACATCACAACCATGTCCAATAAAACATAACATGCTAATCATCATCACAAAAACAACATCAATAAAATATCAACATAATAATGAACATAGATCATAAACATAATCACCAATAAACCATAACCACATCATATCATAAAAAACATCCATCAATATCGAATATCCTCATGAGCATAAATTAAGTAGCCACATCATCACATGCCTAGCTAGGTGAGTACATCATAAACCATATATCATAATCATCATAAATTCATGTCCATAACCATCAACATAAACCATAAACGATGATCACACACACACACACACACACACACACATATATCATGAAATCATAATCAAAATAATGATCATATATACAATAACCTACATGTCTCTCACATGGATATATACATCTCACTACATCAACTCACAGGCTAGTATCAAAATCATATAATATATCAAAATACACGGTCTCATATGGGTATAAGACCCTAGAGCACCACTACCTCATGGATCTGGCCCACCTCTTGAGCCTTACTATCCACTTGTAGATGCATCCCACTAACATGGTGTCATACTATTATCCCCTCAAGTGATCCATGCTCAGTACTCACCCCATCTGGGCTCATCTGGAAGACATATAAACTAAGGCCTCATAATGCCTTAACTCCTCCATTATTGCTACATATCTCACCATAGAGATAGTCCATGGTGGTTTGGCTAGTGATGGTACTCACCCTTCTACCTACCTCAAGGAATCTCTCTCCTATATAACCATGACTAGCTGAGCTCTATCCTGATCCCTCTATCCAATAAGAGTGGCCACCTAGCCCTATGCTATATCCCTCTCCTAGGTCACAACTACTAAGGATGCCTATGTTATGGCTAGTACCATCCATGCCTAGTCCCTCTTAGTAATTAGTGCCTATCTATTTGGGACATCCTCATCTCTCTAATCACCACCCCCACCTATGCATCCACATCTACATCATATTACCCATCATCACCTCTAAGAATAGCTGCATCATAATGTGCCTAAAACAAGGTGGGGTACTCATTTTTTATGCCTACATCATCAATATCTACCCTTGCTGGTAGAAGCTTATGATCAATGAACACATCCTCTAGATCTGGATTAAGTAGTAAAAACTCTGCATCCTCCCTATGGTATCTTGAAAACTCCTCTGGAATATCTTGATGAGTCTAACCTACCTCCTCACCCTATCAAATAGGATAAACTCAACCTCATGATCTTGCCTCCCATAAATGTACTGGTAGCTTTGAAATGATAAAGTGTGTCTGGTGTAGCTTGCCCATGTTGAGAATCTAACTTATGGGTGCCAAATCACATCTCTCACAACTAATGCCTCTAGCCTATATTGGTAACAATCCAAGTCTCATGCCTCTCCTCTTGGTCTTGTGAGAGTGTAATCACCTCTCCACCTCATGTAGCTAACTCTAAATTCCATCTATGCAAAATCATGCCATGATACTCTAGCTAGTTAGATTACCCTAATGTGCTCATAGGCCTAATAATGTAGCATGAAACTAACATTGATCACATATCTCTTGTGGGCACAATATCCCCATAACTTCTGATATATCTAAACTAATAAAATAGGTTCTTAGGTAAATACCATATGATCCAACCACATATCCATAAGAACCTATAGTAATAAGTATGGAAATCTCCCACTAGTCAAATTTGATAGTGCGTAACATGTAAAAACTATCATCATCATCATGAATAGCCATCTAGTGTCTTTATCTCGATGATATAAAGGTGTGTAATGAAATCCTCCTAAATTCCACTTCACAAGCATGAGGTTCTCTCCATATAGGTGAACCATATAATCATCTCTCTCATCACTACTGATATGGTAGATCAGATCACCCCATATAGTTAACCATGATATCTAGTGGATGTCCTTCGATAGAATCATCATCTCTCTTATTAGTATTAAGAATATGTTAGTGGTCAGGTCCCATCTCTAATAACATATCTACATCCTAAGGCATGTGATGATAGTACCTCATGCCTCCTAGGCCCACCTCGATCATATGATCCCAATCCATGTCAATCATCCCTCAGTGCACCTCATCAAGGATCTGAGGCACTCGATCATGCATCTATAATTACTCCCTCACCTGTAATGTTCTATATACTAGTACATTAGTTTACCTTGTCCATAAAAATATGCTTACAAATTATACCTATTACCCATACATCCTAACCTAAACTACTCATCTCAAATACAAAAACTATGCCTAATCTGACATATACCCAATACTTATTTTCAACTTCACCTATTATACCTTATCTCATCCACATAACTATTGATCATAACCTTTTTATAAACAAACCCTTAAACCATTTTTTTTAATTGATAACTTACACAGCCTTTTTAAATTCACCTAGACCCTAATTTATAAACCAAACTTTACATCACTTATCCACCAACAATGGTCAAGTGTTGATCAATGATGGTTCTTTCTTGTAACCTTCACTGATCAAGCATCGATCATCAATGGTTAGGTCATTGACCACTAACAGTCTATGAATTGGCTATTTTATGGTCACCTATTGACTGATGATGGTTGATGGTTGATGGTTGATAGTGACCACTGACAGTCACTATGTGGTGACCATTAGTGAATCAAACCTAACCCTAATATCCTAATCTATCAAAACCATCAACCATATCAATTAAAAACTTGTTTGAATATATTCTATCCTTACCTACCTAGACTACCCCTCCAAATTTTCACCCCCTTTACCATTTTAAACTCCAAATCTAAACCTCCTAAACCTTAACCCTAGCCCTAGGTCAAACCCACCCATAATTACAGAAACAACAACCAATTAAATATCAAAATCAAGTTTCATTCAAACAAATTTCATTACAAAACCTACCTCATTATGTGACCACCATTGTGGAGGAGCCCTAGGAACCACCATTGCTTAGCCCCATTCTCTCCCCTACCCTTGTTGCATCCTCATCTATTCAAACCTCTAACTCAAACTTTAGTCAATGAAATAATCACATACCTAAATTAAATCACTCACTCAACCCCAAGTCATCATCATTTATTTTCACTCATAGAAACTTCAATCACTGTGGGTTTTCAAATGAGGAATATAATCTCCATTTGACTTTTAACATCACCCTTTTAGGATTGACATTTGACCATTGATGGTCATTAGATGACCACCAAAGATCAACCTTGGCTATCGATGGTCGACCTACTAACATTTTCCCATCATAACTAAAACTTTTTCACAACCACCAACTTACACCAACCTCTTTACCTACACCATAACATTGGAGTACCTCATTCTCTACCACCTGATCAACCAACCACTAACCTCAACATTGGTCATTTTGGCCTCACTTTCACATGTTTTATGGCAGCCTTGCCTTGGCCATTTTAACTGTTATGAGTACATTTCCATCTTAAACAACTTAAACTTGTGCTACCTTTTATGCACCAACCAATTATGTATTCCTGGGATCACTTCCTACCTTGGATACCTACAGATACACTGACCTCACCTAAGAGACTTGCATTTATGAGAACAACCATAACTTCCATGCCTAAATGTAGTCACTTGATCTACTTTTCACTTGTCTTTCTAGTGCTAACCTTATTTTTACCCAACAAAATCATCTATGGTAGTCTAGTCTATGCACAATCTATGCTATCACACTTAGTTACATTTTGTACACATATTTATGCCTTGATGCCCAATCCAACCAAAATTATCACCTGCTTAACCACTTTTTAAACCTACAACTAACTCTATTTTACCTCAACAATTATTAGTTTGAAGAGGAACACCTCTTTCCATACTCAAGATAGTCCAACCTCCTACCAACCTTCCATTTTTTATTTTGTAGCTTACTGATACAAATTGCATAATAAAAATGGGTAAAATGTAGACACTATAAAACCATACACTACAATTCTAGATGTTGCATCAACCCTTAGACCACCCCTAGACCCCCTTGGGACCATTTCACAACTTTTTAACCACCAAACCTAAGTCACAATGGCTAAGTTTAGTCATTTTACCTTTGTCCTCTTAACCATCGATGGTCAACCATAACCACTGATGGTTAGCCTTGACCATCAACGGTTAACCTTTAACTGCCTTAAGGGTTAACTACCACTTAATTATAACTTTTTTTTTTAATCCATTTGATCCATGTGAATAATCAATGCATGTTAATGATAAAATTAGATAGCTTGTTAAACCTATTGTTAAACCTCTTATTTCACCATTCCCTTTTCCCTATATAAAGAGAAGAGGAGGAGGTGAAAATAGGAGGATATATCAACCATCATCAGAGTCTTGTGCATCAAAGCTTTTTGTGAATGTATTTTTTTAGCTTTTAGTGACCAAAATAGAGATCAAAAGTGTTGTAATTCATCAATCAATAGCCAAGGTACTATCACAATATCAAAATTACTTCAAAATACACAAGTTTTCAATCCACTCACCTCAACGTTATTCAAACCAACAACAAAGTTAAGTATCTATTTTTAGTAATTAGTTCCTTTGTATCTCTCCCAACCCACCCTCTAGAACTCTCTCTAGCCTTTCCAACCAAACTTCCTTTTACCCAAATTAAATCTGATAGTAACTACCGATGGTCACCTAGCCACTGATGGTTTACCCCTAACCATTGATGGTCACCTAACCGCTGATAGTCTTACCCAACCATGAATAGTCACTATGTGTCAATTTATAACAAAAAGCTAATTCCACTTATTAGACCTTGACCAAATCCCACTTTCTAAATTTTTTTCCCTTATCACAGAGGATTACCCTATTTTATGAACCAAGTTTGATTTATTTAACATTAATATCTAATCATTTATTTTTATAATTAGTCAAAAGCACTTATCTCCTCTCAAGCACTTCTTGTATTTGATTTTAGTACATTTTGTTATTTATGCAAGCAATTTATCTTCTATTTTTAGAAATTAATTATTTAAAAGCATGGATTGATAGATTACAAGGAAGCCTGTGCTTCTTGGATCTAGACCATGCTAGGAAATCCACCCTACTATCTAACTAATTAACCATTTCTTTAGTATTTTTTAATCTTCAAGTCATTCCTCCCTAGACAAATAAGAGTCTCCATAATCATCTATATCAATGCATGCACAACATATTAGGTTATACCAACCTCACCCTTCTTTCAAGTTTTACATATTTCTTCTAAAGAAAATAAGCAAAATTTATGTGAAACAGTATTATACCAGTTTTAAACACATCTTGGTCTTTAAATGATTGGCTTGGTTGAAGAAATATTGATTGGTTCTATTAAATATCGATGATTGGCATGGGTTTTATGAAGTGGGAGAAGTTTGGAATTGTTAAGTTGTGGAGCTAAAAGCTTCATAAAATGAGCGAATGCAAAAGTTGCACGATCACACAGTCACCGACGATGGTTAGGATTGGACTAGAGGCTGCCAGCGTCGATAGTGGATTGGCCAATGTCAGTCATAGGCAGACTGGTAGGGACCGACGTCGGTCACCTGTGCATCCAGAATGCTATTTTCGTGGATGAACAGATTATTTGCATGGAAAGTTAAACTGTTGGTATTGAGTCCACGTTTCTATTTTAAGTAAGAATGTTTTGAGCCCTTGATTAGGAGTTGCATCTAATGGTTGATATTACATGCTCATGAATCCCTAGTGTTATATAATAGGGATAGATATTCATAGCTTATAGGACACAACTGTTTTTGTAGAACAGTATTGTAAAATATATGTGAATCAATCCAGGTTGTTGGATTTGATTGAGAGAGAGAACTCTTGAGGGAAAGAGATTTGGAAAGAGATCTGTACATCTAAGAGAGGTGTGGAAGAAAAGAAGTTTTTTCAATTATAATTCCTTCTGGAAGAGTTTAATACAAGTTTTCAGGGTGGTTTCTTGTATCTCTTATTCTTTGTTGTTTTTTATTCTAGTTACTTATTCTTTCTGGTTTAATTCTGCATTTAATTGCTTTCACATAGTAATCAACTTTGTTGGTTGATCCCCAACAAATGGTATCAGATCCAGGTTAGTAATACCAACAAGTGGTATCAGAGCTCAGGTTGACTAACAGGTGTTTTAGATCTGGTTAGTGTGTATTGATTACAGGTTACTCATAGGGATTTTTGTTTGAGTGGGAGAAGCAATGGCAGAAGAAAGTAAACTAAGAATGGAGAAGTTTAATGGCAAGAATTACCAATTATGGAGAATGCAGATAGAAGATTATCTGTATCAGAAAGATCTATACTTACCGTTAGGTGGAATTTCAAAGAAGCCCATAGACATGGAAGATGAAGAATGGGAAGTTCTTGATAGAAAGGCTCTTGGATCTATAAGATTGAGTTTAGCATCTACTGTGATATCTAATTTATCACAGGCAAAGTCAACGGTAGAGTTAATGACTACTTTAGCAAATTTATATGAAAAACCCTCAGCTTCAAATAAGGTATATCTTATGAAGCAGTTATTTAATTTACAAATGCAGGAAGGTGGATCTGTATCTAATCATCTAAATGATTTCCATGGAATTGTAAATTAATTAAATTCAGTCAAGATAGTTTTTTATGATGAAATAAAAGCTCTATTAATCTTATGATCTTTACCTGAGAGCTGGCATAGCTTGGTAATGGCAGTTATTAATACTGCATCTGCTTCAAATATTTTAAAAGTAGATGTTAGTGTAATCTTGAATGAAGAAATTTGCAGGAAAAGCATAGAGGAAACATCAGGGAATGCTTTAAGTTTTGAGAGCAGGGGAAGGCAAAAAGAGAAGAGCAAGAAAGGGAGATCAAGGTCTAAGTCAAAGATGAGAGGTAGATCTAAATCTAGAAATGGCAGGAGGATAGCCTGTTGGAATTGTGGAAAGATAGGGCACATAAGCAAAGATTGCTGGTCAAAACCAAAAGAAGACAATCAGTATGAAGGTAAAGAAGAAGCAAAAGTTGCAGGTATTGTTACACAAGATGCTCTTATATTCTCTTTGCATAATAATATAAAATCTTGGGTTTTAGATTCTGGTGCCTCTTTCCATGCAACCCCTAATAGAGAATATTTCAGTGACTATGTCCATGGAGATTTTGGAATAGTTTATCTAGGGGATGATGAGCCTTGTAAAATAGTTGGCAAAGGAAAAGTGTAGCTGAAAATGTAGAATGGCAACACATGGGTGTTGAGAGATGTCATGCATGTTCTCAGCCTGAAGAGAAATCTGATTTTTGTGGGAAAGTTAGGGGATAAGGGTTGTACAATAACTCTCACAGCTAAATCTTGGAAGGTTTCCAAGGGTGCACTTGTATTGGCCAGAGGTAAGAGAGTAGGTACTCTCTATTTATGTAATTGTATTATTGATAATTCTCCTTCTGTATTATCTACTTCAGATGTAGATGCAAAGTTGTGGCACCAGAGGCTTGGCCACATAAGTGAAAAGGGAATGACAATTCTTAAGTCAAAAGGTAATCTTTTAGATTTGAAAAGCATAGATATAGATTTCTGTGAGCACTGTATTTTTGGGAAATAGAAGAGAGTGAGTTTTCTCAAGACTGGGTCAACAAAGAAGAAGCACAAGTTAGAGCTTGTTCACACAGAAGTGTGGGGACCAGCTCAGGTTGATTCTATTAGAGGATCACAATACTATGTTTCTTTCATAGAGGATGCTACAAGAAAGGTATGGGTCTATTGTATAAAGAATAAATCTGATGTTTTTGACACTATTAAGATTTAGAAAGCTATGGTTGAGAATGAAACAAGTAGGAGATTAAAGTGCCTGAGATCTGACAATGGTGGTGAGTTCTACAGCTACAAGTTCAACTGGTATTGTTATATGCATGGAATACATAGGAAAAGGATGGTTCCAAGGACACCTCAATAAAATGGAGTTGCTGAAAGGATGAATAGAACAATAATGGAGCATGCAAGGTGTATGAGATTGTATGTTGGTTTGCCCTTAGAGTTTTGGGTAGAAGCTATGGATACTACAGTTTACCTGATTAATAAAGGACCCTCTACAGCACTGGATGGTGGAATTTTAGAAGAGGCATGGATAGGTAAAAAGGTAGATCTCTCATTTCTCAAAGTTTTTGGTTGTGAAGTCTTTGTGCACATTGATAAGGAAAATAGAAATAAGTTGGATGTTAAGTCTATGAGTTGCACATTTATTGGTTATGGCTCTGGAGATTTTGGATTCAGGTTTTGGAATCTAGGAACTAAAAAAATAATTAGGAGCCGTGATGTTGTTTTCAATGAAAAAGTGATGTATAGTGATCAGCTCAAGAAGCTGAATCAATCTGGGCAGAGCAATGGAGAATTGGATGAGGTGACGGTCCAAAATGAGCTCACAGGTAGAAATAATCACAGACAGGAAAACACAAAGACCCACATCGGTCAGGCAGGAACCGACGTCGACAATATAGGAACCGATGTCGGTCAGACAGTGACCGACATCAGTCAGGCAGGAACCAAGGTTGGTCATGTGGAATCCAGGTCAGTCAGTTACAGGCTTGGAAGTGACCAAGGTCGGTCACTGTCAGAGAATTTGGGCAGACAGCGTGTAGTGAATGAGTCTCAGATGCCCATCAGGAGGTTAGAAAGGGTAAGTAAACCTCCAATTCGATATTCCCCTTCATTATTCTATTTATTGCTCACTGATGGTGGAGAACCAGAGAGTTTTGATGAAGCAATACAGGTGGAATCCAAGAATCAGTGGGAGCTAGGCATGAATGAGGAGATTGATTCCTTGAAAGAGAACCAAACATGGGATTTGGTTGAGTTACCAGCGGGAAAGAAGACACTAAAGAATAGATAGATCTATAGATTAAAGGAAGGTGAGAATGGACAGATGAGATATAAGGCCAGGTTGGTAGTGAAAGGATCTGCCCAAAAACTAGGTATTGATTTTGATGAGATTTTTTCTCCTGTAGTTAAAATGACTTCTATACAGATTGTATTGTCTTTAGTTGCTATTGAGGATTTGCATCTTGAGCAACTTGATGTTAAGACATCGTTCCTTCATGGGGATTTGGATGAAGAAATATATATGGATCAGCCAGAAGGATTTGAGGTCAAAGGTAAGGAGAAGCTAGTGTGCAGATTGAAGAAAAGCTTGTATGGCCTCAAGCAAGCTCCTAGACAGTGGTATTTGAGATTTGATAGGTTTATGACTGAGCATGGCTTCAGTAGATGTCAATCTGACCATTGTGTGTATTTTAAGAGATTGGATAATGATAGATATATTATTCTATTATTGTATGTAGATGATATGTTGGTTGCAGGATCACACATGCAGGATATCTCTGAGCTTAAGGTGAAATTAGCTCACACATTTGCCATGAAGGATTTGGGAGCAGCAAAGAAAATCCTTGGCATGAGTATTAAGAGAGACAGGAAAAATCACAGGTTGATTTTGTCTCAAGAGGATTATGTGAACAAAGTGTTGAAACGGTTCAATATGCAGGATGCAAAATCGGTAAACACACCTATGGCTGGACACTTTAAGTTGAGTAAAGAACAGTGTCCTAATTCACATGATGAGGTAGAGTACATGAGAAAATTTCCATATGCTTCCACAGTAGGAAGCTTAATGTATGCAATGGTATGTACTAGACTGGATATTGCCCAAGCAATGGGAGTTGTAAGTAAGTATATGGCCAATCCAGGGAAGGAACACTGGAAAGCAGTTCAGTGGATCCTTAGATATCTGAGAGGGACTAGCAGTAGGCATTTGTGCTATGGTGGGTCAAACATTTCTCTACATGGTTATGTAGATTCAGATATGGTAGGTGATTTGGATGGCAGGAGAAGCACCACAGGATATGTTTTCACTATTGGTGGAATGACGGTTAGCTGGATTTCAAAGTTGCAGAAGGTTGTTGCCTTGTCAACTATAGAAGTAGAATATATTGCAGTCACAGAGGCTAGTAAAGAGATGATATGGATGACACGGTTCATGGAAGAGCTAGGAAAGGAGCAAGAGAGTTGTATATTATACAGTGATAGTCAAAGTGAAATTCATTTGGCTAAGAATTCAGCCTTTCATTCAAGAACCAAGCATATACAGCTTAGGTACCACTTCATTAGACAGGTATTGGAGGATGGTGAGTTGAAGCTAGAAAAGATCCATATAGATAAGAACCCTGCTGATATGTTAACCAAGCCGGTAACAAAGGAGAAGTTGAATCTTCATTCAACTTTTTTTGGTCTTCATGATTGAGTTTGAAGATGGAGAAGCTAGAATATGTTGTTGTACAGGTACTGGTGCAGCTGTTTATCTCCAAGTGGGAGATTGTTAAGCTATGGAGCTAAAAGCTTCATCAAATGAGTGAATGCAGAAGTTGTAGGAATCACACAGTCACCGAAGACGGTCAGGATTGGACCAGAGGTTGCCGACGTCGGTAGTGGATCGACCGACGTCGGTCACAGGCAGACTGGCAGGGACCGACGTCGGTCACTTGTGCATCTAGAATGCTATTTTCATGGATGAACAGATTGTTTGCATAGAAAGTTAAACTGTTGGTATTGAGTCCGCATTTCTATTTTAAGTAAGAATGTTTTGAGCCCTTGATTAGGATGTGCATCTAATGGTTGATATTGCATGCTCATGAATCCCTAATGTTATATAATAGGGATAGATCTTCATAGCTTATAAGACACAACTGTTATTGTAGAATAGTATTGTAAAATATATGTGAATCAATCCAGGTTGTTGGATTTGATTGAGAGAGAGAACTCTTGAGGGAAAGAGATCTGGAAAGAGATCTGTACATCTGAGAGAGGTGTGGAAGAAAAGAAGTTTCTTCAATTGTAATTCCTTCTGGAAGAGTTTAATATAAGTTTTCAGGGTGGTTTCTTGTATCTCTTATTCTTTATTGTTTTTTATTCTAGTTACTTATTCTTTCTGGTTTAATTCCGCATTTAATTGCTTTCACATAGTAATCAACTTTGTTGGTTGATCCCCAACAAGTGGTATCAGAGCCAGGTTAGTGATACCAACAAGTGGTATCAGAGCCAGGTTAGTGATACCAATAGGAAATAGATGCAGAATGGCCAGTGGTTGGATAATGATCTCTTTTTAAATAGGGTCATCTAAGATGGGCTTAACAAAGATTGGTTCTTGATGTATGATGGTAACTATGACCTATATAGTGATAATTACACAACCTTATTGGGATAATGAGCTACCATATTTGAAAGGGCCTAAAATGGTAATGGTAGGGCATTATGAATCTTGTTTGTTCACACAAGCCAAATGATGAGGTCATTATGAGGTCCTAAAATTGTAATAGTAGGGTGTTGTGAAGCTTGGTTACTATCATGAGCCAAAGGATGGGGTCTTGATATGGTAATGGTAGGGTGTTGTAAATCTTAGTTGTTATTATAATCCAAAGGGCGAGGTCATGGAATGCTAATGGTAGGGAATTACAAAGCTTGGTTGCTATCACAAGATAAAATAGGAGGTCCTAAAATGGTAATGGTATGGCATTGTGAAGCTTAGTTTCTTACACAAGCCAAAGGATGAAATCCTAGAATGGTAATGTTATGGTATTTTGAAGCTGGGTTATTATCATGAGCCAAAAGACAAGAGCCGATAATGGTAATCATTGGACATTGTAGAGATTGGTGGCTCATACAGACCAAAGGAGGGTTAATGGTATAGGTAGGGGATCGAGCGCTAATAGCATTGAAAGGGTGAACTTGGCATGTTAATCAGCCCAAAGAAGGTGTCATCGAATATTGTGCTTGAGGATCTTGGCTTTATTCTCTAGATTGAGTATTGTAAGGAGGATAAATATCTGTCTCACAAACTACATCATCATCATAGGGGTCTTAAAAAAATTCATCTTGCACAACCACATTAGCATAAATTGCATTGTATATTGCTATACTATGAGTGTAACGAGACATATCCAAATCAATGATGAACTTTTAACAAAAAATCCTAGAGTTATAAAAAATCTAAAAAACAAGGTCCAAAGGACAAATGGTCCAAACATAGTATAACTTGGTCTAATAAATGGAGTTATATTTCAAAAAAAGTCTATAATAAAACTTGGTATAAAATAGTTTAAAATCAAATGCATTATATAAATAGGTCAAGTGGATGAAATAAAACCAAAATGCCAAGCTTAGGTATAAAGTGTTTCAAACAAGTCTAAATTAGGTATAAAGAAACAAAGGTTTCTAGGTATTTTGAAAAACAAGGCACAAAATCTAGGCTTAAAACATGTATTGTTAGGTCTTTTGGAAAATGCACAACATCTATACTTTTAAAAAAAATGAGGCCTGAAAGGTAAGAGATTTAACCTAATAAATCTGAAACACTTTGACACAAACTAGGCATTTGGATTTAACTATGAACTTGGTCTTTTGATAAAAGACATGAAACAATAGGCATATGGAAGATAGACTAAATTCCCCAAATTCTAGGCACAATAATGTTCTTCAAATCAAATAAGAAATTAACCTAAGTTACACAACCTATAGTCATATAAAATGTGGAAATTAGCAACTTGAGTGTGGCTTATGATACCCAACCCATAGGGTCCTCTTACTTGCTCTCATGACCCTCTTAGGCACCTTTTCATTGATTCCCAGTCATTTGTATCCTTCTAGATAGTGATTCCACATCTTCTAGGCAACATTTATAGTGATTATTCCATCCCCCTAGGTCCTATTCCTTCAAGATAATAGCACCCAACTTAGACTATATCACCAGACCCTAGAGTGTTCATTTTTAGTGCTCTTATCCAAGCGCATTTTAAACTCCAATGGTCACTTCCTTCTAGTTCTTATCCTTCTTCTTGTCAACCTAATGTGAACACATTCAACCCATGACCAACAAATCCCTATGAAAGTCCATTTAGAAGGTTGTTGGAAAATATCACAAAGCAAGAAAGAATACAAGCAAGACTACTCATGCATATTTCCCTATTCTCTACATATAATCAACCAATACAATTATAAGCTTATTTAAACCCTCACATCCATCCTTATCCACCTCAATCACACCTAGTTTAACATTTTGTATCTTTATATACACTATTGCACAAAGCACATCAAGTGGGAGAACTACATATGGCTTGGTCCCTCTTTAGATTATTGGTATGTAGACAAAGTTCCCACACAAAGGGTGTGGATACATGTTTAATGCATATTACACACACTAACCCCCCTCCATTTCCTAAATTTTGTTAAATCATAATGGAATCTAGGGTTTGAAAACTAAATTAGCTCTACAAGGAGTTCCATGGACATCCAATAGTCTAAATTTCATAGGCAGGCTCACAAAGACAGATCAAACTCAGGTCTCCTAGACAATAGCGGTAGAAGAGGACTATAGAACTAGACCCCAAGGTGTCTTATTTTGGTGCTCCTATCCATTCATAAAATGAAGGCTAGATCCTAATTTGTGATATTGTCCCAGTCTCACACAGTGAATTTTAGACCCTGTAATAGTTATCTCAATTAGTTTCCAGCTAAGTCTTATTTTCTTCACATTTATTATTATTTATAGAAAGGTTAAAATTACAATTAATTCATACAAATCAATATCTTAAATATTTTAATATTTTTTACTGATTTAATTAACTTAGACCCTTAACTAAATTAGGAATAATACACCAATATTCCAAAAATAGTTAAATCATTTGGTGAGCCCGACTTACTTAATTTGCATATAAAAACCCTAGGGAAAATTCCTCTAATTTTTCTAGTATTTTTCTTGAATATTTAAATAAAAAATTTACATTTAAATTTAATTTAGGGATTTTAAAAATTTATTCCAAATCCTAGTTGAAATTTACTAGGTCCTTTTTCGTATAAAACCCCTAGAAACCCTAGGAATAATTTATTGCTAATTTTAGAAATATTTTATAATTTTTTACTTGTATATTTAAATCATAAATTCAATTCAAAATTTTTAATTCCATAATAATTTTAAAAAAATTATTTTTCTTCCAAATCCTAGTTGCATGTATTAGGTCCCTTCAAATCAAGCATTTTCCAATATTTTTCTGATTTTTTACCTGTATAATTAAAACTTTAAATTAGCATCAAATTTTAAAATTCCATAGTAATTTTAATATAAATCATTTTTCACAACCCTAATTGCATATATTAGGTCCCCTTGCTTTTGAGGTATCACCTTACATGTTTGTGAGCTTTGTATCCTTTTTATGCATATTCTAGTTTCTTGTTTAGATTATATTTATTTAATATTTTATTTCATTATTCAAGTTATTTTCCTTATGCCACCTAAGATCCTTGCATCTCTTCCTTCAAGATGAAGTGCAAGACTTAGTTGTAACCCTCCTGAATTCACCTAGATTCCTTCAACCTGACCATATATTATAGATCCTACACATCCAAATTACACAAATTTCCATGAGGATAACTTTGACAATGAACAGTATGAGAATAAAAATGATGATACAAACACTGATGTTTATGACCCACCACATCAGACACTTGATCCAATTTTGCCTATTATTGATAATGAAGTTATCCTTAACAAAGATTTAATTCCACAAATTTTTAGAGAAAGACTCAAGGAATAGCCCCAAGATCATACTCTTATTTTACAATCTATCATGGAAATAAAAAAGGCTAAACAAGTTGAATCTTCCATTCCTTCAGAGCATATAATTGTATATGACACTACGGGGGCAACTATGTCTCAACAACCCCTTATAGCAACCCAACTTGCCTCTATGCCATGCCCAGCTACAACTAGTACATCTTTATCTCCCAATGTGGCAACCCTTATACAAGAGATAAAATATCTTCAATCCAAGGTGCTACATCTTGAGCAAGGTGCTTCTAGACCTACACAGGCATTGGATTATTTTGATCTACTTCAAACACTATTGGCACATCATATTACTTATACACCCTTGACACAAGGTTTTGTTCAACCCAAGCTCACTCTATATGATGGCAAGGGTGATACAAAGATACACTTGAGATATTTTCATGTAGCATGCTTGGACTATGTGCCAAATGACTAGATACTAACCAATCTATTGCCACAAATTCTAAAGGATTATGCTGTACAATAGTTTTATAGTCTACCAAATCAGTCAATCAATGCATTCAATCCTTTAGTAGACATGTTCCTAGCTCATTTCAGCATTAACATTAGTGATAAGGTTTCTTATGCCCAAGTTGCACAATAGAAACAAAGATCAAATGAGCATCTCGTAGATTATGTTCTTTGATATAAGACTATCTTGGCTAAGATGACTAGCCCCATGGCTGATCAAGAGTTACAAGATCTCTTCAAATAAAGTCTTCTACTAGCTTTACATGAGTCAATAATGTTCAAAAAGTTCTCTTCCTTCACTGAATTGTGTCATACACTAAAGGAAAGAGAAGTCAAACTAATTTCAATGGGAAAACTCCAGTACACAAGCATATAAAAAACAACAAACAAGAGTAATAAAAAAGTCCCATATAAAGTAAAGGTAAATGATAACAAGAGTCAGAATCAACCAATAGTCAATGTGGATTCATATCTCCCTCAATGAGTGGTTTTATCATTACTTCCTTGGTGAACATTTTCCAATCTACCAGTATCTGTAGCCAAAATTTTACAACAAATTTTGGAATGTAATATCATATCCCTCCCTCATATTTTGGAAATTGATCCAACAAAGCCTCTTCCACGAGGATATGATCCAAATTCATTTTATGATTTTCATATGGCACAAGCCATACAAAAAATAAATGCATCAGTTTGAAACACAAGATACAAGACTTGATAGATGACAACATTATCAATCTTATCACTTCAGTTGAGCCTCCTCAGGCAAAGAAAACATAGGATAAAGCTTTGAAAATATTCTCATATCCTTTTTCATATCATTCTAAATAAGACATATGAGATACATCAGGGGTTCACTATGCATAACATATACATCCCCCACTAGATACATATAGGGCACCTTTATTTGAGTTACACCCTTTGAGAAATATGATTAGCGTATACGATACTAGAGTTCCAGTTAGACTTTCAATCTCCTTCTCAGAGTAGAAGATAGTTGAGGATAATTTAGATTGTCATGCACTCTTTATCAGAGTTTACATTCATAATCATCCTATTCATAGTGTTCTCATAGACAATGGATCTAGTGTGAACATGTGCACTATAAAATTATTATAGCATTTGGGATATTTAGAGTAGGATATTGCACTGATGGACATAGTTATCAATGGCTTCAGTGGGCACATATAAAGTTTATTGGATAATATTGTACATCCTTTACAGGTTGGTCCAACACATGTGGCCACACCATTTACTGTTGTTCCCAATGAAAGAGTTTTTGATATGTTACTCAGTTAACTATGGATTTAAAAACTTCAAGAAATACCTTCTACAGTTCATAGATGTGTGAAAATCATTCACGCTAATCAGGTTGTTATAGTTGGTGGAGTTTCATATGAGCTACCACTCCCCACTTCAGAGCCATCTATTATATTGCAATCACCATTTTCAGTTCTGCCACTAGTTTTAGTTTCTCTACCAATTTTAGTTCTTCCTCTAGTTCAGATTCAGACATAATCAAGGCTTCCATCATTAGCATAGAGAGTTCATATACTTCCATGGATTTTTTTAGAGAAACCATAGTTTTAGAATTCTAGACATGTTCTAACTACAATTTTTATACCTAGGGCAGTATCATTGAGGTCTCATACCTCTACACATAGAGCACATGTTTAGATAGTTTATCCTACTACCATATGGATCCCTAAGATCCCTACAGTTGCATCTACTTCTTAGAGTTATAAGGGGACACCACAGTTGGTTTTTACTTTAGGGATTTTAGAGCACTTATTACATACATAGCTTTCAAAGCCATAGTCTCAACCCTTCCATCATGATTCATGATCACACATGATTCCTCTCTTTGATACATGACACCATGAGAGGGAGTCTCATATGAGACTCATTGGTTAGTCTCATTTATTCCCAATCTTGCTTGTATATAGTTTCCTTTTAAATTACTTATACATAGTTTCTCAATTTTTATTTTACATAGTCTCCTCATGATTGATTGTACATAACTTATTCCAAAATACCAAAAACATTCATATAACTTAAAAATCCAAAAATAATACAAAATTTCAAAATCCAAAAACATTCAAAATATTTAAAAATTCAAAAACATTTCAATTATATGCATCATCCATGCTTACATTTCTAATACAATGCTACACTTACATTTGCTATTCTATGCTATTATTTTTTGATGTATCTACATCACCATGCTTCACTTGATCTTATTTTAGTGTGTGAAATGACATTTAGATCCTTGATTGCTTCACTTTACCCATTAAGGAGGAATCCCACTCCATACATTCGAGACACATATCGATATGTCTACCCACTGGGGCATCTTCTACGTGACTACACCATTCAGATTATGTCATTCCTACACCAAATACTCTAGTTATCATGTTGATGTACATTAATTACTAACTTACACAAATTATTATATTGACACTTACTAGTATATAACACTTGTGTATTATTAGTGTATACCTAGTCTTGTATTATATTTCTTCCATACTTTCACTTCTTGATTTGTTTAGTTAGATGCGATTGTATTTCTAGTATTTACATGATTTCTTTTATTGATTTGCATAGATAGATGTGATTGCATTTATTAGTTCCTACTTTTATTTTTGTATGTGCCTTAAGACATTTTCTAATGTCCTTTGCTTCTATTCTTGTGTGTGCCTTCGGACATTTGACAATGTCCTTTACTTGTACTCTTCTATGTGCTTGTGGCCCTTGTGCCAACCTTGCTTGTTTAAATTGTATGTGTATGTGTCATTTGAACATGTTTTGTATGCTTGATTTATAATTTCACTGACATGTGCCCATGTCCCTTGTTTGCCTATCCCCTTGGACACTCTTGTATGTTTCTTACTTCTTGCCTTGTGTGCTTGTTGTTTGATTTACTTTTCAATAGTTTGTAATATCATTATCCACATCATGCATTATCTTGATTTCTTGGATGTAATGATGGACATCATGATCCATCCCTCTTTGATAACTAAAAATTAACCAGACTCCCAGTTCTAGCTTACTATATTACACATGTTATTACATTGTTATATCTACCTAGGCATACCCCTATTGATATAACAATCTCCATTACAAACCATGCTATATCTTAAGATATCTTGTCGATTATCATTGATATACCATATATTCTTGAAACATAATGCACTTATAGGGATATTTATTTTGAGGGTAGTCATTTCAGGGTCTTAAATCCTACCCTCAGAAGAGGGATAAATAAAATGGGTTTTGTCTTAGAGATCAAAGCTCCTAATGGTAAAAAAAGTAGCTTTCAAAACACCCAAAATATCAACCAGACTTAAAACTAGGCATATAATGAAAATTATAGAATAGTCATCAAAATTATCCTAGGACAATATCACCAAGATTGGAATTCAATGCTAGATAACAGGGTGTCCATTTTTAGTGCTCTTGTCTAAACAATAACAAAATTAGATTTTATAAAAATAGATAGAAATATTAGTTCAGCGACAGATTTTCCACATATAGACTGATTCAAATTCAATAGTTTTTTGTATATTTTTTTTCAAAGAATATAGATATAGGGGACATCATCCATAATATGATGGCTCTCTCTTCTAGTTTTAGATTAGGCCATTGGTATAACTTCCAGATCAGAATCCATGTTTTAGACACCAGTGATTGGGGGTAATGTGCATAACACATTTTACTTCTCTTCTTTTCAAGTTTAGTTTAATACTTAGATATTCTTAGAATTTACATGCCTTACTCCATTTTCAAGTGGTTGATATCATTTTTTAGTGGCTTTTACATAATCCTATAGCCTAGTTTTAGAGTGGCATTCATACAAGCCTAATTTCCACATTTTTTGAGTTGGCCAATATTGGCCTAGTTTTCAGTATACATTCAAAAATCCATGCATACATTATTATATTATATATCATTCATAGGCTTTAGGAGCTATCTCATATGACACACATTCATACCAGTATCAATTTCTAGCTTCACTTCACAGGGCAACGATGGAGCGAAAGGACTAACTAGCCTTTATATTTTTGAAGCACCTATTCAGAGGGATTGGATGCACAATTCAAACATTGATTAACACATGCATGATCACATAAATTCACTTATTGGGTGATGATAGAGCCAAATGGCTAACCTTTTAATTCTTGAGCCACTTTTGGGGAATTGAGCACTCAACTCTGTTCATGATATTACTCTTGGTACAATACACACCCAACATTACATAGTTTCATGAGCTTCACCCTTATAGGTAAGTTTAGGTATGATTTCTATTTTTCCTTTATTCAAGTATTTCACTTTGTTCATTAATAAAATAAAGGGGGGGAAATGTAGTTAAATAAAATGTGAAAATTGGTAATTTGAGTGTGGCTTGTGATACCCAACCCATAGGTCCCTCTTGCTTGCTCTTATGACCCTCCTAGACACCGTTTCACTGATTCTCAATCATCCATAGCATTTTATATAGTGATTCCACCTCCTCTAGGTAGCATTTTTAGTGATTATTCCATCCCCCTAAGTCTCATTCCTTTAGGACAATAGTGCATAACCTAGACTATAGCATGAGACCCTAGGTTGTTCATTTTTGGTAGTCCTATCCAAGTGTATTTTTAGCTCCAAAAATCATTTCCTTTCAGTTCCTATCCTTCTTGTCAGCCTAATGTGAATACATTCAACCCATGACCAAAAAATCCCTATAAAATCCCATTCAAGGTTCATTTAGAAGGTTGTTGGAAAATATCACAAAATAAGCAAGAATACAAGCAAGACTACTCAGGTATATTTCCCTATTCTCTACATACAACCAACCAATATAATTATAAGCCTATTTAAACCCTCACATAAGTCCCTAGCCACCACAATAACACCTAATTTAACATTTTTTATCTTCATATACACTATTTCACAAAGCACATCAAGTGGGAGAACTACATATGGCTTGATCCCTCTTCAGAGTATAGGTATGTAGGCAACATACCCATATAAGGGGTGTGGATACACATTAAGTGCATATTACACACACTAACCCCACCCTATTTCCCAAATTTTGTCAAATTATAATGGAGCCTAGGGTTTGAAGACTAAATCATCTCTACAAGGAGTTTTGTAGATATCTAACAATCAAAATTTCATAGATAAGCTCACACAGACACAATGAACAAAACCTAGAAAGTTCAGGTCTCCTGGACAATAGTAGTAGAAGAGGACTATAGTGTTAGACCCTAGGGTGTCTTATTTTGGTTCTCATATCCTTTCATAAAATGAAGGCAAGTTCTTAATTTATGACATTGTCCCAATCTTACATAGTGAATTTCAGACCCTGCAACAACCATCTAAGTCAATTTCTAGCTAAGTCTTATTTTATTCACATTTATTTATATTTATATAAATGTTAAAATTAAAATTAATATATAAAAATTAGTATGTTAAATATTATAATATTATTTATTGATTTAGTTAACTTGAACCCTTAACTAAATTAGGAATAATGCACCAATATTCCCAAAATAGTTAAATCATAACCCAAAAGTGAAAAATCAATGTCTAGGCCAAAATTACCTAAGGAAAAATGCCAAAATCAATCAATTCTTGGATTTAAAATTGTTAAGGATAATTTCAAACTTTATTTATAAAACTAGTCTTCTTTAAAATAAATAACAAGCTAGACAAGAACAAATGGCATGACAATACTAGGCATAGATCCAAAAGGTACATGTGTTTTTTATTTCAAAATTGGAATTTTGGACATAAGGCAAGAAGCCTTCAAAATAATTTAAGCAGCATAATGACGTTATCATTCTCTAAATATATAAAAAATGGTTTGTTTCGAGACTCAAAGGTATAAAACTCAAAATGAATTGGGCAGCATAACGACACCCTTTTCAATTAAGTGACACACACATAAAGGTTTGATAAATGATTAAGACAAATGTGTGATATCAAATGGAAAATAAAACGCCTCTTCAAAAATAAGAGTGATGTAAAAACAAGACTCATTTTTGATATGGTATAGAAAACAAATAGTTTGGACACAAGACCATGTAAGAAAGGATAAAATGACATAAAAACACCTAAGTGTAACATCCAAAATCCTAAAATTGACAAGGTTTCATTGTACTATAAAATTTCATCTATATACTTATTCTTGAGAGGATTTTAAATTATAATCCAAAAATTAAAAGTGCATGAAAATTAGGGTTTTTGGGCCCCCTCTTCTTTCAAGAGTTTGTACAATGACATGGAACTTTGGACTACTATCCCTGCATCAATAGTATTTCTACAACAAGTGGGGTTGTTTTGAACTATCAATTTTCATTCATTTATAAATGCTCTCAAGTGTGGTTAACACTAGATATGCAATCACATCATTTGGATCTACATCAATTAGCTTGTTCTAGAAATATCTTGTCCTTTTCAAAACCACTACATTTATTGCTTGCTTAGTGTAGTGTGATTTTTGATTTGCCCTTACATCCTGAGGCATATAACCACTAACAAAGCTTTTTTTAACTGCTCAAAACAAGTGTCCTAATGGTTCACCCTCAATTTATATACCCCACCATGGATTGGGGTTGAAATAATGCTCGGAGATGAATTCCTAGGTCAACGCTTCCCTTGAGAACTTGTGAAGAGGCAATAAACTCCCACCCACAAGCCAAAATACATGAAATAAAGATAAGTGAAGGAATTTAGGGTCATTTGTGAGTCACCCAAATCATACGTATTTTGGGGAGGGCCTTAGTGACTTTCCTTCCATGCTTTTGGACTAAAGCAACAAATGCAAAGGGTGAGTGGTTTTTATCATCCAAATTCCATAAGAGAGGATGGGGAGAGCATACACGCATCACTCATCTTGATAAACAAAACACTTCAAAAAAAATCATAAAATGAAAAATTATAATGAGTATGTAACTAATGTGAGATTTTATTTTAATCACCAAAATGAATTATGTAGTGAATTTTGAGCCCCTTCGCATTTTTTATTGATAAACTTTACAAAAAAATTCAAAAATAACTAAGATCATTTTACAAACTAAAGACTATATGTTTAAGATTTAACCATGCTTTAAACTTTGCCTTTTCTACCTTAGGACCTATAATTTGTTATAAGGTTTGCGTACTAAGAATCCCAAAAGTAAGTGGTAAAACAACATTTAGAATTTAGCTCTCAAGTTTTCTAATTTTTATCTCAAAAAATTGATCATCATCAATCCACAGAGATTGACATTGATCTGGTAGATCGTTGATGTTTCCTATAAAACACATTAAAATAGAGGTTGATCTGGTATAAAAAGGGTTAATAAAATGAGCTCAAAACCAAAATATCTCACTAAATCCTACAAGAAATGGGTTAATCAAATAATGTGTAGGTCCTTAAACATAGAATGAAAGTAAGATAAATAAATAAAAACCATTTTTAGTTATGTTCCTATCATGTTTTATTTTACACATAGAGATCATGGTTGATCCCTACAATCAACATCAATTTGTAAAATCGGTATCGATTCCTACAATCTGTGATAGAAAATCAACATTGATCCTTGTAACCTATTTTTTGTTTAAAAATAGAAAGACGTAAAAATGTATTTAAAACTTGAATTTTGAATAATTTTATTCATCCATTATCAAAACTAAAAGTAGCATATCATTCTCTTGGTTATATGAGATGCTTTTGATCCCCCCAGGCATGCCAACATGTGATCATTGAATAAGTAGAGGGGAGGTTAGTCTTGTCTTAGTCCAAGAAATAAAACTCAAATAAACACACTAAAATCCTAAAACCTCTAGCCTAGACACCATGAAGAGCATAAGTAACAAACAAACACATGAAAACACAATAAAAACATAAAAGAATACACTCTTTTACCTTCCTTAGAGCTCTAAATGACTTGTTGAATGAGTTTCTTAGCTTGTGCATCAAGAAGTATTTAAAAGGGAAGCTTTCTTGGCTCCTTCTCTCCTTGGCACCTTGGATTTGATTTCTTGTCTTAAGATTTGAGCATGGTAACACTACTTTCAAGGCATTTAGGCATTATAACACTGCATCAAAAGAGCTTGTTGAATATATTTGTGCATAATAACATTGCACCAGAATAGCTTAAAAACTAATAGGCATGGCCTTGTATTTATAGCCTCAAGAATTAACTCTCACCTAATGTGATTTAAGGTTGATTTTAGGCTTGAAATGGGTTCAAACTAACCCTAGGTGAGTTAAAACTAACTCCAATTAAGTTAATAGTTTCTATGTAATTATGATTTTTAATTACTATACATGGCTCTTTGTCATGTCCCCTTTAAAATAAATTTGATTTTGTGGGAAAATTTCCCATTCCAATATTCCTCCAAAATTATTCACAGGGACACTATTAAACAAGTCACTATTCATGTCAACACTATTCACATATTTACTATTCACTATCACTATTCACTAGTGATCTGGTAGGTGATATAGGTGAGGATGCAACAGATAAGATGGATTATGGATGAGCTGGCATGGTCAAAGGCGGTCCTCACATGGTGTCAAGATCATGTTCTTGGAGTGGTGCATACCACTCCACTTAGGAGATAAATTATAATTACTTTATTGATGATATGGGTTGTTTTTGGTGAAAAAAGATATAATGATGGAGTATGGCACATTTTTATTGTGGACTTCATAATGTGGGTGTGAGAAGAATTAAAAAGGTTTTTAAATACACTCTTAAATTTATGTGGGCACCTGGGTAAATAATAATTATGTTCCCATCATTATTACCCCTTCACATGGGCAAAAATGGTGCATTTCTACAAAGCTTCATGATGGAAGTGTGTGAAGAATTCAAAAGTGGGTTGGTGAGGAGATATTTGAAGCATGTGAGCACATGGGTGAATAGTGATAAATTTACCCATGATTGATTCTCTTCCACATGGAGAGGTAGACAAATTTATGAAGGCATGGGTGAAGGAAATGATTATGTTTAAAGTGAAGGCTTGATTGTTGACTCTTTCACATGTTGACAAGTTATCATTATTGGCATTTGGTTCCTCCATGTGAAATGATAAAACCTATTTCCTCTCTCCTCTTATTTCTTGCATTTCTCTTCTTTTATTTTGAAATATATAAGTATGAAGCTTCTCCCCTTGTTATACATCTTTGATATATCATTTAAACCCCCTAATTTGAGAATTGAGCTTGTGTTCAAGTCCTCCCTCTTCTTTGGATGAAATATTAAATGAAGGTTAAGATCAATGGACAAAAACCTATTAATTTATTATATCAAAGGATGAAATCCCTTTGATTTAGTAGGGCAATCTCATCTTGAGATTGTGAAGGTTCTTTAGTTGTAAATTCAAAGTAGCAGTGTGCAAGTGTGTGTGGTGTGGAAAGTTTCAATTAGAGTTGTATGAATATTTGTAGGCTTTCTGTGGATTTGATCTTCAGTGGATTTGTGTGAAGGATTATGTATGTGGTAAAGTTTGTAAGTGTGTATTGAAGGATTAATATAATACTTGTGGTTTTATATTATCTCCAACCTTGTATTGTGCATTGGTCATTCTCATGTTGAAGTTATTTATAGTTAGAATCATAGAAAATTAGATTTGTCTAAATAATCCTAAAAGGGTTACTAAAGTGGCATCAGAACTATGTTTCCTTCCAGATTATTGGGGAACTAAATATTTTATAGATCTTCAAGTTGAAAATCTTGGCTAGTTGCAATGAATTAAAATCCAAAGTTCGTACTAAAGGTAGAAGAAAGATGTCCTATTCAAGAGGTGAAGACACTGGATGAACTTGTGCTAAAGTTAAATCATTGGAAAATAGATCAAAATAAAATAAATTAAGAATTTAAAAAATATCAGAAGAATATACTAATATGGATGGAGGATCCAGAAACAAAGAGAATGTTTTTGAAGAAAAAAGAAAAGGTAGAACTAGAGCCTCAAGAGCTTGTGTATCTAAGTGCACACAAGGAGGAAAAAATAATATTACAAGAAGATGAGAGAGAGAAAATCTTGGATGAATCTAACATAGAATATTTTGAGGAGAAATTCTTCTTACAAGAGGAATAAATAATGGAACTAGTGGCACACCATGCCTTAGAAGATGATAGTATTGAGGTATCAAAAGAAGATTTTCAAGAAATCAAGGAAAAGCCAAGGTTGTATGAGAATGGCCTACCAAATATCCATGTTGATGAGCATTATTTTGGGAATGATGCCCCATTTGAGAATTATTCTATTGATGGTGATAAGGGTGATACTACTAATACTACAAATCCTTTAGATACTTTTAAATCAACGGATAGAGTTAAACATTTTTATTGCTTCTTTGATTGTAACTTGAGAAATAAGGATGTTAGTAGGAGTAAGGATTTGTTGCATATGATGTCACTAAAATTTTTATGTCATTATGAGAAGTATTCTAAAAATATTTAAAGGAGGAAGGTTACAAAGTGGAAGGGATATCCTTTCTCTTAACATCAAGATGTCTCATACTTAATGGTCTGGGATATGGGTGTTTTAGCCAAATCAAGCATACAAATTAAAGGTAAACCTTCTTTGCAAATAAAATATGTTTTGTTGGAATCTAATGATTTTATGTGTCAATAAAAGGGTGATGAGTTCCAAGAGGAAGGAGATTTACTTTATAGATGCAAAGGATTTGAGATGGAGGAACTTGCACTAACCTCTAAACTTTCAATGAAAGAGATAATGGTTGATTATTAGAATAGAAGATGTATGAGCTCAGGATTAACAACCTAAGGTATGAGAATAATGATCATATTTCAGATTTATTATTTCCTATTATGATATTACAAAATTTTCTTCATCATAGAAAGAATGAAAAAAATGGTGATAGAGTGAGAGGCACAACTTGTAGTATAGGGCATGAGGACTCTTTGTTTTACATTTCACATTGTGTTTTCAAATGGGATCCAAGTAATATTCTAAGAGTAAAAGTAAACAGAATCATTGGTATTACTATTGAGTTCTCCTTATTTTCATTTGTAATGGAGGTAATTCTATGAGGAAACACTTAGATTTTGATGTGATTTCTAACCACGTTGTGAAGGATCCATGTTCAAGATTTATAGATCACTTGTGGGAAAAAATGATCATGGATGATAAAAAAAATGAAGATAGTCCTTATGGGAATCTTGATTTTATATTTGGGTAAGAAAATCAAGTGCATTTTTAGTGTTCAAAATTTTGTGACTAATTTTGTTATGATGCTTTGGGTATCAAGCATCTTGAAGGAGTTAATGAAACATGGAGTTTGCATGGTGTGCATTTTGTAGGAGAATCCACTTTAGAGTTGGAACCCAAGAAAGAATATTTCTTAGTCACTTTTTGGAGGAATTTTCAGCTCAAAGAAGAAAAGGTAAGAAATAAATGTTTCAATTATGTTGGTTAAATGTTGATCTCCAAAAAGACTTGATCATATGAAGGAGAATTCAATAAGGCAAATAATATTTCTACCACTTTATGAAAATAATTTTATATCATGCATTTTGTTGTAAATCTACATCATGTTTAGGAACATCAAAGGAATAAGTTAAAGAGAACAGTGTATGGGCTAAAAATGATTGTTGCTTACATTTTAGATGGTGATGTGAAGGATATTTCATTCACAAATCCCCCATTAGTTTATGATGAAATTTATGTGCTAGCAAATGGTCTCATTTGTCATGACACACATATGGTTGGGAACTTTAGATCCTACAATATTTTTAAATCTAAATAAGAGGGATTCTCATTAAAGGATCTCAAAGAGAAGTCTTCTCTCCATGGACAAGTTGTTTGGGCAACAATTGTATGTACTTATAATGTTGGTAATTTTCTTAACAAGCATGGTGTGGTGTTTAGTAACTTGCTTCCAGGGCTACCACAAAATATAAAACTCAAGCACATTATGAGAGTGGAATCAAGTTATAAGTCTATAATGATCACTCCATACCTCTATCCCAACATTTAAATAAAGGAGTTTATTGGTGAGCTACATGATGACATGCATTGTTAAAAGATAGATTTGAGATTTATGTATCATTAGACACAAATTAAAAGAAAAGATGTCCAGGAAATTACTTTTCAGGATCATTGGAGACACTTTGAGACTCTAGTCACACCATTGAGACTCAATAATACACCAACCATCATCTAAGTTGGTATGTATAAGGTATTTGGTAAGCACTCTTATAGTTTCATCTCAAGATATGGGAATGATAGCACCAATATATTTTAGTTTTGTCATCATTCTAAAGAGGGTGAAAGAGTGCATTCCTTTGGCTCAAACTTGTCAATGCATAATGATGAGGTTTATAGATGGTATGATGAAGTCTTTACAAGATAGAATTTATGAGTTCAACATCATTTTTGCTCATGATTTAATTATGTCATACAAAGGGATAAGAAAATAATCTAAATTGACCTTGGTTGAGCTTAAGGGAAATATGGTGAATAATAATAGGACTCAATCGTTGGAGCACATAGATATTTTTGTCCAAAGCTGCCTACACATCATAATATATGATCCAAGAGATATGTTTATGCAAGGAAAATATTATGACAAGTTCACTTTCATTATGGCCAAATATGTTATGAATGTTAACCTGGTTGTGGTAGTTTAGATGAATATTAGAGTGTTTCAATGGACACAGGGTACAAAGTTTTGGAGATTTGTTTGGGATCCTGGTAATGCTCAGAGTAGAGAATTTATTCTAATTATGTCTTCATTGCTTGTTCTTAACCAAAGATGGAAAATTCAAATCATGCATTGCTTTGTGGGTCTCCTAAAAGTTTGCATTAGCAAAGTTGTGAGTCATGCACATTCCCTTGTTATTCATCTATATGAGGACAAGTTGGTTATCAAAGAGGTAATCCAAATATATACATTGTGAAAGAATTTTAGAGATAGTAAACCTTGCAATGCACTTTAGTATTGGATCACTTGTTAGAGTAGGTTATTTACCTGCCTTAACTCATGTTTACTAGGTGCCCTATTTAACACTATTTTCTTTTCCCATTGTGGATTTATCCCACATTTGTTAGGATGCTTTGCTTATTGATCTTATTTACCTATATATGCAAGGATTTTTATTTGTATTAAACAAGTTCTAAATCTCAAAGCTCTTATGCAAAGATCTTAAGCAAATCCATAAGCTAAGTTTATAGAAGAAATAATATGGAGATAAATGATATTGGTCTTTGTTTTTTGCATTTACTCGTCATGTGATGTTTTACTATTATCACCTATGATATTTGTGGATTAAAATGATCTATTTTTTTTTCCTTTCATGGTATCAGAGTGGGAGTTGTTATAGGCATCTATTTGGAGTTTGCAGTAAGGGCTTGTTATTATTCCATAGATCTCCTCCTTTTCTTAGATCTTCTTCTTTCCATATGTTTTCATGTCATAATAAATATGCTCTTCTCTTACATCCTCTTTGGGTGGTCTTGAGAATAAAAAAGGTGTGCAATAAATTCTAGTGAGAAAATATAGGAGGCTTTGTGGATTGTTTGTTTCTGTCTTCTTGCAGGTCAAAGCATTCTTGGTTGTGGAATAAACCAGTAAGTAGCCATGCCATTATTAGATTTGTATCCTCAACATTCCTAGTTTTCATCCTCGCACTCAATTTGTGTCCTTATTGTGAATATTATTTTTCATCTATCTTTTTCCCCTGGTGACATCCATATGTTCAGTTTACTCTCATAGAGGCATTTTCAATGAGTTGGGTGCTCCTCTTTTGCCATATAAAAAATGATTGGTTTTATGCTAACTTTTTTTTATCTATGATGAATCATGATAAATTTTTTTTGGGTTTTGTGCACATTGATTTCATATTTTTACATCATTTTGAAATTCTTAATTGCATTGAGCGATGTAAAAGTTATGGTAGTTTTACTAATAACTATTTTTTTATTTTTCCTAAGTGGAACATAGACTATTTTTTATTTCTTGGCCCTTAAGTAGAGTTATTTTTCCATTAAAGTGTACAAATGGGTGTATGAGAGGATTTATGAGTCTTTGTAATTATCCATGGTTTAATTTTCATTCCAATGAGTGGCTGGAAGGCTATTTTCTTTTCCAATTTGGTCATTGAAATCAACTTGTAGTGTAATTTTTTAATGTATTTGACCAATTTTACAGAAATTCATAAAGCCTAACTTTTGAACCATAACTCAGATTTGAGTTCAATTTTTTTCAAAATTGTATGGTTTTTAATTATCTATCCATTGGTGTCATCACTTTTTAAAAAATCACTCAATTATAAAGTTCTAAATTTGGGGGGGCTTACACATTTTTGGGGGTTTATTTGTTTATTGTCATTCTTTGAATCAAGAGTTATTCTTCTAAGGGGATCATTATTTATTCTTCCAAACTTTTTCCTTGTATTTTGATAATGGATCCCCTAAACACCTCAAATTACACCACTTAGAAAATAAAAATGAAGACACACCTTAAACTAAAAGGTTTGTGGAGAGTTATGCCTAGTGGCATTCCCTATTATACAGATGAGGAAGTTCTTACTTGTATTGCATCCAAGTAAAATGAGGCTCTTTATTTGATTCAACTCCATATTTTAGATAGTTTGAAGTGTTATTTCACATATGCGATATCACCAAAGGAATCTTGGGATGCTATTCTAGCCTTATTTGAGAACGATACTGAGTCCTCTGGCTCTTTTGTACCCTCTTTTACCCCACCTCCTTCTGTTCCAATTCCCTCTCCTCCTGTTAGTGAGGGTTGATATTTTGATGATGACATTGATGTTGTTCAATATTTTAGTCTTGATAGTGACATGGGAAAATAACTATTGGCACTTCCTTCTTCTCCTCCTATCAGCAAGGTTGTCTCTTCTGATAATGTACTCTCTCTTCCTACTATAGTTTCTTATGATGACACATTCATGACGGACATTGTTCTTATTTTTGTTGAGCCACCTCTATGGGATGATTTTTTGCCAAACTTGGGATGTCTATTTTTAGAACCTAAATTTGTTCCTATACGTGATGTTGAGCTACCATAGATTATCACTTTAGAGGACTCTATTAGTTATAGTGAGAGTATACTTGTTGAGAATTATGCTCCACTTTCCATGGACATTTTTTCAGTGAATGTTACATGTCTTTCTTCTAATCAATCAATTTATATGGCATTACATCTAGTTCTTGTGCATGATCTTTCCATACCTATGCCACACTTCCAATTTGGACGTGATTCAATGATCTTTATACTGTTGCCTCCTTCATCTTCCATTGTGGAATGGGTAGACTTCTTGTACACTATTTGTGTTCTTCCTTTGGTAAAAGGAAGAAACATTATTTAATGTGGATGGAGCTTCTACAGTATTCTAGTTGAGGATATCGACATCAACACTGGTAATCTTGCAAGCCTAACTTGGATTATAGATAGTTTAAGTATCAATGATAATTGTCTTTGGGGGTTTTTTTGTATCTTATGGGTTTTATCTCTTCACTTCATAGATATATTATACATGAGTACTTGATTAGGCCTTATTATTGGGACTCATACTATGGATATGCCACTTTGTTTTTTTACTAGTTTTATCCCCTAGTTTCACTTGAGGGGGGGGGGTGTTAGAGTATGTTATTTACCTACCTTAGCTCATGTTTATTAGGTGCAATATTTAGTGCTATTTGTTTTTCCCATTGTGGATTTATCCCACATTGGTTAGGATGATTTTCTTCTTGATCTTCCTTGCCTATATATGCAAGGATATTTATTTGTATTAAGCAAGTTCTAAAGCTCAAAGCTCTTAGGCAAAGCTCTTAAGTAAAGCCATAATCTAAGCTTATAGAAGAATTAATATAGAGATATATGATATTACTCTTTATTTTTTGCATTTGCTTTTCATGTGATGTTTTGTTGTTATCACCTATGATTTTTATGGCTTGGAATGATCTATTCTTCATTCCTTTAATCACTTGATAGGGGTAGGGGCAATACTGCATGGACATTATAGTTGCATACAACACCTTAGAACCATGGTTCTAGAGTATATTAATTTGCAATTGCTTGAAGATAAGCAATTTTAGGAAGTGAAGATTTATCATGCCCCCTTAGCAATAAATTTGATGTTGTGGTAAAATTAGCCATTCCAATATTCCTCTAACACTATTTATAGGGACACTATTCACCAAGTCACTATTCATGAGGACACTATTCATGGATTTACTATTCACTATCACTATTTACTAATGATTTTGTGGGTGATGCAGGTGAGGATATAATAGATGAGGTGGATTTTGGATGAGGTAGCATGGCCCACAGGGATCCTCACATGTTAGGTTGTGGAGCTAAAAGCTTCACTGATGCAGACATGGAGGAGGTTGTAGAAGAGTTGTGGAGTGTCACAGACGCCAGCGTCGGTTAGGCCAACCGACATTGGCAGGATTAGACAGGAAGGCAACCGACGTCGGTCAGTAGTCGGCCGACGTCAGCACCCCCCAAGTAGACAGGGACCGACGTCGGTCATCTGTGTGGTTCAGACTGCGGATGTTATGGGCAATTAGCTAACAAACCAAGTGTTTGCATGATGAGAGCTAATTTTAGACTCATAGCTGTGGATCTAATTATTGTAATTAGATGTCTAATTATTGTTTGGATGAGATCTATATAATAGACTCATGGTTGTATTGTAAACTTGTGCTAGGGAGTAAGAGAGCAAATAGCTCCTTCAGAGAGAGGTAGAGCAATGGTGCATTCCTCCTAGTGCCACAGTACCAGGTGTGTGTGTGCTGGATTGGAGAGTCAGCTGGATTCTTCAGGTATGTATGATCTTGGTCATCAGGTGAGCATGGCCCTTATAGGAGATCTACATGGTAAGTAAGATCGTTGATCTGCAGGTGTGTGTGTGTGTGCAAGGTCAAGGTTCACAGGTGTGCAGAACCATTATTGATTTGTAGGTTGGAGATCAAATAGGACAGCAACACAATAGGGAGCAAGATCAGGCAGGATCTACTTGGAGTACAGTGTGTACTCATTGGTATGTACGTGGAGTACATGGAAAGCTAAGAGGAAGGCAAGGTAGTTCCTTCCATAAGTATGGTCTGTTGAGGTGCAGGTTATTGTAGGTTCATGGGAGATCTACTTGAAGTACCTTGAGTACTTGTGGAGTGCGTGGAGCACTTGTGGTGTGCGTGGAGCACTGGAGGTGAATACCAACTCTGTGTTTGAGTTGTGTGTTGGGACCTGAGAGAGAGAGCTTTGAGGAGAGAATTATTGTTCACTTGAGGTGTGGGAAACCTCTGAAGAGGTGGTGGAGAAGAAGTGGCATCTTCTTTATTGTATTCTTTTCTGTAAGAGTTATTAATACAAGTTGTGTATTGTCTCTCATATTCTGTGTTATTCGGGATTCTAGTTACTTGTGAATCTGGTTTATTTCCACATATTAAGTTGCTTGTATTTGGTAATCAATTGAGTGCTTCCGGTGTATCTCATGTCCTGACATCACATGGGATCAAGAGCATGTTCTTAGAGTGGGGTGCACCACTCCACTTGGAATATAAATTGGAATTACTTTATTGAACACATGGGTTGCTTTCGGTGGAAAAATACATAATGATGGAGTATGGTGCATTTTTATTGTGGACTTCATAATTTGGGTGGGGAGAAGTCAAAAGGTTGTTAAAGACAATCTTGAAGTCATGTGGTCACATGGGTAAATAATAATTAGGCTCCCATCATTATTACCCCTTTACATGGGAAAAAATGGCACATTTCTATGAAGCTTCATGATGGAAGTGTGTGAAGAAATCAAATTTGAGTTGGTGAAGAGATCTTTGAAGAATGTGAGCACATGGGTAAATAGTGATAAAGTTCCCCAAGATTTATTTTCCTCCACATGGAGACAAAGAAGAATTTATGAAGTCATGGGTGAAGGAAATGATTATGTTTAAAGTGAAGGCTTGATTATTGACTCTTTCACATGTTGATAATTATCATTATTGGCATTTGGTCCCTCCATGTAAAATGCTACGCCCCAATTCCTCTCTCCTCTTATTTCTTGCATTTATTTTCTTTTATTGTAAAATCTATAAGCATGAAGCTTCTACCCTTGTTATACATATTTGATATATCATTTAAACCCCCTAATTTGAGAATTGAACTTGTGTTCAACTACTCCCTCTTCTTTGGATGAAATCCCAAATGAAGGTTAAGATCAATGGATGAAAACCCATTGGTTTCTTAGATCAAAGAATGAAATTCCTTTGATTTAGTAGGACAATCTCATCATGAGATTGTGAAGGTGCTTCAATTATAGATTCAAAGTAGTAGTGTGCAAGTGTGTGTGGTGTGTAAAGTTTCAGTTAGAGTTGTGTGAAGATTTGAAGGCTTTAAGTGAATTTGTTCTTCAGTGGATTTGTGTAAAGGATTGTGTCTATGTAAAAGTTTGTAAGTGTGTATTAAATTATGAATATAATATTTATAGTTTGAGATTATTTCCAACCTTGTATTGTGCATTGGTTATTCTCATGTTGAATTTATTTATAGTTAGAATCATAGAAAATCACTTTTTTTTAATTAATCGTAAAAGGGTTATTACTCTCAAATTAGATATTTTAGGATATTTTTAAAGAGCTTGACAACTCATAAAGGCAATGATGAAAGGCTTGATATTTTGATTTTTGTAATTTTAATTTTTAGATATTCATTAATTATAAATGGATAATTCAAATAAGCATTTAATCATGTTTAAATAGATGATTGATTCTAATTATCATTTTAACTATTTCAATATTTAATCAAGTGCCCTAGTTAATGGGTCCATAGGCCAAATTGATATTTATTATGCCAAAACGTGATTAGGGATGAATTTGCGAGAGGTTATTATTGCATATTGACTAGTATCCTAAATAGGGATGCCTCAACATGATTCTAAACTTTGATGAATGATACGCTAACAAATTTGGGGCATTTAGTGATTCTTAGGCTTAATTTGCAATGTTTGGTAGGAATCAGTTTGAAGTATGGTCAAAAGATAGTTGTGGCCAAAATTAGATGGCTACAAAACTAAGATTGATGTTGTATTGATGTCAAGTTTTTTGCATCACTTTAAATTTAAAGAAGTGTCTATTCTTTACACCTTTTGGTGTCTTTTAGGCCATGTTGTGTGTAATGATAGTATTTTGGTTGACCTAACTAAAATTGTTGTTATAGTGGGAATGAAACCTCCTACTAAATCAATTGAAGTGCATACCTTCTTTGGTCATATAAGATATTATTACAAGTTTATAAAAGGGTATGCAACTATATTTGTGTCCATGGAAAAAATACCGTGCAAGGATACCAAATTTGAATGGACACTAGAATGTCAAACAACATTCTTTGAGTTAAAATAAAGGTTGGTAACAACATCAATATTAATATTTTATGATTAAAAGAAGAAATTCCATATGCGTGTGGAAGCTTTTGGTGCTATAGTAAGAGTTGTCTTAGTGCATACAGGCGAAGGTAGGTTGGACCACCTGATATATTTTACTAGCATGAAACTATCAGCTTCAAAAAAGAATTACACAACCACAAAGAGAAGTATTAGCCATGGTGTTTGCATTTCAAAAGTTTTAGCATTACTTATTGGCTATTATTTTTGAGTTATTTACGGATCACAAAGCATTATGATACCTTGTTAATAAACCATTGCTAGGAGGATGTATATCAAGGTGTTTAATACTCTTTCAAAAAAATTAATTATGGATTAATGTTAAGCTAGGATGGGAAAATATGACACCTCAACAAACTTTACAATGGGGAAGAACTAGATGAACTCAAAGATGAATCCCTAGATGTGCATTTATTTAGAACTTCTACAATTCCTAATAACATGGAGGACATTGAAAATTTATTGGAACAAAGAACTTTTCCTATGTACTACACTGAGTGGGATAAGAAGTAAATGGTTATCTTATCCATATTGTATAGCCTTATTAATGGAGTATTGTATAAGCTTAGCCAATATGATGTATTGCCCAAAGTATCTCTAAAGCACGAGTGACTATAACTTTTTCAAGAGGCTCATCAAGAAATTGTACGAGGTCATTTCTCAAGAGAATCCACTACCAAGAAAATAATTCAGAGTGGTCTTTGGTGGCCTACATTATTTTAGGATGTGCACAAAGTTGTTAAACACTATAACGTTTATCAAAGAATGGGCAAGCCAAACCATCATGACAAAATGCCTTTGGTTACCATGCTTTTGTAATAACCCTTTGAGCAATGGGGAATTGATTTTTTTGGACCTAAATCTCCCCCAAATAAGTGCAGTCATGCCCAATATATTATTATTGTGACCAAATGTTCCATGAAATGGGTGGAAGCTACTAATACTCCAATGTGTAGTGTGAAATATGCTACTAAGTTTTTATACAAAAACATCATCATAAGCTTTGGATGTCTACTTAAGTTGGTAAGTGATGGAGGCATGCATTTTATAAATAATACTATCAAGACTCTCACTGAAGAGTTCATGATATTTTACCATAAAAGCATGGCTTAACACCCACAGGCCAATAGATAGGTAAAAGCATCCAAAAAAGTATTTGGGAATATGTTAACAAAAAAATCAGTGTTTAGAAATATGATTGGGAGGATCAAATTCTTGCAATTATTTGGGCTTATCAAACACATTATAAGAGAGTTACCATGTTCATTCCATTTCAATTGATATATGGCCTTGAGGTAGTAATGCCTATGGAATATATTATGCCTAATCTATGCATTACAATGGTCATGAGATTAGGATATCAATAATCATTAAAGGCACAGTTGATGGATTTCACCAGAAGGGAATAAAATAGATTAAGATCATAATGGACACAATAAATCAACAAATAGAGTTAAAAATCATGGCATGATCACAACTTGTGATCTAAGTAATTTTACCCAGACCAAATAATATTACTTTAAAAGAGTAATTTAAAGCATTCCCTAAAAAGTTTTGCATTAGATAGAAAGGACCCTACATCATTCATGAAGTATCACCATACTATAGTGCTGAAAGATTTGTAGTGAACCATATTACCAAGATGTATAAATGGTTGTAAGATTAAGCCATATCATCTTTAATCTCTATCATTCTGCCAAAAATTTGAGCGGGTGCTGAGTAGCACCTTATATTTAGGGATTTATTTAATGTTGTTTGTTTTATTTTATATTCTTAGGATAGAATGTTTGTATAACATGTTCATTACTTTGCAACACATCACAACCACTACAAAGCAGTTATCATCGTAGAATGCAATCATATTATAGAGATAACTCATTAAAGATAGCTGGCCACAACTACATCAAGAATTTTAATTGAGTTTGAGCAGGTGGTGATAATATAGGTATGAAAAACGAAAGGCCAATGATCAGGTTAGACCATTAATGATGCAGAATTTCAAAAATATTACATCATTTTCAAAGTAGATTTGGTAGTAAAGGGATAAGTGGATTCATAAAGCAAATTAATTAGCTAAAATGATAGTTAATCACATATAATAACTACCAAATAAGTAAATTAAATATCCTAGTCACTAAACATCCTTGTCAAGGTAATTTCCATCAATTAATATTAATTAAAAAAGGGACATTTGTGCACAAGTAGTCAATGCATTAAAAGGAGGCAGTGACATGAAATTGGGCACCAACATTTATATAAGAGTAGCATATGGAAAAAGATAAAACATTAAAACCTTAAGACAACAAGAGACTTCTTAAATCTACCTTTTAAATACCTAATTGTGAACCAATTTTGAACTAGAGTAGAACTAATCAAATCAATAATTCATTCCAGATTGTCGATCGAGCCATGAAAAGAGGTCAGTTATTGATTTCACTATCAAATGCATAAAAAGAGGAAATGGTAATTGGGATAGGCCTTTGATAAAATAAATATAATTATCCAAATCTATTCAAATTCATAGTTGTGATAAAAACTACTCTATTTGCCTAAGATACTCAAAGAGTAACACAAGCAAGAGCCCTAACACTTCAAAATTTGTTGAGAGGCTCCAACACTAAATGATTACTTAAGTTACCAACATTTGGGTAGTTAGATCAGGTTATGATGACTTTGTTGAGATGATATAATCAAGGAGCTATCCATTTATCTCAAGATGTTATAGTCTAGATTTATATGCACACCATAGCATGAACAACTGGCCTACCAAATCATGGAAAATATCTATTGCCTTATAAGTCTATAACACCACTAATCCATTCAAATATTAGGGAAAAATATATAATAACAGTAGGGTGAGGAACACCTATTGACTCGATTGAGTATGATTCAATGCACATCATGGTTTAATGTATCACTAAATGATTCTGGCAAACCACCAAGAAAGTAAAAAAAGTGATTAGAGGCGTAATTGATATTTCCTATCGCATGATCAAGCTACAGGAGGATTTCAACCCTATTTTTTTGGCATCCAATCTCACCACTAATATAGACAAGGTACTTATAGGAAACATGTATATTTTTAGTACTAATTTTTGGTCCTTTTATAGTGTTTCATGCAATGGAAATCTCCATCGAGGCCAGTTAATGTAATTCCAAATGGTTGGCCCAGTAATGTCTTCACAATTATTGCATGGAATAAAATATGACATTATTATGAATAATTGGTGTGATTTAACACATCATGGCTTGAATTCATAGCCTTGATCTGATCACACCCCAGGATCCCACAAGATGTAATGTAGTATTTGGGATAACATGCTTCAGTTACCAAATTACATAATAGCATATAGATTAAGGTTCATGAGTTGGCTACCCCAAATATGACCCCAATATCATTTTTCATTTCAATGGTTGAAGTGAAGGCTTAAGTATATAGGCAAAAGGCCATACCTACAAGGTCAATGCCTCTGTTATAATTCATCCCACTAGAGGCACAACAACCACAAGTTAATAAAGCACCCTTGCAATAACCAATGTAGCCATCGGCTCAACCACCATAACCAGTACAACCTCAAGATTGAACACAATAAGAGAAAGGCAAGAGGGAAGCATTTATACATGAAGTCTCACCACCTCTACTAAAGAAAATAACCTAGAATATAAAGTCCTAGATCAAGCATCTCATTGTTCTACAGATAGTTGTTGAATGAGACCTACTAGAGTTGGGGGTAGAAGAATAGGAAGTGCTCTGATCGATGTTGGAAGAAATCAAAATAGAGGTTTATGATGTAGAGGAGAAGTAATTATTATTTTGGAAAACATTGTATACTTTCCAAGTGCAAAATCATTTAATAAAATACATTTGGGTTGATATCACTCAACCACCTCTTTCTATTCTTGTTTATATTATGGGACAAGAAATAATTTGACATAAGTTGGAGGCCAAAATATTTTCATCAAAATCAGTCGTAGGATTTGTTGATCAAATTTGACCCCAAGTCAAATTTAGGTCAACCCATACTATTCTAAACTTTTGATAAATTTTCATATGTCCTATATGGGTCTCATAATTTTTTATGCACCTTACTTAGCTATGTCCTAGTCTTTGCCTAAGTTTATCCCCCTTGAATTGGCCTAGTCAACCTTGGTCAACTATGGTAAAACCTTGGTCAAACTTATTCAAAGGTCCCTTTATGTCAAATTTTTCATAATATTGAATTTAACATGTTTCAATGTGATCACAAGTCATATATTGGTCATTTGTTAGGTCTCATGTGAAAAAGGGGTCTTTTGGCCACCTTTTGGCCTATTAAATGACTTATACTTAATTTTATGCCATTAAATTTGACACAAAGGTTAGTTTCAACGTGGGTCGTGTTAAGATCATGTAATAAATAGTCATATGTCAGCCAAGAGTCAGTTATGTGCAGGAAATGGGAGTTTCTCCTTGTTTTTAGGCCTCTCTGGGCACTTGTACGGACTTATCAAGTGCACTTACAGATAAAAACTTGTGTGAGATGTATATTCACCTCCCCAAACCAATTTACACATTTTTATTCCAAGGAGGATTCAAAAAATTGATTATACAACTCATTTCTCTTCTTTCTTCATTGGCATGCCAAGGAAGGTCAACTTCAAGCACTCACTATGGGCCATACAATTTGAGTTGGAGAAAATTCTCTTAGGGGTGGATATTTATAAAATTCCTCTTCACATACATATAAATAACTTGAATATTCTTCTTCATGAACCATCATTAAGAAGCCAGATAGCTTTTTATGCTTCTTCATCCAAGAGGGGTCACTGTTTGAGCCAATTTTAGAATAGTTTGTTTTGTTTTGATGGTATTTATGGTTTTACATGTTTATCAAGGCCTCTCTACATGTTTTATCATCATTTTCTTGGTGGAGGAAGTCTCATGGATTCAATAAACCTCTTTTGGGCTTGTTTTTGGCCTATTTTCACCTTCACTACTCTACACTCAGAATTTACATCTACAGTTGCCTTTGAAGCAAGTTTTTCAAGTTAAATTTAAGAAATGAAATGTTTATTTATATTTTTGAGTATGTAAAATGCCTTTTAGGTTGTTTGAAAGCTTCACCGTTGCATTTTTTGGTTCCCTCTATGTTTTTGCCTCCTAACATAGTTAAGACAGCCACCTACAGGTGTCTGATGATGTCATGGTGATGTGAGAAGAAGTGAAAAGGATTTAAAATTTCTTAGAATTTACAAATAAGTAGGAACGGATGTGTGGTGGCATAAACTATGTATTTTCTCCACTATTTTTCCCTCACTGCCCACTTCAACACATTACAACCATACAAGATTAGTCTTAGTCTGTATAGGGGAACATTGAGGAAGGTGAAGTAGTCTTAAAGATCCCTTCTCAAGGTCTATGTATTGCCTTCACCATGACATACCTAACTTCCTCATTAAGATTATTGTAAAATATGAAATTTCTAAGCAAGGGAAGTGACTAAGATTTGGTCTCTCAGTCTCTAAATAGACCAAACAAAGGTCTTTAAGGTTTTTTGGGAAAGTACATATCATGAACAAATGGTGTCTCAATGTTACTAATTTATTGGCCTAGTAGTCCTACCCACAAATAATGCACTTGTAAATTTTGAGTTCACTAGGACAAGAAAGAGAGTTTTTTAACTTCTCCAAGTTGTCAAGAAGCCCATTGAAAGTTGACAGTGTTGTCTACAAGATTTGTGAGGATGACACTCATACTATGCATAAGAAGTTCTATATCATATATAGAAAGAGGAATCAACTCCAAGGGATATAATGAGAAACATCAAGCACTAAGTCCATGAGAGAGGTGAAGTCTACATCAAATGGATTTTTGGACCATCCCCTGTCCATACATAGGGCATAGTATATAGTGAAGGCATGTTTCAATGAGTGACATAAGGAGATATTGTTAAGGGTTACTAATAAGGAACTAGATCATAGTGTGAACAATGTAAATCAAAATTCAATATTGTATCAATCCCTATACACTCTTATCCTGATCCAAATGGCTCTTGACTAACCTACAGGCTTAGGATTATGCACTTACAACCAGGGGTACTGGGAAATTGGTCTCAACCAAGGATAAGTGGTATTTTGTGATCAAAAGAAGCATAAAAGTGTGTGTAATGAATTAATATGATTATAATATAACAACTAAAATATTTTATGCACTTTTTAGGCTAAAAATGCATATGTAAAACCTAAAGGCAAGGTAAATTATGCACCTACAGTCATGCATAAAGTGGGAACATAGTTAGGTCATGTGAGAATATAAGGAGCTTGAAGACTTGAGACAATATAGGTGAAGGTTAAACATCTAAGATAAATCAAATTAAATTTATAAACTTCATTCCCATGATCCTCCCAAGCCTAATGTGCTCAAATTAAGGTTGTCTTAGTCTTGGTTGTTAGGGGGCAATGGTATGATCCAGTTGACAGTCTAAGCATGAGTTAAGATTGTTTGAAGGTTTCTAAGCAAGTTCAAGGTAGAGGGTGGTCCTATGATATAAAAAAAAATTAAATAAGGTCCAAAATCACTAAAATCAAACTCATACCATCATCTACATGTCAACTAAATGAATATCTCAGTCAAACAGTGAGCAAAGGATAGAGTTTCGAAGATGAGAGATCTAAAACATGATTGCATGAGTCCCAAGGATGAAAGGATGATTAGTAAATATGGTAGGAGATCCCATAGACTATGTAAAATTTCCAACTCATTAAAACAATGGAAAAAGGGGTGTCTTTCAAGTAAAACATAGTCAGATCTTAAAATAACCCTGTAGATAGTGCATTCTTAACAAGTCTATCTCAATTTTTCTTACTTTTAGAAGGCCAAAACATGCATTCAAGAGATTAAATTTGGTAAAATTCATATTTATTACCCCTTATAAATTCTAAAATAGTTTAATTGTATGATAAATTAGGCCTAATACCCATTTTTTGTCTCAGAGGTAGTCAGTCCCTTCATGCATGGAGAAGGCAGTTTTAGGGAAAATGGGTGAAGTGATGGACTAGAGACCAAGAAAGATAAAAAAATGATTTTAATATCTAGAGGGGACCTATAAAAAATTAATAAACCTTTATATAATCTTTTAAAACAAATAGGGCATCCTACACTATAAAGGATACAGTCACCACAACAAGGAATTATAGGTAAATGGATTAGTAAGGATGGTCACTTCAAGTTGAAACCATTTCCAAGAACTAAAAGGTCTTTATTAATGTTAGGGGAGGTATATTAGATGTGTATGACCTATATGTATTCAAATATAACATCAAAAGGTCAGTTTGAGGGTGTGGTTGTAGGCAGGCTTGTGAAGACAAGGTCTAGACCTAAAGTAAATGGTGAGTCATTTGCATTTGTAGCATGAGATGAATTTAAAAATGGATATAACACATTTATAGGAGAATATCAGAGATTTTTCAACCCTCAAATTTCATAATATTGCATCAGGAAGCCATTTCTTGGCTATAGAACATTCAGACCCTCACAGAATGTAAGAAATGTAACTCAAATGGTAATTTCAAATGCTTGGAACTCCCTTGATGATTTGAATGGGACCTTAAGGAATTTTCAGAAGTTATAGAGGGTCTTTGAGGAGCCCTTAGTGGTATTTTTCAATAGGTCCAATGTTTGTTCTTTATAAACAAACGTTAAGAGTGGAAGTGACCTCAAAACCCTTGTAAACCCTCCATAGTGACCTGCTTGGAGAAAGTGGGTTGGAAGTGCATCAATATGAAGGATTTGGGATAGGGGTATAAGATAAAATTTGTATAGGACATCACCAGGATTATACCCATATGACTTGATTATATGGAACTATACAAAAAAGATCAAAACAAGGCTTATTTTGACCATTTTTTGTATTTTTTAGGGTATATGAGGTTCCAAAATGTGTAATAAAGTTTGGTGGAAACTTTTAAACCTATAATAACTCCATATGATAATTTTATCCTATGAAGTGGTATATAAATTTTCAAACTAAGGCCTTACTTTCAGCCAGTCAAAACTAGCATCATGCATACAAGGATGAATAGTGTAAAAACCTGCATGGGATGTCCTTTTAAGGTGGAATTGAAGTATCTAGAGTCATGGATAAGCTTTCTAGGTGTCATTCATCCCTTCCCATGGATTTTCATGGAAAACTAAAGAATTTTTCAAATCCAAGTGGAGTTGTATGGAGAGAGCTCCTTTTGAAACTGCCAAGGATGATTTTGCATGTCCAGAATGATAGGAAGGGTCAAGAGCCTCTCCAATGCATGTGAGGGCTTCCTAATAACCCTTCATACTCAAATTCATCATCATACCTATACATATGTAGGGAAAGGGTAGTTTTGGAAGGCAAATGATAAGGACAATTTCTTATGCCAAGATTATAGGTTTTATGCCAATTTCCACCATCTTTATGACTTATTTGGATAAGTGAACCTTAATGAAATGACATATCTCACCTAAAATATCCTCTACATGTAATTTTAACTAATTTTCACTTGGTGACACATGTCTTTGTGCCTCTTCAACTTCCCCTCTCTCTCTCTTCCTCCAAGTTCTATAAATGCAAGCCATTTTTGGCTTTGCAATGGATTCCAACTCTTGGTATGGCAAATCCCTACCAAAATTGTACCTTGATTTATATTTATAATAATGAGAATCAAGTTGGTTTTACTCTAAGTTCATTTTCACTATGTGTTAAAGTGATTATCCTTGAATGTCAAGTATATATTAGGTTCATCTTACTTTCATGCAATCCTTAAATGTGTTATTGCAAATGACTTCTCTAGTAAGTTTCATGAAGTGTATGCCATTTCAATAGACTATTGAAGTGTGTATGAGTTTGGTAGTGTCACATGTGACCTCCCCTTCACTTGCCTTCTTTTGTTGAGTGATACTTTGCCTTCATGAGAAACAATAATTCTAGGGAGCTCTATTAATGGTGTTGAGGCTAGTTTGGTTGTCTTAGTCCATTAGGCAAATTAAAAGTGTATGAATGGAAAAAACTCTTGGTGTATCATCTCTTAGTTTAGGTTTTATTTATTTACCTTTCTCTCCCTTTTCACCCATGATAGGTAGTTTTAGTAGCATAAGTACATCAAGCCATATTAGGGAGCTAGCCCTCATAATACTAGAGGTATACTTCCACTATAGGTGCCCCACACACCTGGAAGTATTCCCATGTTGCCCAAATATTGAAGAGGCCTGAATAACCTCTTATAAGGTGAAATATTTGGAGATAACAATTGTGGCATGCCTAGTGGGATGAGGTCCAAATAGTGAGAAGATTGTTGGTGTGTCTTCTCTCTCATTAGCTTTGGGAAGCATCCAAGCAAGCTCCAATGGAAACTTTGAATGACAACTTCTGGTTGTAAGCAACCTAGGTATATCTTGTTAAAGATTTTGATCAATTTTTGTCCTTTCATGTGACTTATGAAGTTGATATGGATGGCTATGAGGAGAATCCTTACCATACACCTCCCTATCAACCCTTTTGTGATCCTTTCTATTATTCTCAATAGTCATATCAAGAACACCATCCTCCCTATGAGTCATGGCAGTCCTATGGTCAGACTAGCCCCTTTCCAAATAAGTATGATGTTGTTAACCAGCCATATAACCCATATCCATCTCAGTCTTATCATGAAAAGTCAAGTGACACTATTATTTGAGAGGCCAAATATGAATCTTTGAAAACCTTGCTTAAAGAAGTTAGACAACCCAACCACTTTGTCTATGCCTACTATACCTCATTCTCAAAATGTGTGGGTAGTTATGCCAAGGTTTCTAGAATTGGAAAAGTATGTGAGTGTGCTAGATGAGTGTTGTGAGGAAAATCTTAGTGGTCTTGTGGATTGGTTAAGATTTTTAGTTGGGTTACTAATGGATATGTGGAGATGTGTTGAAGAAGAGAACCAATATGTCATTAGTGAAGGATTGTCCAAGGTAAGAAAGACTTTTCAATGGTGGATTGATAGGCTAAAGATATGGGAAACATAAGAAGTTATGGAACAAGTTGCAGCTATCAAATAACTTCCCAAGAGCTATGAAGAGCCTTAAGAAGATGAGGAGGATGATGAGGGCTTGTGTGAAGATGATTACTTTCCTATTGCTCATCCTATCTTACCTCTCCCTCAAGATTCCATTCAAGAAATTTCACTCATCCCCATGTCTATCCATGAACACCACACTCCATCCCCAAACCATAGACCTATATACCTCTCTTCCACCATTCCTCTCCTTGAAGAAGAACCTATTCAACCCTCAAAATAGCCTACTAGTTCCAAGCCTCCAACTTGGGACCAAATTGTGAAGTCTTGGGGAAAGGAAGAGGTTAAAGGAGAAGTCCAAGAAGATGATGAGACTCATGAGGTGGTTGTGGAAGGAAATGATGTGTCATCAACCCAAAAAAGCTATGTTGTTACCCAAGAGTCATTTCAAGAGCTCCCTCTTTCTCCCATATCCACTCATGAGTCTCTCATTTCACCTTACACTCCTTCAGCCCATTCATCCATTTGTCATCCTCCCACCCCATCTCTTCTTGAAGGAGAAACTCTTTTAAGGGAAGCATCAAAGGAAGAACAAGCTCCTAAAGATGAATTCCAAATGACACCTTCTCAAGAAGAAGGCCAATAAGATGATGACTTGTGGAAGAATTTTAATGACATAAGAAAGGAGTTTGAGATCCTCAAAGAGCCTAAACCTCATGAAGAGCAAGGAAAAAATTCTTCCATTGAAGATCTTGTCAAAGGTTAGTCATTAGATGAACAAGTTCAAGAGTAGGAAAGTGATATGGAGGTAATTGCTATTGCAACACATCAGATTTGTGGTCTTGAGCATGATCCACTTCAAGAAGTCCAAGAGATAGATCATGAAATACTTGATAGTCCACCTCTTTAGCTTGAAAAAGTTGTAGCAGTGGTTGGGCCTAGTAATTTTCCCAAGACATTATGTGAAGGTGTGAAAGAGGTCATCCTTGAGCAACTACTACATCTCCAAGACCTTCTTGAGGTTAATAGTGATGCTCCTACCTTGAGTCAAATGATGGATGTGCTTGGTGTTGATATAGACCTCAAAAGTTTAATGATAAGAGGATTCAAACATATGATGAGTACCTTCTCATTGAAGATTGGTTATCTGCTACTGATACAACATTTGAAGATGTACCACAAAGATAAAAGGTCACAAGGATGATGAGGTCATATATGACATGACTCAAAGAACACCTTGTCCTATGTCATTATACATGCCATCAAACAAGAGATATCTCAAAATTTCTTTTTGATCTAGGAGGGTGTTATTTGCAGGTCAGTTGTGTAGCTTAGTTTCTTTTCATGTTGTTTGGGTTGTGTTTCCTAAGTGCTTGGTCAAGCACATGTTGTTTGTTGCTTTCTTGTTATGTGTGTGTCTTTCCTTTTGTGTGTGTGTGGGTCAATAAACTTGTATTTGTTCAGTCAAGGTCTATTCAAGGTCTGTTTTAGTGTCCATATGTGTGACTCCATGCCCAATGGAAGTGTAAGGCAACTGGTCTTAGGAATAACAAGCATGCCACCCCTAGAAATCACCAAGAATGTTGACCAAATTTGACCCCAAGTAAAATTTGGGTCAACCCCTACTATTTTAAACTTTTGATAAGTTTTCATATGTCTTGTAGGGGTCTCATAATGTCTATGCACCTTACTTAGCCATGTCCTGGTCTTTGCCTAGGTTCATTCCCCTTGAATTGGCCTAATCAACTTGGTCAACTATGGTCAAACTCAGTCAAAGGTCCCTTTATGCCAAATTTATAATAATATGGAATTTAACATGTTTCAATGTGATCACAATTCATAGATTGGTCATTTGTTAGGTCTCATATGAAAAAGGGGTATTTTAGCCACCTTTTGGCCTATTAAATGACTTGTACTTACTTTTATGCCATTAAATTTGACACAAAGGTTAGTTTCAATGTGGGTCATGTTAAGATCATGTACTAAATAGTCAAATGTTAGCCAAGAGTCATTTATATGTAGGAAATGGGAGTTTTTCTTTGTTTTTAGGCCTCTTTAGGTACTTGTATGGACTTCTCAAGTGCACTTTCAGATATAAACATGGGTGGGGGGTATCTCTTCACCTCCCCACACCCATTTAAATGTTTGGATTCTAAGGAGGATGCAAAAAATTGCTTCTAAAAGTCATTTCTCTTATTTCTTCATTGGCATGCCAAGGAAGGTCAACTTCAAGCACTCACTATGGGCCATACAATTTGAGTTGGAGGAAATGATATTGGGGGTGGATAGTGCTCTGAGTTATATTCTCATCCATATTAATAACTTGCATTTTGGTTTCTTCTTATTCATGAACCATTGTTAAGAACCCATGTAGCTTTTTATGATTCTTCATCCAAGAGGGGTCACTATTTGAGCTAATTTTAGAATAATTTGTTTTATTTTAATGGTATTTATGGTTTTACATGTTTCTTAGGAACTCTTTGCATGTTTTCTCATCATATTCTTGGTGGAGGAAATCTCATAGATTCAATAAACCTCTTTTAGGCTTGTTCTTGGCTTGTTTTCACCTTCACTACTCTACACTTAGAATTTGCATCTACAGGTGCCTTTGAAGTAGGTTTTCCATGTTAAATTTGAAGGAATGAAAGGTTGATTCAGATTTTTGAGTATGGATAATGCCTTTGAGATGGTTTGAAAGCCCTTGTATTTTATGGTTCCCTCTATGTTTTTGCCTCCTAACACAGTCAAAAAAATAACCTAAAGGTGCCTAATGACATCATGGTGATGTGAGAAGAAGTGAAAAGGTTTTATAATTGCTTATAATTTCCAAATATGTAGGGATAGATGTGTGGTGGCGTAAACTATGCATCTTCTCCACTATTTTTTCCCTCACTGCCCACTTCAACACATTACAACCATACAAGATTGGTCTCAATCCATACAGGGGAGCATTGAGGAAGGTGAAGTGGTATTAAATATCCCTTCTCAATGTATATGTATTGCCTTCACCATGACAGACCTAGATTCCTCATTAAGAGTATTGGAAAAGATGAAATTGCTACGCAAGGGAAGTGGCTGACTTTTGGTCTCTCAATCTCTAAATGGACCAAACATAGGTCCTTAAGGTTTTTTGGGAAAGTACATATCATGAACAAATGGTGTCTCAATGTTTCTAATTGTTTGGCCTAGTATTCCTACCTACAAACAATGCACCTGACAATTTTGAGGTCACTAGGACAAGAAAGAGATAGTTTTTGAACTCCTCCAAGTTGTCAAAAAACCCACTAAAAGTTGACAATGTTGTCTATAGGATTTTTAAGGAGGATGACACTCATACTATGCATAATAAGTTCTAGATCATGTCTAGCAAGAGGAATCAACTCCAAGGGCTATAATGAGAAACCTGAAGCACTCAGTCCATGAGAGAGGTGATGTATATAATTACAATATAAATACTTAATAAGAGAATAGAGATTCAAGTCTCTGTAATAATATAGAATATAGATCTAAGTTTGTTCCTATTTCTCACCCTTTTAATTATACCACTTTTTTGTCACAATAGGTTCTCATTGTGAGAAATTATGTAAGGACTAGGCCCATCCTATCCTTCTTCCTCTCTTGATAATCCTTAACCCAAGTAAGGACAATGAGTTCTCCTTATTACTATGGCTGAGTGGTCTCTGGAGTGATGGAAGGTGGAATTAATATTAGTGGTAACATGAAATAACTTATTTAGATAGGAAATTAAGGAAGTGCATGAATGACCTTGCTTCATTCTGAGATGTTCCTCCAAGGTGCAATTTCCACCATCTATTTCCTCTACCCTAGAGTCCTTGTGACAATCATTACAGAAGACTCAATTTGATTATATTGAGGAATGGACATTTCTAAAATGGGATAGGTGGTGCTTGAGGGTTAAAAATGGAAACAAATACCAAATCCTCAAAATAAACCTTCCATTCGATAGGTTGGGACCTAATTATGGTGGAAGTAATTAAAAATAAAAATAATTTGAGGTTTGTGGCCCAATTTTATCAATGCAAACATGGGCATACAATGATTTCATTTCTTTACAATACTTATACAAGGATTAAAAAGGATAAATAGGTGTAATAGTTGAACCAACATATGACACCTCAACCATGTGGGAATCTACAATTGTAATGAAAGAAGTGAGGGAGAAAACTACCTTGTTTATATCTTACCTCTCATATTCAGTAATCATATTTGTGCTTTGGATGAAAAATTATACCTCTACTGGAGTAGATGATTATGTATTAATTATTTTAGTGGAAATACCTAGAGTTGAGGATATAAGTGCTTGAGTAAGTCCTAGAGTAGGAACTATTGGTAATGTAGATTGTGCATTTGTCTCTAATGCCTTACCCCCAAGTTTGTTTTATTATTCCCCTCTTTTATGTTCTCCTAATATCTTTGTGTCTCCTAACCTAATTTATTCTTATTCATTTGTTTCCTATGTAAAATCTATGAGATCTCAACATGTGGATGACCTGTGATGATGTGGTTGCTTAGAAAACCTAGAATATAGTTTTGATGATGCAAGTTGTGAATGCACAATATGATTCAATGTGGATGACTCTCATGAATTTGAATGCTTGTGGAACTTGGAATTTTCATGAGGATTGTATTAAAATATGAGTACAAAGGATGTAGATAGATATCATGATCTAGGGAACCCGATGAAAATTTTGAAAACTAGGGACTATATGCCACACATAAAAACTTAAATACACTGACATGTATTCATTAGTCACGTTAGTCCAATAAATCAAAAATTGATATTGAATATACATTTGAAAATAGAGAAAAGAATCAAAGGTAATAAATAATTTATAAATAATGTTCAAGCTTTAAATTTCTCCCTTCTATAAATTTAAAATAAAATTAGACTTTTGAAAACAAACTTAGGATTGTGTACTTAGATCAATATTATAATTCCTAATATTGATATAGACCATGAATACATATTTTTAGCAATAAGGAGTCCCTATTTTAATCTTAAAAATGTGGTGTGTTAAGGCACAATAAATGGTGACTCGTTGGGAAAATACTCAAGAATATTTGAGAACCCAAAACCTTGATTAATATATTATTATATATATTTAGTCTTAACAATAAAATAATAAATAAACTAGTCAATTTGAAGAGCTCCAACTTCCTCATGCAACATATTGACCCTTTTCATTCCTAAGATCCCTGTGTGATTTTTTGGAAATTATATACCCCTTGTTATGAGTGTTTTGATAGAGATCTGGATAGACACTATAGGTTTTATTTTGATTTGTGATTTTATAACAAAAATAAAGGAAGCTTGGGCATTGCTCTACTACCACCTAGGCATTCATAGCCCTGATAGAGATACCTCTGATTCCACTCTAAGCATTTCTCTACTTCTATCCAGGTGTCCATAGCCCCAATAAAAATTACTTGACTGAATCTTTTTCCATAAGAAAACTTATTTTAGTCAATATGCCCCTGCCATCATATATCCATTTCAACATTTATTATCTTCCATCCAAGTTTTAGCATGTAATAATGTAGTTAATATTTGTAAATGAAACATTTTTCTAAAATTTGCATTAGTATATCAAAGCAACCCTTGAAGTGGTGAAATTATTCAATTCAAAGGAAATACTTGATTACATACATAACACATACATCAATCCATGAGTCACCAAAGTACTACTAGAACAAACCTTGATGAATGTCAGTTGTGCACTTCTTGAGTCATTCCCCATTTTTTTGGTAGGTCTTTCATAATTTCAACATAATAAACTAATTGTATTATTCTACAGTTATAAGAAAACTAATCTAGAAATCACAACAATAACTAACTATGAAATCAAATGCTAAAAAAAAGGAATCTAATCTTAGAATTAAATAATAGAAAGCATAAAAGTCTATTCTAGAAATAAGTAAAGCTAATTTAATCTTAATTATAAGGTAAAACTCATAGTCATTCAAAAGCATCTCTAGTTGGAGTAGCCATGAAATAATGTTTCAAAAATTGTCTATTCACTATAAAAATAAGATCATTACCTTGGAGGTCCCTCAAATGAAATGCATTTTTACTAAGGATTTTAGATATTTGGTATGGCCCAATCCATAAAGGACTAAACATACCACGCCCCCATTTATTTTTATGTGTATTATCCCATAAAATTACTAAGTCTAAAATCCTGAAAGCTTTGATTTGGATCTCTTATAGAACCACCTTTTGACAATCTCTTAGTTTTTGTTAAAGCTATGTAATGATTCTATTCGAGCATCTTCAATCTAAACTATGTCGATCTATCTAGACTGGATGCTTTAATCTTCTCCCATGTATTTTTACATGAATTGATGCATTGGTAATTCAAAGGTAATGGAAAAAAATGATTGTTGTCCATGCACTAATAATAAAAGTGAAGCCTTGAGTGCTTGATTATACCTTGTTATATCTACCCACAATGCATACTTTAATAATAATTGTCATTCTATGGGTGTGTATTATGTTAAATTCTTTATGGCATTCATTAGGTTCTTGTTGACACTATGGATTACACTCTATGAAGGGAGGCTCAACTCTCTTCATCCACATGAGACAATGGAGACATCCCTCTTGTTGTGGTGGAAAATGTGAGGGATTAATCTCTAGATTAGGGGATAGCTCCCCTTGATGCACCTTGAGGCCCTAGACTTCTTACTGTTGCTAATGCTAACAATTGGGGAGATGAAAAGGGAAAAAAACTTACTAAAAATTAGAACCTACACCGGTGATGCACCAAAAATGGGTTGGTCTACTCAATCTTTGCCATACACTTTAAATCATGGACAAGCAATCTTACACTTCATTCAAATGAGGAAAAATTTCTCACATCAGTATTTCAGTAGGGGGTCCTATGGGGATATAGGGAGGAAAAAACCAACACAAGAGGTGTTCTAAAACACACTATTGTGTAGCCTATACACTTGCACCTATACTTGTTTTAGATACTTCATGTGACCTGCAAGAGAAGCAAACACAATGCACTAGATACTACTGGAGTTAGCATATAAAGGTAGAAAAGGAAAACACACTTGCACAAGACTAATAACTAAAACATATACTGAATGCAAACTCAAAAGAAGGTAAAAAGATTTATCTTTGATTCAAGGTAAAAATTTGTAGGGCTTTGCCATACAAGTTGAGAGATTTCTCTTCTCAAAATGAGAAATTACAATATATAGAGCAAGCTGAAGTAAGATAGCTGACAAATCAAGGAATGAAGACCCATGCTGAGTTAAACACTATTGAGATAAGAGACCATGCTGCTATTATATTCTTCAAACTACATATGGGATCCATGTTGTAGGTTGTCCAAACTACCGTTTCTACTATCTTTGGGTTGAAAAATCATGAGAGACCATCCCCAAAAATTGACAAGGCCATTATGAATTGTTGTGACCAACTATGCTCTCTTCAATACCTAGATGTGACTTGGTTGCACATTAATGGTGAATCATGAAAACATGGGATGTTGGTCTCTATAATTCAAAAACCAATCTCTTTTAGTGGTTTTTGATAGATATATTTCACCCAAATGTATTAATTCTTCATGTTGACAGTGCCTATGCGACTTGTCCTATTCTAAATGGTTATTGATTCTGCCCTCTTGACTTTATTTAGTTGCTAGAACTATTCTAAATTTTTATCTTTTCTACTTCTGGTCTTTTTCACATTTTGTCTCTTTCCTTCAATTTCTCTTTTGGCTTTGTCTTTAAATCATTGACCTCTTACTTGGCTTGTCTTTTACTTGTCAGACCTTTGGGCATTTGGTTGTTCACTTTACCTTCTTGTAGCTTACTCGTGCTTCTAGGTCTGTCCCTTTATATTTTTTGCTGCGGCCTAATTTTCCTTCAGGCTTGGATTTTTATTTTCTCTTGAGTTCCCCTTCTTGCTTGCTCTTTCTCTTTATTTTTTCCTTTCTCTTTGCCTTTGTCTTTTCTTCAGGCATCGAGTTTTCTGTGTTTGCTAATTTGCTTCAAACATTTTATCTGAAGGAAATCACCCTTCTTGGCCTAACTTTCCCTGAAGGGTATGCGCCCTTCAGGTTTTTTATCTTGGTATTTTCTTTCCTCCTAGTGCCCTATGAAAGGGCCATCTGAGCGCTGAAGTTACCCTTTAGACTTTTGAAGAAGGTCGTGCTCATCATTTAAGTACCCTCTGTAAGGGCCATTATCCTCTATAATTTCCATTTGGGGAAAATGTAAGGGACCCTTTTCCTACCTGGGTGCCCTCCACAAGGGCACTTTGCTTCAAGACTTACCCTTCAGCCTTTCTTCAATTGTCCTTCAGAAAAGTGAAAAGTCCACTTCCTTTGTTTGTGTGCCCTTCAAAGAAATTCATTACCTTTGAGAAATGCTTAGACTAATTTGGGTTCTCTAATCGCTTATACTTATAAAATTAGATAAGTAATTCACCTGCAAAAACCCAATTCCTTCTTGATAGACCACTTTGGACTTCCTGCAAGCTTCAAATTTGGGTTTTACACTAACTCTTGCTTATAATACAAATAAGTAAAGCCACTTTAAAAACCTGATTTGGTCTATCAAGACCAAATCAAGTTTTTCAAGTGACTTTACTTATAAACCTTTATAAGTAAAGTCATTTGAAAAGTCTAAATTATACCATGAAAACTAAATCGAGTTTATCAAGTGACTTGAATCATGAAAATTTCACAAGTAAATTAACTTGGAAAACTTGATGTGATCTGTGAAGACCAAATCAAATTTTGCAAGTGACTTAGCTTATAAACTTTTCACAAGCAAAGTGGCTTGTAAAACCCAAAATGCACTATTGTAGGTGAAGTAACTGCTCTTGGAAAACCCAAAATACACTTGGTAAAGTAGAATGAGGGAAACACTTGGCTTTTCATGGAACAGGAAACTGAGGAATGACTTAGCTAAAAAATGGATTGAATGACTTTTGTTAAGAAAAAGGAGGGGGTGACCAATTTTGGCTTGTAGGACCAAAAATTGGTCAACACATTTGGTGACTCATAGGGGGAGTATGCCTACTATGCTAAAGAATAATGGTAGCCTCAAAGTCCATTATACATGGATTCAGGATCCATCTTGAAAAATTTAACAACCTTCTTCTAAAGACCTATGAACCAACGAAGCTTTACCTCAAGCAAAAAGGAAAAATAATACTCAACAAGGCTAAAAACACTACACTTGTGTAAACAACACTTAGGGAAAATAAAGGACAACACAACATAAATTAAACTACTATGTACATCTAAGTGTGCTCTTCTCCCTTCTAGATCAAAGGGAAAAATTCTTGAGTCTCCTTCATGGTAAGAAAACTTATGGTGCCAGACAAGTGGCTGAATGGAATGAAATCTTAGTGACTTGCCCTTCTTGCTTGCCACCTTGATTGGTTTGTATCTGAGTGAATCAGGGTCAAACATGTCTCCAACATATATGTATTCACTTTGTTGTTTGGAGACTACCTCATGTTGGCCCTTCATGCTAGTATATCTCACCAAGAAATCAATGGATGATAATCCATCACCATAGGCCTCATTTAGCTCATAGCCCCTTTGACATGCATCATGGACCAACTTATTTCCTTCTGCCTAATTGAGGAGCCTACCAAACTAATCCTCTACTTCATCATGGATTTCTTGAAGAAGGATAGATGACGTGATGTCTAAAATGAGACCACCACTTGCTTTCTCATCCCATAGAATGTCACCCTCTTGTTCAAGGCTCTCTTATTCAAATATTTCATCAAGATGGATAGGATCTCCTTTTCTTTCTCAAAAATAAGAGTCTCTAATTATTCAAAGACATGATCTTGATCCTCCTCCAACTTGGATTCCATGGCATGGTCATTTTCCTCATCAAAGCAACAAGGAAGTTCATCAAACAAGGGGGGAGAGAGTTCACCATGCTTACATTTCTCATCATCCATTGTTGACAAATAAAGTTTGTGAACCTCTTCTCCATATTACTGGAACATCCACATGTATGCATCACCTATGTCTTCTCTAATGTTGATGATGTCTCCCAAGGGAGTCTCTATGATGAGCTTCTCCTCAATGTCACTCATGAGAGCTTCTTTATTAGACATAAACTATATCCTCTCATCTTTAGTTGCCTCTTCCAAAATAGGGTCCTCCTTGGGAAGGAATGAAATGGAGGGATGATGGATAAACTCATGTGGAAAAGGAAGAAATCCTTGAGCTAGAATCAAATGATTCTCTTCCTTCCATTTAGCCATCACTTCATCCACATCAAATGTGGCTTGTTAGCTCTCTTGAAGGGGTGTAGATGGGGTGTGTTTAGACATGGGATCTGTTGTTTGGTCTAAACTGTCCATCACACCTTGGCTGAAGAACTTCATTCTAGACTCTATATCTACAATTTTCTTGGCTATATTCTCTTAGAAAAGCCTTTCTTGGAGGTCACATGCATCATTATGAAGAGTAGGAGAAGCTTCATCTTCTTTAAGGTTTTGAGCAAAACCTTTCTCTTCCTCTTTCTTGACCCATGATTTTACCATCTCTTTCCAACTCATAGCTTTGGGATTGGAATTCTTTTCTTGATAATAGGCTATAACTTCATCCTTTCCAAGGCCCTGAGTTGGTTCACGATAGGCATTTTTCCAATGTCGAATCTTGGCATCATGTTGAAAGACTTGAGGAGGTTGAGGAAGACTAAGAAGAGACTGTTGATGCACAATAAGGGTTTCTTGAAGAGAGACATGTTGCTTTCCAAGAGACATAGGATGACTTCTTTCAAAGGAAGCTTCAAAATCCAAGGAATTGAGGAGGATAGTTTCCATGGGAGGTTGGTCTAATGCCTTTAGGTGTTGAAAAGCTAGGTACAGAGGATTAAGAGTGGAAGTAGTCAATGCATTAGATGAACTAGAAGATTGGAACATCTTATTTTGGTGAGAGAGGGATACATAGCAGCAGCCTGGGTAAGAGCATCCACCTTGGAATCTAATGCATCAACCCTGATATCCTACAAACCTTGCCAAGAGTTGGATGCTTCAATAAATTTGTTAAATTCCTCTACAAGGATAGCGATCTCTATGGAAGGAAGGGGGAAATTAGGAGGAGAATGAGATTAGGTCACTTTAACTTGATCAATATGAGTTGGGTAGATTTAACATGGGTAGTTTGTTGGGCCAAAGCATCCTTTAAAATTTTGATCTCACTTTCACACCTAGAGCGAGCATTAGTCACAGAGTTACCCTATTTCTTCCATTGAATTTCTTTGATTGTAATAGTGATGTTATATGATCCAATTCATCATTCTTTTTCCATAATTGATCAATCTAGAGAAGAAGATCAGAATTATGGGTTTTCAATCTCCAAGTAGAATTGTATGAAGGAATTGCAAGAGAAAGATTATTGGTAATAGAATTTCTTGAATTTCCCCATCTTCTTTTATTAATTATATCAAAACCTTGGGGTTCCTAGATAGGTGTAGCTACTATAGCGACAGGTATAATTTCTTATTTGGAAGAAAAAGAGGACTGAACAAATTCATCCTCAATGGCCATCATGAAAATATGCACAATAGAGTTTGAAAAAAGTTTTGAGATCACTGGTTGCTTCTAAGGAAGAATTATTTGAGAAAAGAACAACTAAACACAATACAAAAGACTAAAATTTATTAAACAATGTATTCCATACACTCTAATTTACAAAATTCTCATCCAAAACATGTTTTGCAATTTTGCAACTACTCAGTAGTTGGATTTGAGAGAGAAAAATTGAAGAAAGAGGGAAGAAAAAGATTAATAAATAGATAAAATGAGAGGCAAGGTTTGATCAGGAAGATAACGGTTAGAAAACATTTTTACCAAAAAATATAAGGGTTAGAAGAATTTATTTTTCATTATTAATTCACTAATGATCAAAATTGATCGAGGAATTAATTTTTGAAAAATAAGAATTTTAATAACTAAAAATAATTTCAAAAGTAAATAATTTTATTAAATAGTCAAAAATGACTATATAAAATAAAAACTTAGGTAAAAAGTAATTTATTAAATTTATTAAATTATAAATTTAAATTTAAATTGAATTTAAATTTAAATTTAGTAACCAAAAAAGATCTGATCAAGACCGAGCCTTAAAATTGAACCAAGAGAAAGTGACTAATTCAAAGCAAAGAATCTACTCTTCATGAGATATGATCTCATTTGAATTTAAATTTAAATTTAGTAACCAAAAAAGATCTGATCAAGACCGAGCCTTAAAATTGAACCAAGAGAAAGTGACTAATTCAAAGCAAAGAATCTACTCTTCATGAGATATGATCCCATTTTCTTAGGATTACACTAGCAAATTCTCGAAGAAGGGATGTGTTGTAGATTGGAGACTTGTTGGCAACATCAAAAGAGTTTAGGGTTTAGGGTTTAGGGTTTGGGTTTTGAAGTTGTAGGATTAGGGTTTAGGGTTTAGGGGTTTAGGGGGCTTAGGGTTTTAGGGTTTTAGAGTTTTGGGGTTTAGGGTTTAGGGGTTTTAGGCTTTTAGGTTTTTGGGGTTTAGAGTTTTGGATTTTGGGTTTAGTGTGTAGGGTTTTAAGTTTTAGGGTTTAGGGTTTTAAGGTTTGGGATTTGGGGTTTTAGGGTTTAGGGTTTGAATTTTTAGGGTTTGGGGTTTTAAGGTTTGGGGTTTGGGGTTTAGAGTTTAGAGTTTGGGGTTTAGGGTTTAGGGTTTAGGGTTTAAGGTTTTAGGGTTTTAGGGTTTAGGGTTTTAGGTCTAAGATTTAGGGTTTAGGGTTTGGGGTTGTAGGGTATGGGGTTTAGGGTTTAGGGTTAATTACTTAATAATTCATTATGGTTGCTTTAAGTAAGTGTTTAATATTTAATCACAACAATCATGAAAGATTTGTTAGTAATGGGGAGTAATATTATTGAATTAAATAAATTAATTTCATAATATTTCAGGCTTTTCAACCTCAAGGCTCTTTCCCTATTGACAAAGTTTATGTTGTGTGTTGGTGTTTATGAACATCACTATCACCAGATAAGTAGTGAATGTGGAATTAAATCCATTCATGCATATGGCCTTCAAGAAGTAGTGAATATTAGGATTAATTAATAGTTCACACTAGTTGCTTTAGGGTTTAGGGTTTAAGGTTTAGGGTTTAAGGTTTAATGGTTTAGGGTTTAAGGTTTGGGGTTTTAGGGTTTGAGGTTTTAGGGTTTAGGGTTTGGAGTTTAGGGTTTAGGGTTTAGGATTTTGGGTTTGGGGTTTGGGTTTAGGGTTTGGGGTTTGGGGTTTAGGGTTTAGGGTTTTAGGGTTTAGGGTTTAGGGTTTGGGTTTTAGGGTTTTAGGGTTTTAGGTTTTAGGGTTTAGGTTTTAGGTTTTAGGGTTTAAGGTTTAGGGTATAGATTTTAAGGTTTTAAGGTTAAGGGTTTTAGGGTTAGGGTTTTGGGGTTAGGGGTTTGGGGTTTACGGTTTGTGTTTAGGGTCAAGGTTTAGGGTTCATGGTTCAGGGTTTGGGGTTTAAGGTTTAGGGTTTTAGGGTTTAGGGTTTGGGGTTTAGGGGTTTTAGGGGTTTAGGGTTTAATGTTTTAAGGTTTAAGGTTTAGGGTTTAAGGTTTAAGAGTTGAGGTTTAGATTCTAGGGTTTTAAGGTTTAGGGTTTAGGGTTTTAAGGTTTAGGGTTTTAAGGTTTTAAGGTTTAGGGTTTTAGGGTTTAGGGTTTAGGGTTTTAGGGTTCAGTGTTAGGGTTTTAGGGTTCAAGGTTTAGGGTTTAGGGTTCAAGATTTTGGGGTTTATAGTTGAAGGCTCAGGATTCAGGGTTTAGGGTTTAATATTTAATTACAAAAATCATGAAAGATATGTTAGTAATGGGGAGCAATATTATTGAATTAAATAAATTAATTTTGTAATATTTTAGGTTTTTCACTCTCGAGACTCTTTCCCTATTGACAATGTTTATGTTGTGTGTTGGTGTTTATGAACATCACTATCACCAAATAAGTAGTGAATGTGGGATTAAATCCATTCATGCGTATGGCCTTCGAGAAGTAGTGAATATTAGGATTAATTAATAGTTCACTCTGGATGCTTTAGGGTTTAGGGTTTAGGGTTTTAGGATTTTTGATTAAGGGTTTAGGGTTTGGGGTTTGGGTTTAGGGGTTGGGGTTTGGGTTTGGGGTTTAGGGTTTTAGGGTTTTCACCCTGGCTGCTTTAAGTGAGTGTTCAATAATTAACTGCAACAACCATGAAGCATTTGTTAGTAATTGGGAGCAATATTATTTAATTAATTAAATTAATTTCATAATATTTTGGGCTTTTCACCCTCAAGACTCCTTCCCTATTGCTAAAGTTTATGTTGTGTGTTGGTGTATATGAACATTACAATCACCAGGTAAGTAGTGAATGTGGGATTAAATCTGCTCATGTTTATGGCCTTCGGAGATATATATATATATATATTAGGTTTTTAATTAATTAATAGTTCACCCTGGCAACTTTAAGCGAGTGTTCAATAATTAACTGTAACAACCATGAAGCATTTGTTAGTAAGGGGGAGTAATTTTATTCAATTAATTAAATTAATTTCATAATATTTTGGGCTTTTCACCCTCAATACTCTTTCCCTATTGGCAAAGCTTATGTTGTGTGTTGGTATTTATAAACATCACAATCACTAGGTAAGTAGTGAATGTGGGATTAAATCCGCTCATTCTTATGGCCTTCATGGATATATATATATATATATATATATATATATATATATATATATATATATATATATATATATATATATATTAGGTTTTAATTAATTAATAGTTCACCCTGGTTGGTTTAAGCAAGTGTTCAATATTTAACCGCAACAACCATGAAGCATTTGGTAGTAAGGGGGAGTAATATTATTCAATTAATTAAATTAATTTCTCAATATTTCAAGCTTTTCACCCTCAAGACTCTTTCCCTATTGGCAAAGCTTATGTTGTGTGTTGGTGTTTATGAACATCACAATCACCAGGTAAGTAGTGAATGTGGGATTAAATCCGCTCATGCTTATGGCCTTCAGGGAGATATATATATTAGGTTTTAATTAATTAATAGTTCACCCTGGCTGCTTTAAGCGAGTTTTCAATATTTAACCTTAACAACCATGAAGCATTTGTAAGTAAGGGGAGTAATATTATTCAATTAATTAAATTAATTTCGTAATATTTCAGACTTTTCACCCTCGAGAATCTTTCCCTATTGGCAAAGATTATGTTGTGTGTTGGTGTTTATGAACATCACAATCACCAGGTAAGTAGTGAATGTGGGATTAAATCTACTCAAGCTTATGGCCTTCGGGGAGATATATATATTAGGTTTTTAATTAATTAATAGTTCACCCTGGCTACTTTAAGTGAGTGTTCAATAATTAACCGCAACAGCCATGAAGCATTTTTTAGTAAGGGGGAGTAATATTACTCAATTAATTAAATTAATTTCATAATATTTCAGGCTTTTCAGCCTCAAGACTCTTTCCCTATTGGTAAAGCTTATTTTGTGTGTTGGTGTTTATGAACATCATAATAACTAGGTAAGTAGTGAATGTGGGATTAAACCCTAAACCTTAAACCCTAAAACCTAAAACCCTAAACTCTAAAACCCTAAACCTTAAATAGTTTAGGGTTTAGGGTTTAGGGTTTAAGGGTTTGGGGTTTGGGGTTTAGGATTTAGAGTTTAGGGTTTGGGGTTTGTGGTTTAGGGTTTAGGTTTTTAGGGTTTAGGGTTTTTAATTAATTTAATGGTTCACCCTGGCTGCTTTAAGCGAGTGTCCAATATTTAACTGCAACAACCATGAAGTATTTATTTGTAAGGGGGAGTAATATTATTCAATTAATTAAATTAATTTCATAATATTTTGGGCTTTTCACCCTCGAGACTCTTTCCCTATTGGCAAAGTTTATGTTGTGTGTTGTTGTTTATGAACATCACTATCACCAGATAAGTAGTGAATGTGAGGTTAAATCCACTCATGCTTATGGCCTTTGGGGAGATATTTTAGGATTTTTTAATTAATTTAATGGTTCACCCTGGCTGGTTTAAGCAAGTGTTAAATATTTAAACGCAACAACCATGAAGCATTTGTTAGTAAGGGGGAGTAATATTATTCAATTAATTAAATTAATTTCATAATATTTTAGGCTTTTCACCCTCAAGACTCTTTCCCTATTGGCAAAGCTTATGTTGTGTGTTGGTGTTTATGAACATCACTATCACCAGATAAGTAGTGAATATGGGATTAAATCTACTCATGCTTATGGCCTTCGGGGAGATATTTTAGGATTTTAAATTACTTTAATGGTTTACCCTAGCTGCTTTAAGCGAGTGTTCAATATTTAACCGCATCAACCATGAAGCATTTGTTAGTAAGGGGGAGTAATATTATTCAATTAATTAAATTAATTTCAAAATATTTCAGGATTTTCACCCTCGAGACTCTTTCCCTATTGGCAAAGCTTATGTTGTGTGTTGGTGTTTATGAACATCACTATCACCAGATAAGTATTGAATGTGGGATTAAATCCTCTCTTGCTTATGGCCTTCGGGGAGATATTTTAGGATTTTTAATTAATTTAATGGTTCACCCTAGCTGCTTTAATTAATTTAATTAATTTAATGGTTCACCTTGGCTGCTTTAAGTGAGTGTTAAATATTTAACCACAAAAACCATGAAGCATTTATTAGTAAGGGGGAGTAATATTATTCAATTAATTAAATTAATTTCATAATATTTCAAGATTTTCACCCTTGAGACTCTTACCCTATTGGCAAAGCTTATGTTATGTGTTGGTGTTTAGGGTTTAGGGTTAAGGGTTTGGGGTTAAGGGTTTGGGGTTTAGGCTTTGGGGTTTTAGGTTTGGGGTTTGGGGTTTAGGGTTTAGGGTTTAGGGTTTAGGGTTTGGGTTAGGGTTTAAGGTTTTAGGTATAGGGTTTAGGGTTTAATCCCACATTCACTACTTACTTGGTGATTGTGATGTTCATAAACACCAACACACAACATAAGCTTTGCCAATAGGGAAAGAGTCTCGAGGGTGAAAAGCCCAAAATATTATGAAATTAATTTAATTAATTAAATAATATTACTCCTTACTAACAAATGTTTCACTATTGTTGTGGTTAATTATTAAACACTCGCTTAAAGCAGCCAGGGTTTAGGGTTTAGGGTTTAAGGTTTAAGGTTTTTAGTTAATTTAATGGTTCACCCTAGCTGCTTTAAGCAAGTATTCAATATTTAATCGTAACAACCATGAAGCATTTGTTAGTAATTTATTCAATTAATTAAATTAATTTCATAATATTTCAAGCTTTTTACCCTCGAGACTCTTTCCCTATTGGCAAAGCTTATGTTGTGTGTTGGTGTTTAGGGTTTAAGGGTTTAGGATTTAGGGTTTAGGGTTTTTGGTTTTAGGGTTTTAGGGTTTTAGGATTTAAGTTTTAGGGTTTTAGGGTTTAGGGTTTAACACGAATAATGAAATCACTAGCTGCTTCTGAGAATGATTTTTTGAGAAAAGAAGATATGAAAATGCAGAAATGAACTAAAATTTTATTAAAAAATCAAATCCTTAATACACTATTTTAAAAAATCCTCTTCCAAAATATGTTTTGCAGCATTTTAGCTGCTCATCAGTTGAATTAGAGAGAAGTTTAGAAAAAAGTGAGAAGGGGAAGTTTTAATAGAAGAAATGGAGAGGCAACAGTTACTCGAGCAATTCTGATGGCTACAAAATTTCACCCAAAGAAATAGCGGTTAAAAGAATATTTTATTATTTCCAAATCAAAAATTCCAATGGTCAAGAAATTTATCTGAGGAATCATTAATTAAAATAAATTTTAATTGAAAAATCAATAATAAAGGTGAAACTTAAAATAAATTCATAAACTTATAAATCTAAATTTAAATTTTTAAAAATTTAAATTTAAATTTAAAAATTAAAAAGAATTTAAAAAACTATAAAGAAAATATAGAGTAACACGAAACCTCAACACTTAAACACTAAACTGAAAGAGTCCATAGATTTAAACCTGCGGAGTCTGTAGATTTAAGCCTGTGGAGTCCATAGATTTAAGCCTATGGAGTCCATAGATTTAAGCCTGTGGAGTCTGTAGATTTAATCCTGCAGAGTCTGTAGAGTGACTAGCTAGCTAGTGAAAGAATTTGCTCCTCATAAGGTAAGATCCTAGTTTCCTAGGATTGCACCAACAGATTCTTGGAGGAGGAATGTGCTGCAGAGTGGAGACTTATTGGAAAAACTGAAAGATTTTATAGGGTTTAGGAAAACCCCCAAGCCTAAAGCTTTAGCAAAAAAGACATAGTCAAGCTTGAAGACAAGGGGGACCCTCTTACTCTTTTTAGTGTTGTCAAGCACTTTGTGGAGTAACTCTCTCTTGTCCCTCTGAGAGACTTTGTTGAAATAATGGAGCAGAAACTTTCTAGAATAACCACGAGCACGAAGCCTAAAATAGAATAATCTCCTTAGTCTGATGAAGCTAGCAGGATATGATTCTTGAAGGAGGTATCTCTTCAATTCACTTATGATAAAAAAATTCTTCTGATACTGAGGATGCCAAGAGCAAAATGGAATATAGTGATAGGCATTCCTAGGTTTTTGAAAACACTTGGAAGAAAGAAAACCAGTGTTAGCGAAATCATCACCTTTGAAGAAAGTAATATCAAGAATATCAATTGAAATAGAAGAGATGTAATGAGAAATATGAATTTTAGGGTAGAAACTCTGATAGACTAAAAAGAACTCAAAAAAAGAGTTCTCTGAACCAGTCCAAACCCCAATGGCATCATCAATGTAACTCCTGAAGAAAACAAAAGGAGTGGTATTAAAGTTTACAAAAACCAACTTTTCAAGATGGAATAAAAATAAGCAAGCATAAACCACTACAAAATTACTGCCCATAGTAGTTCCTCTAATTTGTTGATAAAAAAGCCCATTAAACTCAAGGTAATGATGTCAAAGAACTAATTCTGCAAGATCCAAAATCATATCAATAAAACCAGGAAAAGTTTAATGATCAGAATAGAACTCAGAAACCATAATTCCTAGAGCAATCAAACCTTTAGTAGTAGGGATGTTAGGGTAAAGAGAATCCACATCAAATGAAAATAAAAGACAATTAGAAAATCTCCAAAATAGACTTTTCTGGTAGAAGTTGCTCAGCGTCGGCCATAACACTGTCTCTACCTTGTTGTTGTAAAGATTCAGCTTGCTCTTTTGCAGATTTTTTCAAAGAACATTCAATTGAAAAATTATTGCAAAGAGAGTGAAAATCTGCAGTGGCAACATTTTTCCACTTCTCGCAGGGGGTGGTAAAATGACTGAGCAAAGGGAGGTGTCTAATGGTTGTGCAAGCACCAGAAATAGTAGCTAAAAAATTTTCATTAACATTAGAAAGAGCTAAAAGGTGATTATCATTAGTTTTAGACATTACAAAAATAAAAGTATCCAGGAAGTGTTTATTAGCCTCAGATTGAATATCATCTAATTTAGAAGAAAGAACAGATTGACCTTTCAGATCATTGACTATGATTTTAGGAGGTTTAACCTAATAATTTTTTGGTAGTAAACCATTCCTTTTAAGAGTTTGCAATTTTTCTAAAAAAGACGAAGAATTACTGCAAATTTTGTGGATTCTTTTAAATTCAGAAAAGGCTTTAGTAATAGGAGCAGATATATTTTTTGGATATTTAGAAGATGGTTCAGAATTAACATTAGCATTATTCATGAAAGCATTATTAAAAGAGGGATCATGAGTTTTCGGGTTTACATTGAAATCAGTAGCATTAATATTGATATTATCATGATTAATATTAATATTATCATTATTATTAACATCCAAATTAATATTAATATTATTATTATTATGATTAATAATATTATCAATATTACTATTCATAGTATTATTATTAATATTATTAAAATTATTAATGCTACCATTATCCATCAAGTTAATGTTAATCGTGGGGATAACATTAACTGTGGGAACACCAAAGGTCATTGACTGAACAAAGGAGGAGAGTTCAGGGTTCGAAGGGGTCACAAAACCAGCACCAAAAGTTGAGGGAGCCATTAAAGCAAAACCAGGGACTATTGGAGAGCTATCAGGAGCCGTTGGGACCTGTGAAACAAAAGGAAAAAAGGTGGCAAGGTTTATAGGTTTTGAAAAAGTAGCAGCAATCCCAGAAGTGCCACATCCATCTTCAAGCAGGGTGTGCTCCACTTGAAGAGAGGGTTGCAAACCAGAAGCCTGAGCAAGAGAAGAAAGAACACGAGAGTCCAGAGCATCTAACCCTGAATCCATCAAATCCTGTTGAGTGTTAGAAGTAGAGACAAAATCATTAAAAACCTTTGCAAAATTTGTAAACTCACTAGCAGGAAGAGGGTGATCTGAAGGAGATTTTGATTGGATTTTTTCAAGCTGATCAATTTGGGCCTGCTTAGATTTCACTTGGGTAGATTGATGAGCCAGAGCATCCTTCATAATCTCGATCTCACAATCACTTCTAGAATTATCATTGGCAGTAGATTTTTCCTTTTTCTTCCACTGGAATTTTCTTGATTGTAAGAGAGAAGTCATATGATCCAATTCAGCATACTTATTGCATAGTTGATCAATTTGGAGTAAAAGATCAGAATTGTGAGCTTCTACCATTCAAATAGATGAATCTGAAGGAAGGGCAAGAGCAAGCTTGTTGCTAATATGATCACCTGAGTTTCCTCTTCTTCTTTTCTTACAAGTATCAGCTTTTTGATCTTCCTAGATAGGTGCAGCAGCTAAAATGGCAGTTGTAATTTCTTCTTCAGAAGCAAAAGGGGACTGAGCAAAATCATCTTCAATGGCCATCGTGAAGATATGCACAAAGGGTTTAACATGAATAATGAAATCATTGGCTGCTTTTGAGAAAAGAAGATACGAAAATGCAGAAATGAACCAAAATTTTATTAAAACATCAAATCCTTAATACACTATTTTACAAAATCCTCTTCCAAAACATGTTTCAGCTGCTCATCAATTGGATTAGAGAGAAGTTCAGAAAAAAGTGAGAAGGGGAAGTTTTAATAGAAGAAATGGAGAGGCAACGGTTACCTGAGCAATTTTAACAGCTACAAAATTTCACTCGAAGAAATAATGGTTAAAAGAATATTTTATTATTTCCAAATCAAAAATTCCAATGATCAAGAAATTTATCTGAGGAATCATTAATTAAGGAAAAATTAAAATAAATTTTAACCGAAAAATCAATAATAAAGGTGAAACTTAAAATAAATTCATAAACTTATTAATCTAAATTTAAAAATTAAAAAGAATTTAAAAAGCCATAAAGAAAAGCTAGAGTAACACGAAACCTCAGCATTTCAACACTGAACCAAAAGAGTCGGTAGTTTTAAGCTTGTGGAGTTCGTAGATTTAAGCCTGTGGAGTCCATAGATTTAAGCCTACGGAGTCCATAGATTTAAGCCTGCAGAGTCCGTAGAGTGACTAGCTAGCTAGTGAAAGAATTTGCTTCTCATGAGATAAGATCCTAGTTTCCTAGGATTGCACCAGCAAATTCTTGGAGGAGGGATGTGTTGCAGAGTGGACTTGTTGGCAATGCTAAAAGAGTTTAGGGTTTAGGGTTTATGGTTTAACATAAATAATGAAATCACTAGCTGCTTTTGAGAATGATTTTAGAGAAAAGAAGATACAAAGATATGAACAAAGCAAAAATGAACCAAAATTTTATTAAAACATGAAATCTTTACACAATATTTTACAAAAATCCTCTTCCAAAACATGTTTCACAGTGTTTCAGCTGCTCATCAGTTAGATTAGAGAGAAGTACAAAAAAAAGTGAGAAGGGGAAGTTTTAATAGAATAAATGGAGAGGCAATGGTTACCTAGGCAATTCCAACGGCTACAAAATTTCACCTGAAGAAATAACGGTTAAAAGAATATTTTATTATTTCTAAATCAAAAATTCCTACGGTCAAGAAATTTATCTAAAGAATAATTAATTAAGGAAAAATTAAAATAATTTTTAACTAAAAAATCAATAATAAAGGTGAAACTTAAAATAAATTCATAAACTTATAAATCTAAGCTTAAATTTTTAAAAAAATTAAATTTAAATTTAAAATTTAAAAAGAATTTAAAAATTCATAAAGAAAAGCTAGAGTAACATGAAACCTCAACACTTCAACACTTAACCGAAGGAGTCCATAGATTTAAGCCTGTGGAGTCCATAGATTTAAACCTGTGGAGTCTATAAATTTGACCCTATGGAGTCCATAAATTTAAGCTTGCGAAGTCTGTAGATTTAAGGTTTAAGGTTTAGGGTTTAGGTTTTGGGGTTTGGGGTTTGGGGTTTAGGGTTTGAGGTTTGGGGTTTAGGGTTTAAGGTTTAGGGTTTGGGGTTTAGGGTTGAGGGTTTAGGGTTTGGGGTTTAGGGTTTAGGGTTTAGGGTTTGGGGTTTAAGGTTTAGGTTTAGGGTTTGGGTTTGGGATTAAGGGTTTGGGGTTTGGGGTTTGGGGTTTAGGGTTTGGGGTTTAGGTTTTAGGGGTTTTAGGGGTTTTAGGGTTTAGGGTTTAGGGTCTAACACAAATAATGAAATCACTGGCTGCTTCTAAGAATGATTTTTTGAGAAAAGAAGATATGAAAAATGTAGAAATGAATCCAAAATTTTATTAAAAAATAAAAACCTTAATACACTATTTTACAAAATCCTCTTCTAAAACATGTTTCACAGCATTTCAGTTGCTCATCAGTTGGATTAGAGAGAAGTACAAAAAAAAGTGAGAAGGGAAAGTTTTAATAGAAAAAATGGAGAGGCAACGGTTATCTGGGCAATTCCAAAGGCTAAAAAAATTCATCAGAAGAAATAACAGTTAAAAGAATATTTTATTATTTCCAAATCAAAAATTCCAATGGTTAAGAAATTTATCTGAGGAATCATTAATTAAGGGAAAATTTAAAAAAAATTAACTGAAAAATCAATAATAAGGTGAAACTTAAAATAAATTCATAAACTTATAAATCTAAATTTAAATTTTTTAAAAATTTAAAAAGAATTTTAAAAGCCATAAAGAAAAGCTAGGGTAACACAAAACCTCAACACTTCAACACTGAACTGAAAGAGTCTATAGATTTAAGCTTGGGGAATCCATAGATTTAAGCCTGTGAAGTCCATAGATTTAAGCCAATGGAGTTCGTAGATTTAAACTTGTGGAGTCTGTAGATTTAAGCCTGCAGAGTCCATAGAGTGACTAGCTAGCTAGTGAAAGAATCTGCTCCTCATGAGATAAGATCCTAGTTTCCTAGGATTGTGCCAACAAATTCTTGGAGGAGGGATGTGCTGCAGAGTGGAGACATGTTGGCAATGCCTAAAGAGTTTAGGGTTTAGGAAAACCCCCAAGCCTAAAGCTTTAGTAGAAGAGCTATAGTCAAGCTTGAATACAAGGGGGGCCCTCTTACTCTTTTTAGTGCCGTCAAGCACTTTGTGGAGTAACTCTATCTTGTCCCTCAGAGAGATTTTGCTAAAACAATGGAGTATAAACTTTCTAGAATAGCCATGAGCACGAAGCCTGAAATAGAATAATCTCCTTAGTCTGATGAAGCCAGCAAGATATGATTTTTGAAGGAGATATCTCTTTAATTCGCTAATGATAAAAGATTTCTTCTGATGCTGAGGATGCCAAGAGCAAAATGGAATATAGTGATAGGCATTCCTAGGTTTCTAAAAACACTTGGAAGAAAGAAAACCAGTGTTAGCAAAATCATCACCTTTGAAGAAAGTAATATCAATAATATCAATTGAAATAGAAGAGATGCAATGAAAACTATGAATTTTAGGGTAGAAACTCTGATAGATTGAAAAGAACTCAAGAAGAGAGCTCTCTGAACCAGTCCAAACCCTAATGGCATCATCAATAAATCTCTTGAAGAAAACAAGAGGAGTGGTATTAAAGTTTACAACAACCAAATTTTCAAGATGGCATAAAAATAAGAAAGCATAAACCACTACAAAATTACTACCCATAGTAGTTCCTCTAATCTGCTAATAAAAAATCCCATTAAACTCAATGTAATGATGTCAAAGAACCAATTCTACAAGATCCAAAATCATGTCAATAAAACCAAGAAAAGTTTCATGATCAGAATAGAACTCAGAAACCATAATTCTAAGAGCAATCAAACCTTTAGTAGTAGAGATGCTAGGGTAAAGAGAATCCACATCAAATGAAAATAAAAGACAATTAGATGGAAAACTCTTACTAGAAAATTCTCTTAGGAGAATGAGAGAATCAGGGAGATAAAAATGTTGCTTCTAAAGAAGAGGTAGAAGGAGAAAATTGAGAAGTTTAGAAGCAGGTTCCAACATGTAGCCTGAATAGTTGCATATAGGCCTTCCAACCAAAACTGGCTTATGGAGCTTAGGTAAGAGGTAGAAGGCACAAGCTCAAGATAGAGAAGTTGGAAATTGCTTTAAAAAAGAGGAAATAGGATCAAGAAAAACATTGAACTTATCAATAAGAAAAGTTAGTTTACTCCATACCAGTTTCCATGAAATCTCTGAAACAAGAAGATAGACAACAGAATCCAAAAGTTGATGTAAACCTTCTTTAAGATACCACGAAGAATCTAGAATGACAAGCCCAAGATTCTTGTATGTAGGTTTAATAATAATAGAACTATCTTTACTAAGAGCATTAAGACTGCAAGCAAACATGTTAGGTAAAAAAGGTCTAGAAGTAAAAGAAACTGAAGCAATTCTAGATTTGAGGATGGATTCCCCAAATTGAATGATTTCCTTAAGCTCTAAATTAGGCTCATCAAGATTCCAAGAAAGATTAGATTTATTGAAATAATGAGGCAAAATCCAAGGAGAAAAATCTTTAGAATTATTGTTAGAATCTTCTGCACTATCGAGAGGATCTACTGAAAAGAAAGCACAGAGGTGAAGGCATCTGGAAAAAGCTCCAAAGAAATAACTTCATCCTGAATAAGATGTTGAATGAAGTGCATGTGAATCTCAATGTGTTTTATATGTTGATGCTCAACAAGATTGCATGAAATAGAAATTGCATTTTGGTTGTCATACCAAAGAGTAGTAGGACCCTGCTGTGTGAAGCCAAACTCTCCAAGCAACTGTCGAAGCCAAAGTGTCTCCTAACTAACTTTGACAGCACCTCGATACTCAGCCTCAGTAGAGGACAATGCAATAGCAGTCTATTTTCTGCATGCCCAAGCAACTGGACTTGAACCAAGTGTGAAAGCAAATCTGCAAGTGGACTTGTGAGTGTCAACATCACCAGCCCAATCAGAGTCAGTGTATCCAACAAGCTGTGTAGAAATTTTTGGTGTGTAATGTATACCAAAGTGAGTGGTGCCCTGAATGTAGAATAAAATATGATTGGCTGCTTGCCAATGACTCTCATGAGGCTCATGTGAGAATCGAGAGACAAGGTTCATAGTAAATGTGATGTCAGGACGGGTAAGAGTCAAGTAAAACAAACTACCTACAAGCTGCCTATACAAAGTTGAATAAACAACAAGAGGAGTCACATAAGTGGCAGACAACATAATACCTGACTGATATGGAGTGGGGGCAGGCTTACAATCAGCCATGCCAAATTGATGAAGAAGATATGTCGCATACTTTTGCTGTCCAATAGAGATGCCCTCAGAAGACTGAAAAACTTGAAGACCAAGAAAATAATGTAGAAGTCCCAGATCTATCATATCAAACCTATCTGCCAACTTGTCCTTGATGTCATGTATCAAGGAATCTGAACTGTCAGTGAGGATGAGATCATCAACATACAAAACCAATATGAAAAGCTCCTAACCTTGTTTTAAGATGTATACATTGTGATATGACTCACAACAAATAAATATTCTCATACCAAGCTCTAGGATCTTGTTTGAGGCCATAAAGATAACAATGGAGTCTACAAACTAATGATGAGTCCTGCACAAATCTTAGAGGTTGCTCCGTATAGATCTCCTCATGGAGATCACCATGCAAGAAAGCACTCTTCACATCCATCTAACAAACTAACCAAGAATGTGAAGTAGCAAGAGAGAGTACAAGCCGAATATAATCCATCTTAGCTACAGGGGCAAAGGTCTCAGAGTAATCAACCCCTTCAACCTATGAAAAACCCTTAGCTACTAATCTAGCTTTGTACTTATCTACTGATCCATCTGCAGCATATTTGGTCCTATAGACCCATTTACATTTTACAAGTTTTCTTCTCTTAGGAAGAGGGACAAGATCCCAAGTATCATTCTTCATCAATGAAGAATACTCATCATACATAGCAACATCTCACTCGGGTATACCAATGGCCTCAGAAAACAACATTCGATCATCTATACAAGCTTGTCCCAAAAGAGCAACACCAGATGTTTATGAGCGAGTGTGACGCAAATTAGATGGATCACCAATGAAAGAACCAACTGCCTGTAGAGTGCTCTTTGCCCACTTGGGCAAATGTGGTGAAGAAGATGGTTGTGGTGGATAAACAAGTGTAACATCATCATCATCAACAATAAAAATCAAATCCTTAGTAGGAGGGGGAGAAGAAGAACTAGATGTACACTCTTGTGGAGTGGGTAGCTCATCAACCTGAACATCCTGTCGAAACAACACATCATGTGTGATAGGATCAAAAATATGGTAGGCTTTTACATCTTCACAATAACCAACAAAAATGAGTGGTTAGCTTTTCTTCTCCAATGCTTTACATTTGTCATCAGGAACAAACGTCCATGCTTGACTCCCAAAGATGCGAAAATCTGAAATATCAAGCTTGATCCTAAACCAAGCTTCTTTTGGTGTCATATTTTGCACAACTTTGTGAGGCATAACGTTTTGAATGTAGTTTGCACAATTTAGAGCTTCAGCCCAATATTGTGGACCCAAATTTTTAGAGTGAATCATACAATTAGCCATCTCTTTCAATGTTTGATTCTTCCTCTCTGCTACATTTTGTTGAGGAGTGTGTGGTACAATGAACTGGTGTTGTATCCCATGCTCAATACAAAAATCATAGAAAGCATTACTGTCATATTCCCCCCATTTTCAGTGCGTATCTTCTTAAGAGGAAGAGATGATTGTTTTTCAAAAAAGGTTTTGAAAGCCTTAAAAGTCTCAAAAACTTCACTTTTCAACTTGAGAAAATATACCCAAGTTTTACGAGTGAAATCATCAATAAATGTGAGTGCATATTTAAGCCATGAAAAAGAATGAGTTAGAAAAGTCATCAAATCACTATGAACCAACCCTAAGGGTGCATTTTCACATGTGGCCTTACCAACTAGAAATGGATCCTGGTGTTGTTTACCAACTAGACAACCAGGACACACCCCATCAATACATGAGACCTTAGGAAGGCCTTTTACAAGATGTTTTGTACTCATTTGTTGCATATATCCATAACTCAAATGTCTTAATCTCTCATGCCATAATTTCCTGAGATTATTACCATGTGCTATAAGTGAAGAACCAGAAGACATAAAAGACTCAAACTTATCAAAAGTAGAGTCTTGCAGTATGGTCTGATGTACTTGTAGCAACTATCTCACTAGGGTCATTACATTCTCTGATTACAACATCATGTGAAGTAAACTCCACAGTTTTACTAGTACCAAAATTACATATTTGATATATAAAGAGAAGATTAGAAGAGATTTGGGGTACAAGCAATACATTGCTAAAACATCCATCCTATTTGTCAATAGTACCAGATCCCAAAACTTTAATTTGTGAGGAGTTACCCATAACAATATGTGTTGTACTGCAATTTTTAAGAGAAGACAATAGAATGTGTAAGATGGTGAGAAGCACCTGAGTCAAAAATCCACTGATCATAACATGAAGATATAGCCCTGGCGGAAAGTGCTTTCCCTTTTTCTGTAGGAAAAGTAGAAGGAGGTGGAGACGGAATGAAAATTTTGTGTTGTCTGACTACTGCCTCTAATGCTTCCATATTCTTAAAACATCTACTTTCATCATGATTAGGACCACCACAAAAATTACATGGACCAAATGTTTTCTTCTTTTGTTTAAAGGACTTTTTGGTCTTAGTAGATTTAGAATGATGAGGTGTTTGGGTGGTGGACTCTAGAGGGTTATTTGAAGGTGCTTGATTTTGTTTAGACTTAGGTGAAGGTTTTCCTTTAGAAGAATTAGCAACTAGAGCATGACTAGGACCAGGTAGAGCATCTAAGGCCATTAATTTTGTTTACTCCCTAGTCAATCTTTCACAAAAAACTTCAAAGGAAGGCCATTTGAATTCATCACCTAATGTATCCATCATAGTATAAAAAGTAGAGGAAAAAACACTATATGGTCTTTTCAACTTTGACAAAATCATGAAAGTGCACTCTTGATCACTTTTATCCTTGTCAACTGAGACCTTATAAATTTGAATTTTGTCAAGAATTCATCTATTGAAGGGAAATTTGATGGAGAGAGAGTACTCAATTCTACATCTAATTGCAAAATTTTAAACTCATTAGCTTTGCCAAATAGGTTTTTAAATTTTTCCCATACCTCTTTTAGCGTAGTAGCATCTGTAATGTGAAATTGAAGATTATCTGAGATGTTGAGGCAAATCAATCCAAGAGCCTCATCCTGCTTACAACCATATGCATATTTATCTTTTTTAGTGGTGAATGTTTCAGGTGTTGTTTCAGAAAAAAGTTTCCATAAGCCCTTTGATTGAAGGAGTTGTTGCATTTTCAGCTTCCAAACATGGTAATTTTTAGAATTTAGGTGTTCAAACAATCGGGATTCCATTCCTGAGGAAGATGATAAATTTGACAAGAACAACCTAGACATTCATGTTTCCTCAAAACACCCCTCCCGTTACAATTTAACGTCTCCTAACAAAAAAAAAATTAGCCTTAGCTTATACAAAAGTAAAAAAAATGGTTTTATGCAAAAAAAATGTAGGGGGATTTGACCGCAAGACTTCCTCCCTACAATTTTTTAACAAAATACCTCTAGCCACTTTAACAAAGTCAAATTTGTACTTTTAGAGCTAGAGACTTGCATTTAAACCACTAAAATTAATAAAAAATAAGCTAAAATGACTCACACATGTGAGATAAATGTTGAATAATCTTTGGCTTTATCATAATTAATCTCTTGTTCCAGCAAGGGGTGGTGATCAGGGAAATTTTTGAGAAATTTGTAAACACAGGCCAAGGAAAACACCTCTCAACAAATGCAGAATTGGCTCCATTGGATCTGCCCAAAGGACTATACGGCTTGGTCCAAATCCATCCTTCTCATCTGGAAATGAAATCCTGAGAAGTCTGCTGACACATAAAATTATCAAATTTTGATTTTATGCAGTATAAGGCGTTCAAAATGGATGAAACTGTACGGCTATGCTGTAGACTAAAAATAGTTTTTTAAATTCCTATTGTAACCTTCCAAAACACTATACAGCCTGGTTCAAATCTGTACTAATTTATATGAAATGAAAGCTAGCACAGTTATATTTCACAAATAGGTCTCAGATTTTGAAAAAGTTGACCATACGATTTGCCACATCAGCAAAATGTACAGGCACTACAGTCTGCCAAAACGAACCAGTCAGCCAATTTTTTGAATAAAAGAGCTGTATGGCTAGCATGAAATGAAAAAATTCAAGTTGAAATGGATTCCTGACTTGATTTTATATGCCCTTGTGAAAAAAAAATCTGATTTTGGAAATCTGTAAGGTCATTAATGAGCATAAAGTACAGAATTTTCCAAAAAAAACTTGTAAACAAGAACCAAAATTTGAGAGAATAACAAATATCTGTAACACATCAATAAAATAATGTTTTTTAATGTGTTAATAGATGAAAAATGATGAAAATTTTATAGGGAAGAGGATCTTCAACTGGAACTCCAAGCTCTGATACCATGAAAGAATGAGCAGGAGATACACAGGATCGACAGGATCAATCTAGGAGAAAGAACCCACAACAAATAACTTGCAAATAATATCAGAGAATAAAATAAATTTCTCACACCTAAAAAATAGGTGATAATCCTATAAATTCTCTGTATTCTCTCATTAATCTCTCATTATTTTCTCATAGATTGTAAAGTATTTATAATACAAATAGTTTGTTTTATGACAACAAACTATTTGTTGTGATTGCAAAATAGAGAAAACAAACTATTTGTTTTCACATACTATGAACAAATATATTGTTGAGAGATTCTCAACAATAAAACAAATTAACCTAGGTAAATAAAATTAACCCTAGGTAATAAATAACTTACCCTATTAACCTTAGGTAAGCTTAAATATTCATTATTCTAACAGAAAAACTTGAAATATTATGAAATTAATTTAATTAATTGAATAATATTACTCCCCCTTACTAACTAATGCTTCATGGTTGTTGCAGTTAAATATTGAACACTCGCTTAAAGCAGCCAGGGTGAACTATTAATTAATTAAAACCTAATATATATATCTCCCCGACGGCCATAAGCATGAGCGGATTTAATCCCACATTCACTACTTACCTGGTGATTGTGATCTTCATAAACACCAACACACAACATAAGCTTTGCCAATAGGGAAAGAGTCTCGAGGGTGAAAATCCTGAAATATTACAAAATTAATTTAATTAATTGAATAATATTACTCCCCCTTACTAACAAATGCTTCATGGTTGTTGTGGTTAAATATTGAACACTCGCTTAAAGCAGCCAGGGTGAACTATTAATTAATTAAAACCTAATATATATATATATATATATATATATATATATATATATATATATATATATATATCCCCGAAGGCCATAAGCATGAGCGGATTTAATCCCACATTCACTACTTACCTGGTGATTGTGATGTTCATAAAAACCAACACACAACATAAGCTTTGCCAATAGAGAAAGAGTCTCGAGGGTGAAAAGCCCGAAATATTATGAAATAAATTTAATTAATTAAATAATATTACTCCCCCTTACTGACAAATGCTTCATGGTTGTTGCGGTTAAATATTGAACACTCACTTAAAGCAGCCAAGGTGAACTATTAATTAATTAAAACCTAATATATATATATATATATATATATATATATATATATCCTTGAAGGTCATAAGCATGAGCGGATTTAATCCCACATTCACTACTTCCCTGGTGATTGTGATGTTCATAAACAGCAACACACAACATAAGCTTTGTCAATAGGGAAAGAGTCTCGAGGGTGAAAAGCTTGAAATATTACAAAATTAATTTAATTAATTGAATAATATTACTCCCCCTTACTAACAAATGCTTCATGGTTGTTGCGGTTAAATATCGAACACTCGCTTAAAGCATCTAGGGTGAACTATTAATTAATTAAAACTTAATATATATATATATATATATATATCTCCCCAAAGGCCATAAGCATGAGCGAATTTAATCCCACATTCACTACTTACCTGATGATTGTGATGTTCATAAACACCAACACACAACATAAGCTTTGCCAATAGGGAAAGTGTCTCGAGGGTGAAAAGCTCGAAATATTATGAAACTAATTTAATTAATTGAATAATATCACTCCCCTTTACTAACAAATGCTTCATGGTTGTTGCGGTTAAATATTGAACACTCACTTAAAGCAGCCAGGGTGAACTATTAATTGATTAAAACCTAATATATATATATATATATATATATATATATATATATATATATATATATATATATATATATATATATATATATATATATATATATCTCCCTGAAGGCCATAAGCATGAGCGAATTTAATCCCACATTCACTACTTACCTGGTGATTGTGATGCTTATAAACACCAACACACAACATAAGCTTTGCTAATAGGGAAAGAGTCTCGAGGGTGAAAAGCATGAAATATTATGAAATTAATTTAATTAATTGAATAATATTACTCCCCCTTACTAACAAATGCTTCATGGTTGTTGCGGTTAAATATTGAACACTCGCTTAAAGCAGGCATGGTGAACTATTAATTAATTAAAACACTAAACCCTAAACCCTAAATTGTTTAGGGTTTAGGGTTTGGGGTTTGGGGTTCAGTGTTCAGAATTTGGGGTTTGGGGTTTAGGTTTTGGGGTTAGGGTTTTGGGTTTAGGGTTTAGGGTTTAACACGAATAATGAAATCAATGGCTACTTCTGAGAATGGTTTTTTGAGAAAAGAAGATACGAAAAATGTGGAAATGAACCAAAATTTTATTAAAACATCAAATCTTTAATACACTATTTTACAAAATCCTCTTCTAAAACATGTTTCACAGTGTTTTAGCTGCTCATCAGTTGGATTAGAGAGAGGTACAGAAAAAAGTGAAAAGGGGAAGTTTTAATAGAATAAATGGAGAGGCAACGGTTGCCCGGGCAATTCCAATGGCTCCGAAATTTCACTCGAAGAAATAATGGTTAAAAGAATATTTTATTATTTCCAAATCAAAAATTCCAACGGTCAAGAAATTTATCCGAGGAATCATTAATTAAGGAAAAATTAAAATAAATTTTAACTGAAAAGTTAATAATAAAGGTGAAACTTAAAATAAATTCATAAACTTATAAATCTAAATTTAAAATTTAAAAAGAATTTAAAAAGCCATAAAGAAAAGCTAGAGAAACACGAGACCTAAACACTTCAACACTGAACTGAAAGAGTTCGTAGATTTAGGGTTTGGGATTTGGGGTTTGGGTTTTAGGGTTTATGGTTAGGGTTTAACATGAATAATGAAATCAATGGATGCTTTTGAGAATGATTTTTTGAGAAAAGAAGAAATGAAAAATGTAGAAATGAAACCAAAATTTTATTAAAACATCAAATCCTTAATACACTATTTTAAAAAATTCTCTTCCAAAACATGTTTCACAGCGTTTCAGCTGCTCATCAGTTGGATTAGAGAGAAGTACAGAAAAAAGTGAGAAGGGGAAGTTTTAATAGAAGAAATGGAGAGGCAACGGTTACCTAGGCAATTCTAACGGCTATAAAATTTCACCCAAAGAAATAACGGTTAAAAGAATATTTTATTATTTCCAAATCAAAAATTCCAACGGTCAAGAAATTTATCTTAGGAATCATTAATTAAGGGAAAATTAAAATAAATTTTAATTGAAAAATCAATAATAAAGGTGAAAATTAAAATAAACTCATAAACTTATAAATCTAAATTTAAATTTAAATTTAAAATTTAAAAAGAATTTAAAAAGCTGTAAAGAAAAACTAGAGTAACACGAAACCTCAACACTTCAACACTGAACCGAAAGAGTCTGTAGATTTAAGCCTACTGAGTCCATATATTTAATCCTATGGAGCCCATAGATTTAGTCCTATGGAGTCCATAGATTTAAGCTTGTGGAGCCCATAGATTTAAGCCTGCGGAGTCTATACAGTGACTAGCTAGCTAGTGAAAGACGCTGCTCCTCATGAGATAAGATCCTAGTTTCCTAGGATTGAGCCAGAAAATTCTTGGAGGAGGGATGTGCTACAGAGTGGAGACTTATTGGAAATGTCAAAATATTTTACGATTTAGGAAAACCCCCAAGCCTAAAGCTTTAGCAGAAGATATATAGTTAAGCTTGAAGACAGGGGGGGCCCTCTTACTCTTTTTAGTGTCGTCAATCAATTTGTGGAGTAACTCTGTCTTGTCCCTTAGAGATACTTTGCTGCAACAATGGAGCAGAAACTTTCAAGAATAGCCATGAGCATGAAGCCTGAAATAGAATAATCTCTTTAGTCTAATGAAGCAAGCAAGGTCTGATTTTCGAAGGAGGTATCTCTTTAATTCGTTGATGATAAAATATTTCTTCTAATGCTGAGGATGCCAAGAGCAAAATGGAATATAGTGATAGGCATTCCTAGGTTTCTGAAAACCCCTGGAAGAAAGAAAACTAGTGTTAGCAAAATCATCACCTTTGAAGAAAGTAATATCAAAAATATCAATTGAAATAGAAGATATGTAATGAGAAATATGAATTTTAGGGTAGAAACTCTGATAGACTGAAAAGAACTAAAGAAAAGAGCTCTCTGAACCAATTTAGACCCCAATGGCATCATCAATGTATCTCCTAAAGAAAATAAGAGGAGTGGTATTAATGTTTACAACAACCAAATTTTCAAAATGGCATAAAAATAAGCAAGCATAAACCATTGCAAAATTACTGCCCATAGCAGTTCCTCTAATCTACTGATAAAAAATCTCATTAAACTCAAGGTAGTGAAGTCGAAGAACCAATTCTTCAAGATCCAAAAACATATCAATAAAACCAAGAAAAGTTTCATGATCTGAATAGAACTCAGAAACCATAATTCTAAGAGCAATCAAACCTTCAGTAGTAAGGATGCTAGGATAAAGAGAATCCACATCAAATGAAAATAAAAGACAATTAGATGGAAAACTCTTACTATAAAACTCTCTTAAGAGAGTGAGAGAATCAGGTAGATAAAAACATTGCTTCTGAAGAACAGGAAGGAGAAAATGGAGAAGTTTAGAAACAAGTTCCAACATGTAGCATGAATAGCTGCATATAGGCCTTCCAACCAAAACCGGCTTATGGAGCTTTGGTAAGAGGTAGAAGGCACAAGCTTGAGATAGAGAAGTTGGAAATTTCTTTAAAAAAGAAGAAATAGGATCAAGAAAAACTTTGAACTTATCAATAATAAAAGTAAGTTTACTCCAAACCAGTTTCCACAGAATCTCTGAAATAAAAAGATAAATAGTAGAATTTGAAAGTTGATGAAGACCTTCTTTAAGGTACCACAAAGAATCTAGAATGACAAGCCCAAGATTCTTGTCTGTAGGTTTAATAATAATAGTACTATCTTTACGAAGAGCATTAAGACTTCGAGCAAACCTGTTAGGTAAAAAAGGTCTAGAAGCAAAAGAAACCAAAGTAATTCTAGATTTGAGGATGGATTCCCCAAATTGAATGATTTCCTCAAGTTTTAAATTAGGCTCATCAATATTCCAAGAGAGATTAGATTTATTGAAAAGATGAGGCAAAATCCAAGGAGAAAACACATTACCGTTAGAATTACTGCTAGGGTTTAGGGTTTAGGGTTTAACAAGAATAATGAAATCACTAGCTGCTTTTGAGAATGATTTTTTGAGAAAAGAAGACACAAAAAATTCAAAAATGAATCCAAAATTTTATTAAAACATCAAATCCTTAATACACTATTTTACAAAATCCTCTTCCAAAACATGTTTCACAGCTTTTCAACTGCTCATCAGTTGGATTAGAGAGAAGTACAGAAAAAAGTGAGAAGGGAAAGTTTTAATAGAAGAAATGGAGAGGCAACAGTTACACAGGCAATCTTCAATGGCTACAAAATTTCACCTAAATAAATAACAGTTAAGACAAAATTTTATTATTTCCAAAATTAAAAATTCCAACGGTCAAAAAATATGCGAGGAATCATTAATTAAGAAAAGATAAAATAAAATTTAATCAAAAAATCAATAAAGGTGAAACTTAAAATAAATTACTAAAATTATAAATCTAAATTTAAATTTTAAATAGAATTTAACTTTAAGTAGAATTTAAAATCCATAAAGAAAGCTAGAGTAAGAGGGAAACCTCAACATTTTAAAACTGAACCGAAAGAGTACGTAGATTTAAGCCTACGGAGTTTGTAGATTTAAGCTTGCAGAGTCCATAGATTTTAAGCCTGTGGAATCTGTAGAGTGACTATCTAGCTAGTGAAAGAATCTGCTCCTCATAAGATAAGAAACTAGTTTCCTAGGATTGTGCCAGCAAATTTTTGGAGGAGGGATGTGCTGTAGAGTGGAGACTTGTTGGCAATAACAAAAGAGTTTAGGGTTTAGGAAAACCCCCAAGCCTAAAGCCTTAGTAGAAGAGCTATAGTCAAGCTTGAAGACAAGGGGGGCCCTCTTACTCTTCTTAGTGCCATCAAGCACTTTGTGGAGTAACTCTATCTTGTCCCTCAAAGAGACATTGCTAAAACAATGGAGCAAAAAAAATTTGGAATAGCCACGAGCACGAAGCCTAAAATAGAATAATCTCCTTAGTCTGATGAAGCCAGTAGGATTTGGTTCTTGAAGAAGGTATGTCTTCAATTCATTGATGATAAAAGATTTCTTCTGAAGCTAAGGATGCCAAGAGAAAAATGGAATATAGTGATAGGCATTCCTAGGTTTTTGAAAACACCTGGAAGAAAGAAAACCAGTGTTAGCAAAATCATCACCTTTGAAGAAAGTAATATCAAGAATATCAATTGAAATAGAAGAGATGTAATGAGAAATATGAATTTTAGGGTAAAAACTTTGATAGACTGAAAACAACTCAAGAAGAGAGCTCTTTGAACCAGTCCAAACCCCAATGGCATCATCAATGTATCTCCTGAAAAAAACAAGAGTGGTATTAAAGTTTGCAACAACCAAATTTTCAAGATGGCATAAAAATAAGCAAGCATAAACCACTAAAAAATTATTGCCCATAGCAGTTCCTCTAATCTGCTGATAAAAAAGCCCATTAAACTCAAGGTAGTGATGTCGAAGAACCAATTCTGTAAGATCCAAAATCATATCAATAAAATTGAGAAATGTTTCATGATATGAATAAAACTCAAAAACCATAATTCTAAGAGCAATCAAACCTTTAGTAGTAGGCATGCTAGGATAAAGAGAATCCACATCAAATGAAAATAAAATACAATTAGATGGACAACTCTTACTAGCAAACTCTTTTAGGAGAGTGAGAGAATCAGGCAGATAAAAATGCTATTTCTTAAGAACAAGAAGAAGGAGAAAATGGAGAAGTTTAGAAGCAAGTTCCAACATGTAGCCTGAATAGTTGCATATAAGCCTTCCAACCAAAATTGGCTTATGGAGCTTTGGTAAGAGGTAGAAGGCACAAGCTCGAGAGAGAGAAGTTGGAAATTGCTTTAAAAAAGAAGAAACGGGATCGAGAAAAACTTTTAACTTATCAATAAGAAAAGTAAGTTTACTCCAAACTAGCTTCCACGAAATCTTTGAAACAAGAAGATAGACAGCAGAATCTAAAAGTTGATGAAGACCTTCTTTAAGATACCATGAAGAATCCAGAATGACAAGCCCAAAATTCTTGTATGCAGGTTTAATAATAACATATATTTACGAAGAGCATTAAGACTTCGAACAAACCTGTTAGGTAAAAAAGGTATAGAAGAAAAATACACTGAAGCAATCCTAGATTTGAGGATGGATTCCCCAAATTGAATGATTTCCTCAAGCTCTAAATTAGGCTCATCAAGATTCCAAGAAAGATTAGATTTCTTGAAATGATGAGGCAAAATCCAAGGAGAAAACACATTACCGTTAGAATTACTGCTAGAATTTTTTGTACTATCAGGAGGATCTACTGAAAAGAAAGCACAGAGATGAAGGCATCTGGAAAAAGAATAGAATTTAACATAGATACTTTCGATTGTCATTGGGGGAGGACATGGGGTAAACTTTACACCAAGTCCAAGGAGTTTTTTTCTTCAAAAGAGATCTTTCTAGAAGAAAGATTATGGATGTTGAAGTTAGAAACTCGACAATCCACTTCTCTAGGGGTCTTTTGAGAAAAGAATCATAAAGCACAAAAAAATTGATCAATGATAGGTACCCAATGATTTAGGTGAAAATGTGGTCACCAAAAAAGACCCGAATGAGGCCCCAAGCTCCTCTACCTCTGCCATTGTGTCTGTTGGAATTCTGACCCCTGTCCCTACCTCTTCCTCTACCCCTGCCTCTTCCTTTGTTAAATGATGGAGAAGGTGCCACAGACATTGCATTGCTCACTTTCTTCACATTCTGAGAATGATTTGGAATTGAGGTAGATGGACCAGAGGCAGCCAAGGTGGCATTCTGAGGAGCACCATCCTTGGCTACTTGCCCATTTTTTAGAACAGGAGAAGCATTTTGATGAGGAGGAGGTATGTTATTTTGAGGGGGAGGATCTTTATGCTGAGGGGGAGAATTTAGAATCTTTTTCTTTTTCTTGTTATTATTATTTTTCTTTTTCTTTTTCTTTTTCTTTTTCTTTTTCTTTTTCTTTTTTGTGTTACAATACCTTCAGGATTAGAAGAGAGAGGGGAAGATTTCTGGAAGCGAGATCTAAGTCCTTTCAATTCTTTTTGAAGGTTGCCAAATTTATGATTAAGCTTGTCATTGATAATCTCTTAAATAGACTTTTCTGGTGGAAGTTACTCAGCGTCGGCATAACACTGTCTCTACCTTCTTGTCACAGAGATTCAACGTGCTCTTTTGAAGATTTTTTCAAAGAACATTCAATTGAAAATTTATTACAAAGAGAGTGAAAATCTGCAGTGGCAACATTTTTCCACTCCTCACAGGGGGTGATAAAATGACTAAGCAAAGGGAGGTGTCTAAGGGCTATGCAAGCGCCAGAAATAGTAGGTAAAAAATTTTCATTAACATTAAAAAGAGCTAACAAATGATTATCATTAGTTTTAGACATAGCAGAAATAAAAGCATCTAGGAGATGCTTATTAGTCTTAGATTGAATATCATCTAATCTAGATGAAAGAATAGATTGACCTTCTGGATCATTGACTATGATTTTAGAAGGCTTAACCTATAAATTTTTTGGTAATAAAACATTCTTTTTAAAATTTTGCAATTTTTCTAAAAAAGATGAAGAATTACTACAACTTTTGTGGAGTATTTTGAATTCAGAAAAAGCTTTAGTAACGAGAACATATATTTCTTTCAGATATTTAGAAGATGGTTCAGTATTGGAATCACTATTATTAGCATTATTCGTAAATGTATTGTTCAAAAAAGTATCATGAGTGTCCAAATGCGAATTAGTAGCATTAACATTATTAATATTATTAGTATTATCATGATTGATATTAATATTATCACTAATATTAATATTATCATTACTAATATTATTAACATCTATATTACTATTAATATTATCTAAATTATTATTAATAGAATTATTATTAATGCTACCAACGTTATACTTACCCACCGTGGCAAGGTCATGAGCCAAGGAATTGGCAAGCAAAGCAGTGAAAGAGTTAATGTTAACCGTAGGGTTAACATTAACTGTAAGAAGACCATCACCGATAGGGAAAGCATTGACCACGCGCACCACATGGTCTGTGGAATAAAATGTAGGAAACAAAGGGGCTGAGAAAACAATACCAAGGTCCGAGGAGGTTGGAGGAGCATTACCAGGGACTGAAGGAGGGTTTCCAGGGGCCGCAGGAACTTGAGAAAATGTAGGAGCAACAGCGTCAAGGTTTGCATAGTGTTAGGATGTGGAGCCTAAAAGCTTCACTTAGGTGTGTACTTAATCAGTTTCAGGTCTACACAGTCACCGGCGTCAGTCAGGAGCGACCGATATCGGTCAGTAGCAGTGCAGGAGACGACGACGTCGGCAGGTAGTCGGCCGACATCGGTCATAGGCAAGCAGGCAGGAACCGACGTCGGTTACCTGTGCGTCCAAAATCTATTTCTAAGGACAACAGTGGTAGTTTGCATGATGAGTTTGAGTCTGAGTCTTAAATCCGCGTCTCTAATATTAGCAAGACTGAATTTAGAGCCTTTGTTCAAGAGGCATAACTGATGGTTGTAAGTGCATGCATATGTTTGCTAATTCTATATGTAGGATTAGATCTTCTTAGCTAATTAAGACAATTTGTATGAAGACAATTTGTATGAAGGCAATTGTATGAAGACAATTGTAATGTTGAAGAACAGTACAGAGTGTTGAATCAATCCAGACTTGTTGGAATTGGTTGTGCTTGAGAGAGATAGCTCTTGAGGGATAGAGATCTAGTGTGAGATCTTGTGCATCTGAGAGAGGTGTGGAAGAAAGGTGTTTCTTCAATTGTATTCCTTCTGTAAAGAGTTTTAATACAAGTTTTCAGGGTGTTTTCTTGTATCTCTTGTTCTTGCTATTATTTGATTCTAGTTACTTGTCTATCTGATTTATTTCCACATTTATTGCTTTCATAAGTGTAATCATTGTTGGTTGATCCCCAACAAGTGGTATCAGAGCTCAGGTTCACTAACAGGTGGTTCAGATCTGTAGTGTGTATTGATTACAGGGTAGTCATAGAAGTTTCTGCAGGGATTTCTGTTTGAGTGGGAGAAGCAATGGCAGAAGATAGTAAGCTTAGAATGGAAAAGTTTAATGGCAAAAACTATCAACACTGGAGAATGCAGATAGAGGATTATCTGTATCAGAAAGACTTATACTTACCGTTAAGTGGAATTGCCAAGTAGCCCAAAGACATGGATGATGAAGATTGGAAAGTTCTTGATAGAAAGGCTCTGGGGTCAATAAGGCTCAGTCTAACATCTACTATGATATCCAATTTATCACAGGCAAAAACTACGGTAGAGTTAATGTCTACTTTAGCAAATATGTATGAAAAACCCTCCGCTTCTAATAAGGTATATCTTATGAAGCAGTTATTTAATTTGCATATGAATGAAGGTGGATCTATGTCTACTCATCTGAATGATTTCAATGGTATTCTAAACCAATTAAATTCAGTCAGTATTGTATTTGATGATGAAATAAAAGCTCTTTTAATATTATGTTCTTTGCCGAAAAGCTGGCACAGCTTAGTTATGGCAGTAAGTAATACTGCATCTGCATCTCATATTTTGAAAGTAGAGGATGTTGTTAGTGTTATTTTGAATGAGGAGATTTGCAGGAAAAGCACAGAAGAGACATCAGGAAATGCTTTGAGTTTTGAGAGTAGGGGGAGGCAGAAGGACAAGAGCAAGAGGAGATCAAGATCTAAGTCTAAGGTGAGAGGAAGATCCAAATCCAGGAATGGCAGGAAGCCACAATGCTGGAATTGTGGAAAGATGGGGCACATAAGCAGAGATTGCTGGTCTAAGCCAAAGGAGGACAATCAACACAAAGGAAAGGAAGAAGCCAAGGTTGCAGGCATTGCATAAGATGCTTTAATTTTCTCTTTGCATAATAACATAGAATCTTGGGTGTTAGATTCTGGTGCATCTTTTCATGCTACCCCTAACAGAGAATATTTCAGTGACTATGTCCAAGGAGATTTTGGAATAGTGTATCTAGGGGATGACGAGCCTTGTAATATAATTGGCAAAGGTAAAGTGCAGTTAAAGATGTAGAATGGCAACACATGGGTGTTGAGAGACGTGATGCATGTTCCTAGCTTGAAGAGAAATTTGATTTCTGCAAGAAAGTTAGGGGATGAGGGTTGTACTGTAACTCTCACAGCAGAATCTTGGAAGGTGACCAAGGGAGCACTCGTAATGGCCAGAGGTAAGAGAGTAGGTACTCTCTATTTGTGTAACTGTGTTACTAATATTTCTCCTTCTGTTTTATCCACTTCAGATGTGGATGCAAAATTGTGGCACTCAAGGCTCGGCCACATGAGTGAGAAGGGGATGTCAATTCTTAAGTCCAAAGGTATGCTTTCAGATTTAAAAGGCATAGATCTAGAGTTTTGTGAGCACTGTGTATTTGGAAAACAGAAAAAGGTTAGTTTTCTCAAAACTGGGTCTACTAGGAAAAGGCATAAGTTGCAGCTTGTTCACACAGACGTGTGGGGATCGGCTCAAGTTGCCTCCAATGGAGTATCACAGTACTACATTTCGTTCGTAGATGACGCCACAAGGAAGGTATGGATCTACTGTATTAGAAAGAAATTTGATGTTTTTGAGACTTTTAAGATTTGGAAAGCTATGGTTGAGAATGAAACAGGCAATAGATTGAAGTGCCTGAGATCTGACAATGGTGGAGAATTCTGCAGTAATAAGTTCAGAGATTATTGTTACATGAAAAGAATCCGCAGGCAAAGGACGGTTCCAAGGACACCTCAACAGAATGGTATTGCTGAAAGGATGAAAAGGACAATAATGGAGCGTGCAAGGTGTATGAGATTGCATGCTGGCTTGCCCTTATAGTTTTGGGCAGAAGCTGTTGACACTACAGTGTACCTGATTAATAGAGGACCCTCTACAGCTCTGGATGGTGGAATTCCAGAAGAGGCATGGATAGGTAAATAGGTAGATCTCTCATATCTCAAAGTTTTTGGTTGTGAAGCCTTCCTGCATATCGATAAGGAAAATAGAAAAAAGCTGGATGCTAAGTCTATGAGATGCACGTTTATTGGCTATGGCTCAGATGATTTTGGTTTTAGATTTTGGAATCTAGAAACTAACAAGGTAATTAGGAGCCGGGATGTTGTTTTCAATGAAAGAGTGATGTATTGTGATCAGCTAAGGAAGTTGAATCAATCTGGGCAAAGCAATGGAGAATTGGATGAGGTGACGGTCCAAAATGAGCTCGCAGGAAAAAGAAATAATCACTTGCAGAAAAACACAGAGACCGACGTCGGCAGGTCAGGAACCGACGTCGGTCAGGCAGAACCGACGTCGGCCAGTGTCAGGCTTGGAAGTGATCGAGGTCAGTCACTGTCAGAGAATTTGGGTGGACAGCGTGTTGTGGACGAGTCTCAGACACCCATAAGGAGGTCAGAAAGAGTAAGTAAGCCTCCAATTCGATATTCTCCTTATTTATTTTACCTATTGCTAACTGATGGTGGAGAACCAGAGAGTTTTGAAGAAGCAATACAGGTGGAGTCCAAGGATCAGTGGGAGCTAGGCATGAAAGAGGAAATGGAGTCCTTGAGTGAGAACCAGACATGGGATTTGGTTGAGTTGCCAGCAGGAAAGAGGACACTGAAGAATAGATGGACTTACAGATTGAAAGAAGGTGAGAATGGAAAGATGAGATACAAGGCCAGGTTAGTAGTGAAAGGATTTGCACAGAAACTAGGTATTGACTTTGGTGAGATTTTTTCTCCAGTTGTTAAAATGACTTCTATACGGACTGTATTGTCTTTGGTTGCTATTGAGGATTTGCATCTTGAGCAGCTAGATGTTAAGACAGCGTTTCTTCATGGAGATTTGGATGAAGAAATTTATATGGAACAGCCGGAAGGATTCGAGGTCAAAGGTAAGGAGAAGTTAGTGTGCAGGTTGAAGAAAAGCTTGTATGGCCTCAAGCAAGCTCCTAGGCAATGGTACTTGAAATTTGATAGGTTTATGACTGAGCATGGCTACAGTAGGTGTCAATCTGACCATTATGTGTATTTCAAGAGATTGGATAATGGTAGGTACATTATTCTATTGTTGTATGTAGATGACATGCTGGTTGCAGGATCACATATGCAGGATATCTCTGAGCTTAAGGTGAAGTTAGCTCAAACATTTGCTATGAAGGATTTGGGAGTAGCAAAGAAAATCCCTGGCATGAGCATCAAGAGAGACAGGACAAATCACAGGTTGATATTGTCTCAAGAAGATTATGTGGACAAGGTGTTGAAACGGTTCAATATGCAGGATGTTAAACCGGTAAGTACACCTTTGGCTGGACATTTTAAGTTGAGTAAAGAACAATGTCCTAATTCACATGATGAGGTAGAGTACATGAGTAAGGTTCCATATTCTTCCGCAGTAGGGAGTTTGATGTATGCAATGGTGTGTACTAGACCGGATATTGCCCAAGCAGTGGGAGTAGTAAGTAAGTATATGGCCAATCCAGGGAAGGAACATTGGAAAGCAGTTCAATGGATCCTTAGATATCTGAGAGGAACCAGCAGTAAGCATTTGTGCTATGGAGGTTCAGATACTTCTCTGCATGGTTATGTAGATTCAGATATGGCAGGTGATTTGGATGGCAGGAGGAGCACTACAGATTATGTTTTTACTGTAGGTGGAACGGCAGTTAGCTGGATATCTAAGTTGCAGAAGGTTGTTGCCTTGTCAACTACAGAAGCAGAGTATATTGCAGTCACGGAGGCTAGCAAGGAGATGATATGGATGACACGGTTCATGGATGAGCTTGGAAGGGAGCATGAGAGTTGCAGATTGTATAGTGACAGTCAGAGTGCAATCCATTTGGCTAAGAATTCGGCCTTTCATTCAAGAACAAAGCACATATAGCTAAGGTACCATTTCATACGGCAGGTATTGGAAGATGGTGAGTTGAAGCTGGAGAAGATCCATACAGATAGGAATCCTGTGGATATGTTAACCAAGCCGGTTACTAAGGAGAAGTTGAATCTTCATTCAACTTCTGTTGGTCTTCATGATTGAGTTGAAGATGGGGGAGCTAGAAGATGTTCCTGTACAGGTACTGGTGCAGCTATTTATCTCCAAGTGGGAGATTGTTAGGATGTGGAGCCTAAAAGCTTCACTTAGGTTTGTACTTAATCAGTTTCAGGTCTACACAGTCACCGGCGTCGGTCAGGAGCGACCGACGTCGGTCAATAGCAGTGCAGGAGATGACGACGTCGGCAGGTAGTCGGCCGACGTCGATCATAGGCAAGCAGGCAGGAACCGACGTCGGTTACCTGTGCATCCAGAATCTATTTCCGAGGACAGCAGTGGTAGTTTGCATGATGAGTTTGAGTCTGAGTCTTAAATCCGCGTCTCTAATATTAGCAAGACTGAATTTAGAGCCTTTGTTCAAGAGGCATAACTGATGGTTGTAAGTGCATGCATATGTTTGCTAATTCTATATGTAGGATTAGATCTTCTTAGCTAATTAAGACAATTTGTATGAAGACAATTTGTATGAAGGCAATTGTATGAAGACAATTGTAATGTTGAAGAACAATACAGAGTGTTGAATCAATCCAGACTTGTTGGAATTGGTTGTGCTTGAGAGAGATAGCTCTTGAGGGATAGAGATCTAGTGTGAGATCTTATGCATCTGAGAGAGGTGTGGAAGAAAGGTGTTTCTTCAATTGTATTCCTTCTGTAAAGAGTTTTAATACAAGTTTTCAGGGTGTTTTCTTGTATCTCTTATTCTTGCTATTATTTGATTCTAGTTACTTGTCTATCTGATTTATTTCCGCGTTTATTGCTTTCATAAGTGTAATCATTGTTGGTTGATCCCCAACACATAGGTGGCAACAATGCTAGAAGTGTCGCACCCATTCTTAGGTGAGCTGCACTCCAAAGGAAGAGAGGGGTGTGAACTAGAAAGTTGAGCAAGGGAAGATAACACCCTGGAGTCAAGAGCATCCAACCTAGAATCCAACAGAACCTGGCATGAGTTAGAGGCAGAGACAAAATCATTGAAGGCCTTTACAAAATCTGCAAATTCACTAGTAGGAAGAGGGTGAATAGAAGGAGATTTTGTTTGGATATTTTCTAGCTTATTAATTTGGGCCTGCATAGATTTAGCCTGGGCAGTTTGATAGGCTAGAGCATCCTTCAAAATCTTGATCTCATAATCACTTCTAGAACAAGCATTGGCAGAAGATTCTACCTTTTTCTTCCACTGGAATTTTTTTGATTGTATGAGAGAAGTCATATGATCCAATTCACCATATTTATCACGTAATTGATCAATTTGGAGTAAAATATTAGAGTTGCGAGCCTCCAGCCTTTTAATAGATGAATCTGAAGTAAGGACCAGAGTGAGCTTGCTGCTAACAAGATCTCCTAAGTTTCCTCTTCTTCTTTACTTAGATGTATCAGCTTCTAGAGCTTCCTGGATAGGTGCAGCAACTAAAATGGCAGCTATAATTTCTTCTTCGAAAGCAAAATGGGACTGAGTAAAATCATTCTCAGTGGCTATCATGAAGATATGCATAGAGGGTTTAACATGAATAATGAAATCACTGGCTGCTTTCGAGAATGATTTTTTGAGAAAATAAGATACGAAAAATACAAAAATAAATCCAAAAGTTTATTAAAAAATCAAATCCTTAATACACTATTTTACAAAATCCTCTTCCAAAACATGTTTTGTAGCGTTTCAACTGCTCATTAGTTGGATTAGAGAGAAGTACAGAAAAAAGTCAGAAGGGGAAGTTTTAATAAAAGAAATGGAGAGGCAATGGTTACACAGGCAATCTTCAACGTCTACCAAATTTCACCTGAAGAAATAACGATTAAGACAAAATTTTATTATTTCTGAAATTAAAAATTCCTACGATCAAAAAATATCCGAGGAATCATTAATTAAGAAAAGATAAAATAAAATTTAACCAAAAAATTAATAAAGGTGAAACTTAAAATAAATTCATAAAATTATAAATCTAAATTTAAATTAAAAAAATTAAATTTAAATTTAAAATTTTAGATAGAATTTAACTCTAAGAAAAAATTTAAAAGCCATAAAGAAAGCTAGAGTAACAGGGAAACCTCAACACTTCAAAATTGAACTGAAAGAGTCTGTAGATTAAAGCCAACAGAGTCCATAGATTTGAGCCTACGGAGTCCATAGATTTAAGCCTGTAGAGTCCGTAGATTTAAGCTTGTGGAGTCCATAGATTTTAAGCCTACAGAGTCTGTAGAGTGACTATCTAGCTAGTGAAAGAATCTACTCCTCATAAGATAAGAACCTAGTTTCTTAGGATTACACCAGCAAATTTTTGGAGGAGGGATGTGCTGCAGAGTAGAGACTTATTGGCAATGCTAAAAGAGTTTAGGGTTTAGGGTTTAGGGTTTAGGGTTTTAGGGTTTAGGTTTTTAGGTTTTAGGTTTAGGGTTTAGGGTTTAGGGTTTTAGGGGTTTAGGGTTTAGGGTTTTAGAGTTTAGGGTTTAGGGTTTTAGGGTTTTAGGTTTTAGGGTTTAGGGTTTTTTTAGGGTTTAGGGTTTTAACACGAATAATGAAATCACTGGCTGCTTTTGAGAATGATTTTTTGAGAAAAGAAGATACGAAAGAAATGAATCCAAAATTTTATTAAAACATCAAATCCTTAATACACTATTTTACAAAATCCTCTTCCAAAACATGTTTCACAGTGTTTCAGCTGCTCATTAGTTGGATTAGAGAGAAGTACATAAAAAAGTGAGAAGGGGAAGTTTTAATAGAAGAAATGTAGAGGCAACGGTTACACGAGCAATCTTCAACGGCTAAAAAATTTCACCTAAAGAAATAACGGTTAAGACAAAATTTCATTATTTCCAAAATTAAAAATTCCAATGGTCAAAAACATATCCGAGGAGTCATTAATTAAGAAAAGTTAAAATTTAACCAAAAAATCAATAAAGGTGAAACATAAAATAGATTCATAAAATTATAAATCTAAATTTAAATTTAAATTTAAATTTAAATTTTAAATTTTAAATAGAATTTAATTTTAAGTAGAATTTAAAATCCATAAAGAAAGCTAGAGTAACATGGAAACCTCAACACTTCAAAAATGAATCGAAAGAGTCCATAGATTTAAGCCTGCAGAGTCCATAGATTTAAGCCTATGGAGTCTATAGATTTAAGCATGTGGAGTCTATAGATTTAAGCCTGCAAAGTCCATAGATTTTAAGCCTGTGGAGTTTGTAGAGTGACTACCTAGCTAGTGAAATAATCTGCTCCTCATAAGATAAGAACCTAGTTTCCTAGGATTGCGCTAGCAAATTCTTGGATGAGGGATGTGTTGCAGAGTGGAGACTTGTTGCCAACATCGAAAAAGTTTAGGGTTTAGGAAAAACCCTAGGCCCAAAGCCTTAGAAGAAGAGCTATAGTCAATCTTGAAGATAGGGGGGCCCTCTTACTCTTCTTAGTGTCGTCAAGCACTTTGTGGAGTAACTTTGTCTTGTCCCTCAAAGAGACTTTGCTAAAACAATGGAGCAAAAACTTTCTGGAATAGCCATGAGCACAAATATTGAAATAGAATAATCTCCTTAGTCTAATGAAGCCAACAGGATTTGATTCTCGAAGAAGGAATCTCTTCAATTTGCTGATGATAAAATATTTCTTCTTATGCTAAGGATGCCAAGAGAAAAATGGAATATAGTGATAGGCATTCCTAGGTTTCTAAAAACCCCTAGAAGAAAGAAAACCAGTGTTAGTGAAATCATCACCTTTGAAGAAAGTAATATCAAGAATATCAATTGAAATAGAAGAGATGTAATGAGAGATATGAATTTCAGGTTAGAAACTCTGATAGACTGAAAATAACTCAAGAAGAGAGCTCTCTGAACTAGTCCAAACCCCAATGGCATCATCAATGTATCTCTTGAAGAAAACAAGAGGAGTGGTATTAAAGTTTGCAACAACCAAATTTTCAAGATGGCATAAAAATAAATAAGTATAAACCACTGCAAAATTATTGCCCATAACAGTTCCTCAAATCTACTGATAAAAAATCCCACTAAACTCAAGGTAGTGATGTCGAAGAACCAATTCTACAAGATCCAAAATCATTTCAATAAAACCAGGAAAAGTTTCATGATCCAAATAGAACTCAAAAACCATAATTCTAAGAGCAATCAAACCTTCAGTAGAAGGGATGCTAGGATAAAGAGAATCCACATCAAATGAAAATAAAAGACAATTAGATGGAAAACTCTTACTAGCAAACTCTCTTAAGAGAGTGAGAGAATCAGGCAAATTAAAATGTTGCTTCTAAAGAATAGGAAGAAGGAGAAAATGGAGAAGTTTAGAATCAGGTTCTAACATGTAGCCTAAATAGCTGCATATAGGCCTTCCAACCAAAACTAGCTTATGGAGCTTTGGTAAGAGGTAGAAGGCACAAGCTCGAGAGAGAGAAGTTGGAAATTGCTTTAAAAAAGAAGAAACAGGATCGAGAAAAACTTTGAACTTATCAATAAGAAAAGTAAGTTTACTCCAAACCAACTTCCACGGAATCTCCAAAACAAAAAAATAGACAACATAATTTTAAAGTTGACGAAGACCTTCTTTAAGATACCATGAAGAATCCAGAATGACAAGCCCAAGATTCTTGTTTGAATGTTTAATAATAATAGAACTATATTTACGAAGAGAATTAAGACTTCAAGCAAACCTGTTAGGTAAAAAAGGTCTAGAAGCAAAAGGAACTGAAGTAATTCTATATTTGAGGATGGATTTCCCAAATTGAATGATTTTCTCAAGCTCTAAATTAGGCTCATCATGATTCCAAGAAAGATTAGATTTCTTGAAATGATGAGGCAAAATCCAGGGAGAAAACACATTACCGTTAGAATTGTTGCTAGAATCTTCTATACTATCGGGAGGATCTACTGAAAAGAAAGCACAGAGACGAAGGCATCAGGCAAAAGAATGGAATTCAACGTAGATACTTTTGACCATCATTGGGGGAGGACAAGGGGTAAACTTTACACCAAGTCTAAGGAGTTTTTGTTCTTCAAAAGAGATCTTTCTAGAAGAAAGATTATGGATGTTGAAGTTAGAAACTTGACAATCCACTTCTCTAGGGGTCTTTTGAGAAAAGAACCATAAAGAATAAAAAACTTGATCAATGATAGGTCCCCAATGATTTAGGCAAAAATTTGGTCACTGAAAGAGACCTGAATGGGGCCTTAACTTCCTCTGCCCTGCCATTTCCTCTGTTGGAATTCTGACCCCTGCCCCTGGCTCTTCCTTTGTTGAATGATGGAGAAGGTGCCGTAGACATTACATTTCTCACTTTCTTCACATTCTGATAAGGATTTGGAATTGAGGTATATGGACCAGAGGTAGCCAAGGTGGCATTTCGAGGAGCACCATCCTTGGCTGCTTGCCCATTTTTTGGAACAGGAGAAGCATTTTGCTGAGGAGAAGGTATGTTATGTTGAGGGGGAGGATCTTTATGCTAAGGGTGAGAATATAGATTCTTTTTCTTTTTCTTGTTATTATTCTTTTTCTTTTTCTGTGTTACAACACCTTCAGGATTAAAAGAGAGAAGGGAATATTTCTAGAAGAGAGATCTAAGTTCTTTCAATTCTTTTTGAAGGTTTCCAAATTTCTTATTAAGCTTGTCATTGATAATCTCTGAAATAGACTTTTCTAGTGGAAGTTGCTCAGCGTCGGCCATAACATTGTCTCTACCTTGTTGTCGCAAAGATTCAGCTTGCTCTTTTGCATATTTTTTCAAAGAACATTCAATTGAAAAATTATTACAAAGAGAGTAAAAATCTGCAATGCCAACATTTTGCCACTCCTCGCAAGGGGTGGTAAAATGACCAAGCAAAGGGAGGTGTCTAAGGGCCATGCAAGCGCCATAAATAGTAGCTAAAAAATTTTCATTAACATTAGAAAGAGATAACAAATGATTATCATTGGTTTTAAACATAGCAAAAATAAAAGCATCCAGGAAGTGTTTATTAGCCTCAGATTGAATATCATCTAATCTAGAAGAAAGAATAGATTGACCTTCTGGATCATTGACTATGATTTTAGGAGGGTTAACCTGTAAATTATTTGGTAATAAACCATTCCTTTTAAAATTTTGTAATTTTTATAAAAAAGACAAAGAATTACTACAAATTTTGTGGAGTCTTTTGAATTCAAAAAAGGCTTTAGTAACGAGAATAGATATTTCTTTCAGATATTTAGAAGATGGTTCAATATTAGAATCACTATTATTCGCATTGTTCGTAAAAGCATCATGAGTGTTTGAGTGTGAATTAGTAGCATTAACATTATTAATATTATTAGTATTATCATGATTGATATTAATATTATCACCAATATTAATATTATCATTAACAATATTACTAATATGATTAACATCTATACTACTATTAATATTATTAATATTATCTAAATTATTATTAAAAGTATTATTATTAATGCTACCAATATTATACTTACCCACCGTGGTAGGGTTGTGAGCCAAGGAATTGGCAAGCAAAGCAGCGAATGAATTAATGTTAACCATAGGTTTAACATTAACCGTAGGAAGACTATCACCGGTAGGGAAATCATTAACCGCGAGCGCCACATAGTCTATGGAACAGAACGCAGGAAACAAAGGGGCCAAGAAAACAATCCCAGGGTCTGAGGAGGCTGGAGGAGCATTACCAGGGACCGAAGGAGGGTTTCCAAGGGCCACAAGAACCTGAGAAAATGTAGGAGCAACGACGTCAAGGTTTTAACATGAATAATGAAATCACTGGCTGCTTCTGAGAATGATTTTTTGAGAAAAGAAGATACAAAAAATGCAAAAATGAACCAAAATTTTATTAAAACATCAAATCCTTAATACACTATTTTACAAAATCCTCTTCCAAAACATGTTTCACAGTGTTTCAGCTGCTCATGAGTTGGATTAGAGAGAAGTACAAAAAAAAGTGAGAAGGGGAAGTTTTAATAGAATAAATGGAGAGGCAATGGTTACACGGGCAATCTTCAATGGCTACAAAATTTCACACAAAGAAATAACGGTTAAGACAAAATTTTATTATTTCCAAAATTAAAAATTCCAATGGTCAAAAAAATATTCGAGGAATCATTAATTAAGAAAAGATAAAATTTAAATGAAAAATCAATAAAGGTGAAACTTAAAATAAATTCATAAAATTATAAATCTAAATTTTAATTTTAATTTAAAATTTTAAATAGAATTTAGTTTTAAGTAGAATTTAAAAGCCATAAAGAATGCTATAGTAACAGGGAAACCTCAACACTTCAAAAATGAATCGAAAGAGTCCATAGATTTAAGCATGAAGAGTTCATAGATTTAAGCCTGTGGAGTCCGTAGATTTAAGCCTGTGGAGTCCGTAGATTTAAGCCTATAGAGTCTGTAGATTTTAAGGTTGCAGAGTCTATAGAGTGACTAGCTAGCTAGTGAAAGAATATGCTCCTCATAAGATAAGAACCTAGATTCCTAGGATTGTGCCAGCAAATTTTCGGAGGAGGGATGTGCTGCAGAGTGGAGACTTGTTGGCAATGCTGAAAGAGTTTAGGGTTTAGGAAAACCCCCAAGCTGAAAGCCTTAGCAAAAGAGCTATATTCAAGCTTAAAGACAAGGGGGGCCCTCTTACTCTTCTTAGTGTTGTCAAGCACTTTGTGGAGTAACTCTATCTTGTCCCTCAAAGAGACTTTGCTGAAATAATGGAGCAAAAACTTTCTGGAATAGCCACAAGCACGAAGCCTGAAATAGAATAAAATTCTTAGTCTAATGAAGCCAATAGGATTTGATTCTCGAGGAAGGAATCTCTTCAATTTGTTGATGATAATATATTTCTTCTCATGCTGAAGATGCCAAGAGAAAAATGGAATATAGTGATAGGCATTCCTAGGTTTCTAAAAACCCCTAGAAGAAAGAAAACCAGTGTTAGTGAAATCATCACCTTTGAAGAAATTAATATCAAGAATATCAATTGAAATAGAAGAGATGTAATGAGAGATATGAATTTCAGGTTAGAAACTCTGATAGACTGAAAATAACTCAAGAAGAGAGCTCTCTGAACTAGTCCAAACCCCAATGGCATCATCAATGTATCTCTTGAAGAAAACAAGAGGAGTGGTATTAAAGTTTGCAACAACCAAATTTTCAAGATGGCATAAAAATAAATAAGTATAAACCACTGCAAAATTATTGCCCATAGCAGTTCCTCAAATCTACTGATAAAAAATCCCACTAAACTCAAGGTAGTGATGTCGAAGAACCAATTCTACAAGATCCAAAATCATATCAATAAAACCGGGAAAAGTTTCATGATCCAAATAGAACTCAGAAACCATAATTCTAAGAGCAATCAAACCTTCAGTAGAAGGGATGCTAGGATAAAGAGAATCCACATCAAATGAAAATAAAAGACAATTAGATGGAAAACTCTTACTAGCAAAATCTCTTAAGAGAGTGAGAGAATCAGGCAAATAAAAATGTTGCTTCTGAAGAATAGGAAGGAGGAGAAAATGGATAAGTTTACAAGTAGGTTCCAACATGTAGCCTAAATAGCTGCATATAGGCCTTCCAACCAAAACCAACTTATGGAGCTTTGGTAAGAGGTAGAAGGCACAAGCTCGAGAGAGAGAAGTTGGAAATTGCTTTAAAAAAGAAGAAACAGGATCGAGAAAAACTTTGAACTTATCAATAAGAAAAGTAAGTTTACTCCAAACCAACTTCCATGGAATATCCAAAACAAAAAAATAGACAACAGAATCTGAAAGTTGACGAAGACCTTCTTTAAGATACCATGAAGAATCCAGAATGACAAGCCCAAGATTCTTGTTTGAAGGTTTAATAATAATAAAACTATCTTTACAAAGAGCATTAAGACTTCAAGCAAACCTGTTAGGTAAAAAAGGTCTAGAAGCAAAAGGAACTGAAGTAATTCTAGATTTGAGGATGGATTTCCCAAATTGAATGATTTCCTCAAGCTCTAAATTAGGCTCATCATGATTCCAAGAAAGATTAGATTTCTTGAAATGATGAGGCAAAATCCAGGGAGAAAACACATTACCGTTAGAATTGTTGCTAGAATCTTTTATACTATCGGGAGGATCTGCTGAAAAGAAAGCACAGAGATGAAGGCGTCTGGCAAAAGAATGGAATTCAACGTAGATACTTTTGACCATCATTAGGGGAGGACAAGGGGTAAACTTTACACCAAGTCTAAGGAATATTTGTTCTTCAAAAGAGATATTTCTAGAAGAAAGATTATAGATCTTGAAGTTAGAAACTCGACAATCCACTTCTTTAGGGGTCTTTTGAGAAAAGAACCATAAAGAATAAAAAACTCAAACAATGATAGGTCCCCAATGATTTAGGCAAAAATGTGGTCGCTGAAAGAGACCTGAATGGGGCCTTAACTTCCTCTACCCTGCCATTTCCTCTGCTAGAATTCTAACCCCTGCCCCTACCTCTTCCTTTGTTAAATGATGGAGAAGGTGCCACAGACATTGCATTTCTCACTTTCTTCACATTCTGATAAGGATTTGGAATTGAGGTATATGGACCAGAGGTAGCCAAGGTGGCATTTCGAGGAGCACCATCCTTGGCTGCTTGCCCATTTTTTGGAACAGGAGAAGCATTTTGCTGAGGAGAAGGTATGTTATGTTGAGGGGGAGGATCTTTATGCTAAGGGGGAAAATAAAAGACAATTAGATGGAAAACTCCTACTAGCAACTCTCTTAAGAGAGTGAGAGAATCAGGGAGATAAAAATGTTGCTTCTAAAGAACAGGAAGAAGGACAAAATGGAAAAGTTGAGAAGTAGGTTCCAACATGTGGACTGAATAGCTGCATATAGGCCTTCCAACCAAAATCGGCTTATGGAGCTTTGGTAAGAGGTAGAAGGCACAAGCTCGAGAGAGAGAAGTTAGAAATTGATTTAAAAAAGAAAAAACATGATCGAGAAAAAAATTGAACTTATTAATAAGAAAAGTAATTTTACTCCAAACCAGCTTCCACAGAATCTCTGAAACAAAAAAATAAGTAGCAGAATCTGAAAGTTGACGAAGACCTTCTTTAAGATACCACAAATAATCCAAAATGACGAGCCCAAGATTCTTGTCTGCACGTTTAATAATAATAGAACTATCTTTACGAAGAGCATTAAGACTTCGAGCAAACATGTTAGGTAAAAAAGGTCTAGAAGCAAAAGAAACTGAAGAAAATCTAGATTTGAGGATGGATTCTCCAAATTGAATGATTTTCTCAAGCTCTAAATTAGGCTCATCAGGATTCCAAAAAAGATTAGATTTCTTGAAATGATGAGGCAAAATCCAAGGAGAAAACACATTACCATTAGAATTGCTGCTAGAATCTTATGTACTATCAAGAGGATCTACTGAAAAGAAAGCAAAGAGATGAAGGCATCTGGCAAAAGAACAAAATTCAACGTAGATACTTTCGACCGTCATTGGGGGAGGATAAGGGGTAAACTTTACACCAAGTCCAAGGAGTTTTTGTTCTTCAAAAGAGATCTTTCTAGAAGAAAGATTATGGATGTTGAAGTTAGAAACTTGACAATCCACTTCTCTAGGGTTCTTTTTGTTGGGAGGGTGTACACCGGAAGCACACAATTTGATTACTAATACCAAGCAACTTAATATGCGGAAATTAACCAGATTCACCGAGTAACTAGAATTCAGAATAACACAGCATATGAGAGACAATACCAAATTGTATTAACACTTTATACAGAAAAGAATACAATAAAGAAGATGCCACTTCTTCTCCACCACCTTACAGAGGTTTCCCACGCCTCAAGTGAACAGTAATTCTTCTCCCCAAAGCTCTCCCTCTCATAGGTCCCAACACTCAACTCAAATACAGAGTTGGTGTTCACCTCCCGTGCTCCACGCAAACCACAAGTGCTCCACGCACTCCACAAGCACTCCACGTGCTCCACAAGTACTCAAGGTACTTCAAGTAGATCTCCCATGAATCTGCAACAACCTGAAATTCAACAGACCATACTTATGGAAGGAACTCCCTTGCCTTCCTCTTGCTCTATCCGAGTACACACCTGTACTCCAAGTAGATCCTGCCTGATACTGCTCCCTGTAGTGTTGTTGTCTGTATGACCTTGCACACCTGCAAATCAAGCAATGGTTCTAATCACCTGTGAACCTCGACCTTGCACACACATACACCTGCAGATCAACGATCTTACTTATTGAAGAACCCAGCTGGCTCTCCAATCCAGCACCAACACACCTGGTACTGTGGCACTAGGAGGAACGCACCATAGCTCTACCTCACACACGGAAGGAGCTTATAATTATGCTCTCTTACTCCCTAGCACACTTTTCCAATACAACCATGAGTCTATTATATAGATCTCATCCAAACAATGATTAGACATCTAATTACCATAATTAGATCCGCAGCTATGAGTCTAAAATTAGCGCTCATCATGCAAACTCTTGGTTCGTTAGTTCACTGCCCGTAAATAACTCACAGTCAAACTACACAGGCGACCGACGTCGGTCCCTGTCCGCCTGGGGTCGCCGACGCCGGCCGATATATGACCGACGTCGGTTGCCTTCCTGTCTTACCCTGCCGACGCCGGTTGGCCAGACCAACGCCAAACACTTCTGACACTTAGCAACTCATTCTGCAACCTCCTCCATGTCTGCATCAGTGAAGCTTTTAGCTCCACAATCCTAACACTTTTGATAAAAGAACCATAAAGAACAAAAAACTCAATCAATGATAGGTCCCCAATGATTTAGGCAAAAATGTGGTCGCTGAAAGAGACCCAAATGGGGCCTTAAGTTCCTCTACCCCTGCCATTGCCTCTGTTGGAATTTTGATCCCTACCCCTTCCTCTTCCTCTGCCCCTGCCCCTGCATCTTCCTTTGTTGAATGATGGAGAAGGTGCCACAGACATTACATTTCTCACTTTCTTCACATTCTGAGAAGGATTTGGAATTAAGGCAGATGGACTAGAGGTAGCCAAGGTGGCATTCTGAGGAGCACCATCCTTAGCTGCTTGCCCATTTTTTGGAATGGGAGAAGCATTTTGCTGAGGAGGAGCTATGTTATGTTGAGGGGGAGGATCTTTATGCTGAGGGGGAGAATATAGATTCTTTTTCTTTTTCTTGTTATTATCCTTTTTCTTTTTTTGTGTTACAACACCTTCAAGATTAGAAGAGAGAGGGGAAGATTTATGGAAGAGAGATCTATGTTCTTTCAATTCTTTTTGAAGGTTGCCAAATTTTTTATTAAGCTTGTCATTGATAATCTCCGAAATAGACTTTTTTGCAGAAGTTGCTCAGCATCGGCCATAACACTATCTCTACCTTGTTGTCGCAAAGATTTAGCTTGCTCTTTTGCATATTTTTTCAAAGAACATTCAATTGAAAAATTATTACAAAGAGAGTGAAAATTTGGAGTGGCAACATTTTGCCACTCCTCGCAGGGGGTGGTAAAAAACCCAAGCAAAGGGAGGTGTCTAAGGGCCACATAATCGCCAAAAATAGTTGATAAAAAAAGTTCATTAACATTAGAAAGAGCTAACAAATGATTATCGTTATTTTTAGACATAGCAGGAATAAAAGCATCCAGGAAGTGTTTATTAGCCTCAGATTGAATATCATCTAATCTAGAAGAAAGAATAGATTGACCTTCTCAATCATTGACTATGATTTTAGGAGGCTTAACCTGTAAATTTTTTGGTAATAAACCATTCCTTTTAAAATTTTGCAATTTTTCTAAAAAAGATGAAGAATTACTCCAAATTTTGTGGAGTATTTTGAATTCATAAAAAGCTTTAGTAACGAGAACAAATATTTCTTTTAGATATTTGAAAGATGGTTTAGTATTAGAATCACTATATTAGCATTATTCGTAAATGTATTATTCAAAAAATTATCATGAGTGTCCGGATGCGAATTAGTAGCATTAACATTATTAATATTATTAGTATTATCATGATTGATATTAATATTATCACTAATATTAATATTATCATTACTAATATTATTAACATCTATATTACAATTAATATTATTATTATTAATATTATCTAAATTATTATTAATAGATATTAAGAAAGATTATGAATGTTGAAGTTAGAAACTCGACAATCCACTTCTCTAGGGATTTTTTGAGAAAAAAACCATAAAGCACAAAAAACTCGATCAATGATAGGTCCCCAATGATTAAGGCAAAAACGTGGTCGCTGAAAGAGACCCGAATGGAGCCTTAAGTTGATTATGACCCCTCCCCCTACCTCTTCCTCTGCCCCTGCCCCTGCCTATTCCTTTGTTGAATGATGGAGAAGGTGTCACAGACATTACATTGCTCACTTTCTTCACATTCTGAGAAGGTTTTGGATTTGAGGCAGACGGACCAGAGGCAGCCAAGGTGGCATTTTGAGGAGCACCATCCTTGGCTGCTTGCCCATTTTTTGGAACAGAAGAATCATTCTATTGAGGAGGAGAAATCTTAGGTTGGGGAGGATCTCTTTGCTGAGGGGGAGAATCTTAGGTTGGGAAGGATCTCTATTCTTTTTCTTTTTATGTGTTACAGTACCTTCAAGATTAGAGGAAAGAGGGGAAGATTCCTAAAAGAAAGATCTAAGTTTTTTCAATTCTTTTTGAAGGTTACCAAATTTCTGATTAAGCTTGTCATTGATAATCTCTAAAATAGACTTTTCTAGTGGAAACTGTTCAGTGTCAGCCATATCACAGTCTCTACCTTGTTGTCGCAAAGAATCAGCTTGCTCTTTTGCAGATTTTTTCAAAGAACATTCAATTGAAAAATTATTACAAAGAAAGTGAAAATCTACAGTGGAAACATTTTGCCACTCCTCGCAGAGGGTGGTAAAATGACCGAGCAAAGGGAGGTGTCTAATGGCTGCGCACGCACCAGAAATAGTAGCTAAAAAAATTTCATTAACACTAGAAAGAGATAAAAGATGATTATCGTTAGCTTTAGACATAGCAAAAATAAAAGCATCCAGGAAGTGTTTATTAGCCTCAGATTAAATATCATCTAATTTAGAAGAAAGATCAGATTGACCTTCCAGATCATTGACTATGATTTTAGGAGGCTTAACCTATAAAATTTTTAGTAGTAAACCATTCCTTTTAAGAGTTTACAATTTTTTTAAAAATAAGAAGAATTACTGCAAATTTTGTGGAGTCTTTTAAATTCAGAAAAGGCTTTAGTAACGAGAGCAGATATTTCTTTCAGATGTTTAAAAGACAGTTCAAAATTAGCATTGTTCGTGAAAGCATTGTTCAAAGAGGGATCATGAGTTTTTGGGTTTGCATTAGAATCAGTAGCATTAATATTGATATTATCATTAAAATTGATATTATCATGATTAATATTAATATTATTACTAATATTAATATTATCATTAATATTAACATCTATATTACTATTAATATTAATAATATTATTATTATGATTAATATTATTATTTATATTATTAAAATTGTTAATGCTACCATTGTCCAAATTACAAACCGTGGCAGGGTCACAAGCCAAAGGATTAGCGGATGGTTTAGCCATTAGGTTAATGTTAACCATGGGGTTAACATTAACCGTTGGAACATCAAGGGTCACCAGCTGAACAAAGGAGGAGAGCGTAGGGTTTGAAGGGGCCATGAAAACAACACCAAAAGTTAAGGGAGTCATCGAAGCAAAACTAAAGACTACTGGAGAGTTACCAGGAACCGTTGGGGCCAACGAAATAAAAGGAAAAAAGGTGGCAAGGTTTGCAGGGTTTGTAAAAGAAGCAATGATCTCAGAAGTGCCACATCCATCCTCAGGCAGGGCATGATCCACTAGAAGAGAGGGGCGTGAACTAGAAGCCTGAGCAAGATAACAAAGCACATGGGAGTCCAGAGCATCTAACCTTGAATCCAACAAAGCCTGTCGAGTGTTAGAAGCAGAGACAAAATCATTAAAAACCTTTACAAAATTTGAAAACTCACTAGCAAGAAGAGGGCAATCTGAAAGAGATTCTGATTGGATTTTTTCAAACTGATCAATTTGGGTCTGCTTAGATTTCACTTGGGCATATTAATAAGCGAGAGCATCCTTCAAAATCTGGATCTCACAATCACTTCTAGAGATAGCATTGGCAACAGATTCTGCCTTTTTCTTCCACTAGATTTTTTTTGATTGTATGAGAGAAGTCATATAATCCAATTCAGCATATTTATTGCGTAGTTGATCAATTTGGAGCAAAAGATCAGAATTGTGAGCTTCCAGGATTTGAATAGATGAATCTGAAGGAAGGGAAAGAGCAAGTTTGATGCTAACAGGATCCCCTGAGTTTGCTCTTCTTCTTTTCATAGATGTATCAACTTCTTGAGCTTCTTGAATAGGTGCAGCAGCTAAAATGGTAGTGGTAATTTCTTCTTTGAAAGCAAAAGGGGACTGAGCAAAATCATCCTCAGTGGCCATCGTGAAGATATGCATAGAGGGTTTTAAATGAATAATGAAATCACTAGTTGCTTCTAAGAATGATTTTTTGAGAAAAGAAGATATGAAAAATGCAAAAATGAACCCAAAATTTTATTAAAACATCAAATTCTTAATACACTATTTTACAAAATCCTCTTCCAAAACATGTTTCGCAGTGTTTCAGTTGCTCATCTGTTGGATTAGAGAGAAGTACAGAAAAAATGAGAAGGGGAAGTTTTAATAGAAGAAATGGCGAGGCAACGGTTACCCTAGCAATTTCAATGGCTATAAAATTTCACCCAAAGAAATAATGATTAAAAGAATATTTTATTATTTCCAAATCAAAAATTCCAACGGTCAAGAAATTTATCCAAGGAATCATTAATTAAGAAAAAATTAAAATAAATTATAACCAAAAAATCAATAATAAAGATGAAACTTAAAATAAATTCATAAACTTATAAATCTAAATTTAATTTTTTTTTTTTTTAAATTAAAATTAAAATTTATAAAGAATTTAAAAAGCTGTAACGAAAAGCTAGAGTAACATGAAACCTCAACACTTCAGCATTAAACTGAAAGAGTCTGTAGATTTAAGCCTACAGAGTTCATAGATTTAAGCTTATAGAGTTTGTAGATTTAAGCCTGTAGAATTCATAGATTTTCAACCTATAAAGACCATAGATTTAAGCCTACAGAGTCTGTAGAGTGACTAGCTAGCTAATGAAAGAATCTACTCCTCATGAGATAAGATCCTAGTTTCCTAGGATTGCGCCAGCAAATTCTTGGATGAGGAATGTGGTGCAGAGTGGAGACTTGTTGGCAATGCTAAAAGAGTTTAGGGTTTAGGGTTTAGTTTAGGGTTTAGGGTTTGGGATTAGGGTTTAAGGTTTTAATGTTTAGGGTTTAGGGTTTAGGGGTTTAAGGTTTAGGGTTTAGGGTTTTGGGTTTTGGGTTTTGAGTTTAGGGTTTGGGATTTGGGGTTTGGGTTTGGGGTTTGGGGTTTGGGGTTTGGGGTTTTAGGGTTTTGAGGTTTAGGGTTTAGGGGTTTAAGGTTTAGGGTTTTGGGGTTTAGGGTATAGTGTTTTAGGGTTTTAGGGTTTAGGGTTTTAGGGTTTAGGGGGTTTAGGGTTTAGGGTTTAGGGGTTTAGGGTTTAGGGTTGAGGGTTTAGGGTTTGAGGGGTTGGGGTTTGGGGTTTAGGGTTTGGGTTTTAGGGTTTGGGGTTGGGGTTTTATGGTTTGGGGTTTCGAGTTTAGGGTTTGGGGTTTAGGGTTTTAGATTTTAGGGCTTTAGGATATAGGATTTAGGGTTTAGGGTTTAGGGTTTAAGTTTTATGGGTTAGGGGTTAGGGTTTAGGGTTTAGGGTTTTAGGGTTTAGGGTTTAGGGTTTGGGGTTTGGGGTTTGGTGTTTGGGGTTAAGGGTTAAGGGTTAAGGGTTTAGGGTTAAGGGTTAAGGGTTTAGGGTTTAGGGTTTTAGGGTTTAGGGTTTAGGGTTTAGGGTTAAGGGTTAAGAGTTAAGGGTTTAGGGTTTAGGGTTTGGGGTTTGGGTTTGGGTTTTGGGTTTAGGGTTTAGGAGTTGGGGTTAGGGGTTAGGGGTTTGGGGTTTGGTGTTTAGGGTTTAGGGGTTAGAGTTTAGGAGTTAGGGTTTAGGGTTAGGGGTTTTGGATTTAGGGTTTCTAGTTTGGGGTTTGGGGGTTTGGGATTTAGGGTTTGGGGTTTAGTGTTTGGGGTTTGGGGTTTGAGGTTTAGGGTTTAGGGTTTTAAAAACAAGTAATGAAATCACTGTCTGCTTTAAGAATGATTTTTAGAGAGAAAAGAAAATACGAAAAATGCAAATATGAAACCAAAATTTTATTAAAACATCAAATCCTTTTATACACTAATTTACAAAATCCTCTTCCAAAACATGTTTCACAGCATTTCAGCTGCTCATCAGTTAGATTAGAGAGAAGTACAAAAAAACGTGAGAAGGGGAAGTTTTAATAGAAGAAATGGGGAGGCAATGGTTACACAAGTAATCTTTAACGGCTACAAAATTCCAATAGCTACATAATTCCACCCAAATAAATAATAGTTAAGACAAAATTTTATAATTTCCAAAATTAAAAAATTCTAGTGGTTAGAAAAAATCTAAGGAATCATTAATTAAGAAAATAAAATAAAATTTTAACTGATAATTCAATAAAGGTGGAAACTTAAAATAAATTCATAAAATTAAAAATCTAAATTTAAATTTTAAAAAAAATTAAATTTAAATTTAAATTTAAAATTTTAAGAAGAATTTAAAAGCCATAACACAAATACAAGTTTTAAATGTAAACCCCCAAACTATCAAACTATCTAAAAAACTTAATATTCAGTCAAATTGACTGATTTTTTTTTACAAGTCAATTTTTTAACTGAAAAAAATAAATCAAAAGACATTTTTGATGAATGCCAAGTATCCAAGGGCCCACATAGGACGCCAAGCAAGGAAGGGGCGCCAAAAAAAACACAGTTTAGATTTTGTTTGCAAAAAAAGTGAATAACATGTAGACCTACACGTTGGATGCCATACAACCTGATGGCGTGTCTGTCTTGAAGGAATGGAAAATAGAAAAAAGGTCAGATGAGGGTCTTGGCATGGAGTTTCAGAAGCTTGGCACAGACCAGAAGAGTGTCCAGTGTTACAGAAGCTTGGCATGGCAGAAGGATAACAGCAAAATTTTATCAAACAATCAGACAGCAGTCCACCGACCCCTGCAAGCTAAGTTTAGTGCTTAGGCCGAGTCCCATATGCAGTCAACCCCTTCCTTGAATTAGGGGCAGAAGAAATGAAGGCACTGAAATGGGTGATCTGTCACTGGACTACGCCTCTCTCCACTTTTCAAATGACTGATTCAGATCAGAATAACTTTAACTTGCAACGAGATAAGCATGTCGTGGATCTGGACTGCACTGTCTTTTCCTACAAAATGACCAAAAGAAAAGGAATTCTACTGCCTTTGCTAAAGCCACAACAGATATAGACAAGATGTCTTGGCAAATTCTAACTCAGAAGTAATTTTTGAACAAGTTTTTGTATGGATTAGCATGAGTTTTCAAAAAACTCTACCAAAAACAACGAAGTTAAACAAAAAAAACTACTAAGAAAGCAAAGTAAGAATTTCAAAATAGTGTAACCAGACATACGATTACATGAGTGGCTCTGATACCATATCAAGTTGTTGCTAAAATCTAGATAATGTAAATGCAATGGAGACGTGATCACACAAGATGAAGCAAGTGCACACCACATAGATGCTAAAGCAATTTGAAATTATACAAGAAGCTAAATTGTACAAGACAAAATGGAGAAAACCAAAATTTGATTAACATGAGATGACCAAAGTGAAGAATACATATAGGAAAGCATGTAAGTAACTCCTCCACAAAAAGTGGTCAAGGCACCCAAGAATAGACTGTAACTCCTCCATGAAAGGTGGTGACAAGGTGCTAAGAATAGAGAAGTAACTCCCATCAAGGGAGTTACTTATGACATTCTTTTGACACCTATGACACATCTATGACACACATCTCCACATAAGCTAGCCTATCCCACTGATGTAGGAAAACTCCAAGTATGCACAAGAAATACAATTTCCCTAATTAAAAAATAGGGAAAAATACAAACCTACACTAATAAATATAGCCTGCAGAGTCTGTAGATTATAAGTCTGTGGAATCTGTAGAGTACAAGAATCTGCTCCTTATAAGATAAGAACCTAGTTTCTTAGGATTGTGTTAGCAAATATTTGGAGGAGGGATGTGCTACAGAGTGGAGACTTGTTGGCAACGTCGAAAGAGTTTAGGGTTTTAGGTTTTTAGGGTTTTAGGTTTTAGGGTTTTAGGGTTTAGGGTTTTAGGGTTTTAAGTTTAGTTTTTTAAGTTTAGGGTTTAAGGGGTTAGGGGTTAGCGTTTAGGGTTTGGGGTTTGAGGTTTGGGATTACGGTTTAGGGGTTAAGGGTTAAGGGTTTACGGTTAAGGGTTTGGGGTTTAGGGTTTGGGGTTTGGGGTTTAGGGTTTAGGGTTTAGGGTTAGGGTTTTAGGATTTAGGGTTTGGGTTTTAGGGTTTATGGTTTAGGGTTTAGGGTTTTAAAAACAAATAAATGAAATCACTGGCTACTTCTGAGAATGGTTTTTAAAGAGAAAATAAGATACAAAAAATGCAAATATGAATCCAAAATTTTATTAAAACATCAAAAACTTTTGATACACTAATTTACAAAATCCTCTTGTAAAACATGTTTCACAGCCTTTCAGCTGCTCATCAGTTGGATTAGAGAGAAGCATAGAAAAAAGTGACAAAGGAAAGTTTTAATAGAAGAAATGGAGAGGCAATGGTTACACGGGCAATCTTTAACAGCTAGAAAATTCCAACGGTTAAAAAATTCCACCTGAAAGTTCCACCTGAAGAAATAATGGTTAAGACTAAATTTTATAATTTCCAAAATTAAAAAATTCCAACTGTCAAAAAATATCTGAGGAATCATTAATTAAGCAAATAAAATAAAATTTTAACTGAAAATTCAATAAAGGTGAAACTTAAATCATAAATTTAAATTTAAATGTATAAAAAAATTAAATTTAGATTTAAATTTAAGTAGAATTAAAAAGGAACAAAAAGCCATGAAAGAGAGCAAAAGTAATCGATAAACCTCAACACTTAAAAAGACTGAACCAAATGAGTCCGTAGATTTAGGCTTATGGAGTCCGTAGATTTAGCCATATGGAGTCCATAGATTCTGTGAAGTCTGTAGATTTAGTCCAATGGAGTCCATAAAATAAAACATGTGGAGTTCGTAGATTCTGTGGAGTCCATAGAATAAACCATGTGAAGTCCATATATTCTATGGAGTCTGTAGATCCTATGGAGTCCATAGATATTAGCCATGTGGATTCCATAGATTATAAGTCTATGGAGTCTGTAGAGTACAAGAATCTACTCCTCATAAGATAAGAACCTAGTTTCCTAGGATTGCGCTAGCAAATATTTGAAGGAGGGATGTGCTGCAGAGTGGAGACTTGTTGGCAATGCTGAAAGAGTTTAGGGTTTAGGAAAACCACCAAGCTTAAAGCTTTAGCAGAAGAGCTATAGTCAAGCTTAAAGACAAGAGGGTCCCTCTTACTCTTCTTTTTGCCATCAAGCACTTTATTGAGTAACTCTGACTTGTCCCTCAAAGAGACTTTGCTGAAGCAATGGAGCAGAAACTTTCTGGAATAGCCACGAGCTCGAAGCCTGAAATAAAATAATCTCCTTAGTCTGATGAAGCTATCATGGTTTGATTCTCAAAGAAGGTATCTCTTTAATTCACTTATGATAAAAGATTTCTTCTAATGCTGAGGGTGCCAAGAGCAAAATGGAATATAGTGATAGGCATTCCTTGGTTTCAAAAAACACCTAGAAGAAAGAAACCCAGTGTTAGCGAAATCATCACCTTTGAAGAAAGTAATATCAAGAATATTAATTGAACTAGAGGAGATGCAATGAGAAATATGAATTTCATGGTAGAAACTCTGATAGACTAAAAATAACTCAAGAAGAGAGCTCTCTGAACCAGTCCAAATCCCAATAGCATCATCAATGTATCTCCTGAAGAAAATAAGAGTGGTATTAAAGTTTGCAACAACCAAATTTTCAAGATGGCATAAAAATAAGCAAGCATCAACCACAACAAAATTATTGCCCATAGCAGTTCCTCTAATCTGCTGATAAAGAAGCCCATTAAATTCAAGGTAGTGATATCGAAGAACCAATTCTGCAAGATCCAAAATCATATCAATAAAATTGGGAAAAGTTTAATGATCAGAATAGAACTCAGCAACCATAATTCTAAGAGCAATCAAACCTTCAGTAGTAGGGATGCTAGGATAAAGAGAATCCACATCAAAAGAAAATAAAAGACAATTAGATGGAAAACTCTTATTAGCAAACTCTCTTAAAAGAGTGAGAGAATCAGGTAGATAAAAATGTTGCTTTTGAAGAATAGGAAGAAGGAGAAAATGGAGAAGTTTGGAAGTAGGTTCCAACATGTAGCTTGAATAGCTACAGATAGGTCTTCCAACCAACACCAACTTATGGAGCTTAGGTAGGAGGTAGAAAGCACAATTTTGAGAGAGAGTGGCTAGAAATTACTTTAAAAAGGAAGCAACAGGATCGAGAAAAACTTTGAACTTATCAATAAGAAAAGTAAGTTTACTCCAAACTAGCTTTCAAGGAATCTCTGAAACAAGAAGATAGACAAAAAAATCTGAAAGTTGATGAAGACCTTCTTTAAGATACCAAGAAGAATCTGGAACAAGTCCAAGATTCTTGTCTGCAGGTTTAATGATAATAGAACTATCTTTTTGAAGAGTATTAAGACTTCGAGCAAACCTGTTAGGTAAAAAAGGTCTAGAAGCAAAAGAAATTGAAGCAATTCTAGATTTGAGGATGGATTCCCTAAAATGAATGATTTCCTCAAGCTCTAAATTAGGCTCATTAGGATTCCAAGAAAAATTAGATTTCTTGAAATGATGAGGGAAAATCCAGGGAGAAAACACATTATTACTGCTAGAATCTTCTATACTATCAGGAGGATCTGTTGAAAAGAAAGTAGAGAGACGAAGGCGTCTGGCAAAGGAATGAAATTTAGCATAAATAATTTTGATTGTCATTGGGGGAGGACAAGGGGTAAAATTTACACCAAGTCCAAGGAGATTTTGTTCTTCAAAAGAGATCTTTCTAGAAGAAAGATTATGGATGTTGAAGTTATGTTGGATGAATATTTTGTCTATCAGCGTACTGGTAAACAAAATAGGTCTTATCAGCCAAAGCAAGAAGATTAGTCATCCTAATGTGTAAGTTTATCATATCAGAAGGAGACTGCTCTCTCCTCTCATCAAGGGGAGGTTCCCTATGGATATGCTATGTATATGTATAAATAGAAAATAATACTCAAGGGTAGGACCAGACATTCATCTCTCTTTCTTTAGATATGATGTATACAAAAAAAAAGAAAAACTCAAGAGAATGACAGACAACACTCCTCTTCTTTCAATTAACTGTTCAACCAGCCACAAGAATACTCCTAGAAATAAAAGCAGAATATGACTACAAGTATGGGAACCAGCAAATCAAGACACAGCACAAAGTCTGCACCTGAAATACTCAAGAGTGATATATGAAGGGCAATGAAAGCTCAAAGTCCTTTACACATCAATATAAAGAAAACACAATGAAGGCAGCTTATGGAAGCGCAAAGTCTCTCCACAATTTATTCTTTAGGACACCTTCCTGACTAATCTACTAATCCTACTTATTAAATTAATGAAATAGAAAAGATATCACAGCACAAAGTCTGAAAAAGTCCCTTGTTTTCATTAACAGAATATGATCAATAGACTGAGCACAAAGTCTCGATGATGCCTCTCAATTTCGGTAGAGTTTCGTTCAGATTGTCAAAAAGAAGATCCTTATTACTATAGAAGAAAGTCCCTTATATAGCCACTTGAAAAAGGACTTAGGAACAGTAATACATCATGATGTGTTGGGAACTGTTAAGAAGATAGGCTAGAAATTTGGGGCCTTTTACCCATTTGATCTTTTTAATGTAGATGAACAAGCTATGCAATTGAAAGATTACAACTTTCAATGTCCACCTATCGGTCTGATCTTGTCTTCATCATTCCTCCTTTCTAGATTGATTGAATCGAGTCTTGAATTCATTCGTTGTTCTATATTTCCTCATTTTCAGCTGGTTTTTGTCTTGAATTTTGAAAATGCATTCGAGTCTGTGGATCAAAGGCTATTTCACTATCTTTAAAATTGACGTTTACATGCCTGTCAATGTGATCTCAATGGCTAGTTCACTTATCCTAAATTTGAAATCTTTGTGGGTGTCACCCCTTGATCTTCTTTTGGCTTTACATTCCCAGATTGGACTTGCCCTTTTGGGCCTTAAGGTCGAGTTAGAAAATCCCTCTACTTTGGCCACCGAGAGTCCCCCGCAAGGGCACCTGCCCTTCAGGGTCCTTCGGCAGCCCCTTTTGCTTTGGCAGTCCCCGCGGGTAAATATTTCCCCAGGCTTTAATTTGAAAGCTCCCTGTGGGTAATTCCACAGACAAGCTGATAAACTAAGCATTGAACCAAGCATTTAAACTTGCCTTTGAACCAACATTTGAACTTGCCTTTGAACCAAAATTTGAACCATTTGATTGAACCTATCTGTTGAACCGGTTCAACGAAGCGAGTCGAGCCCCTTTGAAACAAAGCAGATGAACCATCTTATGAGCCAAGTGGTTGAACTAAGTGAATGAACCTGTTGTTGAACCTCTTCATTGAACCAAGACGTTGAACCAAGTTTTGGTTCAATGGTTCAAACAAAGCTTTTTGAAAAATGTCTACAAATTTGCATGTTGAACTTGTAGACATTGAACCAAAGGATGAACTGAAAGAATAAACTGAGTGAAAATAAAGAGTTGAACCGCTTATTTGAACAGAGCCATTGAACTGTCCCTTTGGTTGAACCTGCCATTGAACCTAGAACTCGTTGAACCTTTGAACCAAAATGGTTCAATGGTTTAACGGTTCAACGGTTCAATGGTTCAATGGTTCAAGCTGCTTTATTTAGCCAAATGTCTTGAAGCTGATGAACCAACAGAAGCGATGGAACTTAGAACCTTGATGAAGCACTTAAATCTTGCCAAAGACATTGAACTTGTTGAACTTTGAACTTGTTGAACCTTTGAAATGCTTAACTCTTGCCAAAGATGTTGAACTTGTTGAACTTTGAACCTATTGAACCTTTGAACCAAAATGGTTCAATGGTTCAACGGTTCAATGTTTCAGGTCTCCTTTTGTACTTAGATGCTTGTCGATGAAAATTTTCAATTGAACCAAAGCTCTGAACCAATTCTAGAAAATGACCAAGCATTAAAAACAAATTCTTTTGACTGAAACCACTTGTAAAAGTATTTGAACCTGTATAAATGAACCTGCCTGTAAAATCTGAAGATACAAAGTCCTTAGAAATCAACATGTAAAATCCATTGAACTTGACTAGCAAAGTATGTAGATTTTCTGAGAAGCTTTGAAAATGAGGAATCTAAATGTCTAAGACAAATTTTTGAAAATGGAAGATACAATTTTGGTCTGTAAGACCAAAATAATTCAAATGTTGTCTTAAAAATGAATGCTATTTTTAGGGGACAATAGCTGGCTCCAGTTGGGGAACTTCTATCAATTGCAAAATGAATTGAAAGGAGTAAAATCCAGAGTCTCCAGTGTCTTTAAGTGTATCATTAGGCTTCAGATTCATGCCTTTCAGAAATGAAAGGCATCAAAAATGAAAACAAACAAAACTAAACAGAATTTAAATTGTACAAATATACATATATATATATATATAGAGGCAATGATCTGATACTTCAAGAATTGAAGTGTTTCAGATGCTGCCCATTGTGGGGTAGAGAAAAGAGCGTGCCATCTTGGTATTTCAATAAAAATCTATTTTCACCCATGTGCTAATGAATTATGAATGGGCCTCTCCAAAGGGAGTCAAACTTTCCATGCATCCCTTTTGGCTCTCTTCTTTTGTCCCACAGTAGAACTTTATCCCCAATCTAGAAATCATGATTTCTAGCCTTCTGATCAAAAAGTTTCTTTATCAGATTTTGATGAACAATAATTATGTCTATCACCATGGTTCTCTATACTTCCAGTTGAGTCAGGCACATGATTCTTTTGTCAAGAGAACTCTCATATGTCTGATTTTCAATGGGTTTTACCAATTTCAAGGCTGGTAACTCTAAAGTGATTGGTATCTCAGCATTAATACCATAAAGAAGTTGAAAATGAGACATACCAATTGCCCTCTTTGGCGTGATCTTATTTTTCCATAGAACATCCACCAATGCTTTATGCCATGTCCTTTGATTATTATCTGCTAGCTTTTTGATAATGGTTACCAAATTTTTATTACTGGACTCAGCTTGTCCATTCTCTTGTGGAAAATAATCAGAAGAATGAGAGAGCGTAATTCCATAGTAAAAACAAAATTGCATAATCTCTTGAGAAGTGAAATAAGTTGCATTATCAGTAACAATCTTGAGTGGAACTCCAAACCTAAAAATGATATTCTCTTTGAGAAAGTTGCATACAACTTATGAAGTAGCATGCTTAGTCGGGATTGCTTCTACCCACTTGGTAAAATAATTAGTTGTTGTAAGGACATAATCATGTCCAGCACTTGAAGATGGGTTTATTATTCTAATAAAATCTAGTCCCTATTGTTGGAAAGGTTCCTCTATGATTACTGGCTTGAGAGGCAGGGCAAACAACTTGGGTTTTCCAACAAATTGTTGGTAAAATTCACATTTCCTCACCCATTTATGTGCATCTTGGAAAAGAGTCAGCCAATAATATCTAGCTCACATAATTTTGTGAGCAGTCATAGGGGCAAAAAAATGTCCTCCACAGGCTAGATTGTGAAAAGATTTCAAGAGCTGGGTCTGCTGTTCTTTATCTACACAGCGAAGGAAAATCCATCTATACTTCTTTTGTACAGGCCGTTGTCCCAAAAGACAAAATTGGCAGCTTTCAATCTGATAGTTCTCCTCTCTTTGTAAGACAAATGAGCAAGACATTCACCATAAGTAAAAAAATAGGCAATATCTGAGTACCATTTATTGGTAGTAGAAATAAAAAGGACTATTGACGTATTGTCTACTTCAGCTTCTTCACGCTGTGTATCTTCTTGCTTATTGTCAGCCATTAATTTGCAAAGACCTTTATCTCTGACCAGCTTTGTCAGCTTGATATCCAGATCAAATTCTTAGATCTTTGCAATCTAATTACCTCTCTTTATGCCAAACTCCTACTGAGTTAATATAGACTTCACTGTAGTGTCAGAAACTAAGTTTGTAGTATGAGAATTCAGAATATAGAAGTGAAAGTGTTTGACTACTTTTAGCAAGGCATAGGTGTGCTTCTCTATATTTGAATACTTCATTTCATGAGTTTTGAGAGGGAAACTCATGAAAGAGATATGGGATTCCATACCTTCTTTGTCTTGTTAGACAAGAATCATTGAAAGAGTATGCTCAGACACATACCTGTAAATGATAAAATCCTTGTGGTAATCTAGATAAACCAAGGTAGGGGCGTGAGCAATGGCGACCTTAATATCTTGAAACGTTGATTTACCTTCTTTTGTCCAGCTGAAGGTAGTTTTCCCTTTCATCATATTCACAATGTGTCTTGTCTTCTCGGCAAATTCAAGAATAAGTCTCTGTAAGAAATTCATTTTTTTGAAGAAAGAGTGAACAAAATTTTTACTTGTAGGCAAATTCAACTCTTAAATGGATTTGACTCTGTCTAAGTCAATCTTTATACCTTCTTTGGACACAATGTGTCTAAGGAGTTTTCCCTCTGTCACTCCAAAAATAGACTTTTTGGGATTCAAGGAAATACCATTCTGCCGACAGCGCTCCAGCACTTGTTGCAAATAGCGTACATGATCAGATCGATGCTTTGAAAAGACAATTAAATTATCAATATATATAGCTATGAATTTTCTAATTTCATCTTTGAAATCCATGTCCATAGCTCTCTAAAAGGTAGTGCCAGCATTTATTAATCCAAAAGGCATTCTTTTATATGTAAATGTACTCCAAGGTGTGATGAACGCAGTCTTGTGTTGGTCAACTTCAGCAACTTCAACTTGGTTATAGCCTGAGAAGCCATCCAGTATTGATAACATTTTTGATCCTGCTACTGTTTGAAGCTCTTGGTCCATGATTGGCAAAGGGTAATTATCTTTTAGAGATGACTGATTCAGATTCTAAAAATCTACATAAATGCAGATTTCACTATTTTTCTTCGTTACAGGAACTATGTTCGCAATCCATGTAGAATGATGGATTGAAAAAATAATTTTAGCATTTAACATTTTTTGAATCTTAGACATAATTGTACCTAAAAATTTTGGATTGTATTGTCTGGATTTCTGCTTGTAAGGCGTTGAATCAGCGTTGAGAGGAATATGATGGCAGATTTCATCAGGTCTGAGAGACTTCAAATCTTTATATGAATATGCCAAGACATCAATGTATTGATGGAGCAAAGAAGTGAATGTGAATCTTTCTTCAGGTGTACAACACTTATCAATGTTGACCATTTTTGGATTTTCTTTGTTGGTCAGATTCACTTGATCAAATCCCTGAGAGAAATTTGAATCTGTCTGCTATTGTTTGATGAATCTATCATGCTTGTCAAACAGTTTTTCAAGAGAAACCAGGCCTTTAGGAAATTTTTTTCCTTTCAGTTGTAGGAACTCTTCATTGACATCTAAACTAGATTCAAAAATTAATTAAAACTTCTGAGATTCACTGCCTTTAAAATACAGCTATTCAAAATTGTCTTTTTGTTCTAAGAAAGTAATGATCTGATGATCATCATTGAATATTTACCAATGTTCAGCATTGTCAGGAACACTTGGTCTATAGACCAACTCAATGGTATATTTATCTTCTTTAAAATCAGAATGAGAAACTAAAAGAGTTCCTAAAATATCAAGTGCATCAGCTCTGTCATTAGACTCTCTTGGAATGGCAGAGATGTTAAAAGCATCGAAGCTTTTAATTTGGTCTCAAACCAAATTATGGTAATGGTGTAGTCTCTCATTCTTGGTCTGATATGAATTTCTCACTTAACAAACCACTAATTCAGCATCCCCTTTATCATGAAGAAACTTGACGCCTCTTTCTTGAGCAGCCTTCATGCCCAGCAACAATGATTCATATTCCATTGTATTATTTGTGTTTTTGAATTGTAACTTATAGGATGAAAGAAACAAATCTCCTTGAGGAGATATCAAGAGAATTCCAACTCTTGAACCAGTAGAGGAACAACTACCGTTAAATTCTAGAGTTCAAATCTCATTAGATACTGGCTTTACTTCAGACTTTCCCTCATCAGAGATGGAGGGTCTTTCTTCATAATATGTATATAAAAAGTAATTACTCATACCTACAGATTCAAAGAGGATTTGAGCTTCAGGAGCTGACGTATTGGTAACTACATACTTTGCTTCCTTTTCAGGAAGTAATCTCTTTATCATGCCTTGGACAAGGATCCTTGCTTTAGATAGATCCATGTTTAGTTCTCCTCCCATGTCTTTGCAAAAATTTCATCCAAGCAAAATGCCATAAGATGCTGGGACGTCAGCCACTAATATAGTCATTTTAATCCTCTTGTTTGGAAAGGCTGCGAATGCAAATTGGGCATCTTTGATTTGACCCAACAATGGTACTTGCTTGTTCTCCATGGAGAAACATCTCCCAAACGTCTTGGTCAATGTGAGACCAAGAGACTCAGTGATTTTAGCAAGCATGACATTATCAGATGCGCCTGAGTCTATTATACAATTACTCAGCTTGTGACCATTAATTAACAAGGAAACATAGAAGGGTTTGATTTTTCTAAGAGCAGCTGGAGGAGTAATGATCAAATTATTTGGAATAAGCGTATTTATTGAAGAATCAAAAGTTACTTTTTTGGCCTTTTGTCTTATAGGGACGGTCTGACTTTTAACATATTAGACCAGCTTGTTTAATTGATCTAGATTAGACTGCAAGTATTCAAATTTAGACATCTATATTTTTGTCTTTTTGACATGGTCAATTATATCAAATGGCTAAATTGAGCTAGGTACAGAGAAAGGTACTTCAGCTTTCTGAGTTTTGAAAGGGATGGGAGGTGGCTTGGTTTGTGAATTAAAAGTAGAAGGGAAAGGTGCAACAAATGTATTTACCTTTTGAGTAATGACCAGATCTTTTGATTGAAAAGGCATAGCTATCCCACGCTTGATAATTGTGACTATTGGCTATGGTTGTTCTTCTATCTTTTCTTTATCAGCCTACTGGGTTGGTTGATTTTTAGACCTGGTGAACACTGCATATGGTCCATCTAAAGCTTCTCTTTTACTTCTAGGTTCATCCTGATAATTTTGGAAACCAATGTGGGAGTCACCAGCTAATTCTTCTTGACTGTCTTCAATGATATCAGCATCATTTTCTTGATTTGATTTAGGTTGATAAGAAAATTATGATTCTGCCTCAAGATATCCTCCCATTACTGAATTAGTTGGAGGAGCTTCCAAGGTAAGTTTTCTTTATGGAGGAAGAAGACGATTTTGTTGTCCTTGGTTTCTGGCAACATTGCCCTAATATGACTAATTTGGGAATGTCCTTATGTATGTAGGAGCAGAAGACATTCCTTGAGCCATTTGCTTTTTGAGAGCAAGTAACTCATTTGCTAATTTATGCACCATTAGATTTTTGGTGCTTGTAGATTTAAATTTGGAAGATGATGAAGCTCTGTTTCTATTGAGATCTCTTCTTATTTTCCCTGCTAAGATGAGATCATCTTCTACTTTAGTGGCTAAAATTTGAGCTACAGTGAGTTCTATTTGGCCAGCACGTCTCAAGAGGAAATTGACTTTAGGTAGCTGAGAATTAATGAAAAAGCATTTGAGATTCTTAGTTGTAGGTCTGGCAATAAAAGGGATTATGTTTCTTAATTTGTCAAATTTAGCTATGAAGTCTCTCATAGGCTCATGTGGCTCTTTTTTCATTTGTGTAAATTGATCCAGAAGTGTATGTGCATCTTCTACAAGTTTGAATCTGGCTTCAAACTTAGCTTTAAATATATTCCAATTAGTCACGGATCGAGCCTGTAAATGGTAAAACCAATCTGCAACAGGACCTTATAGTGTTTCAATAAAAATCCTGACTGCTACATCTTCAAACTTTACTCTGATTACTCGACAAGCTATACTGAATGCTGTAATATGTTCATTAGGATGAACTTTGCCATCACCATACAATTTAGGGAAATTATTCCTAAAACTACGTGGAAGCTCATGCAAAGGAGGGGTAAGATTGAGAGGACCAAAAGCATTACTCCAGGGACCTTGAACTGCCATTATAAGATTATAAAAAGGAGGGATAACAAATCTTAATGGGGTAATTATAGGCATAGCTTTATCAACAACAAAAGTAGATACTTCATCTGGTAATGGAGATCTGGCTTTAGTAGGAGGGAAGCTCTTGGTTCGTTGGAGATGAGATGGTGAAGGAAACAGATCAAAATCACTTTGTTATACTAGCTCAAACATAGGATCAACGACACCTTTAGCCCTTTGGCTTCGTGTATACCTTGAATCTACCAGATTGTAAAACAAAAGTGGAAAAGAATTGACTTTGCTTCAATTAGACCTTGAGGCTTTAAACTGTGTGTTCTTTTTCTATGGTGTGGAGGTGAATGGAATGGATAGACTATAAATGGATAATGGGTATATCCCCAGCGGAGTCGCCAAAAATTGTTGGTTGAATATTTTGTCTATCAACATATTGGTAAACAAAATAGGTCTTATCAGCCAAAGCAAGAAGATTAGTCATCCTAATGTGTAAGTTTATCACATCAGAAGGAGACTGCTCTCTTCTCTCATCAAGGGGAGGTTCCCTATGGATATGCTATGTATATGTATAAATACAAAATAATACTCAAGGGTAGGACCAGACATTCATCTCTCTTTCTTTAAAGATGATGTATACAAAACAAAGGAAAAACTCAAGAGAATGATAGACAACACTCCTCTTCTTTCAGAAGAACTGTTCAACTAGCCACAAGAATACTCCTGGAAATAAAAGCAGAATATGACTGAAAGTATGGGAAACAACAAATCAAGACACAGCAAAAAGTCTGCACTTGAAATACTTAAGAGTGATATACGAAGGGCAATGAAAGCTCAAAGTCTTCTCAAAGTCCTTTACACAACAATATAAATAAAACACACTAAAGGCAGCTTATGGAAGCACAAAGTCTCTCCACAGTTGATTCTTCAAGACACCTTATTGACTAATCTACTAATCCTGCTTATTAAATTAATGAAACAGGAAAGATATCACAACACAAAGTCTAAAAAAGTCCCTTGTTTTCATTAACAAAATATGATTAACAGACTGAGCACAAAGTCTCAATGATGCCTCTCAATTTTGGCAGAGTTTCATTCAAATTGTCAAAAAGAAGATCCTTATTACAATAAAAGAAAGTCCCTTATATAGCCACTTGAAAAAGGACTTGGGAATAGTAATACATCATGATGCATTGGGAACTGTTAAGAAGATAGGCTAGAACTTTGGGGCCTTTTACCCATTTGATCTTTTCAATGTAGATGAACAAGCTACGCAATTGAAAGATTACAACTTTCAATGTCCACCTGTCGGTCTGATCTTGTCTTCATCGTTCCTCCTTTCTAGATTGATTGAATCGGGTCTTGAATTCATTCGTTGTTCTGTCTTTCCTTGCTTTCAGCTAGTTTTTGTCTTAAATTCTGGAAATGCATTCAGGTCTGTGGATCAAAGGCTATTTCACTGTCTTTAAAATTGACATTTAAATGCCCATCAATGTGATCTCAACAGCTAGTTCACTTATCCTGAATTTGATGTCTTTATGGGCGTCACCCCTTGATCTTCTTTTGGCTTTACATTCCCAAATTGGACTTGCCCTTTTGAACCTTGAGGTTGAGTCGAAAAAGCCCTCTACTTTGGCCGCTGAGAGTCTCCCACAAGGGCACCTGCCCTTCGGGGTCCTTCGGCAGCCCCTTTTGCTTTGGCAGTCTCCGCGGGTAAATATTTCCTTAGGCTTTAATTTGAAAGCTCCCCACAGGGAATTTCACAGACAAAAAGTCTAGGGGAAAATTCCTGTGGAAATTTGTTCCACCAAGCTCTTTTGAAAAATGTCTTCTTTTGTGTTGAACCACCCCTTTGAACCTTAACGTTGAACCAATCGGTTGAACCAAAAATGGTTCAAGCTGATGGTTCAATGAATAAGACAAGCTGATAAACTAAGCATTGAGCCAAACATTTGAACTTGCCTTTGAATGAACAGTTGAACTATTTGATTGAACCTATCCATTGAACTGGTTCAACGATTCAACGAATCACACTGAGCCCCTTTGAAACAAAGCAGATGAACCGTCCAATGAGCCAAGTGGTTGAACCAAGTGAATGAACCTGTTCATTGAGCCAAGACGTTGAACCAAGTTTTGGTTCAATGGTTCAAACAAAGCTTTTTGAAAAATGTCTGCAAAACTGCCTATTGAACCTATAGACATTAAACCAAAGGATGAACTGAAAGAATGAACTAAATGAAAATAATGATTTGAACCACTTATTTGAACAGAGCCGTTGAAATGTCCCTTTGGTTGAACCTGCCATTAAACTTTGAACTTGTTGAACCTTTGAACCAAAATGGTTCAATGGTTCAACGGTTCAAGCCGCTTTATTTAGCCAAATGTCTTGAAGTTGATGAACCAATAGAAGTGATGGAACTTTGAACCTTGATGAAGCACTTAAATCTTGCCAAAGACATTGAACTTGTTGAAATTTGAACTCGTTGAACCTTTGAAGCGCTTAACTCTTGCCAAAGATGTTGAACTTGTTGAAATTTGAACCTATTGAACCTTTGAACCAAAATGGTTCAACGGTTCAATGGTTCAATGGTTTAGGTCTCCTTTTGTACTCAGATGCTTGTCGATGAAAATTTTCAATTGAACCAAAGCTCTGAACCAATTCTAAAAAATGACCAAGCGTTAAAAACAAATTCTTTTGACTGAAACCACTTGCAGAAGTCTTTGAACCTGTATAAATGAACCTACCTGTAGAATCTAAAGATACAAATTCCTTAGAAATCAACATGTAAAATCCATTAAACTTGACTAGCAAAGTCTGTAGATTTTTTGAGAAGCTTTGAAAATGAGGAATCTGAATGTATAAGACAATTTTTTGAAAATGGAAGATACAATTTTGGTCTATAAGACCAAAATAATTCAAATGTTGTCCTAAAAATGAATACTATTTTTGGGGGACAACAAGTTAGAAACTTGACAATCCACTTCTCTATGTGTCTTTTGAGAAAAAAACCATAAAGAACAAAAAGCTCTATCAATAGCAGGTCCCCAATGATTTAGGCAAAAGCGTGGACGTTGAAAGAGACCCAAATGGGACCTTAGGTTCCTTTGCCTCTGCCATTGCCTCTGTTGGAATTCTGACCCCTGCCCTTGCCTCTTCCTCTACCCCAGCCCCTGCCCCTGCCTCTTCCTCTGTTGAATGATGGAGAAGGTGCCACAGATATTACATTGCTCACTTTCTTCACATTCTGAGAAGGATTTGGTTTTGAGGCAGATGGACTAGAGGCAGCCAAGGTGGCATTCTGAGGAGCACCATACTTGGCTGCTTGCCCATTTTTTAGAACTTGAGAAGCATTTTGCTGAGGAGGAGGGGGAGGGTATTTAGGCTGAGGGGGGGTATCAGGATTCTTTTTCTTTTTCTTGTAATTATTCTTTATCTTTATCTTTATCTTTATCTTTTTATTTTTCTTATTTTGTGTTACAATACCTTTAGGATTAGAAGAGAGAGGGGGGATTTCTGGAATAGAGATCTAAGTTCTTTCAATTCTTTTTGAAGGTTGCCAAATTTATGATTAAGCTTGTCATTGATAATCTCAGAAATAGACTTATCTGGTAGAAGTTGCTCAGCGTCAGTCATAACACTGTCTCTACTATGTTGTCGCAGAGATTCAGCTTGTTCTTTTGCAAAAAAATTCAAGGAACATTGGATTGAAAAATTATTGCAAAGAGAGTGAAAATCTGCAGTGGCAACATTTTGCCACTCCTCACAAGGGGTGGTAAAATGACCAAGCAAAGGGAGGTGTCTAAGGGCCGCACAAGCGCTAGAAATAGTAGCTTAAAAATTTTCATTAACATTAGAAAGAGCTAACGAATGATTATCATGAGTTTTAGACATAGCAGAAATAAAAGCATCTAGGAACTGTTTATTAGCCTTAGTTTGAATGTCATCTAATCTAGAAGAAATAATAGATTGACCTTCCGGATCATTAATAATGATTTTAGGAGGCTTAACCTGTAGATTTTTTAGTAATAAACCATTCCTTTTAAAATTTTGTAATTTTTCTAAAAAAGATGAAGAATTACTACAAATTTTGTGGAGTCTTTTAAATTCATAAAAAGCCTTAGTAACAAGAACAGATATTTCATTTGGATATTTAGAAGACAGTTCAAAATTGTTTTCCATATTATGAGCATTATTCGTGAAAGCATTGTTTAAACCAGGATCATGAGTTTTTGGAATATAATTAGATTTTGGATTTGAATTGAATTGGAGTTGTGCACCAAAGAATTGGCAGACGACATAGTTGCGGGGTTAAAGTTAATCGTGGGGTTAATGTTAACTGAAGGGTTAACATTACCCATGGGAAAACTGTTGGTCACCGGGTAAACACAGACCGCGGGTGAAGCATGATCCATAAAAAATACAGGTGCAAGAAGGGTTGCAAAAACATTACCAGTGGCCGTGGGAGAGTTGTTGGGTGCCATCAGGACCTGAGGAGACACAAGAGCAGTGATGTCAGGATTTGCAGTGACGTCAGGGTTTTCAAAGTCAGAAGTTCCATGACCAATCTCAAGTGAGCCGTGCTCTGAAGGAAAAGAGGGGCGCGAATCAGAATGCTGAGCAAGGGAAGATGACAACCTAGAGTCGAGCATCCAACCTGACATCCAGCAAAACTTGGTGTGAGTTAGAGGTGAAAACAAAATCATTAAAAGCCTTTATAAAATTAGAAAATTCACAAGCAGGAAGAGGGTGAATAGAAAGAGATTCTGATTGGATATTTTCTATCTTATCAATTTTAGCCTGCAAAGATTTACCCTGAGCAGTTTGATAGTCTAGAGCATCCTTCAGAATCTTGATTTCACAATCACTTCTGGAATAGGCATTGGCAGCCCATTCCGCCTTCTTCTTCCACTGAAATTTTTCTGAGTGTGCAATAGAAGTCATGTGATCCAGATCAGCATATTTTTTGCGCAATTGATCAATTTTGAGTAAAAGATCAGAATTGTGAGCCTCTAGTGCTTGAAAAGAATAATCTGAAGGAAGGGCCAGAGTAAGCTTGTTGCTGACAAGATCTCTTGAGTTTCCTCTTCTTCTTTTCTTAGATGCTTCAGCTTTTTGAGCTTCCTGGATAGGTGCAGTAGCTAAAATGGCAGCTGTAATTTCTTCTTCGGAAGTAAAAAGGGACTGAGCAAAATCATCCTCAGTGGCCATCGTGAAGATATGCACATAGGGTTTTAAAAACAAGTAAATGAAATCACTCCCTGCTTCTGAGAATGATTTTTAGAGAGAAAAGAAGATACGAAAAATGCAGATATGAATCCAAATTTTTATTAAAACATCAAAAAACTTTGATACACTAATTTACAAAATCCTCTTCCAAAACATGTTTCGCAGCATTTCAGTTGCTCATCAGTTGGATTAGAGAGAAATACATAAAAAAGTGACAAGGGGAAGTTTTAATAGAAGAAATGGAGAGGCAATGGTTACATGGGCAATCTCTAACGGCTAGAAAATTCCAATGGTTACAAAATTCCACTCGAAAGTTTCACCCGAAGAAATAACGGTTAAGACTAAATTTTATAATTTCCAAAATTAAAAAATTCCAATAGGCAGAAAATATTCAAGGAATCATTAATTAAGGAAATAAAATAAAATTTTAACCGAAAATTCAATCAAGGTGAAACTTAAATCATAAATCTAAATTTAAATTTATAAAAAATTTAAATTTAGATTTAAATTTAAGTAGAATTAAAAAGCCGTAAAAAAGGAATTATTGCAAAGAGAGTGAAAATCTATTGTGGCAACATTTTTCCACTCCTCACAAGGGGTGGTAAAATGGCCAAGCAAAGGGAGGTGTCTAAGGGCCGCACAAGCACCAGAAATAGTAGCTAAAAAAATTTCATTAACATTAGGAAGAGCTAACGAATGATTATTATGAGTTTTAGACATAGCAAAAATAAAAGCATCCAGGAATTGTTTATTAGCCTCAGTTTGAATGTCATCTAATCTAGAAGAAATAATAGATTGACCTTCTGGATCATTAATAATGATTTTAGGAGGCTTAACCTATATATTTTTTGGTAATAAACCATTCCTTTTAAAATTTTGTAATTTTTCTAAAAAAGATGAAGAATTACTGCAAATTTTGTGGAGTCTTTTAAATTCAAAAAATGCCTTAGTAACAAGAACAGATATTTCATTTGGATATTTAGAAGACGGTTCAAAATTGGTGTCCATATTATGAGCATTATTCGTGAAAGCATTGTTTAAACCAGGATCATGAGTTTTCGGAATAGAATTAGATTTTGTATTTGAATTAATATTGGCAGCATTATGAATAAAATTATCATGATTAATATTATCACTAATATTAATATGATTAATATCTATATTACTATTAATATTGTTAATATTATTATCATTATTATTAATAATATTAGCAATAGTATTATTAATATTATTATTACAAAAACTACCAAAATTAACAAAACCACATCGCCAAAGAATTGGCAGATTACATAGCCATGGGGTTAAAGTTAACTGTAGGGTTAATGTTAATCGAAGGGTTAACATTACCCCTGGGAAAACTGTTGGTCGCTAGGTAAACACAGACCGCAGGCAGAGCATGATCCATATAAAATACAGGTGCAAGAAGGGTCACATAAACATTACCAGTAGCCAGGGGGACTGAAGAGATATTACCAGTGGCTGGGGGAGAGTTGTCAGGTGCCATCGAGACCTGGGGAGACGCAGGAGCAATAGCGACATCAGGGTTTGCAAAGGCAGAAGTGCCATGACCAATCTCAGGTGAGCCACACTTCAAAGGAAAAGAGGGGTGCGAATCATAATGCTGAGCAAGAGAAGATGACAACCTGGAGTCAAGAGCATCCAACCTAGCATCCAGCAAAACCTAGCGTGAGTTAGAGGTGGAAACAAAATCGTTAAAAGCCTTTATAAAATCATAAAATTCACAAGCAGGAAGAGGGTGAATAGAAGGAGATTCTAATTGAATATTTTTCAGCTTATCAATTTTAGCTTGCAAAGATTTAGCTTGAATAGTTTGATAGTCTAGAGAATCCTTCAGAATCTTGATTTCACAATCACTTCTGGAACAGGCATTGGCAGCCCATTCTGCCTTCTTCTTCCACTAATATTTTTTTGAGTGTGCAATAGAAGTCATGTGATCTAAATCAGCATATTTTTTGTGCAGTTGATCAATTTTGAGTAAAAGATCAGAATTGTGAGCCTCCAATGCTTGAATAAAAGAATCTGAAGGAAGGGCCAGAGTAAGCTTGTTGTTGACAGGATCTCCTGAGTTTCTTCTTCTTCTTTTCTTAGATGCTTCAGCTTCTTGAGCTTTCTGGATAGGTGCAGTAGCTAAAATGACAGCTGTAATTTCTTCTTTGAAAGCAGAAGGGGACTGAGCAAAATCATCCTCAGTGGCCATCGTGAACATATGCACATAGGGTTTTAAAAACAAGTAAATGAAATCACTGGCTACTTCTGAGAATGATTTTTAGAGAGAAAAGAAGATACAAAAAATACAGATATGAATCCAAAATTCTATTAAAACATCAAAAACCTTTGATACACTAATTTACAAAATCCTCTTCCAAAACATGTTTCACAACATTTCAGTTGCTCATCAGTTGGATTAGAGAGAAGTATAGAAAAAAGTGACAAGGGGAAGTTTTAATATAAGAAATGGAGAGGCAACGGTTACACGGGAAATCTTTAACAGCTAGAAAATTCCAACAGTTACAAAATTCCACTTGAAAGTTCCACCTGAAGAAATAACGGTTAAGACTAAATTTTATAATTTCCAAAATTAAAAAATTCCAACGGTCAGAAAATATCTGAGGAATCATTAATTAAGGAAATAAAATAAAATTTTAACTGAAAATTCAACAAAGGTGAAACTTAAATCATAAATCTAAATTTAAATTTATAAAAAATTTAAATTTAAGTAGAATTAAAAAGCCGTAAAAAAGGAATAAAAAGCCATAAAAGAGAACAAGAGTAATCGATAAACCTCAACACTTAAAAAGATTAAACCAAAAGAGTCCGTAGATTTAGGCTAGTGGAGTCCGTAGATTCAGGCTTATGGAGTCCATAGATTTAAACTTGTGAAGTCCGTAGATTTAGCCATATGGAGTTCATAGATTCTTTGAAGTCCATAGATTTAGTCCAGTGAAGTCCGTAGAATAAATCATGTGGAGTTTGTAGATTATGTGGAGTCCATAGATCATGTGGAGTCAATAGATATTAGCCATGTGGAGTCCGTAGATTATAAGTCTGTGGAGTCTGTAGAGTACAAGAATCTGCTCCACATAAGATAAGAACCTAGTTTCCTATGATTGTGCCAGCAAATCTTCGGAGGAGGGATGTGCTACAGAGTGGAGACTTGTTGGCAACGCCAAAAGAGTTTAGGGTTTAGGAAAACCCCCAAGCCTAAAGCTTTATCAAAAGAGCTATAGTTGAGCTTAAAGACACGGGGGGCCCTCTTACTCTTCTTAGTGCCATCAAGTACTTTGTGGAGTAACTCTGACTTGTCCCTCAAAGAGACTTTACTGAAGCAATGGATCAGAAACTTTCTAGAATAGCCACGAGCTTAAAGCCTGAAATAGAATAATCTCCTTAGTCTGATGAAGCCAGCAAGGTCTGATTCTCGAAGAAGGTATATCTTTAATTCATTGATGATAAAATATTTCTTCTAATGTTGAGGATGCCAAGAGCAAAATGGAATATAGTGATAGGCATTCCTTGGTTTCTAAAAACACTTGGAAGAAAGAAAACCAGTGCTAGCAAAATCATCACCTTTGAAGAAAGTAATATCAAGAATATCAATTAAATTAGAAGAGATGTAATGAGAAATATGAATTTCAGGGTAGAAACTCTATTAGACCGAAAAGAACTCAAGAAGAGAGCTCTCAGAACCAGTCCAAATCCTAATAGCATCATCAATGTATCTCTTGAAGAAAACAAGAGGAGTGGTATTAAAGTTTGCAACAACCAAATTTTTAAGATGGTATTAAAGTACTAGGGATGCTAGATTAAAGAGAATCCACATCAAAAGAAAATAAAAGACAATTAGATGGAAAAGTCTTATTAGCAAACTCTCTTAAAAGAGTGAGAGAATCAGGCAGATAAAAATGTTGCTTCTGAAGAACAGGAAGAAGGAGAAAATGGAGAAGTTTGGAAGCAGGTTCCAACATGTAACCTGAATAGCTACAGATAGGTCTTCCAACCAACACCGGCTAATGGAGCTTAGGTAGGAGGTAGAAATCACAAGCTCGAGAGAGAGTAACTGGAAATTGATTTAAAAAGGAAGCAACAGGATCGAGAAAAACTTTGAACTTATTAATAAGAAAAGTAAGTTTACTCCAAACTAGCTTCCAAGGAATCTCTGAAACAAGAAGATAGACAGCAGAATTTGAAAGTTGACAAAGACCTTCTTTAAGATACCAAGAAGAATCTAGAGCAACAAGTCCAAGATTCTTGTCTGCAGGTTTAATGATAATAGAACTATCTTTTCAATGAGTATTAAGACTTCGAGCAAACCTGTTAGGTAAAAAAGGTCTAGAAGCAAAAGAAACTGAAGCAATTCTAGATTTGAGGACGGATTCCCCAAAATGAATGATTTCCTCAAGCTCTAAATTAGGATCATTAGGATTCCAAGAAAAATTATATTTCTTGAAATGATGAGGGAAAATCAAGGGAGAAAACACATTATTACTGCTAGAATCTTTTGTACTATTGGGAGGATCTGCTGAAAAGAAAGCAAAGAGATGAAAGCGTCTGGCAAAGGAATGGAATTCAACGTAAATACTTTTGACTGTCATTGGGGGAGGACAAGGGGTAAAATTTACACCAAGTCCAAGGAGTTTTTTTTCTTCAAAAGAGATCTTGCTAGAAGAAAGATTATGGATGTTGAAGTTAGAAACTCGACAATCCACTTCTCTAAACTTCAACATCCATAATATTTCTTCTAGAAAGATCTCTTTTGAAGAACAAAAACTCCTTGGACTTGGTGTAAATTTTACCCCTTGTCCTCCCCCAATGATAGTTGAAAGTATTTACGTTGAATTCTGTTCCTTTTCCAGATGCCTTCATCTCTCTGCTTTCTTTTCAGCAGATCCTCCCGATAGTATAGAAGATTCTAGTAGCAATAATGTGTTTTCTCCCTTGATTTTCCCTCATCATTTCAAGAAATCTAATTTTTCTTGGAATCCTAATGAGTCTAATTTAGAGCTTGAGGAAATCATTCATTTTGGGGAATCCATCCTCAAGTCTAGAATTGCTTCAGTTTCTTTTGCTTCTAGATTTTTTTTGCCTAATAGGTTTGCTCGAAGTCTTAATGCTCTTCGAAAAGATAGTTGTATTATCATTAAATCTATAGACAATAATCTTGGACTTGTTGTTCTATATTATTCTTGGTATCTTAAAGAAGGTCTTCGTAAACTTTTTGATTTTGTTGTCTATCTTCTTGTTTTGGAGATTCCTTAAAAGCTAGTTTGGAGTAAACTTACTTTTCTTGTTGATAAGTTCAAAGTTTTTCTCGATCCTGTTGCTTCCTTTTTAAAGAAATTTCTAGCTACTCTCTCTCGAGCTTGTGCTTTCTGCCTCCTACCTAAGCTTCATAAGCCGGTGTTGGTTGGAAGACCTATCTGTAGCTATTCAGGCTACATGTTGGAACCTGCTTCCAAACTTCCCCATTTTCTCGTTCTTCCTATCTTTAGAAGCAACATTTTTATCTGCCTGATTCTCTCACTCTTTTAAGAGAGTTTGCTAATAAGATTTTTTCATCTAATTGTCAATTATTTTCTTTTGATGTGGATTCTCTTTATCCTATCATCCCTACTACTGAAGGTTTGATTGCTCTTAGAATTGTGGTTGCTGAGTTCTATTATGATCATGAAACTTTTCCTGATTTTATTGATATGATTTTGGATCTTGCAAAATTGGTTCTTCGATATCACTACCTTGAGTTTAATGGGCTTCTTTATCAACAGATTAGAGGAACTACTATGGGTAGTAATTTTGTTGTGGTTTATGCTTGCTTATTTTTATGCCATCTTGAAAATTTGGTTGTTGCAAACTTTAATACCGCTCCTCTTGTTTTCTTTAGGAGATACATTGATGATGCTATTGGGATTTGGACTGGTTCAGAGAGCTCTCTTCTTGATTTCTTTTTAGTCTATTAGAGTTTCTACCCTGAAATTCATATTTCTCATTGCATCTCCTCTAGTTTAATTGATATTCTTGATATTACTTTCTTCAAAGGTGATGATTTTACTAACACTAGTTTTCTTTCTTCCAGGTGTTTTCAAAAACCAAGGAATGTGAATTAAAGAGATACCTTCTTCGAGAATCAGACCCTACTGGCTTCATAAAACTAAGGAGATTATTCTATTTCAGGCTTCAAGCTCGTGGCTATTCTAGAAAGTTTATGCTCCATTGCTTCAACAAAGTCTCTTTGAGGGACAAGTCAGAGTTACTCCACAAAGTGCTTAATGGCACTAAGAAGATTAAGAGGGCCCCCCTTGTCTTTAAGCTTAACTATAGCTCTTCTGCTAAAGCTTTAAGCTTGGGGGTTTTCCTAAACCCTAAACTCTTTCGACGTTGCCAACAAGTCTCCACTCTGCAGCACATCCCTCCTCCAAAGATTTGTTGGCGCAATCCTAGGATACTAGGTTCTTATCTTATGAGGAGTAGATTCTTGTACTCTACAGACTCCATAGACTTATAATCTATGAACTCCACATGTCTAATATCTACAGACTCCACAGGATCTATGGACTCCACAGAATCTACAAACTCCACATGGTTTATTCTACGCACTCCACTGGACTAAATCTACAAACTTCATAGAATCTATGGACTCCATATGGCTAAATCTACGTACTTTGTAGGCTTAAATCTACAGAATCCATAAGCTTGAATCTATGGACTCCACTAGCCTAAATCTACGGACTCTTTTGGTTCAGTCTTTTGAAGTGTTGAGGTTTATCAATTACACTTGCTCTCTTTTATGGATTTTTATTCCTTTTTTATGGCTTTTTAATTCTACTTAAATTTAAATCTAAATTTAAATTTTTTATAAATTTAAATTTAGATTTATGATTTAAGTTTCACCTTTATTGAATTTTTTATTAAAATTTTATTTTATTTCCTTAATTAATGATTCCTCGGATATTTTCTGACCATTGGAATTTTTTAGTTTTGGAAATTATAAAATTTAGTCTTAACCGTTATTTCTTCGGGTGGAACTTTCGAGTGGAATTTTTTAACCGTTGGAATTTTCTAGCCATTAAAGATTGCCCATGTAACCGTTGCCTCTCCATTTCTTCTATTAAAACTTCCCCTTGTCACTTTTTTTTGTACTTCTCTCTAATCCAACTGATGAGCAACTGAAATGCTGCAAAACATGTTTTGGAAGAGGATTTTGTAAATTAGTGTATCAAAGGTTTTTGATGTTTTAATAAAATTTTGGATTCATATATGCATTTTTCGTATCTTCTTTTCTCTCTAAAAAGCATTCTCAGAAGTAGCCAGTGATTTCATTTACTTGTTTTTAAAACCCTATGTGCATATCTTCATGATGGCCACTGAGGATGATTTTTCTCAGTCCCCTTTTGCTTCCAAAGAAGAAATTACAACTGCCATTTTAGCTATTGCACCTATCCAGGAAGCTCAAGAAGCTGAAGCATCTAAGAGAAGAAGAAGAAGAGGAAACTCAAGAGATCCTATCAGCAGCAAGCTTACTCTGGCCCTTCCTTCAGATTCTTCTATTCAAGCGCTGGAGGCTCGCAATTCTGATCTTTTACTCAAAATTGATCAACTGCTCAAAAAATATGCTGATCAGGATCACATGACTTCTATTGCACACTCAAAAAAATCAGTGGAACAAGAAGGCAGAATGGGCTGCCAATGCCTATTCTAGAAGTGATTGTGAAATTAAGATTCTGAAGGATGCTCTAGACTATCAAACTGCTTAGGCTAAATCTTTGTAGGCTAAAATTGATAAGCTGGAAAATATCCAATCAAAATTTCCTTCTATTCACCCTCTTACTGCTTGTGAATTTTCTAATTTGATAAAGTCTTTTAATGATTTTGTTTTTGCCTCTAACTCACGCAAAATTTTGTTGGATGCCAAGTTGGATGCTCTAGACTCCAAGTTGTCATCTTCCCTTGCTCAGTGTTTTTATTCGCGCCCCTCTTTTCCTTCAGAGCGCGGCTCACATTAGATTGGTCATGGCACTTCTACCTTTGTAAACCCTGATGTCACTGCAAATCTTGACATCATTGCTCCTGCATCTCCTCAGGTCCCGATGGTGCCCGGCAACTTTCCCACGGCCACTGGTAGTATCTCTTCGGTCCTCGTGGTTGTTGGTAATGTTTCTGTGACCTTTCTTGCACCTGCATTTTTTATGGATCATGCTCCACTCGTGGTCTGTGTTTACCTGACAACTAACAGTTTTCCCATGGGTAATGTTAACCCTTCGATTAACATTAACCCCACGGTTAACTTTAATCCTGTGGCTATGTCGTCTGCCAATTCTTTGGCGCACAACCCTGCCACGGGTTTTGTTAATTTTGGTAGTTTTATGTAATAACAATAATACTAATAATACTATTGATAATATTATTAATAATAATGATAATAATATAAATAATATTAATAGTAATATAGATATTAATCATATTAATATTAGTGATAATATTAATCATGATAATTTTATTCATAATGCTGTCAATATTAATTCAAATACAAAATCTAATTCTATTCTCAAAACTCATGATCCTGGTTTAAACAATGCTTTCATGAATAATGCTCATAATATAGACACCAATTCTGAACTGTCTTCTAAATATCCAAATGAAATATTTGTTCTTGTTACTAAGGCTTTTTCTAAATTTAAAAGACCCCACAAAATTTGCAGTAATTCTTCGTCTTTTTTTTAAAAATTACAAAATTTTAAAAGGAATGGTTTATTACCAAAAAATCTACAGGTTAAGCCTCCTAAAATCATTATTAATGATTTGGAAGGTCAATCTATTATTTCTTCTAGATTAGATGACATTCAAACTGAGGCTAATAAATAATTCCTGGATGCTTTTATTTTTGCTATGTCTAAAACTCATGATAATCATTCGTTAGCTCTTTCTAATGTTAATGAAAAAAAATTAGCTACTATTTCTAGTGCTTGTGCAGCCCTTAGACACCTCCCTTTGCTTGGCCATTTTGCCACCCCTTGTGAGGAGTGGCAAAATGTTGCCACTGCAGATTTTCACTCTCTTTGCAATAATTTTTCAATCCAATGTTCCTTGAAAAAATCTGCAAAAGAGCAAGTTGAATCTTTGCGACAACAAAGTAGAGACAATGTTATGACTGACGTTGAGCAACTTTCACCAGAAAAGTCTATTTCTGAGATTATCAGTGACAAGCTTAATCAGAAATTTGACAACCTTCAAAAAGAATTGAAAGAACTTAGATCTCTATTCCAGAAATCCCCCCTCTCTCTTCTAATCCTGAAGGTATTGTAACACAGAATAAGATAAAGATAAAGATAAAGAAAAAGAAAAAGAATCCTGATACCCCCCCTCAGCCTAAAGATCTTCCCCCTCCTCCTCAGCAAAATGCTTCTCCCGTTCCAAAAAATAGGCAAGTAGCCAAGGATGGTGCTCCTCAGAATGCCACCTAGGCTACCTCTGGTCCATCTGCCTCAAATCCAAATCCTTCTCAGAATGTGAATAAAGTGAGCAATGTAATATCTATGGCACCTTCTCCATCATTCAACAGAGGAAGAGGCAGGGGTAGGGGTCAGAATTCCAACAGAGGTAATGGCAGAGGCAGAGGAACCTAAGGCCCCATTTAGGTCTCTTTCAACATCCACGCTTTTGCCTAAATCATTGGGGACCTGCTATTGATAGAGATTTTTGTTCTTTATGGTTCTTTTCTCAAAAGAAACCTAGAGAAGTGGATTGTCGAGTTTCAAACTTCAACATCCATAATCTTTTTTCTAGAAAGATCTCTTTTGAAGAACAAAAACTCCTTGGACTTGGTATAAATTTTACCCCTTGTCCTCCCCCAATGATAGTTGAAAGCATTTACGCTAAATTATGTTCCTTTTCCAAATGCCTTCGTCTCTATCCTTTCTTTTCAGCAAATCCTCTTGATAGTATAGAAGATTCTAGCAGTAATAATGTGTTTTCTCCCTGAATTTTCCCTCATCATTTCAAGAAATCTCTTTTTTCTTGGAATCCTAATGAGCCTAATTTAGAGCTTGAGGAAATCATTCATTTTGGGGAATCCATCCTCAAATCTAGAATTGCTTCAGTTTATTTTTCTTCTAAACCTTTTTTACCTAACAGGTTTGCTCGAAGTCTTAATGCTCTTCAAAAAGATAGTTCTATTATCATTAAACCTGAAGACAAGAATCTTGGACTTGTTGTTCTAGATTCTTCTTGATATCTTAAAGAAGTTCTTCGTCAACTTTCAGATTCTGCTATCTATCTTCTTGTTTTGGAGATTCCTTGGAAGCTAGTTTGGAGTAAACTTACTTTTCTTATTGATAAGTTAAAAGTTTTTCTCGATCTTATTACTTCCTTTTTAAATAAATTTTCAGCTACTCTCTCTCGAGCTTGTGCTTTCTACCTCCTACTAAGTTCCATAAGCCAGTGTTGGTTGGAAGACCTATCTGTAGCTATTCAGGCTACATGTTGGAACCTGCTTCCAAACTTCTCCATTTACTCCTTCTTATTCTTCAAAAGTAACATTTTTATCTGCCCAATTCTCTCACTCTTTTAAGAGAGTTTGCTAATAAGAGTTTTCCATCTGATTGTCTTTTATTTTCTTTTGATGTGGATTCTCTTTATCCTAGCATCCCTAATACTGAAGGTTTGATTGCTCTTAGAATTATGGTTGTTGAGTTCTATTATGATCATGAAACTTTTCCCAGTTTTATTGATATGATTTTGGATCTTGCAGAATTGGTTCTTCGATATCACTACCTTGAGTTTAATGGGCTTCTTTATCAGCAGATTAGAGGAACTGCTATGGGCAGTATTTTTGATATGGTTTATGCTTGCTTATTTTTATGCCATCTTGAAAATTTGGTTGTTGCAAACTTTAATACCACTCCTCTTATTTTCTTCAGGAGATATATTGATGATGCTATTGGGATTTGGATTGGTTTAGAAAGCTCTCTTCTTGAGTTCTTTTCAGTCTATCAAAGTTTCTACCCTGAACTTCATATTTCTCATTGCATCTCTTCTAGTTCAATTGATATTCTTGATATTACTTTCTTCAAAGGTGATGATTTTGCTAACACTTGTTTTCTTTCTTCCAGGTGTTTTTAGAAACCAAAGAATGCCTATCACTATATTCCATTTTGCTCTTGGCATCCTCAGCATCAAAATAAATCTTTTATCATCAATGAATTAAAGAGATACCTTCTTTGAGAATCAGACCCTGTTGGCTTCATCAGACTAAGGAGATTATTCTATTTCAGGCTTCGATCTCATGGCTATTCCAAAAAGTTTTTGCTCCATTGCTTCAGCAAAGTCTCTTTGAGAGACAAGTCAGAGTTACTCCACAAAGTGCTTGATGGCACTAAGAAGAGTAAGAGGGCCCCCCTTGTCTTTAAACTTGACTATAGCTCTTCTACTAAAGCTTTAGGCTTGGGGTTTTTCTTAAACCCTAAAATATTTTGGCATTGCCAATAAGTCTCCACTCTGCAGCACATCCCTCCTCTGAAGATTTGCTGGCACAATCCTAAGAAACTAGGTTCTTATCTTATGAGGAGCAGATTCTTGTACTCTACGGACTCCACAGACTTATAATCTATGGACTCCACATGACTAATATCTACATACTCCATAGGATCTACAGACTCCACAAAATCTATGGACTCCACATGGTTTATTCTACGGACTCCACTGGACTAAATCTATGGACTTCACAGAATCTACAGACTCTATATGGCTAAATATACGGACTCCGTAGGCTTAAATTTATGGACTCCATAATCTTGAATCTACAGACTCCACTAGCCTAAATCTATGGACTCTTTTGGTTCAGTCTTTTGAAGTGTTGAGGTTTATCGATGACTCTTGCTCTCTTTTATGGCTTTTTATTCCTTTTTTACGGCTTTTTAATTCTACTTAAATTTAAATCTAAATTTAAATTTTTTATAAATTTAAATTTAGATTTATGATTTAAGTTTCACCTTTATTGAATTTTTGGTTAAAATTTTATTTTATTTCCTTAATTAATGATTCCTCGGATATTTTCTGACCATTAGAATTTTGTAACTTTGGAAATTATAAAATTTATTCTTAACCATTATTTCTTTAAGCAAAATTTTGTAACTGTTGGAATTTTCTAGCCATTAAAGATTGCATGTGTAACCGTTGCCTCTCCGTTTCTTCTATTAAAACTTCCCCTTGTCACTTTTTCTGTACTTCTCTCTAATCCAACTGATGAGCAACTAAAATGCTGTGAAACATGTTTTGGAAGAGGATTCTATAAATTAGTGTATCAAAGGTTTTTGATGTTTTAGTAAAATTTTGGATTCATATCTGCATTTTTCATATCTTCTTTTCTCTCTAAAAATCATTCTCAAAAATAGCCAGTGATTTCATTTACTTGTTTTTAAAACCCTAAACCCCTAAACCGTAAAACCCTAAACCCTAAAACCCTAAACCCTAAATAATTTAAGTTTTAGGGTTTAGGGTTTAGGGGTTAAGGGTTTAAGGGTTTAGGTTTAAGGGTTTAGGGTTTAGGGTTTAAAGGTTTAGGGTTTCAGGGTTTAGGGTTAAGGGTTAAGGGTTTAGGGTTTAGAGTTTAGGGGTTAGGGTTTAGGGTTTGGGGTTTAGGGTTTTAGGGTTTGTGGTTTGAGGGTTTAAGGTTTAGGGTTTGGGTTTTAGGGTTTGTATTTTGGGGTTTTAGGGTTTGGGGTTTAAGGGTTTAGGGTTTTAGGGTTTTTAGTTTAGGGTTTTTGGGTTTTTGGGTTTAGGGTTTAGGTTTTAGGGTTTTAGGTTTTGGGTTTTGGGTTTAGGGTTAAGGGTTTAGGGTTTAAGGTTTTAGGGTTAGGGGTTTAGGGTTTAGGGTTTATGGTTAAGGGTTTAGGGTTTTAGGGTTTGGGGTTTGGGGTTTGGGGTTTGGGGTTTGGGTTTAGGGTTGGGGTTTGGGGTTTGGCATTTGGGGTTTGGGGTTTAAGTGTTTTAGGGTTTAGGGTTTAGGGTTTAGGGCTTTAGGGTTTAGGGTTTAGGGTTTTAAAACAAGTAAAGAAATCACTGGTTACTTTTGAGAATAATTTTTAGAGAGAAAAGAAGATACAAGAAAAGCAGATATGAATCCAAAATTTTATTAAAACATCAAAACCTTTGATACACTAATTTAAAAAATCCTCTTCCAAAACATGTTTCATAGCATTTTAGTTGCTCATCAGTTGGAATAGAGAGAATTATAGAAAGAAGTGAGAAGGGGAAGTTTTAATAGAAGAAATGGAGAGGCAACGGTTACACGAGCAATCTTTAACGGCTAAAAGATTCCAATGGTTATAAAATTCTACCCGAAAGTTCCACCCGAAGAAATAACGGTTAAGACCAAATTTTATAGTTTCCAAAATTAAAAAATTCCAACGGATGGAAAATATCTGAGGAATTAATTAAGGAAATAAAATAAAATTTTAACCAAAAAATCAATAAAAAGGTGAAAATTAATTCATAAATCTAAATTTAAATTTATAAAAATTTAAATTTAAATTTCAAATTAATTAATAAATCTAAATTTAAATTTATAAAAAATTTAAATTTAAATTTAAAATTTTAAGTAGAATTAAAAAGCCTTAGAAAGGAATAAAAAAGCCATAAAAGAGAGGAAGAGTAAATGATAAACCTCAACACTTCAAAAGACTGAACCAAAAAGAGTCCGTAGCAAAAGGCTAGTGGAGTCTGTGGATTAAGCCATGAGGAGTCTGTAGATTCTATGGAGTCCGTAGATTTAGCCAAGTGGAGTCCGTAGATTTTGTAGAGTCTATAGATTAATTCTAGTGGAGTCCATAGATCCTGTGGAGTCCATAGATAATAGCCTATGGAGTCCGTAGAAATTGACCTGTGGAGTCTGTAGATATTGTGGAGTCCATAGATTTAGTCTAATGGAGTCCAAAGATTTTGTGGAGTCCGTAGAAATAGACCTGTGGAGTCCATATATTTTAAGCCTAAGGAGTCTGTAGATCCTATGGAGTTCGTAGAATCATGTGGAGTCCATAGATTATAAGTCTGTGGAGTTCGTAGAGTACAAGAATCTACTCCTCATAAGGTAAGAACCTAGTTTTCTAGGATTCCACCAGCAAATCTTTAGAGGGTGGATGTGTTGCAGAGTGGAGACTTGTTGGCAATGCCGAAAGAGTTTAGGGTTTATGAAAACCCCCAAGCCTAAATTTAGCAGAAGAGCTATAGTCAAGCTTAAAGATAAGGGGGGCCCTCTTACTCTTATTAGTGCCATCAAGCACTTTGTGGAGTAACTCTGACTTGTCCCTCAAAGAGACTTTGCTGAAGCAATGGAGCAGAAACTTTCTGGAATAGCCACGAGCTCAAAGCCTGAAGTAGAATAATCTCCTTAGTTTGATGAAGCTGGCAGGATCAAATTCTTGAAGAAGGTATCTCTTCAATTCACTGATGATAAAATATTTCTTCTGATGTTGAGGATGCCAAGAGCAAAATGGAATATAGTGATAGGCATTCCTTGGTTTCTGAAAACACCTGGAAGAAAGAGGACCAGTGTTAGCAAAATCATCACCTTTGAAGAAAGTAATATCAAGAATATCAATTGAACTAGAAGAGATGTAATGAGAAATATGAATTTCGTGGTAGAAACTCTGATAGACTGAAAAGAACTCAAGAAGAGAGCTCTCTAAACCAGTCCATATCCCAATGGCATCATCAATGTATCTCCTAAAGAAAACAAGAGGAGTGGTATTAAAGTTAGCAATAACCAAACTTTCAAGATGGCATAAAAATAAGCAAGCATAAACCACAACAAAATTACTGCCCATAGTGGTTCCTCTAATCTGCTGATAAAGAAGCCCATTAAAGTCAAGGTAGTGATATCGAAGAACCAATTCTGCAAGATCCAAAATCATATCAATAAAATTGGGAAAAGTTTCATGATCAGAATATAACTCAACAATCATAATTCTAAGAGCAATCAAACCTCCAGTAGTAGGGATGCTAGGATAAATAAAATCTACATCAAATGAATATAAAAGACAATTATATGGAAAACTCTTACTAGCAAACTCTCTTAAGAGAGTGAGAGAATCAGGCAGATAAAAAGGTTGCTTTTGAAGAATAGGAAGAAGGAGAAAATGGAGAAGTTTAGAAGCAGGTTCCAGCATGTAGCCTGAATAGCTACAGATAGGGCTACCAACCAACACCGGCTTATGGAGCTTAGATAGGAGGTAGAAAGCACAAGCTCGAGAGAGAGTAGCTGGAAATTGCTTTAAAAAAGAAGTAACAGGATTGAGAAAAACTTTGAATTTATCAATAAGAAAAGTAAGTTTACTCCAAACTAGCTTTCAAGGAATCTCTAAAACAAGAAGATAGACAACAAAATCTGAAAGTTGACGAAGACCTTCTTTAAGATACCAAGAAGAATCTAGAATAACAAGTCCAAGATTCTTGTCTGCAAGTTTAATGATAATAGAACTATCTTTTTGAAGAGCATTAAAACTTTTAGCAAACCTGTTAGGTAAAAAAGGTCTAGAAGCAAAAGAAACTGAAGCAATTCTAGATTTGAGGATGGATTCCCCAAATTGAATGATTTCCTCAAGCTCTAAATTAGGCTCATCGGGATTCCAAGAAGAATTAGATTTCTTGAAATGATGAGGGAAAATCCAGGGAGAAAACACATTATTGATAGAATTGCTACAAGAATCTTCTGTACTATCGAGAGGATCTGCTAAAAAGAAAGCAGAGAGACAAAGGCGTCTGGCAAAGGAACAAAATTTAGTGTAAATACTTTCGACTGTCATTGGGGGAGGACAAGGGGTAAAATTTACACCTAGTACAAAGAGTTTTTGTTCATCAAAAGAGATCTTTCTAGAAGACAGATTATGGATGTTGAAGTTAGAAACTCGACAATCCACTTCTCTAAGTGTCTTTTGAGAAAATAACCATAAAGAACAAAAAACTCTATTAATAGCAGGTCCCCAATGATTTAGGCAAAAGCGTGGTCGCTGAAAGAGACTCAAATGGGGCCTTAGGTTCCTCTGCCCCTTCTGTTGCCTCTGTTGGAATTCTGACCCCTTCCCCTGCCTCTTCCTCTGCCCCTGCCCCTGCCTCTGCCTTGTCCTCTGTTGAATGATGGAGAAGGTGCCGCAGATATTACATTGCTCACTTTCTTCATATTCTAAGAAGGATTTGGATTTGAGGCAGATGGACCAGAGGTAGCCAAGGTGGCATTCTGAGGAGCACCATCCTTGGCTGCTTGCCCATTTTTTGGAATGGAAGTAGCATTTTGTTGAGGAGGAGGGGGAAGATCTTTTGGCTGAGGGGGGTATCAGGATTTTTTTTCTTTTTCTTGTTATTATTATTTTTCTTTTTATTCTTATTCTGTGTTACAATACCTTCAGGATTAAAAGAGAGAGGGGGAGATTTCTGGAATAGAGATCTAAGTTCTTTCAATTCTTTTTGAAGGTTGCCAAATTTTTGATTAAGCTTGTCATTGATAATCTCAGAAATAGACTTTTCTGGTGCAAGTTGCTCAGCATCGGTCATAACACTGTCCCTACTTTGTTGTCGTAGAGATTCAGCTTGCTCTTTTGCAGATTTTTTCAAAGAACATTGAATTGAAAAATTATTGCAAAGAGAGTGAAAATTTGTAGTGGCAACATTTTGCAACTCTTCACAAGGGGTGGTAAAATGACCAAGTAAAGGGAGGTGTCTAAGGGCTGCGCAAGCACCAAAAATAGTAGCTAAAAAAATTTCATTAACATTAGAAAGAGCTAACAAATGATTATCATGAGCCTTAGACATAGTCGAAATAAAAGCATCCAGGAAATGTTTATTAGCCTCAGTTTGAATGTCATCTAATCTAGAAGAAATAATAGATTGACCTTCTGGATCATTAATTATGATTTTAGGAGGCTTGACCTATAGATTTTTAGGTAATAAACCGTTCCTTTTAAAAAAATTCAATTTTTCTAAAAAAGATGAAGAATTACTGCAAATTTTATGGAGTCTTTTAAATTCAGAAAAAGCTTTAGTAATAATAATAGAAATTTCATTTGGATATTTAGAAAATGGTTCAGAATTGGAATCATTGTTATTAGCATTGTTCGTATGAGAGTCCGGGTGCAAATTAGTAGCATTAACATTATTAATATTATTAGTATTATCATGAGTGATATTATTATTATTATTAATGCTACTAAAATTGAAATTCCCAATGGTGGCGGTGTTGCGAGCCAAAGAATTAGCAAGAAGAGCAGTGAACGAATGAATGTTAACGATAGGGTTAACATTCATTGTCAGCAGTCTGTCACTAGTCAGACAGGTAAAGACTTCGGGTACTACATGGTTTGCAAAAAATAAAGTGGCTGGGAAAGCATTACCAAAATCTGTGGTGGCTGGAGGAGCATTACCAAGGACTAGAGGAGGGTTTCCATAGCCCATAGGATCATGAGAAAATGCAGGAGCAGTGTCGTTAGGGTTTGTAGAGGCACAGACATCAGGATTTGTAGGATTTGTAGCGATGTTAGGGTTTGTAGGAGCAATGATGTTAGGGTTTGCAGAAGTGCCACGACCAATCTCAAGTGAGCCGCGCTTCGAAAGAAAAGAGGGGTGCAAATCAGAGCACTGAGCAAAGGAAGTTGACAACCTGGCATCAAGGGCATCCAACAAAACTTGGTGTGAGTTAGAGGTAGAAACAAAATCATTAAAACCTTTGACAAAGTCAAAAAATTCAAAAGCAGGAAGAGGGCGAATAGAAGGAGATTCTGATTGAGAATTTTCTAGCTTATCAATTTTAGCCTGCAAAGATTTAGCCTTAGCAGTTTGATAATCTAGAGCATCTTTCAAAATTTTGATTTCAGAGTCACTTCTAGAACAGTCATTCGCAGCCCATTCCACCTTCTTCCACTGAAATTTTTTTGAGTGTGTGATAGAATCCATGTGATCTAGATCAGCATATTTTTTACGCAGTTGATCAATTTTGAGTAAAAGATCAACATTGCGAGCCTCCAACGTTTGAATAGAAGAACCTAAAGGAAGGGCCAGAGTAAGCTTGTTGCTAACAGGATCTCCTGAATTTCCTCTTCTTCTTTTCTTAGATGCTTCAGCTTCTTGAACTTCCTAGATAGGTGCAGTAGCTAAAATGGCAGCTAACATTTCTTCTTCAGAAGCAAAAGGGGACTGAGCAAAATCATCCTCAGTGGCCATCGTGAAGATATGCACAAAGGGTTTTAAAACAAGTAAAGAAATCACTGGCTGCTTCTGAGAATGATTTTTAAAGAGAAAAGAAGATACGAAAAAAGCATATATGAATCCAAAATTTTATTAAAACATCAAAACCTTTGATACACTAATTTACAAAATCCTCTTCCAAAACATGTTTCGCAGCATTTCAGCTGCTCATCAGTTGGAATAGAGAGAATTACATAAAGAAGTGAGAAGGGGAAGTTTTAATAGAAGAAATGGAGAGGTAACGGTTACACGAGCAATCTTTAACGGCTAAAAGATTCCAATGGTTATAAAATTCTACCCGAAAGTTCCACCTGAAGAAGTAACGGTTAAGACCAAATTTTATAGTTTCCAAAATTAAAAAATTCCAATGAATGGAAAATATCCGAGGAATTAATTAAGGAAATAAAATAAAATTTTAACCAAAAAATCAATAAAAAGGTGAAAATTAATTCATAAATCTAAATTTAAATTTATAAAAATTTAAATTTAAATTTCAAATTAATTAATAAATCTAAATTTAA